>CM019066.1:311500545-312700545 GCA_009667805.1 Leptobrachium leishanense
GGTAGCTGTTTTGGGGTCTCCATGGCTGACCCATTTCCTTAGGGAGGTAGGAAGAGCCTGCAAGTAATGGTCCATCACCACACGCTCCACTATCTCCGGCGGCGACAATGTCTCAGGTTGGAGCCATTTCCTGATAAAGTGTATAAGGTCAAACATTTGGGACCTTGAGGGCTTTTCAGCCTTATAGTTCCACCGATACCATTGCTGTTCATGCCCAGCGGGTGTAACACCTACAGGGTTATCCAAAGAGATCCGAATTGCTTGAGAAAGGTAACCGAACGCTGAAAATCAGTGTTCGGTTACCTTTCCTGGCCATTCGGCTATCCAGAGAGCAGGCAATTCGCCAAATCCTGCGAATTGCCTGCACATTCGGTGCCTGTTCGGTCCCTGTTTGAGGGCAGTGAAATCCCCATAAAAAAGCACTGCTTCGGCTATTCAGAGAACACAAACCAGCAGTGAAAGGTTCCCGAAATGCCCTGCCATTCGGTGGTTTAATTCGTCAAATTTATTCAGGAGAATCCCATAGACTTCAATGTTAAAAATATTCCCGTTTTAATTCAATATCTAATAAACCGTTCATTATAAAATTCTGCAGCAAAAAGTCTCTTTATTTATAGATTTTTTAGGATACCTTAAGCATTTTTCTGAATTTTTTTAAAAAAAATTAAAAGTCCGATTTTTTTTTTGATTTTTTTTCAGTTTGCTTATTTTTTTTTGTAACAGCCCTCTTATTATCATTCCCTGGACCTCCTGTGAAAATTTCAGACATTTTCGCTCAGTAGTTCTTTGCAAACAGCGTTTCATTTTCCCAGATTCATACAAATGGTGTTTCTAATTTATTCACTGCCTCCTCTACGTCACAGCTGCTTCGGCTCTGTGTGATTCGGCTCCTTTTCGGCTCCTGTTCGGATCATGTTCGGGTTTTTCGAAGGTTAATCCAGATGTTTTTGCTTGTTTTCAGCGTGCATTCGGTTAGTGTTCGTCAGGTTTTCGGCAGCTTTTCCCTGCAATTCGGGGGCCCTGTGGTGCTTGCCTGAATACACCGCAGGGTCACCGAAATGCAATCGGCAAAAGGAACCGAATTGAAGAGAACGAAAAGTCACGAACGTGCGGTGACTTTTCGAATCTCTTTGGATAACCCTGCTAGTCTTGCCAGGATTTCAGCCTTAAGTACGTCATAAACCTGAGCAGCCTCAGGTTCCGAGTCATAGTAGGCTTTTTGGGGTTCACCTGTTAGGAATGGTGCAACCAGCCCCGCCCACTCACATCTCTGCCAACCTTCTCATGTAGCAATCCTCTCAAATGTAGTGCGGTAGGCTTCCACATCATCGGCAGCTGTCATCTTTTGCAGGTAATGGGTGGCACGCGTCACCTTTTGTTCCACAGGCATTGAAGCCACAGAGTTACTCTTTAATTCCAGGAGGCTTTGAGCCACATTCTTGAGTACCTCTCGATCTGCTCGCTGGGCATCCCGGTCAGCTCGCTGGGACTCCAAAATCTGCCGCTGAGCCTCTGCAAACTGGCGATTTGTCTCCTGCTGGACCGCAGAGCCCTGAAGCAAAGCTTTTACCACGTCCTCCATCATACAACTTGCACAGGGAAAGTGCCCACATTCTCCACCATTTGTGGGGGTATAGCTCAAACGGAGGTTACCTTTGCTGGGAAAAAAGGTAGTCCAGGCGTAAAAGTTCCTTTAAATCTGTCCAGCAGACAGTATTCATTTAAAAGGTTGCAATAAAACAGAAATGAAAACAGAAAATAAACCCTTGCCGCTCAGGCTCTTACTAAATCGTTAGATTCCCTATCTAACAAATGGTGAGCTAACCTCAGCCACCTTAAATGAAGAAAATTACTTTAAGCAACCTTTTTCACACACCTTCACCTTGCAGCTCCTTCAGAAGGCTTTCTGAGACCCAGGCCAGAGCAACTTCCTGGTTTAGCCTCCCCTCTTTTATCTCCCCTGATAAACATCAATCAAGTAATTAATAACCTTGGGGAGAGACACAAAACCCGGAAATGCAGACACTACATGCAGCCTGAAAACCTGGTCTGGATTCACTACTTCTGCATATACAGTTGTGTTCAAAATTATTCAACCCCCACTGAAATTGAGTGTTTTGGCCAGTTTGACATTGATTTTGATCATTCAGTCATCTTGCTTACAATTAAATCAAAGAGGCACGTGTAGGTCAGACAAATATAACATAACATTTATAATGAAATAACCACAAATGTCTTTTCTGTGCTCACATCATTATCAGTTTTATTCAACCCCCAAGTGACATTCAATCTTAGTACTTAGTACAACATCCTTTTACAGTTATAACAGCTTTTAAACGTGAAGCATAGCTTGACACAAGTGTCTTGCAGCGATCTACGGGTATCTTCGCCCATTCGTCATGGGCAAAAGCCTCCAGTTCAGTCACATTCTTAGGCTTGCGCACTGCAACTGCTTTCTTGAAGTCCCACCAGAGGTTCTCAATCGGATTTAAGTCAAGTGACTGCGATGGCCACTCCAAAATGTTCCAGCCTTTAATCTGCAACCATGCTCTAGTGGACTTGGAGGTATGCTTGGTATCATTGTCCTGTTGAAAGGTCCTACGTCTCCCAAGCCTCAGGTTTGTGACGGACTGCATCACATTGTCATCCAATATCTCCTGGTACTGAAGAGAATTCATGGTACCTTGCACACGCTGAAGCTTCCCTGTACCTGCAGAAGCAAAACAGCCCCAAAGCATGATTGACCCCCCGCCATGCTTCACAGTAGGCAAGGTGTTCATTTCTTCATAGGCCTTGTTCTTCCTCCTCCAAACATAGCGTTGATCCATGGGCCCAAACAGTTCTAATTTTGTTTCATCAGTCCACAGCACACTATCCCAAAACTTCTGTGGTTTGTCCACATGACTTTTGGCATACTGCAGTCGACTCTTCTTATTCTTTGGAGACAGCAAGGGGGTGCGCCTGGGAGTTCTGGCATGGAGGCCTTCATTACGCAGTGTGCGCCGTATTGTTTGAGCTGAAACTTCAGTACCCACATCTGACAAATTTCTTTTCTCAGTTCCTCAGCAGTCACACGGGGACTTTTCTCCACTCTACGCTTCAGGTAGCGCACAGCAGTCGAAGTCAGCATCTTCTTTCTGCCACGACCAGGTAGCGTTTCAACAGTGCCCTTTGCCTTGAATTTGCGAATGATGCTTCCTATGGTCTCTCTTGGTATGTTTAACATCTTTGCAATCTTCTTATAGCCATTGCCCTTCCTGTGAAGAGTAATCACCTCTTCTCTTGTCTTCCTGGACCATTCTCTTGACTTCACCATGTTTGTAACCACACCAGTAAATGTCTAGAAGGAGCTGAGTATCACAGTCATTTTAAAGCTGCCTAATTGGTGCTTATTATGCTTTATTGCTGCTCCGTGACATCCACAGGTGTTTTCAATACCTGATTGAAAACACTTGAATGAACCTCTGTTTTCAGAGTGGTAGTCTTTAAGGGGTTGAATAATTGTGTCAATGAAGAATTCACAAAAGAAACATTTACTACTGTATTACAAAACCAATTGATGTCATTTTAGTTGCATATGGTTCTTTAAAAAGTCCTTGTAGGATTTCATTCTGAATACAATTACAAATGTACACTAAATTCCCTAAAACCCTTTACAGCTTTGGGGGTTGAATAATTTTGAACACAACTGTATGACAGAAACCGAGGGGAAATGTATCACCCCTCAATGACCTTCCCTTTCCTTATGTCACAATGGGTTTATGTTGGTTTTTCTCAGTCTCTGTATATATGATCTTTATCTTCATCATTGTACAAAATATTTTGTTTTAATCCCCCTAGGATGGTGACACATGTCCCTCAACTTTATGGGGGCTCCATATGGTGTACATCCGTGAAACCATGCGGTATTGTATGAGTTTATTTAAAAATGTATGTACTTGCAGAATATATATACTGTATATATAGCTACTTAATGTAGTATTTAGTAGACTGTTATGCAATATTTGATGTGCCATTGGAGAATACACATTGTACCCCTTATTATTAATCCCCTTGAAATTCAGCGCACAGTTACCTTTCCTGGCCATTCGGCTATCCAGAGAGCAGGCAGTTCACCAAATGTTGGCAAATTGCCTGCACATACGGTGCCTGTTTGGTGCCTGTTCGAGGGCAGTGAAATCCCCCCATGAAATCCCCCATAGAGAAGTGTAGCGCTGGGTTTAATTCCCTGTCGTGGCAGTACCTATTTTTGGCCACCGGAGGGAGACAAGCGCGATGAGAGACACTGAACATTGGGACTACATTTCCCGGCATGCTTTGGGAGTGGACACAGGAAGTGGGTGGGACACAGAGACTTACATCCTGAGCCTCGTGGAGAGAGCTGGCAGAGCGCGCCAGGGAGTGAGAGAAGCAAGACGCAGAGCAGCAGAACGAGACAGTGACTAGGCCGGAGCGCAGCTGGGGCCTGACAGAGTTACAGACCGGGTTATTCAGCCTTACCAGAGGAAGACCCAGAGATTCACAAGACTACCACGCTGATATTGAGGAAGCTGGAAGACCCCGAGTTAGGAGTACCGCAGATCGATCGGACAGGGAGAGCAGGCGGTGAGCTGGACATCTTGCGGCAGGTGCAATAAAGCCAGACAGCGGATCCAGTAACCAAGAGAACCCCAGTCAACATCGAGCGGAGAGACGTCCTGGGTCGAGCGGAGCATCAAGTATCTGGCGGATGGGTGAGAGGCCTTCCAGGCCGTTGTGAATATAGAAAGCACGCTGCTGTTTGTTTCCAAAACCCACAGGGCCCAACTTGACTAGTCGAAGATACCTCACAAATAATTCACTGGCCAGTTGAATATTGTACCCGGGTACCATAACACACACACACACGTACATTCTGGGACATAACCTGTGCGGGACTCACTCCCCAACCTCAAGAAAGGGGGTTAAAGATATATTTTCTTCTTTTCTTTTCCGCTGCGCGTTTCTCGAATTACGAAGCCTTGTATTTTCTCTTTTCCGCTGCGCGTTTCCCGCATTACGAAGTACTGTAGATATATACAGTATACGAACACCGTGTTATTCATTATATGCCATTTATTCTAGTAAACTATATAATTTATAAAATCCACAACGGTGCTGGAGTATATTTATTCCCTAGTGCGGGGAGACTGACCCGAGGTTCAATTTCAGCGGCTCCTCCGGGAGTGAGCGCTACACATGGGGGCTCGTCCGGGATCCAGTCTCTGGAAAAAACGCATCTAAAGGGTTAAATATGGATCCAGACACTGCTGCCGAATGGTGTGAGGAGCACAGTAGTCAGTTAGAATTTTGTATAGTCATGGATATTCCCGCAGACACTTGGGCCGAAGATCAGATTCGCCAGGCCGTGGCCGCGCTGACACCAGATCATCGGGGGTTAATCCTGGACATTAAAGAGAACCCAGATACCTCTCACACGTATGTTCTTTTTGAGTGGAGAAAGGGTGTTCCAGTGTGTTTTCGGGGCGCGAGCGTGAAGCTGACCGATGAGGTGGAAGTCCAACTGATTCAGCCAAGTGCGCCACGTGGCGAATCCGCAAGTGTTCCTGCGCCCAGTCCGTTGGCCATGATCTGGCCTAAATTTATAGTGGCTATTGGAGATTTGCTGGCTAAGTGTCAGAGAACAAGCCCTCCGCACACTAACTTCGGTTATCGACGGTTGAGAAATTTTACAGGAAACGTACCAACTCCGGCGGGAGAAGAAACCTTCGAAGAATGGTGGAACAGGCGATGCAGGCTCTGGATGAGTGGGACGTCCCTGAAGCCCAGAAAAAGCAAAGGATCACCGAGAGCTTAAAGGACCTGCGTCAGAAGCTGTAAGAAACCTAAAATTGAGTAAGAAAGACTGCACTGCTTTAGATTATTTAAATGTTCTGGAGGAAGTTTTTGGTGAACGGAAAAGGCTGCAGAGCTCGTATATCAGTATGAACACACCTACCAGCGGAAAGGTGAGAGAATGACCGAATATATGAGGCGCCTAGATAAGATTCTGCACCAGATACTCCTCAAGAAAGGGGCTGAGCCAGCTGAAGTGGATAAGATCCGAATAAAACAGATCCTGAGGGGCTCTCAACCTCTAGATCCAGTGATGCTGCAGCTGAGAAGCAGAGAAGGTAATCAAGAACTGAGGTACCTGGAGCTGATCCGAGCTGTCAGAGAGGAGGAGGCTTTACTGGAAGAAAAATCCTTCAGGTGAGGAGAAAGAGCTTACGCGCAACCTGTGAGGCATAACGACTGTCTGCAGCCTGAAAGCGACTCGTTGGATACCTACGGATCCGACGTGGACGAACAAGAGCATCTGATCACTTTTAAATCCACAGAGAAGGCTGTCAAAGAATTAAACCTCTCTGCACAAGGCGAGCTGCGAAAAACTGTTAAGGAGGTACAAGAAGCTCAATCTGAACTGCAACAGGCGTACGCGGAACTGTGCCGAGTATTGTTGAAGGTGACAGAGACACAGACAGAGATGCAGAAGTTCCTTATGGACATGCAGACAACCGGAGTTGCTGTGGCATCTAGCCAAGGTCCTTCAACAGAATCACAGTGGGTGAATGCGTCTCCGTCTTCAAAGAAGAGGTGTTTCAGTTGTGGAGAAATGGGCCATTTCCGCGCACAATGCAAAAGCCAAAAGCCTGAAGCAAATAGAGTAGAGGAGTTCTTGAAAGCCTTGGGAGGACTGTTATCTACCTCACCGGCGGGAAACGCCAGAGGGCACAAGTGAAGGAGCAACCTAGGTGCCCGAAGGTTGAAACCCGCTCCAAAAATCAAGCCAGGACTAAGAGGGCGAGAGGGCCCAAAGTCTGGCCAACTGCTGAGCCTGCCAGGACTGAAAGAGTCACTCCCTTAGCATCCAGACCTACGTCATGGGGAAGCAATGCACACCGAAACCTACACGGGCGAAGAAGAAGGCCAGGGTACAACAAACTGGGTCTAAGTATCCTGGTGCCACCACCAAGTTTCCTGACCAGCTGATAGGTCCTTCTCCTATTGTGCCAATCCAAGTGGAGGGAGTCTACACTAAAGCCCTGTTGGATTCAGGGGCTCGAGTGACATTGATCTACCGAGACTTCTACGAGAAACACTTGAAGCACATTCCTCTACAGAAATTGAAGGACCTGGAAATCTGGGGTATCGGAACGGAGAAACTCCCCTATGACGGGTATCTACAGGTGAAATTGGAGATCGGATCCGAAGTCATTGGACAGTCCGGAGGTTGTGATGCATTGGCCATTGTGTGTCCTCGGCCTTCAGGGGCAAACAGGAGTTCCATGATAGTGGGGACGAATACTGATTTGGTGCGACGTCTCCTGACACCTATCGTATTGGAAGAAGGTTCTACTCAAGGAGTACACCCAATGTTACGTCCAGTCTATCAGAGGATGGTCGAAGAACAGAAGGCACCTGCCGAAGTGGGGCGCCTATGGAGATTAGAAGGAACAGAGAAGGTTCTGCAAGCAGGAGAAGTAGCGGGCTTCAGTCAAGTTGAACGGATCGCAACCAGGTCCCTATGTGGTACTGGAAACCGATTTTAATCATGGGAGTGAAGCCGGAGTCAAAGTAATTCCTGAAATAATCTCCACTAAAGCTTTGAAAAGAACACGAGGAAGAGTCTCAGTCAGCGTGTGCAATGTGTCTGATTCTCCAGTAGTCCTTAAAGCACGAATGCCTATCGGGCAAGTAGCGTCTGCTACGCCTCTCTCTCCTACCGATTTAGGAGGGGGAGTGGATAAAGAGATTCCAGATGAAAGATTCTACCCCAAGGACGCTCCCATTTCACCTGAATGGAAGAAACGTCTTCAGTCTCAAGTTCTACAGTGGAGAGAATTGTTCTCGAAAGATGAGTTCGACGTAGGCCTAGCTAAAAGTACTGAGCACCGCATTCGATTACAAGAAGACAAGCCGTTTCGTGAAAGGTCAAGACGAGTTCCGCTGGGAGACTTGGATGATCTGCGAGAACAGCTGAATGAACTGCAAAGAAACCAAGGTGATCCAAGAGTCCAGGAGTCCATACGCATCTCCAATAGTGTTGGTCCGGAAGACCAATATGGAGTGTTCAGGTAGAGGTAGTACCTCTGATGGGGAACATGTGGTGCTCCTTGGAGCAGTTCGTCCACCTTGGTCCTCACCTGTCACTCAGCTCTCACCTGTGGCTCCTCGTAGCTGTCAGCATGCAACAGCGGCCATACCCTGGGCAACGGCTTCCACTGGCCGGCCAAACCAGGTGGGGGTAGCCGAAGGGTCTCAAAACCCTCGGTGAATTAGGTGTTGCCTACCTATGCATGCGAAGTCTGAACATCGGCTGATCCTGTGGAGGAGACCATCTAGGTCCAACGGAGGTGACGGCGACTACAGCAATGCACTGTGGAGTGTATGGAGCAAGACGAGGCACGTAGAACATCTTGGTCATCCACTGCATCCGTGCCCATCTCTGGTTGTCTTGACTTCCTCTTGCCACTGGATACTGGTGGGCCCGGACGAGAGAGTGAGGTCGACGCAGCGCAACTCTTCTTCACTTTAAACAAAGTTTTCTGCGCAAGTCATCAGTCATCCACAATTCAAGTCCTGTGGCGATGGGTAAGCGACGAAGCGGCAGGTGTGGTGCACTGGGAGTCGTAGCCGCAAGCCTGCACACAGGCGACTCAGGCTATAGGGTCGCTCGTCACTGACCGGAGCAGAAGTGAAGTTCGGCAGCCACCTGAGTGTCTGAGCAGTCCTATTTAGGGTAGCACTGCTCACCTCCATGCATGAGGAAGGGGCTAGAAAAGGTGCCCCAAACATTGCCTGTTCCTCACACCCTGGCTGGCTAACCACGGTCGGCGGGGACCCAATTATGCGGTCGAAAATCAAAAACAAACTCAATCACAATAAAATTTGCTACATGGAACATCCGCACTCTTCTTGACAGGGATACCGCAAATAGGCCGCAACGACGCACGGCGCTCATTGCCCATGAACTTGCCAGATACAATATAGACATCGCCGCCCTAAGTGAGACCAGACTCTCCGGTGAAGGAGAACTCACAGAAAGGCTTGCTGGCTACTCTTTCTTCTGGAGTGGACGCGACTCTCATGCAAAGCGAGAAGCGGGAGTTGGTTTTGCTATTAAAACTTCTCTTGTGAGTAAACTCTCCAGCTCCCCGAAAGGAATTAATGATCGTCTTATGACGCTGAAACTCCCTCTCTGCCATGGAAAGAAGTTTGCCACCATAGTCAGCGCCTATGCACCCACCATGACAAATCCAGAAGAGACCATAGATAAGTTCTATGATGATCTGAACACCGTTATTTCCTCCACTCCCATTGCTGATAAACTCATTGTTCTTGGAGATTTTAATGCACGTGTCGGGAGTGATCACACTTCCTGGGACGGAGTGATGGGGAAGCATGGGGTTGGAAAGTGTAACAGCAACGGCCTGCTGCTCCTTCAGACCTGTGTTGAACATGGCCTCCTGGTGACAAATACCATTTTTAGCCTTCCCGCACGCAACAAGACATCATGGATGCACCCCCGTTCAAAACACTGGCATTTAATAGACTATGTCATCGTCAGAAATCGGGACCGGCAGGATGTGAAGGTGACTAAGGCCATGTGCGGCGCAGATTGCTGGACGGATCACCGCCTCATCGTCTCAAAGATGAAAATCCACATTCAACCTAAGAGAAGACCTCATGCCGCCATAGCTCTGAAACGCCTCAACATCAGCAAGTTGAAGCGTCCTGATGTCAAACAGACTTTTGTTGACACCCTGGATGAACGCCTTGCTTCAATCACACTGGATAATCTGGATGCGGGAGCAGCGTGGACCACATTTCGTGAGACGGTGTATAGCACAGCCATTGAGCACCTTGAACCCTCTACCAGAAAACACAAGGACTTTTTTGATGAAAATAACATAACGATTCAACTGCTACTCGAGCAAAAACGTCGGGCGTACAAGGCACTCTATGATGACCCAATGTCAATGGCAAAGAAAGTTGCACTGCGTAACATCCGCAGCAACATCCAGTCGCAACTGCGCCAGATGCAAGACTCCTGGTTGAGTGCAAAAGCTGAAGAGCTTCAGGGCTTTGCAGACAGGAAAGATATGAAGAACTTTTACAGCGGCCTTAGAGAAATCTATGGCCCTACTGCCTAAGGGTCTTCTCCTCTCCTCAGTGCTGATGGTTCCACACTCATCACAGAAAAGGAGCAAATCTTGGAAAGATGGGCGGAACACTTTGCTAGTGTGCTGAATACGCCTTCTGTCATAAATGATGAAGCCATCGAAAGACTACCCCAGGTCCCAGCGAATAAGTCACTGGACGCTGTTCCAACTCCGGACGAGATACAAACAGCCATCCGCCAGCTGTCCAGTGGCAAAGCACCTGGTTCCGACATGATTCCTGCTGAAATCTATAAAGAGGGTGGACCAGCGCTGACGGATAAATTGCTCTGTCTAATCCAGATCATCTGGCAGACAGAAACTGTACCACAGGACCTTAAAGATGCTTCCATTATCCATCTGTACAAACGAAAAGGAAATCGCCAGGCCTGTGACAACCACCGTGGAATCTCACTGCTATCCATTGCAGGCAAGATCTTGGCCCGAGCCCTGCTGAACCGCCTGAATGTACATCTAGAGCAAGGTCTCCTTCCCGAGAGTCAATGTGGCTTCCGCAAAGCACGTGGGACTATTGACATGGTGTTTGCTTGCCAGACAGCTTCAAGAGAAATGTCAGGAACAAAACTCGGATCTATATTCCACATTCATTGACCTAAATAAAGCTTTTGACACGGTCAGCAGAGATGGCCTGTGGAGAATCATGAAAAAGTATGGATGTCCAGACAAGTTTACCGCTATCACCCGGCAGCTACATGATGGCATGTTGGCTCGAGTCCAGGAAAACGGTCAATCATCTCAAGCATTTCCTGTTACAAATGGAGTGAAGCAGGGCTGTGTCCTGGCTCCCACACTCTTCAGCATCATGTATTCTGCAATGTTGTCTGATGCGTTCAAGGATTCCACCACGGGCTTGCCAATTCGATTTCGTACTGATGGATCAGTCTTTAATCTCAGAAGGCTTCAAGCGAAAACCAAGGTCAAACATAACCTCATAAATGAGCTTCTGTTCGCAGACGACTGTGCCCTCAATGCTGCTTCGGAAGGCGATATGCAACACAGCGTTGACATTTTTGCTGATGCCTGCAATAACTTTGGTCTCACGATCAACAGAAAGAAAACTGAAGTGATGTATCAGCCAGCTCCCAGGAAGCCTTACGCTGAACCCAGCATCACCATCAGTGGCAGCGTCTAAACGCGGTGGACAAATTCACGTACTTGGGCAGCATCCTTTCTAGATCTGTCGTCATGGACGACGAGTTGATTGCTAGACTCGCAAAAGCAAACGCAGCATTTGGAAGACTCCGCAAAAATGTGTGGGACAGGAGAGGTATCAGACAAAAAACCAAGATCAAGGTGTATCGCGCAGCAGTCCTTTCGACGTTGCTCCATGGATGTGAAACGTGGACAATCTACCAGCGTCACGCCAAGAAATTAAATCATTTTCACACAACATCTCTAGAAAACTTCTTGGTATTAAGTGGCAAGACAAAGTGCCTGACACCGAGGTCCTTGTTAGAGCGGACCTACCCAGCATCTTCACCATCCTGGCGCAGTCTCAATTACGATGGACAGGACACGTAGCTCGTATGAAAGACAAACGACTTCCAAAGATGTTGTTATTTGGCGAACTTACACAAGGCAAGCGCTCCCAAGGAGGTCAAAAAAAGCGCTACAAAGACACACTGAAAGCAGCTCTAAAGGCCTTCAATATTAACCCCATTAACTGGGAGCTTGCTGCTCAGGACAAAATCAAGTGGAGATCAGCTATTAAGAACGGAGCTCAATCCTATGAGACCAGCAGAGCAGCGGCAGCTGAGCAAAAAAGGCTGGCCAGGAAAGGTAGTGATATACCACTATCTTCTGCGGCTATTCACTGTCCACATTGCCAGAGACTATTTCGAGCGCGAATTGGCTTGGTAAGCCATCTACGCACTCACCGTGACCCACCCTATTCCCTAAATGGATGACTAGATGGTCCTCGTCGACTCGACGGACGAACAAGAGAAGAGAGAGGTCCGGAAGAAGAATGGTTCTGTCCGCCTATGCATAGACTATCGCACGCTGAATCGGAGAACCATCCCAGACCAATATGCTACTCCTCGGATAGAAGATGCCTTACAGTGTTTGTCTGGAGCAAAATGGTTTAGTGTACTAGATCTGCGAAGTGGGTATCACCAGATACCAATGCATCCTGAAGACAAAGAGAAGACTGCGTTCATCTGTCCACTGGGGTTCTTTGAATTCAACAGAATGCCTCAAGGCCTTACGGGGGCTCCAGCCACGTTCCAACGGTTAATGGAGAAGACAGTCGGGGACATGAATCTGATCGAAGTATTAGTGTACCTGGATGACATAATTGTGTTCGGGAAGACTCTGGAAGAACATGAGCAACGTTTGGAGAAGGTCTTGAAGAGGCTCCATGAAGAGGGATTGAAACTGTCTCTGGAGAAATGTCAATTCTGTCTACCGTCCGTTACGTATTTGGGACATGTGGTCTCAGCAGAAGGTGTTTCGACAGATCCTCGGAAGTTGGAGGCCGTAGCTTCTTGGCCTAGACCCCGAAACGTCACTGAACTTAGATCTTTCTTGGGGTTCTGTTCCTATTATCGAAGATTTGTAGGAGGATTCGCAAAAATAGCTCAACCACTGAACAAACTCCTACAGAAGGAAAGCACAGAAGAAGGCTGCAAGGTCTCTGACCGAAACCCGTCAGCTCCAGGACCAAGGAAAGCTCGAGAGTCCATACAGGGAGAATGGACTAGTCAATGTGAGGGTGCTTTCTTGAAGCTGAAAGAGAGTCTAACTCGAGCTCCTGTCTTGGCCTACGCGGACCCTCACAAGCCGTATGAGTTACATGTGGATGCCAGCAGAGAAGGTCTAGGAGGAGTCCTGTATCAAGAGCATGGTGGGTTGCTGAGGCCTGTAGCGTACGTGAGCCGGAGCCTTACGCCTTCAGAGAAGAACTACCCTACCCACAAGTTGGAGTTCCTAGCCTTAAAGTGGGCAGTGGCAGACAAGCTAAAGGACTATCTGTATGGAGCCGAGTTTGTGATAAAGACGGATAACAATCCTCTTACCTACATCATTACTACTGCAAAACTTAACGCAACAGGACATCGGTGGTTGGCCGCTCTGTCAGGGTTTCGGTTCAGCCTGAAGTATCGCCCTGGGGTGAATAATCGAGATGCTGATACTTTGTCGAGAAGACCCTACGCTGCAGAATGGACTCAGTTAACTCCCGACGGGGTCCAAGTTTTGTGTCAAGGAGCAGAGCGCCGGGTCAAGGGAGGGATTGAAGCGGAGGCCATAGGAGTCATGGCTGCAGCTGTTCCGGAGTTCTAATGCAACCCTACGCAATTGAGGGATGAAAGTCTACCTATCTTTTCAAAACAGGACCTGAAAGCTGATCAGGCCAGAGACCCTTTAATTGCGTTAACCATAAAGGCCCTAACTGCGAACCAGCGTGAAATTCTGCTGACCAATTCCCCAGATGGAGCCAGATTGGTCTACAAAGAGTGGGAACGGTTGAAGATGTTGGATGGGGTGGTCTACCGAAGGGGCCCCTCAACCAATGCTGAAGAGACCCAACAGTTATTCCTTCCCACTAAACATAGGGAGAGTGTGCTGCGATCGCTACATGATGAGCATGGACATTTGGGCGCTGAAAGGACTTTTAAGCTGGTGCGAGACAGGTTCTATTGGCCTTGCATGAGAGCTGAAGTGGAAAGTTATTGCCATTCATGTCTGAGGTGTATTCAGAGGAAGACCCTACCGACCCGAACCGCTCCAATGAGCCATCTGCAGAGTCAGGGACCCATGGATTTGGTGTGCATTGACTTCCTGTGCTTAGAGCCGGATGCTAGTTGGCAAGGGAATATTCTAGTAGTGACTGATCACTTCACACGTTACGCCCAAGCCTTTTCCACGAGAGACCAACGCGCTCCGACAGTAGCAAAGGTTCTGATGGAGAAGTTCTTTGTTCACTACGGCCTACCAAGGAGAATACACTCTGATCAGAGTAGAGACTTTGAAAGCCGACTTGTTGGGCAATTGTTGGAACTGTTGGGAATCCAAAAGACCCGAACTACACCATATCACCCTCAAGGTGATGCTCAGCCTGAAAGGTTTAATCGCACGCTGCTAAATATGCTGGGGACATTGTCAAACACAGAGAAGCAGAGTTGGAGTCGTCACATAGCTACTCTGGTGCATGCATATAACAGTACGGAGAGTGACGCCACTGGATACTCACCGTACCGTCTTATGTTCGGAAGAGAAGCTCGACTGCCGGTTGATTTGGCGTTTGGGTTATCTCTAGACCAGACGTCGGTAGCTTCCCATAGAAATTCCGTGGATAGACTTCGAAAGAATCTGGCCTCTGCGTTTGAACAGGCCCGTTTGACCTCAGGAAACAGGGAGCAAAGGAACAAAAGGAACTATGACTTGAAAGTTCAGATACAGGAACTACAACCCGGTGATAGGGTTTTGTTGAAGAACTTGGGTGCTGCTGCGAGGCAAAAGTTGGCGGATAGATGGAGTTCTCAAGTCTACATTGTCTGCAAGCAACTGCCGGGTCTGCCGGTGTATCAAATCCGCCGGATGGAAAGGCTGGGCCTCTTAAGAACTGGCACCGGAATCATTTGTTACCTTTGAGAGAGGCTGTGAGGATACCAGTTGGGGACGAACTTCCTCTGCTGAATCCGCCTGCTCCACGTTTGCCTCCTGTTACTCGGTCTCAGCAGACCCGGGCTGTCGAAGAGAGCGAAAGGGACAGTGAGGAAGAGAGTTTTTGTCTGGACTGGATGCGCTCACCGGAGCCTGAAGAGGTTATTGCGGTTCCTGAACGGTGGGAAAGTAATTTGAGGCCTGAAGCTCCTGAATTTCAGTTAGAAGTTCCTGGGACTATTGCAATCCCTGTAGTTCCTGAAGTCGAATCTTATGACTACAGTTCCATGCCTTCACTGGAAGGATCATACTCCGAAGAGATGGCTGCTCCAGTGGTAGAAAGAAGAACGGAACCAGCGCCTATAGTACTTCCACCTGAAGAGGAACTGATTGAGCCAGAACCAAAACGCTCTGTTCGACCGCCCCAGCGACTCACCTACGACTCACCAGGACATAGCACTGAAGAGGCCGTCACCACAGTGCGAAGGTTGCCCGAAGTGTCTGCTATGTTAGCTGAGGTAGCCCAAAGCATGAGTCAACTTGAGGAAGTGTATCTAACCCACTGTATGCTTGCTGCTGAGCCTGTATATGTTACCTAAACTGTGTTGAAATGTAATGCAACTGTTGTACCTCCTTGGAGAGACCCAAGAGTTCTAGAAGGGGGAGAGTGTAGCGCTTGGTTTAATTCCCTGTCGTGGCAGTACCTATTTTTTGCCACCGGAGGGAGACAAGCGTGATGAGTGACACTGAACATTGGGACTACATTTCCCGGCATGCTTTGGGAGCGGACACAGGAAGTGGGTGGGACACAGAGACTTACATCCTGAGCCTCGTGGAGAGAGCTGGCAGAGCGCGCCAGGGAGTGAGAGAAGCAAGACGCAGAGCAGCAGAACGAGACAGTGACTAGGCCGGAGCGCAGCTGGGGCCTGACAGAGTTACAGCCCGGGTTATTCAGCCTTACCAGAGGAAGACCCAGAGATTCACAAGACTACCCACGCTGATATTGAGGAAGCTGGAAGACCCCGAGTTAGGAGTACCGCAGATCGATCGGACAGGGAGAGCAGGCGGTGAGCTGGACATCTTGCGGCAGGTGCATAAAGCCAGACAGCGGATCCAGTAACCAAGAGAACCCCAGTCAACATCGAGCGGAGAGACGTCCTGGGTCGAGCGGAGCATCAAGTATCTGGCAGATGGGTGAGAGGCCTTCCAGGCCGTTGTGAATATAGAAAGCACGCTGCTGTTTGTTTCCAAAACCCACAGGGCCCCAACTTGACTAGTCGAAGATACCTCACAAATAATTCACTGGCCAGTTGAATATTGTACCCGGGTACCATAACACACACACACACGTACATTCTGGGACATAACCTGTGCGGGACTCACTCCCCAACCTCAAGAAAGGGGGTTAAAGATATATTTTCTTCTTTTCTTTTCCGCTGCGCGTTTCTCGAATTACGAAGCCTTGTATTTTCTCTTTTCTGCTGCGCGTTTCCCGCATTACGAAGTACTGTAGATATATATACGAACACCGTGTTATTCATTATATGCCATTTATTCAAGTAAACTATATAATTTATAAAATCCACAACGGTGCTGGAGTATATTTATTCCCTAGTGCGGGGAGACTGACCCGAGGTTCAATTTCAGCGGCTCCTCCGGGAGTGAGCGCTACAGAAGCAATGCTTCGTCTATACAGAGAACTAAAACCAGCAGTGAAAAGTTGCCGAATTGCCCTGCTGTACGGTGGTTTAATTCGACAGGTTTATTCAGGCGAATCCCATAGGCTTGAAAGTTAAAAATAGTCCCGTTTTAATCCAATATCTAATAAACCTTTGATTATAATATTCTGCCGTAAAAAGTCTCTTTATTCATAGATTTTTTAGGATCTTTTAGGCATTTTTCATTTTTGTTTTTAAATCGTTTTTTTTATTTTTTCTGTAACAGCCCTTTTTATTATCATTCATTGGATCTTATATGTAAATTTCAGACATTTTCGTTCTGCAGTTTCTTTGCAAACAGCGTTTCACTTTTCAAACATTCAAGCGTACTTTTTTTTTTTCACTCCATTCGTCTGCGGTGTCGGGTTTTTCCGGCGGCTGCTCTGCGCTGTGATCGGCTCCTGCTCGGGTTTCTCCGGCGTGTTCGGTGGGTCGATATTTTTGCGGGTTTCGGTGTGCATTCGCCAGGTTGTGCGGTGAGTGTTCGTCGGGTTTGTGGCGGCTTTTCCCTGCACTACGACGGCCCTGTGGTGCTTGCTGAATACACCACAGGGTCGCCAAAATGGGATCGCCAAATCGCACCGAATTGAAGAGAACGAAAAGTCACCGAATGTGCGGTGACTTTTCGATTCTCCTTGAATAACCCTGAAAGACAACGCCTCATATGACACACATTGAGCAATGCTTATGTTTGTTGAGGATCCAGGTGATTGTGGGGGGAAGATGGTGTGCGGCACAAAGGCTGTGTCCTGGGACTGCTGCTCTCCGTATTCATAGAGGCGTGGCACCTGTTTATTCTCCACATATTGGACCTGTGGATTTCTGGATGGTAAGCCGCAATGGGCAGTTTTTGAGCATTTGTTGGGCTTTTGCTACATGGGGAGCCCCTTACTGTATTCCGTTGTTGTTTCACTGATATAGGGGCAGAAGCTAGCAATGACAGCTTCAAATCTATTTAAGGAATTTGCTTCTCATCATATGATAATTTTCACTGTAGTCTGGCCAGCCAAGATAAGAGTATACTGTAACTGCTTAATGCTGGAACAGCAGAGCCCGAAGCTTTGCCACATTCCGTCGTTTTGAATATCTCTGGTTTTACGTTGCAAACTGTCACAAACATATAGGATATTTAAGTTCCTTGAATAACAAAAAGAGAAAAGAAAGCTCTGCCTGTGCACTCATATGGTTTAAGTAATTTTCTTAGCCTGACAAACACTGCCTCTGGATGCTTTAATTCCATGTTACATCTGGCCTACCTCCTCTTATAATTTGTTGGAGCCTGGCTTGAATTAATGTGGTTTTGCCTGTGGGGTAGTGACTGGCTACAAAGATGCTTTTATCACAAGGTTGCTTGGAGGGGTGACTGGTAGAAACTCCTTTTAACACGCTCCCACTGGGATGTTACAAAATAATCATTTTATTTATTTAAGGGTAAAAGCAGGGGTCAGCAAGCTTGGCCCTCCAGATGTTTTGGAACTACATCTCCCACGATGCTCAGCCACTCATTGGGTTGTCTGAGCCTCATGGGAGATGTCATTCCAGAAGATCTGAATGGCCATGGTTGCCTACCCCTGGGTTAGAAGATGGATTCAGTGTAATTACTTTAAAATCAACCACAACTGCCCTTGAAGAAAGCACCAGGTATCCCAAAAACATGCTGCCTTTCAAATATTCAAATTGTGTATGGTCTGAATACAGCAGGGGTCTCATAGGGTTGCCAGGTCGGCCATGTTTTCCTGGACACATATAATTTATTCTTTCTGATGTTCAGTGCATGAAAAATGCCACCCTCCAGCATGTATAATCCATACTGCAGATCAGAAATCAGAGAGGAATCCCAGGTGAGCTGTCATGATTTCCTTCCTGCAGCATATGAATTATACATGTTACAGGGCAGCACTTTCCCCTGTGCTCCCTCTGCATGACATAGTAATATGTGCCCAGGAAAACATGGCCAATCTGGCAACCCTTGGTCTCAATCACTGGCCCCCCAAATGTTTACGTCTACAAACCCCAGAATTCTGTGTATGCAATAGAAGGCTAGAAGGAGAGAGTCATGGGAGTTGTAATTCAGAAACATCTGGATCGCCGGAGTTTCACATCCTTGGATTAGAGACTATTTAAAGATGACTGCTGCTAAAGTGCAAGAATAAGGAAGGGAAGTCTTGATGATCCATCCCTTCAGGGATCCTCTGTGAAGATACATATATTTATTATCATATATAATTTTATGGTCTCCTCTGCTTCCTTATTGATTTTTGTGAGTATACCAAGGAACGCTACCAGCCTGATGAACCTAGTTTAAGACACGGCAGTGTAGGATCGCTATAGGAGCTGCAAAGTGTAAGGAAATGGTGGGATAGTAACAACACGGAACAAAAATGAAAACCAATATATGCTGTTATAGGACAAAACCAAGGGTCAAATCAAAAGGGAGCGTATGGGAAGGTAGTTCCTCCACTATTTATGCAGAGGGAATTGAGTTCCCATACTTTATAAAGCTTGTGTTCAGGTACTTAATTGTACTCATACTGACCACTTTACATTTATAAAGTGGTCAGGATGTGAGGAGTGCCACCCCCCCATTCTGGTGAAAATGCTTGGTGAAGTTGAGCCGTTTGCTTCACCCCACCTTGAGTGAAACTCGAGTTTCAGCACAAGGACAGCCCCCCCCAAAACTCTCTAGACCACGGGGGGATTAACCCCCTGTCCCTGAAAAGGCGTCAGCACCAGGGACAGCAACACTGAATGCAGCCGGCTCACAAAAAAAAAGAAAAAAACAAGATGCGAGAAAAAAAAGACTCTTCTTTTAAAAAAAATAAAAAATCGGAACCTAAAATTTCGGCTAAAAAAATCCAGAAAAATACCTAAAAAATTCAATAATTAAAAGGCTTTTTGCAGCAGATTAAAAAAATAAATGGTTGAATAAAAAATAAATAAAAACAAAAATATTTTTTCCATTGAATTCTATGGGCTTCACGAATGGCAGTTTTCCTATACAATGCATCTTTTACACGTTTCCCCGAAGCATGGCAGTTTAACTATACAATGCATCTTTTACACTTTTTTCTGCCGCGGCACGGCGGTTTAACTTTACAATGCATCTTTTACACGTTTCCCTGCCGCGGCACGTAGCAGTTTAACTATACAATGCATCTTTTACATGCTTCCCTGACGCAGCATGGCGGTTTAACTTTACAATGCATCTTTTACACGTTTCCCTGCCGCAGCATGGCAGTTTAACTACACAATGCATCTTTTTCATAAAAACTTGTAACAAATTGTCCCAGCATCGTCCGATGAATCTAAAAAATTTTGAAAGATCGCTATACCTGCAAACCAGATCTCCCACAGCTGGAGGCCGTGCTGCAAAAACAATTCACAGAGGTAGAAAAGTGGATCAAACACAACAAACTTTTTCTAAATACTGACAAAACTGTTACAATGCTCTTTGGAACAAAACCTAAACTACAAAAATTGCAAACACCCCATCTATGTGTTGGGACAAGATCAAATGGCACACTGACCACAGTCACTTCTCTCAAATATCTAGGTATGTGGTTAGACTCAAATCTATCCTTTGGCCCCCACATCGAAAAACTCTCATCTAAACTTTACCCCAAACTAGGTGCCTTGTACAGAAACAAATCCTGCCTGAGTCCCGCGGTAAGAAAGCAAATTGTACAACAAATGCTTATGCCGGCTACTGAATATGGAGATGTAGTGTATGCAGCTGCCCTGCAAACACACCTTCAGAAACTTACTACATTGTATAACTCATTCTGTCGCTTTGTGCTACAATGTAACTACATGACCCACCATTGTGACATATTAAAAGAACTAAACTGGCCATCGCTGGAATCTAGACACACCCTTCACCTTTCCAACTTGGTGTTTAAGAGCTTTTCTGGAAAGCTGCCACCCTACCTGAATAGACTGCTTCCCCTAGCAGTTCCCTCATCCTATAACCTCCTATCCAGGACCAGCACCTTACTTGCAATACCACAATACAAAAAGAAAGTGTCTCGATCCTCATTTTCCTACAGAGCACCACAATTATAGAATAACCTCCCAGACGCCATCAAATCTTCCCCCAGTCTAAAGTCCCTTAAGAGCTCCCTATTAACATACCTCAATACGGAATGCACCTGTAAACATGTAACATAATGACTATTTCCTACATATTTATTTTCTGTTAATCTGTATATTTGTTTTGTGTTAATATCTTGCATTTTATTACTTTGTATTTCTGTAACTGTAACAATTCAATGTTCTTGAACCCAGGACATACTTGAAAAGGAGAGAAATCTCAATGTATCCTTCCTGGTAAAATCCTTTATAAATAAATAAATAAATAAATAAAATAAATAGTCTGTTGTAGTCGCATAAAGGCGTCTGAAATCACCCGATGGTGGTCGGATGCAGTGGAAGAGGGCTGATTGACCTGCATGTTCTAGGATCGGTCGGACGACTTCAGACGATATCTGATGATCATACCATCGCACAAATATGGTGGCAGTGGACGGCCAGCCTAATGCTTACATTTCCAAGCTCTACAGTTAGCGTTCACTATGTAATCTAGCCCCTAGTGAATGGTTAAGATTGATCCCTGGTGGTTCAGTGGGAGAGCAGTGTGCTTCTGTTCCACCCTAGGTTGCAGATGCTGCCTTGCATGATAACATTAACACGTCATCCCTTTGGATCACCTACAGCACCAGATGGAGGAACAGAGTGCACTACTCTCCCACTGGACCACCAGGCCACCCAGGTGTCAGGCTCTCAGTCTGTGACCGAGTTGCTCCCCTTGGCAGGCCACTGTGGACTAGTACTTCAGGATCCATAGTTAAGAGCACAGGCAATATCATAGGTGTACCCAATGTGGGGGGCCCTCTTGACCTCCACTTGCAGGAGCTCATTGCCAATGCGGTGAAGCAGCGGCGTAGCGTGGGTTGTCAGCGCCCGGGGCAAGGCAAGAATTGTGCCCCCCCAACATGTGGACATGGTAACACACCCTGATTCCCTTCTACCAGTAGAGTATTGACCCCAGTTACCCCACAAGCACCTGTATTGTAGTATGTTAACAAAATACTGATATAATAAAAAAAGAAACACACATGTCCCCCACGCTACGCCACTGCTACCTGTCACCCTGTCCCAGTATACCCTAGCATAGTTCCACTCTCACACTATACCCAGTCAACTGTTCCTCTCCCCAAGTACCCCCCCAGACACACTCTCTCCAAGTACCCCCACTTTCTCCCAGTACCCCTGTCGATCTCTCTCCTAGTACCCCCACTTTCTCCCAGTACCCCATTCACTCTTTCTCTCTCTTTCTCTATCCAAGTACCCCCAGTCACTATCTCCCAGTATCCCCAGTCATTCTCTCCCTGAACCTCCAGTCACCCTCTCCACGTACCCCCTCACTGTGTGTTGGTCACGCTGCTCTGGTGTCACAGTGTCACCTACCTGTGTGTAGTTGCTGGTGGCCCGGGGAGAACTGTTCAGGGGGCTTAGTGGAGACCAGATTTTAAATGTGCTGCGGGGCAGGCGCCTCCCTCCCTCCTTTCTGTTCAGTTGCTGCAGGGCTGCCAGCGGCGGGGGGGGGGCTGGCACAGGGCTTCAAGGGGGGCTGACAAGAGTGGAACAGGGTGTTCCATCGGATAATGCTGTGGTGCTTCATGTGACTCATGTCAGCGTTAAGGAGGAGTCAGGACAGAATTTTCTGTCCTGGTCCTCCCTTCTAGAAGCTGAGTGCTAAGTCACCGCCGGCACCGTAAAATTGGCGGCTGCCCATGCATGGCCCTCTCATGGACACCAGTGTCTGTGAGCAAACACCTTGCTGGAAAATATTAATGATTCAAATTCCTTTTGAAATTTTGCGCCCCCTAACAAAATTGCGCCTGGGGCGACCGCCCCCAAGGCCCCCCTCACGCTACGCCACTGCGGTGAAGGCCTGACCAAGTATTAAAGGGACCCCATCCCAGGCCAGGGCCCTCGGGCAGTGCCCTAATGGTCAGTCGGGCTTAGTTTAGAGACTCTTTGCTAGGAAGTTTAATTTGGTGCAGCTCTGTTATACATCTACACACCATATATGTATATGAAGCAGCCCCTAAAACCAGTGATATTAGGAGAGAAAAAGAGGATCTACCCTTTCTGGAAACACTTGGGAGGTATGGGATAGCATCAACATCTAGGAGGGCAAAGAGTGACGTCACTAAAGCAGCAGGTGTGTATGGGATGGGGTGCAGCAGGTGTGTATGGGATGGGGTGCAGTAGCCATGCAGCTGCAATCAATGGCTGGAGACAAGAAATCAGGCATGAACGTTTAGTTTCAAACACACTGACACGCAGGGCCGGCGCTGCCGCTAGGCGAGCTAGGCGGCCGCCTAGAGCGCATGCCCGTCTAGGGCGCAGCGCCGGGCCCGAAAACAAAAAAATTTGAGTGTGTGTCCGCCGCGGCCCGCGGGAGCGGCCGGGGGCCCGGGGTGCCGCAATCAACTCGCAGGCCGCGGGCTGTGCGACTGACACGCAGTGTGACGTGACACGTGAGTGTGACCCACCCAGCAGGCTCCGCCTCCGCACGCAACACGTCAGCGGCGCCTGCACGTGTTGGGGCTGGCGGCAGCACGCGCGCCCCCACGTCAGGCGCCGCCGGAAGGAGGAGGCGGAGACTAGTTGAGGGCCGAGGCGGAGAGTTGCGCCGGAGTTGACAGAAAGGAAGCTGCTCCTCTCCTTGGCTCCTGGAGAGTCCTGTGCTGCGCCTGCCTGTCACTGGGTCGACTGTCTGAGTGACACTGACATCTTCAACAAGTCGACACGATTCGAGCAGCAACAGCAGGTATGGGGGGGGGGCGCAATTTGGAAATTGGCAATATATATATGCTGAGAGTCACGTGATGTCTGAGTGATGCATCTGTGAGCTGGCACTCAGGCCCGCCCAGCCCTGCCCCCTGGGCAATATATATATATATGCATGATGGGATGGCGCATCTGACTGTGAGCATGATGTAGGCTGGCTGGCAATATATATATACGCATGATGTGGCGGCGGGCTGGCCTGGGCAATATATATACGCATGATGTGAGCTGGCCTGGGCAATATATATATATACGCATGATGTGAGCTGGCCTGGGCAATATATATATATATACGCATGATGAAAATTTGCAAAGGATAAGGCACGCAAAGTGAAATTTTGATGTGTCTGAAATTGAAACTTACGTACAACTTTTATTTTTTTTTCGTTAATTTATATTTGTTCAATACAGTTAATTTTAATTTGTTTAATAGAGTTAATTTAAAATGGTTTAATACAGTTTATTTATATTTATTTTACCTTTACTATTGGTGCTTTTCAAACTTTATTCTTAAGTAAAAAGAAATTTAGCAGTTTCATGTTGTGTGGTTTATTTTGGGGGGGGGGGGGGTGCAAGTAGCTGGTCTTGCCTAGGGCGCAAAATAGTCTAGTAGTCTAGCACCGGCCCTGCTGACACGGCGAGCGATGCTTAAAGCGTCAGTGACGAAGCCAGCAACTCCCTGATGAAAGCGGGAAAGTTTAAGAGACAGACCCGTGTGACTAAAGCCCCGCTCCCTTACTTTTTACTGGCAAGGATGCGACCCTGCCCACAAGCATTATGGCATCAAGACGCGCAAGAAAGGAGGCGTGGTCCTCAACTTTACAGTAGCCCCTCCTTCAAGGGGTGACAGCAGTCAGGAGCATTGGAAGGGATGGGGCGTGGTGTTCTGCTCATGGAAGGGGCGTGTCACGGAGCGAGTTTGGGGCGTGGTCGGTATCAACTGCGGGCGTGGTCATGCTGGGGAGCTGTACTCGCTAATCATATTTCGGTTCTGGAGCAGTGCCTGCCGGTGTTTGCCCAGTTCCCCTCCCCCCACACAGACAGCAGCCGAGCCCGCAGCCCCGCGCACAGCATGGCCTCCCTGTCGGTGGATGACAGCAGTAAGAGCAAGGTAAGGCTGGCCGCAGGGCTGGGGCACTTCCTGGTTTCACAGGTCCGGCCAGGTGATCCCTCTGCATGAACCGCAAAGCGGCCGCAGCGACAGCCCGGGATCCACAGGCAGCTGGAGAATGACAGATCCACAGCCTGAGCCTGGGAGGAAGTGTGTGTGTGTGTGTGTGTGTGTGTGTGTGTGTGTGTGTGTGTGTGTGTGTGTGTGTGTCACACTGAGTCTTTGCCCTCAAGTACTTTCTTTTGAATGTTCTATTTAGATCCATGTATTTATTGTCAGTGCTGCTTCTCTGTGTATATGTTGCTGCATGTCTGTGTGCCTCGCTGTTTATTTTTTTTTGTGTCTGTGTGTGTTTTGTCCTTAATGTCTCTCTGTGTCTGGGGAAAACTTTTTCTTTTAATTCTAATAATGTTGTGAGTTTTTTTTTTTGTTTTTATGAAGTTGCAAATGTTTCCCTGCAGGATTACCAAACCTTAAGGATGTTTCCTGTCAGTTATTTTAAAGCTTCTTTTGGGGGTGCCGGACGGTCACACTGTGTAGTTTTTGTGTTAAGAGAACAGTGTGTGTGTGTGTTGTTGTGTGTGTTTTTTTTTTTTTTTTTACACTTTTCTCCCTCCATTGAAGTCTGCTCCGTGTTTTCAGCTTTAGGGACTCCCATACCCAGAAATTCCTGAAGCTTTTCAGCACACTTTGAGGTTCTATGCAGCTTGCGTAGTATAGGAGACGCAACAGGACTACCGCGCTTTACGTACGCGAGCTCTGAAGCACCTGCACAAAAAGATCAGAGCTGTGTGTGCATGCGCAGGGTCGCCCCATGGATTGCCTCTCTGATACAGATTCCTCTTCTATTGACGTTGGCACACGGAGTGTCCGATCTGGTGACCTGGCAGCTGGGAAATTCAAACATCCCGGCTGCTGGTGATACTGGGTGGGGTGGCGGTAACTCCTCCAATAAATCTAGCGTTTTCTCCAGTATGGGGCAGGAGGGGAGAAGGAGGGGGACGACACTCATCACATCCTGTCCATTTAAAACTCCAAAGAGGTCAGGATGAGTAATGTCCCTTTTTAATCTATTGTATTATAGATAATTCTAACCCTGTTACGCCACGTGCTGTACTATGCAGTCTCCGTGACAGGTGGGACTCAACGCCACGGGGTGGCATAGCACGCTCCGTCGACATCTATGGATCTCGACAGGCCGGCACACTAATTGGCACTCCTCATTTGCTGCCGCCGGGTGGCCTGAACTCAGCCCCGCCAAAGGATCTGGTCTCTTATGCATCTATCCATCTCTTAGATATATATAGATATATATATATCTATATATATATACCAGAGATTATGCTGTCTTGAGATGCACCCGCACTGAAAGCGTAGTTAAGGTTGAGTGCTGCCCTTCTTGTGTATTATATATATATATATAATTTATTATCTCTCTATCTCCGTGTTAGCCCAGATACCAAAATCACGAGTATAGCAGTCTGTAGTGATTTTTTTTTTTTTTTTTTTTATCGGACTAACGTTACATTTAGAAGACGAGCTTTCGAGAGTGATCCTCTCTTCTTCAGGTCTGGAAGCTATACTGTGCCAAATAATAGAATTAAACAATGTCTCGGCTAGGGTTAGACGAGCGTGGTTTTCTACGGACTGTGCGCCCGTGCAGTACGGACGCACGTTCTGACGGAAGACGCAGTAGTGGCCACACAGTTTTTGTGATTGACATTTTTGACGGATGTAGAGGGGAAATTAAAATGAAAAACCATTTTGTCTGTCAAATGCTGGACGCACAAATGCAGTCTGTCTGATTTCGTTCCATCACTCACACACAAAGCTATCCAGACGTTGCGCACTCCGCACGTCCGTTCTAGCGGATTTACGTTCTTGTCTAACCTGCGTCCGTTTGCTGCATCCGTCCGCACTTCTATGCGTCCGTACTTCGTGTGTGGGGCTCCATTGGTCAGAATGCTATGCTGCCACAGACATACAAATGTGCGGCAACACAGACGTGATCACTGCGCTCGTCTGACACTGGCCTTAAAGGAACACTCCAACAAAAAAATCACCCCCCCTTTTTTCTCCCTAACCTATCCCTATTCCCTTAATAAAACTTTCTTTTTTTTTTTTTTTCTTGTAACTGTAATACTTACCTTAAAATCCTCTTGTTTCCAGCGGCGTTTTTTTTTTTTATACTCACCTCCCTCCTCTTCCGCTCCCATCCTTCTTCTTGCTGCGTCTTGGCTTCTGGTTTACGTGAGAGGCGCACATGCGCGCCTCTCACATAAGCCAGCCAATCGGCAGGCTTCCTCCGGCTCCCTCTGAGGATTAGTGTTGCGCGCAAGAGGATGCGCGCAACACTAACCCTCAGAGGGAGCCACCAGCTTCTGCGGGGAGTAGGAGACGTCATCGCGCTGAAAGCGCGATGACGTCTCCTACTCGGCAAAAGTCGGCAGAAGCGGGAAATATGATTCCCGCTCTGCTGACTGACAGCTGGGAGGGCGGAGTAAAGTCCTCCGCCTCTCTCAGCTGTTTTCAGCCTTTTCTGCAGATCGGCTGAGCGGAGGGAGGGGGGACAAAGGGCGGTATACTCCGGGCATCATGACCACCTAAAATAGCTTAGGTGGTCATGTTGCCTAGAGTATCCCTTTAAATTTAAAAAAAAAATTCCAGGCCTTCCCAGCTCTATGCCTACCATCCCCAGAATTTTTTGAATGCAATAGTTGGGCAGGGAATCATGTTAGTTGTAATTCAGAAATATCTGGGCGGCTGGAGTTTGACAGCCCTGATTTAGAGTACCTCCACTCAACTAGGGCTGCAACTAACTATTATACTCATTATCGGATAAATAGAAACAAAATTGTTTACTTAAAAAGGAATTTTATGTAAAAAAAAAAATAACCCTTCCCCTTTTTTTCCATAAGCAATTTACGTAGTGTAAGTAACTTTCGTACCTACACATGCAAATTGCGTACTTTCCACACAAGGTATGCGAGTGTTTGGTCAGAGGGATGAGTTGATGCTGCATGCACAGCTTCAGCCCATGTTTGCTTTGTCAAATTAACGCGGCTACAAGCACTTGGTCATAGATGATGATGTCAGCATGAAATTGGGGTTAATAAGCTAAAGTGACATTTTGACAGATGTAGGAGGGAAAATAAATTAAAATGAAAAAACATTTTGTCCGTAAAAAATGCTGCACGTATAAATGCAGTCCGTCTGACCACGTTCCATCACTCACACACAAAGCTACAGTTGTGTTCAAAATTATTCAACCCCAACTGAAATTGAGTGTTTTGGCCAGTTTGACATTGATTTTGATCATTCAGTCATCTTGCTTACAATTAAATCAAAGAGGCACGTGTAGGTCAGACAAATATAACATAACATTTATAATGAAATAACCACAAATGTCTTTTCTGTGCTCACATCATTATCAGTTTTATTCAACCCCCAAGTGACATTCAATCTTAGTACTTAGTACAACATCCTTTTACAGTTATAACAGCTTTTAAACGTGAAGCATAGCTTGACACAAGTGTCTTGCAGCGATCTACGGGTATCTTCGCCCATTCGTCATGGGCAAAAGCCTCCAGTTCAGTCACATTCTTAGGCTTGCGCACTGCAACTGCTTTCTTTAAGTCCCACCAGAGGTTCTCAATCGGATTTAAGTCAGATGACTGCGATGGCCACTCCAAAATGTTCCAGCCTTTAATCTGCAACCATGCTCTAATGGACTTGGAGGTATGCTTGGGATCATTGTCCTGTTGAAAGGTCCAACGTCTCCCAAGCCTCAGGTTTGTGACGGACTGCATCACATTGTCATCCAATATCTCCTGGTACTGAAGAGAATTCATGGTACCTTGCACACGCTGAAGCTTCCCTGTACCTGCAGAAGCAAAACAGCCCCAAAGCATGATTGACCCCCCCCCCGCCATGCTTCACAGTAGGCAAGGTGTTCTTTTCTTCATAGGCCTTGTTCTTCCTCCTCCAAACATAGCGTTGATCCATGGGCCCAAACAGTTCTAATTTTGTTTCATCAGTCCACAGAACACTATCCAAAACTTCTGTGGTTTGTCCACATGACTTTTGGCATACTGCAGTCGACTCTTCTTATTCTTTGGAGACAGCAAGGGGGTGCGCCTGGGAGTTCTGGCATGGAGGCCTTCATTACGCAGTGTGCGCCGTATTGTCTGAGCTGAAACGTCAGTACCCACATCTGACAAATCTTTTCTCAGTTCCTCAGCAGTCACACGGGGACTTTTCTCCACTCTACGCTTCAGGTAGCGCACAGCAGTCGAAGTCAGCATCTTCTTTCTGCCACGACCAGGTAGTGTTTCAACAGTGCCCTTTGCCTTGAATTTGCGAATGATGCTTCCTATGGTCTCTCTTGGTATGTTTAACATCTTTGCAATCTTCTTATAGCCATTGCCCTTCCTGTGACGAGTAATCACCTCTTCTCTTGTCTTCCTGGACCATTCTCTTGACTTCACCATGTTTGTAACCACACCAGTAAATGTCTAGAAGGAGCTGAGTATCACAGTCATTTTAAAGCTGCCTAATTGGTGCTTATTATGCTTTTATTGCTGCTCCGTGACATCCACAGGTGTTTTCAATACCTGATTGAAAACACTTGAATGAACCTCTGTTCTTCAGAGTGGTAGTCTTTAAGGGGTTGAATAATTGTGTCAATGAAGAATTCACAAAAGAAACATTTACTACTGTATTACAAAACCAATTGATGTCATTTTAGTTGCAAATGGTTCTTTAAAAAGTCCTTGTAGGATTTCATTCTGAATACAATTACAAATGTACACCAAATTCCCTAAAACCCTTTACAGCATTGGGGGTTGAATAATTTTGAACACAACTGTATGTGGATGTGGCGCATTCCGCACATCCGTCGTTGCGGTTCGATGTTCTTGCTAACCTGCGTCCGTTTGCCGCATCTGTAGTGTGTCCGCTCTTCCGGGCGGACGTACTTCGTATGTGGGCCTTCATTGGTCATGATTATCTGCTACCACGGACATATTAAAGTGCGGCTACACGGACGTTCGTCTGACCCCAGCCTTAATGTTTAATTCTATTATTTTGCTCAGTATAGCTTCCAGACCGGAGGAAGCGAGGATCACTCTCTCGACTGGATAGATTGAAATGTCGTTTCTGCACATGAGGAACATAAAATTGTGGGTTATTTTAATATATAGTGCTTCTATGATTTGAATCTATTTCTGACTGGGGGGAAACCTTTTTGTTTCTTGCCTACATTGACCCTGACCACTTTATATTGTGCCAACAGTTTCTACAGCGTGTTACAATAAAGAATTGACCTTACAAAATAAAAGCTAAAGCTTAGAAATGGAAGATCCCCTGCTCGGATACACGTATGATCCAGAGCGCCCATTACACACAGTTATCAGGTGGATCCATGAATCCTTTTTCCAGATCACTCCCCCCCCCCCCCCCCCCCATAACAATGTAGGATGTGACCAGGCAGGAGGGATCACCTCACTCTCTGTGGTCAATATCAGTGTTTCTCAACTCCAGTCCTCAGGTCCCCATAACAGGTCGGATTTTAAGGATATCCTTGAGGAAATGCAGACTGAATCCTGCAATCACTGAGCAGCAAATCATATCCCCTGTGCTGTGCTTCAGATATCTGGAAAACCTGACCTGTTAGGGGGACTTTAGGACTAGGGTTAAGAAACACTGGTCTATAGGACCTGTGCGGAACTTGGCTATGTAAGTGTTTGTAGTTTCAGGTCCCTGGTCACCATCTGCTCCTTTCCTCTCAGGAAGCAGTGTATGTTGTGTAACACACTCTGTGCTGGTTACAATTGGTGACTTTGGCCGTTCAGAGTTGATTATACACTTGTAGTTATGTGGTTGCACTGCATAGCATAAAATGGCCATAACTTCTAAAGGTATTAGATAACGCACCTAATATTCAGCCTCTGACCAATCAGGAATCTGGGAAGCCATGACACTGTGTATAGAACACTATATTGATACACACTTTCACGTCCTTAACCTCCCTGGCGGTCTAATTTTTTCAAAATTTCGATCGAGGATCAGGATCGAGCCTTGCAGCACTGAGCGCACTAACTGCGCTCAGCGAGGTGGCCACATGGGTGTCCGAGTGGTAGGAACGTCCACTCTCACGGACATTCCTTACTCTCTGCAAAACTGTTGTCTGACCAGGGCTTTAGCAGTACTGTCTCCCATAAAGCTCTGCCAGAGTTTAAATCTGGAGGCAGCCATCTTGGAATCACTCATGATTTCCTCAGGTGTTTAGCTGGTAACAAAAGAGCATTTTCTTTAAGTCAGGTGGGAGAAACCCATGGACTTGTCCTTTTTAATAAGAATAATGGTAGGAAATAATGGATGTTGTGAATTGGGAAAATGCTCCCTGGTTTCTGGAGAAGGTCAGATTTGGTTCAGATAAGGGAAATGCTGATGCCTTAATGCCCGGTTTCCATTAGAGTTGGTGTAGACACTGTAGTGCAATAGTCGGCTCTATTGAAGGTGATCGTTGTCTGATCTCCTAATTTTCTGTGGATTTTGCTTCTGAGATTTTTGTTTTCTGTAATTTTTTTTCCTTTGTGAGTTAAAATTTCACCTCCGTCATTCTATAGAATAAACAAACATGGTGACACAGAGCTGTAATGTCAGAGGGTTCATAGTTTGGAATTTGTGTTTCTTTTCCTATGTCGGGAAGTCTTATTTTCTTCTTCTAAAGTGCGTTAAAACATTTTGTAATATTTGTATCTAAAGGTTTCTGTAGCGGAACAATGTGGGTAAAAGTATGTATGTTTTAAAGACGTAATGCGGGCTAAAAGTAGGTTTTAATGCTCTATATAGTTTTTGTTGTGTTTTTTCTTTTTCCTTTTCTCATGTTGGGTATCCAAAGATCCAGATCGGTGAATATTATGTTGCCATTTTTGTTTTGCTTTGTTTTTATTCTTCGACATACAAGCAGAAACCGCATGTATAAGTGTCTTTTAGGCCCTAACATCAAGTGAATCTGTTCTATACGGTGTAGCCAACTAGGGGCAATATTACAAAGCTGGTGCTAGCTTAACCAGAGCTGCTGTGAATTTACCAGAGCCATTATAGTCTATGGAATGAAGTTTACCACAGCTCTGGTTAAGTTAGCACCAACTTTGGAATATTGCATTAGATTTGTTAGAAAATAAATTTGCGAGGGATTTATTTTTATTAAAAAAAAAAAAATCCTTTTGATTTTTTTTTTTTTTGTCTACTTGTGCCTAATAGAATAATTTTTATTATTTAATACGTTAGTAAGGTTTTGCGATGGATCAGGCAACGGGTTTTATGGTTTTATGGCACCCCCCCCCCCTTAGGGAGCCCTTTTCTACATAATTTCCGTAAAATTATGTAAGGATGTCCCGATCCCTAGGCTTAGGATCAAAACCCAATCACAGCATTTTTTTTGGTTATTGGCTCTTTTGATCCGATGCTGGAGTCCTGCAGTCTTGGCAGGGCCTTCTCTGCCTGCTTGCTTGGGTAAGATACTGCAAGCCTCCCACCTGGAGTCCTGGGTTTCTGTGTTCACTTGCATCTTCCCTGCCTGCCCCATGATCTACGAGCAGGCAGTGAATTCTGAATCCCTGGGATTCATTTACATTAGGGAGTTGCTGTTCTTCCTGCGGGTCGCGCTGTATTGAATCTGGACTGTGGATCAGCTGAGCCGAATATAGTACAGCCCAGATCTTATTGGTGGCCTGAAATATAGGAATCGGGCCACCCTATACCAGTGCAATCACGCTGCTGTATTGCTCCCCCTGTACCGCGCTTCGGAATATGTTGAAGCAATGGAAATATACTAAGTGGAATTTTGGTGTAATGTTCTTTAAAAATGGAGCATCTCGAAGGTGGGTTTCCTCCGTTGCCATGGTAATTACTCCTCTTTCCAATCCATCCCCTAGGTTTTCTACACGTATACTACTTTATCCGTGTCAGAATGACATTTCAAGCCTCCGCTGTGCACCGAAACAAAACAACTAACCTATAATTAAAATTCTCATGAAATCCGCTGAGGCATTGCCGGCAGACACACTTATCTTGCACCTTGCTCTAATTTGTGTCACTATGATGTGTATAAATATTTGCATATACATCCATGTTGTATCCATTGCTGCGTTTGGTTGTTTTCCTGTATTTTAGGCCATCTGGAAAATACAAACTGCTCAGTATGGGGAAGGTGACTTGCAACGATCCTGTTTTATGAACCACCACCCTCCTCGTTGCTGGGTTTTTGAGGGGAAAGGGAAGTGAATATGAAAGTGGGAAGTTGTGGTTCATGTTCTAAAAAAAAAAAAAAAAAAAATCTACATGTAGTCATCTGAACGTGGCCTCTTTAACTTCATGATCTCTTTCTTGGATACTTACTCGATAAAGACGACGGCCAAATAATGGTGGCAAAAGTCAGTATACGAAGAATGGTTAAACCGACCTCTACGCCCAATCATGAAAGAGCCAGCTACACACTTTAGGAGCCAGGCAGACGGTTTTAATTGGATTTCTGAGGAGTAGGGGTAAATTCTAGCAGTCCGTGTCAACGTGGCTCATGGGTTTCTTAGTCAGGGTTATTCAAAGAGATCCGAATTGCTGGCGGAAGGTAACCGAACAGTGAAATTCAGCGTACGGTTACTTTTCCTGGCCATTCGGCTATTCAGAGAGCAGGCAGTTCAGCAAATCTTGACGAATTGCCTGCACATACGGTGCCTGTTCCAGGGCAATATAATTCCTATTCCTGTTTTAACTCAATATCTAATAAACCGTTGTTCATAATATCCTGCAGTAAAAAGTCTCTTTATGATTTGGATGTCTTTTAGTGGGATATAACCTACGATTACTGGACTATTTAATCATACGCTCTTTTGCAGTATACACCGATGAGGCGTATTTTCCTGCGTTACAGGACTAATTATACAAGGGTGGCTTGTGAGGGCCTGTCAGGTTATGAATGCGATTCATTTCATTTTATTATTTTTTTTTTATGGTCTAGGCCAGGGGTTTCAATGCCCTTCTTCGGCTCCCAGGCCCTGACCCAGGTTCCCCCATACTCCGCTGGGCGGCCACGGTCAGCTCTGTTCACATCATCACGCTGTGCCTGCTCCTTGCTCTGGGCACAGCGTGATGGAAGACATTGGCCCACGGTGGCTGTCCAATAGAGTGAGGGGAGCGGGGATAACTCCGCCCCTTCAGCATGAGGAACAGCCACCGTGCGGCAGAACGGGTTAATGGAAACGAGGTATGAGGGGACCTGGGGATTATTAATTCATATATGGGGGACCCGGGGATTATTAATTTATATATGGGGGACCTGGGGATTATTTATATATGGGGGACCTGGGGATTATTTATAGATGGGTGGACCTGGGGACTATTAATTTATATATGGGGGGGACCTGGGGATTAAACCAGGGGATTATTAATTTATATATGGGGGTTCTGGGGATTATTCATTTCTATATGGGGGACCTGGGGACTATTATATATGTGGGGAGAATAAATATAATAATTCTAAATAAATGGCATCAATCATGGCATGGCTGCATTAAGCTCTACACCAGGGTCCTATCTCCTACTATTCTGTGTGTTTCGTGTATGTATATTTGTTATTCGCGCTCTCTCTCATTGTACAGTGCTACGCAACTTGTTGGCGCTTTATAAATGTTTAACTAATTGAAATTACTTATTTTTATTAAAGTAACAAATACAGCAATTAATATAAATAACACACTATAGTATGTTTTATACATAGCATAAAGGTAAAAAAACGATATATATGCAGTGTTATCTACATTTTAAATGTCAAAAGGGGTTTATGGCTCCCAGTGGCTTCTTTTTTGTGGGAAACGGGTCCAAATGGCTCTTTGGCTGTTTAAGGTTGCAGACCCCTGGTCTAGGCTAGCAATCCTTATTGTAGCCTAATTATAAAGTAGTACTTTCATTTGTTGATCAACACTTGTATTTCCAATAATTTTGCCTCTATTCTTCAGGTGTTTTTTTTTTTTTTTTTTTTTTATCGGTTATTCATTTTTAAAATAGTTTTTTCCTTTATTTTTGTATTTTTAAATTCTGGATCTCATCCCTTCTGAGGGACAAATTAATATGATCTCTCAATCCTCCCCTGGTGGTACCCACTGCCCTGTTGGTATTGGGTGGAGGTGAAGAGATAAAGCAGTCCATGTAACAGAGCCCCCTAAAACATTCTCTTTCATGGAAAGCAGCAGATCATTCGCTCTTGGGTCAGATGTTTCCCAGAGCTTATTGGACAGCGCTGCTAAAGCAAACTCTGGAAGAGGAAGCTATTCATTGTGTGTATGGATAGTCTCCTAAATTGTGTGTGTAGTTATCTTTTCCCTAAAACATTGAGCTGATCGGTTTATTGTAACTGCGGCAGCGCGGTGCAGATAAGCGCTGCTGGGTAATACAATCCCTCCTGTGATGGCCGGATAAAGGAAATGACTTGGAATGGTTCCCAGTGGAGGCTTCATTTCAGATACGGTCAGAGGTGCCAGGCTCGTGCTAAAGACTGATACAGAACGAAAAAAAATCAAAGCATTGCTAGAATCCTAATTTTGTAATCCTAAATGTGTATGTACAGTGTGACAATGTGCACGGACTGGTCTGCAAAGATGAATATATTCTATAGATTTTAAAGGAAGGAACCTTTAACCCCAGGAGGGGGATGTGTATAGTTTCTCTCTAAATGCAGATTACTCTCAGGTGTACCAACTGGGGGCAGTAAATGGGACACGAAGTAGATTCATGATGGTGGGAGCAGAATGTCTGTACCAAGTGTAGAAAACCAAAAAAGTTTGTTTTTAACCTCCCTGGCGGTCTAATTTTTTCAAAATTTTGTGTCTAAAAGCGTCTCAATTTTGTTTTAAAGGAAACGTGCTTTTTGTACAGTTAGCGTGTAGTAATTAGGAATCGCGCACTGAAATCCGGGCAAGCAAGAGTCCTTACTGGTAAAATCTTTATAAATAAATAATATAAGTAGTAAATTTACGGAGTCCGATAAAGTTTGAAACACGACATAATTTATTATCCCAAAAATAATTATGATATTCAATAAAATGAAACAAACACTGAAATCTGTCTGAAAACAAGGGTGAAACTATGGTCTGTTTCTTATCCTGTAGGGCCACCTAGTGGCCGTTCATAAACATTGCACATTGGAATATACAGAATAATAATAATAATATTATTATTATCCCGCACCCCCTGCATCGTGTGACTCGCAGTGAGCCTTACCAGGAAGCATCTCGCCGCAATCACACTGCAGGGGACAGCCAGGGAGCGCAGGAGGAGGTGAGTATGCATCCAGCCAGAGTGTGGCTCGGGGTTACCGTTCGCGGTAGTGAAATTTAACATTTCAGGAATACCACCAGGGAGGTTAAAGGTTGCATGTGTTTTTTTGTTTTTATTTTTAGGGATGTGTTCTGTTGCTGTATTGCTCAGATGAGCTAGGCTTTATTTTGTTTGCCTGTAATGCTTAACTACATCGTGGAATGTAGCGCTTTTTAAAAAGACACTTGATGAGGTTAATGCCCTACGAGACTGTACCATAGCACCCTGTGAAGGATTACAATAAATTGTATATCACGCCAACAGATTCCGTAGTATGGGAGATTCATATATTATATGAAACACCATTCCCGGTCAAGTGCAAGCTCACGTACTTTAATTCCAAATATAACTGAGGTTCTTGTTTCCTTTGTATTAACAGGGGTGTGGGAATTGTATCGCCCGGGACATGAAGATCCGGGCGAGTATTTTTTTTTTGAGATGCAGTCCGGCGGGCTAGAAGCCCGCCGGACTGTGGACTAATTACAGGGATTCCCCCGATACTGGAAGCTGGCATTGAGCCGGCATCCGAGGGGCTTGCATACTTACCTTCCGAGCGGCGCCGGGAAAGTTTCCGCGCTTCTGCACGTTGAAGGTGGGACTCCCAAGTGATCGCGGCTGGGTCCTTCAACGTGCGGAAGCACGAAGACTCTGTCGGTGCCGCTCAGGAAGGTAAGTATGCGGCTGAGAGTTCCAGGGGCGGCTGTCCGAATGCCAATAGAGCATTCGAACAGCCGCCCCATGTCTGGTCTGGGCTCTGAGCTGGGGTGCAAATATCCCATGAGCGCTGGGGGCATTTTTATGAGGTCTGTTCTTATTGGAAAGTGGTCACATGACCTAAAATAAAAGTGTCGGTACTCGGTATCGGTGAGTACTTGGAAAAAAGTATCGGTACTCGGTCTTAAAAAAGTGGTATCGGTGCATCCCTATTATATACATACACACAACAAAATAGTGTTTAAATAAAGGTCTTTATTCATCACATGTATCTGACGCTGCCTCTATAGGCGGTTATGAATAAAGACCTATTTAAACACTATTTTGTTGAAATCATCAGGACAAGTAGATTGGACTACTACTTAGTCCGTTGGACAAGTAGATTTTTTTAAAATTTCCACACCCCTGATTTTTTTTTTTTCTACATTATCCCCGTGCTTTGTCTGTTTTTTTCTAAGCAAGCCCCTGTACATTTGTGTATCCTATACTTTTTTGTGTAGGACGTAATTTGGAGACAGCCAGGGAATGTCTCTCAGTGGGGAGTATTATTCTCCATCTCCTCTCGCCATAAACTGAAGGTCACAAAGAACAAATGGTTCTCTAGTGTCTGTCTGCAGGAACAGCCTGATCTGGTGAGTTCATGCACAACTCTATGGTGTCCTATGGACTCCAGCGGATTGTAGTGGACCGTATTCGTCAGTGGCTTCCAAAATGGACCAGATGGGCTAATAGTCTGACTTTTAAGTGATCTGCTAATACTTGGTGGCTTGTTGTTTTTTGTATTCGTTGCCCTGTATTACCTGGCAGCTGGAATGCAGTCTTTCATTCCTACCAGTGGACCCAGTGTTGGTGAAATTTGGCAGTACCCAGTAACCATAATATCAAAAAGGAACTTGCTATGGTGGTCGGTCGACATTGGCTGAAGGAGCAGCTAGAGAGCGTTATACAGTTATACCAAGTGAAAGGATGAGAAACTACTTACATGAGGTATGTATGTGTGTGAGATTAAGACTAATGTCAGACGAACGCAGTCTGAGCGCACGCTGCGTTCGTGCATAACAACGTACTGACGGAAGATACTGTAGACACCACACGATCCGTTTTTCTTGACAGATGTAGAAAAAAAGGAACTATTGGAAATAAAATTAATATGATTAAAAATATGAAAAGCCATTTGGTGCGTCAAGGTGCTGGACGTTGCAAATGCGCTGCACCTGACATCTCCTCACTCACACAGAGCGCTACATGGACGTGGCGCACTCTGCGCGTCCGTGGTAGCGGTTTTACGTTCTTGCCTAACTTGCGTCCATTTGCCTTGTGCGTGCGCAGTTCGGTGTGGACGCACTTAGTGTGTGGGTTTCTATTGCTCATGATTCTATGCTACGACTGACGTTAAACTGTGAGGCAACACTGCCGTGATCACTGCGTTCGCCTGACACGGGCCTAAAAGGCTGCACATAGCAAATAATAATAAAGTTTACAATTGTAGAAGACCTTTACACATTCCAGCAATTCAGAGAACTGCTACATTCCCTATGTGCATCAAGGAACTCTGGTAAGACATGCAAATGAATTCTGCAATTTCTCACTTTTTTGCATCTAGGGTCTGTAATAACACACAACCCTCCTTGCCAGTGCAATGACCTACTAGATGGCTTTTTAGCAAAGGTCGGGTTATGCAACGTGCTTTGTGAAGCAGTTGTCTGAATTGCTGGGACGTGTAAATGTCTTCTACCATTGTAAACTTTATTATTTGCTATGTGGAGTCTTTTAGTCTCACTTCTTGCCCTCCACCATAACTTAACCTGTAGGTGTAGGCAGGCCAGCCACCAGAAATTTTGGGGCCCCTTACTGACCCGCAGAATAGGGCCCCCACATGATCCCCTCTTCCCATAGGAAATCAATATTTACTGTGAATCGTGATCACATTACAGAGAGTTAGTCCCAATATCTTAAAATCACACATATTGCTCGCACAACAGCACATTTAACATAAAAATGTTTCTATCTGGTTCAAATAGTTTAAGAAAGTATGAAATTGTGATTAAAAAAAATAAGATGAATCAAGACCGTATTGCAGAGTGTTGCTCCCAATACCTTTAAAATCACATAAAATGTGTATTAGTGTAAACAATGTAGCATAAAGTATAATTAGATTACTCCACTGGTTAAGCATATCACAGAGCACCACAGAAACAGAACTCTCATGGTAAATGCAGTGAGTATGAACATACACAGAATCCACAGCAATAGACCTCTAACAGTAAAGGGAGCATGAACGTACACAGGATCCACAGCGATAGACCAATAGTAAAGCCAGTGAGTATGAAAGTACACAGAATCCACAGCAATAGACCTCTAATGGTAAAGGCATTGAGCAGGAACGTACACAGAATCCACAGCAAGACATCTAATGTTAAAGGCAATGAGTATGAACATACACAGGATCTAACAGTAACGGGAGCATGAACGTATACAGCATCCACAGCAATAGACCTACAACAGTAAAGGGAGCTGAACATACACAGGATCCACGGCAATAGACCTCTAATGGAAAAGGCAGGGAGGCTCTCCTTTTTCAGGTCCCTCTCCCTTTATCATGTCCATCTCACCCCCCCTACATTTTCATTTCATCCCCCTCCTCTTCCATTTTAATTTTATTTCACCACTCCTCCTCTTCCATTTTAATTTTATTTCATCCCCCTCCTCTTCCATTTTCTTTCACCCCCTCTTCCATTTTCTTTCACCCCCTCTTCCATTTTCTTTCCCCCCTCTTCCATTTTCTTTCACCCCCTCTTCCATTTTCTTTCACCCCCTCTTCCATTTTCTTTCAACCCCTCTTCCATTTTCTTTCACCCCCTCTTCCATTTTCTTTCACCCCCTCTTCCATTTTCTTTCACCCCCTCTTCCATTTTATTTCACCCCCTCTTCCATTTTATTTCACCCCCTCTTCCATTTTATTTCACCCCCTCTTCCATTTTATTTCACCCCCTCTTCCATTTTATTTCACCCCCTCTTCCATTTTATTTCACCCCCTCTTCCATTTTATTTCACCCCCTCTTCCATTTTATTTCACCCCCTCTTCCATTTTCTTTCACCCCCTCTTCCATTTTCTTTCACCCCCTCTTCCATTTTCTTTCACCCCCTCTTCCATTTTCTTTCACCCCCTCTTCCATTTTCTTTCACCCCCTCTTCCATTTTCTTTCACCCCCTCTTCCATTTTCTTTCACCCCCTCTTCCATTTTCTTTCACCCCCCTTCCATTTTCTTTCACCCCCTCTTCCATTTTCTTTCACCCCCTCTTCCATTTTCTTTCACCCCCTCTTCCATTTTCTTTCACCCCCTCCTCTTCCATTTTCTTTCACCCCCTCCTCTTCCATTTTATTTCATCCCCCTCCTCTTCCATTTTATTTCATCCCCTCCTTTTCCATTTTATTTCATCCCCCTCCTCTTCCATTTTATTTCATCCCCCTCCTCTTCCATTTTATTTCATCCCCCTCCTCTTCCATTTTTTTCATCCCCCTCCTCTTCCATTTTATTCATCCCCCTCCTCTTCCATTTTATTTCATCCCCCTCCTCTTCCATTTTATTTCATCCCCCTCCTCTTCCATTTTATTTCATCCCCCTCCTCTTCCATTTTATTTCATCCCCCTCCTCTTCCATTTTATTTCATCCCCCTCCTCTTCCATTTTATTTCATCCCCTCCTCTTCCATTTTATTTCATCCCCCTCCTCTTCCATTTTATTTCATCCCCCTCCTCTTCCATTTTATTTCATCCCCCTCCTCTTCCATTTTATTTCATCCCCCTCCTCTTCCATTTTATTTCATCCCCCTCCTCTTCCATTTTATTTCATCCCCCTCCTCTTCCATTTTATTTCATCCCCCTCCTCTTCCATTTTATTTCATCCCCCTCCTCTTCCATTTTATTTCATCCCCCTCCTCTTCCATTTTATTTCATCCCCCTCCTCTTCCATTTTATTTCATCCCCCTCCTCTTCCATTTTATTTCATCCCCCTCCTCTTCCATTTTATTTCATCCCCCTCCTCTTCCATTTTATTTCATCCCCCTCCTCTTCCATTTTATTTCATCCCCCTCCTCTTCCATTTTATTTCATCCCCCTCCTCTTCCATTTTATTTCATCCCCCTCCTCTTCCATTTTATTTCATCCCCCTCCTCTTCCATTTTATTTCATCCCCCTCCTCTTCCATTTTATTTCATCCCCCTCCTCTTCCATTTTATTTCATCCCCCTCCTCTTCCATTTTATTTCATCCCCCTCCTCTTCCATTTTATTTCATCCCCCTCCTCTTCCATTTTATTTCATCCCCCTCCTCTTCCATTTTATTTCATCCCCCTCCTCCTCCATTTTAATCTTATTCCATCCCCCCTCATCCTTTGTTTTTTCAGTATATTTCACCCCTGGCCCCCTCCCAAATTACCTGGGTGCCGGTGCTCTCCGCAGCAGCATGTGCATCATGGAGCGCTGGGAGGAAGTGACATTTATGACCACTTACTCCCAGCGCTGCAGAATACAGAGGCCTGAGGCCTGTTCAATACCTCAGCAGCTGCTGAATTGCTGCAGCGCAGCAATTCAGTTTACTGCAGCAGTGTCGTTGAACCCTTTGGATGCGAATTTTGAATCCAAAATGGCCGACAATTTCTTAATGAAAAATTCAGATGGTTTTTCGGATCACTCGGACAAAATATAATAAAGAGAAGCAGTCAGCACAATTCCGTTTTGTTTGCACACACCACAAATGATAGTTTTTAATGAATAAACGTTATGTTTACTTCTGAAACAATATATAAATTGAACTGTAATATATGTCTATGTGCAGGGGGAAATAATAAATAAATATTTTGTGCTTTGGTGAACAAAAACGTCAAAATTAACATTGCTGTAGGGAATTATTACTTGCTTCGAGGCGGCGGCCATCTTGCTGTAGGGCATTGTTACTGGCTTCATGCGGCGGCCATCTTTAATACGTCACACGAAGCATCTCCTCGGGTCGCTGCAAGTGCTAGGTTAGCACTGCTGAGCGCTGAGCGGTTGAACGGCGTTCAATGCAAGTTGCTAACTTAGCACTTGCAGCGGCTGAGGTATTGAACAGGCCTCTGTTCAATGATGATGGGCAGAAGTCTGGCGCGCCCTTTCTGACCTCATCAGAGGGGGCCCGTCAGCCACCGGCCGCCATCTTGGAGTCTCTGCTCGCAGGCGGCCGGGGCCCAGGTAGGCTGCAGCACCTCCTCCGAGGCCTGCGGCCTAAAGTAAATGTAGCTGCTGTCGGCGGGCCCCCCCAGTGCCCGGGCCCCTTACTGCAGCATGGGCTGTAATGCCCTGATGGCGGCCCTGGGTGTAGGGAAAACCAGTACTCCTTTAGGCTGAGACTCCTTGTTATTTGAGACTTATCTCCTTGCTGATGAGGGCATAAAGGGCCTGAAACGGCTGTCCAGGAGTGACTGACTCGTTGCATAGCCTGGCCTTTGCTAAAAAGCCATCTAGTATGGTATGGCACTGGTGAGGAGGGTTTTGTGTTAAAACAGACTCTGGATACAAAAAGAGAACTTGCAGACTTAATTTGCATGTCCCACCCAGAGTTCATTGTTGCATATGGGGAATGTAGCACATTAACTCTGTAAAGCAGTTCTCTGAATTGCTGGGATGTGTGGATGTCTTACTTTTTATTAAAATTAATATAATTTTTAACTAGGGATGCACAGATACTGGTATCGGTGCCGATACCAGGACCTGCACGAGTACTTGGTACTCGTGCAGAGGCCCCTGATACCAGAAGCCAGCGCTGGGCTGGCTTGCCGGCCGATTTCTTTGGGGAGTGTTCGTCCCGCTGCAAGGCTCCTCTGGCGTCTTCTTCCTTCGAGCGGCCGCCGGCAGAGGTTGCAGCCTGGCCGCTCGTTAAGAACCACGCACAGCTGCGGTCTCGCGAGATCTTGTGAACAACGTAATCTCACACAATAGCAGCTGGTGGATCCCAACGAGCGGCTGGGCTACAACTCTTTGCCAGCGGCTGTTTGAAGGAAAAAGACGCCGGAGGAGCCTTGCAATGTGGGAGGGTGAGCTGGGGGGCAATATATCTTTGTACTCAGTCTTAAAAAAAAAATTAAAAAAAATCGGTGCATCCCTAATTTTAACCCATAATGGAGTTGAATAATTTTACATTGGAACATGTAAATGATACAATTACCAAAGTATTTAAAATCTCCTGGATCAGTTGTGATGTCTGTAGAGACCAGGAAGTGGCTGAGACCTGTCTAGTCTTGGTCCTCCTATGGGTTTGAAGTGGGACTGCTGTATTTTCTCCTGATCTCTACTGAAGTTTTGGTTACCTAAACACAGAAGCCATTGTAATGTTACTGCTAGAGCTGCCTCAGCCCTGGAAATATGTGCATAAAGAAGCACTTTCACTGGTAAGCTGTCATTTCACTTCCTGTAGGAAGTAGGTGATAAGGGCCTGTTGTGGCATTTTTCCAAGAGGAAGGTGTGGTGTTTCTTTTTTTTTTTTTTTTTTCCCTCCATGGGGGGGGGGGGGAAGTGAACTTCTCTTTTTAAGGAACACCATGTTAAATAAATCAACCCCCCCCCCTTTTTTATTATGCAATTTACGTACTGTACGTAACATTTGTATATACATATGCAAATTGCGTAACTTGCATACTTTTTGCAAACAAGTCACAGGAGTGCATGATCAGAGTGAGTGGCTGGGAGTGATGGGAGTGAGTTTTGGCAAAGGACCTGACCCGACCCGAGTGTGAGATGGAATTGCAGGAAGGACCCGGACGAGAGGGAGGGTGGGATGGTTGCCTATAACTATATTCAGTACTGATTTTAGTTGTGTTTTTTTTTTTTTTTTCCTTCAGCATTAGATTTAAAAATGGTCTTTAACATTCCCACAGATGATCTGAATATTCTGCCTTAATCCATTTTATGTACGCCTGCAGTTTTTGAAGCTGTTTTCAATTAGAAATGAAACAATTTCTAAACAAGCTAGGATGTGAGGTTAAATAGGACGAAAAAAGACTTGCGTACATCCGGTTCAGCCTTTCACACATTACCTACTGCTGTTGATCCAAAAGAAGGCATTTGCTTATGGAGCAGTTGTCCCTGTAATGGCACAATCGAGCTAAAACTTTGAGACCTGAGCGGGCCCCATCGTAGAGCAGGCCACTAGTGCCGTTGCGCATTCTCAGGACCCTCACAAACCTCTGTTTCCCACTTTAAGTCTACAGGGTTATCCAGACGTGGACCCCTTGCTCGATGTGCCTAGAGGGTGTCAGCTATAACCTCCTGACAAGGCCTAACAGGGCCGGAACGATCGTTGGGGGTTGCTGCACCTCTCAGTCATGATGCTCCTGGTGTTTCCGTACTGGCCACCCTTTCTGTGTGATTGTGTCTGATTTGCATATGGAGCAGTTGTCACTGTAATGGCACAATCGAGCAAAAACCCTGAGACCTGAGCAGGCCCCATCGTAGAGCAGGAAACTAGTGCCATTGCTCGTTCTCAGGTCCCTCGACAGAAGGCAAAAAATCCAGTCTGAGGTTCTCACCAATATGCAACATACTGCGGAAAAATCCCTTCTGGGCCCCAGATGACTTCTGATTTCTCCCTGGATCAGGCGTTTGTCCACATATTAAATATTCTAACCCTAACCTGTTTTTGCAGGATTTTCTTTGCTCACAGGAGCTTACAATCTAGATGTTAAATAAACCTCACCTGGCTTCTAAATAGGTATGATTGACTCCTGCACAAGTGGAAGACAAACTGAAGTAGAGCCGCGGGTCTGACTGCTTCACAGCACCAGCTTGCCATTGTAGAGGTGTAAATGGGGTGCCCGGCACCGTTCAGCTGTCTGGGAGGAGAAGGGCAGAAGCCTTGTTGTTGGATTGCTGATACCAAACAGGACTTCAAGGGGAACTAAAGACTTATTTATATGGGAACTCTGGGATGTTCCTATTCATGAGATTGGATGAATGGTGCAGCTGCTAAAACACAGATATTTGTTCCTTTGCCTTTCACTCCCTTACAGCCCTGTAAAAGGGATATTCTTATAGTGTTAAATTGTACCATAAAATAGTCTAATATATGTGCTATCCGGATGATAATTCTCCTTAAATCTGCTAGGAGACTTAAAAAGAAAAAAAAGGGGGGTAATAAGTGTCAGATTTAGTTCATACCACACCCTTTTCAACCAGAATTAATTTTGACAAAGACTTAGTCACTAAATTTTTAATTACATTTTTTTTGTCACTAATTTGACTAAAACGAAATACAAATCCATTAACATTTTAGTCAAATAAGAATTAAAATTATAGAGTGGCTGGCTATTTGGGAAGATGTCAGAGAAATGATGACTTTTCTATATTCAGATGTTACTCCAGGAGTTTGAGTTTGGACAATCTAGAGCAGTGGTTCCCAAACACGGTCCTCAAATACCCCCAACAGGTCAGGTTTTCCAGATAGCTGAAGCACAGCACAGGTGATATGATTTGCTGCTCAGTGATTGCAGGATTCAGTCTGCATTTCCTCCAAGGTGATCTGCAAAATCTGGCCTGTTAGTGGGCTAACGGGCTACATTTGCAAGAGATTACCTGTGCTATACTTCAGATATAATTTTTGCGCTCAGATTGCTGTAGTCAGTCCACATTTACCCAAGGTAGTCCTTAAAATCTGGCGTTTTGGGGGTACTTGAGGACCAAGGTTGGGAAACACTGCTCTTGATAATTCTCAGTCTTATTTTTGGAAATTTAAAAAAAAAAAAAAAAAAAAAAAAATCTCTGCATATAGATGGAAAATATATATCTAAAAAAACGTAAAGAGCCCTCAACCCAACCATAAAAGAATAAAAACACCTAAGGTTTCAAGATTTGATCACTTTTCAGAACACGTCAGGCCTGTATTTGTAAACCGAAGATTAACGTACTCCCTTTAATTAATGTACCCTGCAATGGAGAACATCTAAACAATGTGACTGGGTGGGGTGAAAACCTGAGCGGTGGTTGGTCCTCCCATTACAACACACACAACAAAAGGGCTGTCCTCAATCTGAACATGCATAACTCATAAGGAGATAGAGTCCAATGGATAAAACATACAAAAATCAATGATGTTGTGGCAGGCTTTTGCAAAGTTTGATCACATTTTGTAACTTCCGTCTATTTGCAACCTTGGGTACTTTTTAGTTGTTGGGTTGAGTGGACTGAAATTTGTAGTGTCTACTGGTTTCAGTAGCCCCGTTATGAAATGCATGTGCCGGTGCTTACTGTTGCTTACTGGGTGTATCCTATGTGTGAATATATACTTGGGACAGATCTGAAAATGGGTATATCTGTTTCTTTTAAATGTTGTATTAAAACATTCCCTCTTTTGCCCCAAAAACCTGGGCAGATGCTGCTGACAGTATCCGCCCAACCCGGAAGTCCCCTGAAGCTTTCTAATATTTGCCCTTCTAGGCAACTTGCGTTACGTAGGAACTACAAATTGTGCCCTGCTAACGGGATTTGTACACTTTTTCCGATCGCTTTGTTGCCTTTCTTAGACCGCTCGCTAACACTGGAGATCTTGGAGAGGGTGCAGTTAGTGACTATGATTGGCATGGAGAAAACTCCTCCACTTCACCCAGCATTTTCTCCGGAATGGGACCAGAGGGAAGGGGGAGACTCTACACATTCTGGCAACTTTATTTCTAAAGTGGTCAGGATAAATGGCATCAATTTTAAGGGATTCTTCTTAAATTGAATGTTTTAACTTTTAGTTTTGAGTCTGAAATCTAAAGGAAATCTAGAAAACCGTTTCCTGTTGATCCACTTCACCTATAGACTTTTTTTTTTTTATTTGATATTGAAGTGTGTAATATATCTATATCTCTCTATCACAGCTCCAAGCACTTGTTTATTTTGAATTTGGTTCTGGTCCTGGAGTTTCTACCAACCGCTAAATAACATAATGGGTTTATTCAGAAAGCTCTGCAACAAACACAGCACATCAAAGTAAAATCCAGTGTAACTAGAGAGGCTTCACAGTGAAGCTTCTCCTGCGTCTGGATTTCTCTTTAACATCAGTGAACACCAGAGCTTTCTAAACTCCCGTAGTTGGTGACTGGATATTAAACATTAGCAAGGAAATCTGAGTCTTGGACTTTCTATATGTTTGTATAAACTAAACTGCAAATTTTGTTTATACTGTGGAAACACCCAAAAACAATGAGCAGCAAAAAAACACCACCCTGATATCCACCAAATTCAGAAAGCATATAACATGAAAAACAAAAATTGGTGGTGTTGCGCTAAAGGAAAGTAAAAAAACTTATGTATGGTCTATTTTGAAGGCATGCTATACTGCACAGCAAAAAAGAGAAAGAAAGTTCTATTTCTCAATAGTTCGTTCAATGGATATCCAGTCTCTGTTGTAGAAAGGATTTTCAGTGAAATCTTCCAAGACTTTGGAACGAATGACCACTTCTTTGGTGAATCTTCATTAAAGTGTATATATCTCGGAAAAAGAGAAACTCGATAGTGTTATACCGTTTATTAATGTGTATACAAATCTACTGACATAATATACGTACAGAAAAAAGAGGTAGTGGGTTTAGGATTTGATCTCACCCACTGCCAGATAAAACATCACGTCCCAATCAAGCCTCTATAGACAAAACCACCAGGAGCTCCCGGGCTGCTTCCAAGGTGGACCACCTTGGAAGCAGCCCGGGAGCTCCTGGTGGTTTTGTCTATAGAGGCTTGATTGGGACGTGATGTTTTATCTGGCAGTGGGTGAGATCAAATCCTAAACCCACTACCTCTTTTTTCTGTACGTATATTATGTCAGTAGATTTGTATACACATTAATAAACGGTATAACACTATCGAGTTTCTCTTTTTCCGAGATATATACACTTTAATGAAGATTCACCAAAGAAGTGGTCATTCGTTCCAAAGTCTTGGAAGATTTCACTGAAAATCCTTTCTACAACAGAGACTGGATATCCATTGAACGAACTATTGAGAAATAGAACTTTCTTTCTCTTTTTTGCTGTGCAGTATAGCATGCCTTCAAAATAGACCATACATAAGTTTTTTTACTTTCCTTTAGCGCAACACCACCAATTTTTGTTTTTCATGCAAATTTTGTTTGTAGTTTAGCTATAACCTCATGAACTGTTGAACCCAAGTCCCCTCTTGAACCTCTTGATCGCATGAATCAAAACACAATCTTTACGTCTCCCGTGATATTTTAAGTACTACAGTATACTTCACATTATTACTTCCTTGTATTGTATCATTGTTATTGTATTGAGTTTCTTGATGGGGAAAATCCTTTTAAAGGTAAAAAAATAATAGTGTAACATGGCATAAAAACAGGACCGCTCATGATACCTATTGTTACTGTAAACAAAGGAAAGGCACATAATCGTATTGCTGTTTGGTCACGCTGACTGTTACAGACAATACAGTGGCACTCTCCCCAACACATATCAACCAAAAAAACTGGTGCCAACTAGGGCTGTGCAATATGGACAAAATAATCATATTGCTATTTTATTTTTTTTTTTCTTTTATAATGAATATTGTGATTTTTATTTGCGATTTAGGCAATTGTTTTTGCTTTTTCAAACATGCTACATACATTCTAAATGTATTCAGTGCACAAGAAGTGCATAACAAAACATTTCACCGTGAAATAAGGTATTAATAGTTTAATAAACAAAACTGTAGTAAAATTGTCTTTAAAGCAGACAACATAAAATAAATTAAGATTAACTAAACTAAATTCCAGTCATAATTCCTGAATCCAAACGACTGACGTTGAATTTCTCATTGGCACCAAATCATTTTTATTTTGACCTGCATCCATATTTTATGTTCTTTCCTCCCGCTCGCCTATTCGGTTCTCCCGCTCAGCTTTGTCGTGCGCTGCGTGAGCTCTGATTGGTTAACATCTTAAAAACATGCGCAATTGCGCACAAGAAATTCTGAATCAAACTATAAATAAAGGAATTGGGGCTGGTACTGATTTAAAAAATTTCTGTTCGCTTAATCAAATTTTTTTTAATCGTGTTTTTTTTTTTTTTTTTTTTAATTATAACGCACCTACAGATCAGAAAAGAAAAACTTAAAAAAAAGGATATAACATTGCTCCACAGTAATAAAACTCCCGCTCATACACACCGCACATTGTTGTGTCACAGAATCCACAGCAATAAAACTATATATCAGATATATTCCCCCAGCTCACATGGGGATATGTTGCTTTGCCCCCAGCTCACATGGGGATATGTTGCTTTGCCCCCAGCTCACCTCTTTGTGCCGCAAGTTCAGCTTCCTGTGAGTTTCCGGCGGCATGGAGCTTGGGTGCTCGCCTGGGGGAACCATGTGACAAGCCGCGAGAACGCGGCTGTACACGTGGTTCCCCCTGCGAGCGCCCAAAGCTCCATGCCGCCGGAAGCTTACAGGAAGCCGAACATGTTAAATCGCAACCTTATGCGGTTTAGAAATCGCATGTGCTTAAATCACGATTTTTTTTTTTTTTTTTTTTTTTTGTGCGATTTGATTTAATCGTCCTGTGTACAGCGCACACTGTTTAGAGTCAGACTGAGTTAAATGTAAATAACCTCAGCTTCGGAGATGATTGGAGAAGACACGCTGCTGCTTTATTCGGTATGATTTAGTTCTAGGGTTATGTCGGACACAACCAGTTTGTTTTTATACGGTTTACAACCGTATCTGAACTATAACACAATAGGATACTGCCACTGGGTGAAGGAGCTGTATGCCTGTGTTTTATCCTTACTTGAAGCTGGAGTCCTGTGCCACCACTCCACCCTCCCTGCCACACCCTCTTTGGTCCCTCCCTCTGGTCTGGTCCCTTTCCCCAAACTCACTCCCACACTCAGATCCGGCCTTCTGTCCATACCCACTCTCTCTCACTCAGGTCAAGTCACTTGAGCAAAGTCTCTCCCACTCAGTTTGTTCACGAAATTATTCCCTTCTCCCACTCAGTTTGTTCATGAAATTATTTACAAGGGACACTCTACACTCCGTGACCACTTTAGCTTATTAACCCCAATTTCATGCTGACATCATCATCTATGACCAAGTGCTTGTAGCCGCGTTAATTTGACAAAGCAAACATGGGCTGAAGCTGTGCATGCAGCATCAACCCATCCCTCTGACCAAACACTCGCATACCTTGTGTGGAAAGTACGCAATTTGCATGTGTAGGTACGAAAGTTACTTACACTACGTAAATTGCTTATGGAAAAAAAGGGGAAGGGTTATATATATATATATATTTTTTTTTTCTTTACATAAAATTCCTTTTTAAGTAAACAATTTTGTTTCTATTTATCCGATTAATGAGTATAATAGTTAGTTGCAGCCCTAGTTGAGTGGAGGTACTCTAAATCAGGGCTGTCAAACTCCAGCCGCCCAGATATTTCTGAATTACAACTAACATGATTCCCTGCCCAACTATTGCATTCAAAAAATTCTGTGGATGGTAGGCATAGAGCTGGGAAGGCCTGGAAATTATTTTTTTTAAAATTTAAGGCCAGTGTCAGACGAGCGCAGTGATCACGTCCGTGTTGCCGCACATTTGTACGTCCGTGGCAGCATAGCATTCTGACCAATGGAGCCCCACACACTCTGTACGGACGCACAGAAGTGCGGACGGATGCAGCAAACGGACGCAGGTTAGACAAAAACGTAAATCCGCTAGAACGGACGTGCGGAGTGTGTGAGCGATGGAACGAAATCAGACGGACTGCATTTGTGCGTCCAGCATTTGACGGACAAAATGGTTTTTCATTTTAATTTCCCCTCTACATCCGTCAAAAATGTCGGTCACAAAAACTGACTGTGTGGCCACTACTGCGTCTTCCGTCAGAACGTGCGTCCGTACTGCATGGACACACAGTCCGTACAAAATGCGCTCGTCTGACATTAGCCTTAAGCACCACTTGAAAGTTAACCCTCCCATTGGGGTCAGCGTTCGGCCGGATTCCGGCCGATCGCTGGCCCCCCCGGTGCGGGCTGACATCCTCGATGTCAGCCGCGCATCCGGGACCGCAGCCGCCAGAATTAGGTGTCATCGCGGCAGCGCGATGACACCTAATTCAGGCCCCCCCCCGCATGTGCGGAGGAGGCGCCTGAAAGGGAGGGGGGGAGGTCCTTCGGACCTCTCTCCCTCCCGATCGGCGGCTCTGCGGGGGTTAACCCAGGCATCATTTGGAAGGGCACAGCCTGCCCTTCCAAATGGTGCCTGGCATTAACCCCTGGGGAGCTGGATCGCGAATCGGCGCTGAAAAGCGCCGGTTCGCAATCCTTTCCCGGAGCTGGCCGACATCTTGGATGTCGGCCACGATGACGCCAGTCCTAGAGTTAACCCCTAACTGCCACCAACGGTGGAGATAGGGAGTTCCAATGAACTCCCTATCTCCCGATCCGTGGCAGTTAGGGGTTAATGTTTGGTATGGTTGGATCGGCCAGAGCATGGCCGTTCCAACAATACCAAACTTGAATGTGAAAAAAGTTTTTTAAAAAAAATAAAAATAAAAATTAAATATATTTTTAAAAAAAATTATAAAAAAAAAAATTTTTTTCTTTTTTTTGGTTTGTTAGTGTAGCAATATTGTTCCCATTGCAATTATAATGTGAACAATGATGCTGCACTAACGATTTTTGTATGCGGTGCGTTTGTTAAAAATCGCGTAATTTTCCCCCAAAAAAATGTAACGAGACCCCATCTCTAATTTTTTTAACAAGCGCACCCCATACAAAATATAACCGCAATTGCTCGCATGTTAAAATGTGAAAAAAAACACTTTACACGTAAATTATTGAAAATACATATTTTATTGCATTTTTTGTTATAATATACAGACATGACATAACGTATACATATAATAATGACATATTATGAATCTACTGAGTCTGACGGAAAGAACGATATATAATATGTCTGGGTCATATACTAAAATAAGCCTTAAAAACACGTTTAAACATGATGAGCAAAACCGGTAAAAATGACCTCAGCACAGAGGCGGGAAAAGCCTCAGCAGCGAAAGGGTTAAACCTCAACATGGAGCTTAAATATTGATGTATCCATATCCTACAGGCACAGATAATGCAGTTACTTCCTTTTGCTACTGGTGCCAAGGGGCACATTTGAGATAAAGATATATTGATGGTTTATTGCTTCAGGAAGCAGAGGGGTGGTTACTTGTTCATAGTTGCTTGTTCTCATGCTATTATATACAGTCCTTTCTTGTTGTTCCATTTGAAACAAAATGCGCGCGCAACAAGTGTCCGTTATCCAAGCCTCTCCGGCAAAGCGCTAGGACGGACGTTGACAGAGCTGTAAAGTGAAATTTTCCATAGGATCGAGCCTTGCGGCTAGGAGTACAGAGTCTCGCGGACGTTCCTTCTGCTCTCCAAAGACGCTTGTCTGACACTAGCCTAAATAAGCAAGTGGTCAGGGTGTGTAGAGTGTCACTTACTTTTTTTTTTTTTACCAGGAATGATGCAATGAGATTTCTCTGGTTTTCAAGAATGTCCTGGGTGGCGAGTATGTACCGTTAGGTGTCTTGCCCAACGACACTTACTGGAGAGGTGCTCTTGCCGGGATTGAACCTGTGTCTCCACGGTTATAGAGCAGTGATGTTACCTCTACTCCATCCGGCCGGTAAAATTTATTAAATGGCTGCAATTAATGGATATCAAGTAAATGGTTTGAGTGTTTTGATTAGCACGCCTGAATTCCTACTTACACAAATGTATACGGTGAAAATCCAGTAAAATATATATTGTATGTGCAGTGTATGCAAAATATGATGCAGGACCTTGTGCACGGCCGTCATGAATCATGGAGATGTACTCGGTGAAACCTGTTTCCTGGGTTTTATCGGAATAGGATGTTTAGAGTTTGAAACCTATCTCTTTGTTTTCCACATTCAGCATTTTTGTCATTTTGACGATCTGTGAGAAATCTGACACTAGTCCCTACTGTTTAGTGTTCAACTTGTTGCAGCAATAAAAAACTTATGAAAAGAACGAAAAAAGTTATTTATGTATAGATTTAGTGGTGTCAGCAGAGTTGTTAACTTGGCAAAAACAAACCTATGTACAGAACCAACACTAAAATGTGATTAACGTTATAACAAAAATATTTATATATTCAAATAGATTAAATTCTGATAAAGGCTCAGAGCGGAACTAAATCGTTAACAGAAATGCTATTGATTTGAATAACATTTGCTTGGATTTTAAGACCTGAGAGCAGTTTATATGGTGTGCGGGTGTATGAATAGCTCCCATTTCAGTGCCAAGGACACGTGGGAAATGTTTTGTGCATTCCTTGCAATTCTTATCCTCCATGCATTGAGTTTAGTGGAGAATAATTCAGCCAATTACAGCGGTCTTTGCTTAGATACAATTGCCCTGTTCCACAAACTCGTTTTTCAGGTTACTGTAGGTTTGTGCTTCCTGTGCTTTGCATGGGGGGGGGGGGCAGGAGAATAATGAGCGATTCCACCGTGTTCAGAATAAAGTTACAAAATAATAAATAACATTAATACCCAAGCATCAGATACATGTATACCCAAGCACCAGGCCCAGACAAGTAGTTTCATCCATTAAGTACAGACTCCTCTCCAACAGTTTTTAGGACCAAATTAATTTGGTGTCTATGCATCCAATATATCAAGTGGAACCTAATACTCCCATTATTCATATGCCAGGTTATCACTAGAAGTTAGAGGACCCCAAAGTCAGGTTTCCCCCTTGGATGCTGATATAGATGAATCCATTAATTTTCGTCTGCGATACTTCCATCCCCATTTTTTTCTTTTTTTTTGCTCCTTCTGTATCACTCATCTTTCTTTATAAATAGGATTTATTTTGCATAACCTCAAATGCCTCATAACCTCACCACCATTTCACCAATTATGGCCTCTAGCGGGCATTGTAGCGGCGCTGGTTCTGGCGTCACTTCTGGCGCGCTGACAGCTTGGCAGCTTTTTTACTTTCCCTTAGTTTACACCACGGGTGGGGAACCTTTTTTCTGCCAAGGGGCCCCCTTTAATTAATTTCTCTCCCCACTTTAATTAATTTCTCCCTCCCTTTAATTTCTTTTGCCCAATTAATTTCTCTCTCCCCATTTATGTCATTTCTCTCTCCCCATTTATTTCAGTTCTCTCTCCGCATTTATTTCATTTCTCTCTCCGCATTTATTTCATTTCTCTCTCCGCATTTATTTCATTTCTCTCTCCGCATTTATTTCATTTCTCTCTCCGCATTTATTTCATTTCTCTCTCCGCATTTATTTCATTTCTCTCTCCGCATTTATTTCATTTCTCTCTCCGCATTTATTTCATTTCTCTCTCCGCATTTATTTCATTTCTCTCTCCGCATTTATTTAATTTCTCTCTCCGCATTTATTTAATTTCTCTCTCCGCATTTATTTCATTTCTCTCTCCGCATTTATTTCATTCTTCCTCTCTCCCCCATTCATTCTTCTCTCTCCCCTTCATTCATTCTCCTCTCTCCCCTTCATTCATTCATTCTTCTCTCTCCCCTTCATTCATTCATTCTTCTCTCTCCCCTTCATTCATTCTTCTCTCTCCCCTTCATTCATTCATTCTTCTCTCCCCTTCATTCATTCTTCTCTCTCCCCTTCATTCATTCTTCTCTCTCCCCTTCATTCATTCTTCGCTCTCCCCTTCACTCATTCTTCGCTCTCCTTCACTCATTCTTCTCTCTCCCCTTCATTCATTCATTCTTCTCTCTCCCCTTCACTCATTCTTCGCTCTCCCCTTCATTCATTCTCTCTCTCCCCTTCACTCATTCTTCGCTCTCCCCTTCATCATTCTTCTCTCTCCCCTTCACTCATTCTTCGCTCTCCCCTTCACTCATTCTTCTCTCTCCCCTTCACTCATTCTTCTCTCCCCTTCATTCATTCTTCGCTCTCCCCTTCATTCATTCTTCTCTCTCCCCTTCATTCATTCTTCGCTCTCCCCTTCATTCATTCTTCTCTCTCCCCTTCATTCATTCTTCCTCTCTCCCCTTCATTCATTCTTCTCTCTCCCCTTCATTCATTCTTCTCTCTCCCCTTCATTCATTCTTCTCTCTCCCCTTCATTCATTCTTCTCTCTCCCCTTCATTCATTCTTCTCTCTCCCCTTCACTCATTCTTCTCTCCCCTTCACTCATTCTTCGCTCTCCCCTTCACTCATTCTTCGCTCTCCCCTTCACTCATTCTTCGCTCTCCCCTTCACTCATTCTTCGCTCTCCCCTTCACTCATTCTTCGCTCTCCCCTTCACTCATTCTTCGCTCTCCCCTTCACTCATTCTTCGCTCTCCCCTTCACTCATTCTTCGCTCTTCCCTTCACTCATTCTTCGCTCTCCCCTTCACTCATTCTTCGCTCTCCCCTTCCCTCATTCTTCGCTCTTCCCTTCACTCATTCTTCGCTTCTCCCCTTCACTCATTCTTCGCTTCTCCCCTTCACTCATTCTTCGCTCTCCCCTTCACTCATTCTTCGCTCTCCCCTTCACTCATTCTTCGCTCTCCCCTTCACTTCATTCTTCGCTCTCCCCTTCACTCATTCTTCGCTCTCCCTTCACTCATTCTTCGCTCTCCCCTTCACTCATTCTTCGCTCTCCCCTTCACTCATTCTTCGCTCTCCCCTTCACTCATTCTTCGCTCTCCCCTTCCCTCATTCTTCGCTCTCCCCTTCCCTCATTCTTCGCTCTCCCTTCACTCATTCTTCGCTTCTTCGCTCTCCCCTTCACTCATTCTTCGCTCTCCCCTTCACTCATTCTTCGCTCTCCCCTTCACTCATTCTTCGCTCTCCCCTTCACTCATTCTTCGCTCTCCCCTTCACTCATTCTTCGCTCTCCCCTTCACTCATTCTTCGCTCTCCTCTTCATTCATCTCCTCCTCCCGCACCGCAGAGCGTGCCTGGAGGAAATCCCGCTCTGAAGCTGATTTTGTTCACTTCAAGTTTATTCTCCGGTCATACACCTCTGCCCTCCACTTGGCCAAACAATCCTTCTCATCTCGTATATCTACGCTGTCCTCCAACCCTAAACGGCTCTGGTTCACCTTCAACACCCTCCTCTACCCACCTGCACCTCCCCCCTCAGCTGCCTTCAGCGCTCAAGACCTGGCAGACTACTTCCTCAGTAAAACTCTAACTATCAGAAGCAACATCCCAACACAAGATAGTTATCTGCCACCTCCACTCCCACAGGTCCCCTCTGCCGCTTCCTCCCAGCCACTGAGGAAGTCAATTCCTTATTGTCCTCCTCACATCTCACCACGTGCCCGCTCGACCCCATTCCCTCGCATCTAATTCCTCCCCTCTCCTCCTCCCTCACTCCTGCTCTCACACATCTTCAACCTATCTCTCTCCACTGGCTCCTTTCCATCCGCCTTCAAACACGCGCTAGTTACCCCTTTACTAAAGAAACCATCCCTAGACCCCAACTCTCCATCCAACTACCGCCCTGTATCCCTGCTTCCCTTCACATCAAAGCTCTTAGAAAAACTAGTCTTCAACGGCCTCTCCCTCTTCCTGTCCTCCAATTCCCTACTTGACCCCCTGCAATCTGGCTTCCGTCCCCTACACTCAACTGAAACTGCCCTCACCAAAGTCACCAACGACCTCCTAACTGCTAAAAAACACGGCCACTATTCTATTCTCATCCTGCTTGTCCTCTCGGCTGCTTTTGACACTGTTGACCACCCCCTCCTTCTACAGACCCTCAACTCTCTGGGTCTCTGACACTGCACTTGCTTGGGTTGACTCCTATTTATCCAACAGGTCCTTCTGTGTGTCCTTTGCTGGTAACTCCTCCTCTATCTGTTGGTGTACCTCAAGGCTCTGTCCTTGGTCCTCTGCTCTTTTCCATCTACACCTCCTCCCTGGGCAAAATCATCAACAGCTTTGGCTTTAATTACCACCTCTACGCTGATGACACTCAGATCTACCTCTCTACCCCTGATCTCTCTCCCCCTGTCCTTTCAAAAGTCAGTGACTGTTTATCTGGCATCTCCTCCTGGATGGCCTCCCACCACCTAAAGATTAACATGTCAAAGACTGAGCTCCTACTTATTCCTCCCTCCAATGCCTCCCCACCTCCTGACTTCTCTATCACGGTGGAGGGTATCACCATCTCCCCATCAAACCAAGTTCGCTGTCTTGGAGTTACACTTGACTCTGCTCTTTCCTTCATCCCCCACATCCAGTCTCTTTCCTCCTCCTGCCGATACCAACTGCGTAAATTTCCAGAATTCGGCCATTTCTTACCGCTGTCACCACAAAACAACTCATACACGCCCTGGTAATCTCCTGACTCGACTATTGCAATAATCTCTTATCTGGCCTCCCTCTGTCCCGTCTCTCCCCCCTACAATCCATTCTGAACGCCTCCGCCAGGCTAATTCACCTCACCCGCCGCTCTGTCTCTGCCGCTCCCCTCTGCGAGTCCCTTCACTGGCTCCCCATCCACTGCAGAATTAAGTTCAAAATCCTTATCCTTACCTACAAAACCCTCACTAACTCAGCGCCCCACTACCTGTCCTCACTAATCACCAAATACACCCCAGCCCGCTCCCTAAGGTCAAACAGTGACCTGCGCCTAGCTTCTCCCCGCATCACCTCTTCCCATGATAGACTGCAGGATTTCTCACGCGCAGCCCCCACTCTCTGGAACGCTCTCCCTCGTACTGTCAGACTTTCCCCTAACTTCTCTTCCTTCAAACGCTCCCTTTAAAACATTCCTATTTAGGGAAGCCTTCCACCCAACTCACTGACGCAACCATCAATCACTCTCACCTTACAGTCCTCTCCTCCTGTTTCCAACCCCAACCCTCCTAGATTGTGAGTTCCTACGGGAATAGGGCCCTCATCTCCTCCTGTACTGTTTGTCAAATGTTGTTCAATGTATTGTAACCCTGTCTATACTGTGCTTATTGTACAGCGCTGCGGAATATGCTGGCGCTTTATAAATAAAGAATAATAATAATAAATAATAATCATTCATCTCCTCCTCTTCATTCATCTCCTCCTCTTCATTCATCTCCTCCTCTTCATTCATCTCCTCCTCTTCATTCATCTCCTCCTCTTCATTCATCTCCTCCTCCTCTTCATTCATTCTCCTCCTCTTCATTCATCTCCTCCTCTTCATTCATCTCCTCCTCTTCATTCATCTCCTCCTCTTCATTCATTCTCCTCCTCTTCATTCATCTCCTCCTCTTCATTCATCTCCTCCTCTTCATTCATCTCCTCCTCTTCATTCATCTCCTCCTCTTCATTCATCTCCTCCTCTTCATTCATCTCCTCCTCTTCATTCATCTCCTCCTCTTCATTCATCTCCTCCTCTTCATTCATCTTTCTCTGTTATGCTCTCTGCTTGCTAGAACACTCTCCATTTCACCCCCTGACGTTTATTTCATCCCCCCCCCCCCTCCGCTTACCTGACCTGGAGAGTAGAATGAGGGGGCGGAGATTATCCTTCACGCTGTGCCCGGAAGATCAGGGGCCCAGTGTGAAGGAGAAAGATCCAGCGTGCAGCAGGATGGTCTGGTAGAGATGCCGAGGGTGAGTGTATTTGCAAACCCCCCTCCCTCCCAGGAAATGATTCCGGCCAAGTCCCGTTTTTGCTGAGGGGGGGGGGGGAAAAGCAGACTGGCTGACCTGAAGAAGAAAAGAAAAACAACACAGCCGCCGGCTGAAAGCGCAGGCAACACGATAGACTTTATCATGCTGCCTGCGTGTGCAGTTTTACTCGCCAGCGCTCAATTTCCCCTCGCAAAATGCGAGTATGCGAGTGGAAATTTTGAGGGCTGGTTTATGGTATGATTTGCATTTGCAAACTTGATACCTAATAATAAAAGTGAAATTTCGGACTTTCCTGATTTCTTATTTATAAAGTATTTTACCAGGAAGGATACATTGAGATTTCTCTCGTTTTCAAGTATGTCCTGGGTTCGAGAACATTGAAATGTTACAGAAATACAAAATAGTAAAATGCAAGATATTAACACAAGACCAAATATACAGATTAACAGAAAAATAAATATGTAGGAAATAGTCATTATGTTACATGTTTACAGGTACATTTCGTATTGAGGTATGTTAATAGAGATCTCTTAAGGGACTTTAGACTGGAGGAAGATTTGATGGCGTCTGGGAGGTTATTCTATATTTGCGGTGCTCTGTAGGAAAATGAGGATCGAGACACTTTCTTTTTGTATTATATTGTATCTATGATGGAGACAACCATGCAATCCACTGTCACCTCGTGATGCAAGCAGGACACTGGGATCTATGTTACCAGTGTCTTTCCGGCGGCTCTGTAGCATCGAGTGCAAACTCTCCCTGGATGGTTTTCAGGTTTTATTGATCTTAAATATACATTGTACTGCTAACGTTTTAATTTTCAATGCATTATTGTTATTCTTTTTAAACTACATTTGCTTAAAACCAGAATCTCAAACTCTGTCGTCGTCGCCCCTATATATATATATATATATATATATATATATATATATATATATATATATATATATATTTAGGCCATGTTAGTCCAGATGCCAAAATCACGAGTATAGCAGTCTGTAGTGATACCTTTTTTTTATTGGACGAACGTTACATTTAAAGTGCAAGCTTTAGGGAGTGATCCTCCCTTTGTCAGGTATAGAAGCTTACCGATCAGAATGGTAGAATTAAACTTTGGGACGTTCATAGGGCGCACAGTTGGGGTTAGATGTTGTACATTGCCAAATGGCATGGTCAGAGGGGGAAAAAAAGAGCATTTAATTGTCTCAGGCACATAAGACAACAGTGATGAAATCCTGTCCCCATGGATCTGACGTTCTGGGAATTGTAGACAATAAACATCTGCTGGACAAGAGTTTGAGATCCCTGCCTTAAAGTAATATTTCAGGGTCTGTTGCTTCGTTTGGTAAGTAATGGTCACACTAGAAAGTGGCTGGAATGAGTGGAGTTGGAGCCATGGTCGTTCTCAAATCGGGGAAATGTTTTACGATGGATTATTATTTTTTTACACAGAATATTATTTTAACGCAGTGTTTGTCATCTCTCAGGTTAGATCCGTGTCTGTGGATCTGAACCATGATCCTTCCCTTCAAATCGACATTCCAGATGCACTGAGCGAGAGAGACAAAGTTAAGTTTACAGTACACACAAAGGTAAGACTTTACATGCACTTAATATATAGAGATCAAAAGTCTTTTTCAACGTTTTCGCACTGGGCCAAGATGTCAGTTCGTCATGTATTACTACCCTATATAAAATGTAAAGTTCCACGCTTAAACCCAGGAGCAAAGTACACATTTTTAGGAGTCCATCATTTCTATAAAAATTTGATCTAGAAATTTGCCAGACACTGGTAAAATTCTATCTCTCCCTCCCCCCCCCCCCCGCCTAGCTACAGTATGTGGTGTTTTCGGTGAGGAGGCGGCCATTTTTGGATAGCTACATCTTTTGGTTAACTTTTAAAACCTTAGTTATGAAGTCTTTTACCAGGAAAGATACATTGAGATTTCGCTCATTTTCAAGTATATGCCGGGTTCAAGAACATTGTTTTACAGTAGGTACAGAAATCCAAAGTAATAAAATGCAAGATATTAAAAACAAATCACAAATATACAGATTAACACCTAAAATAAATATGCAAGAAATATACTCTGTTACATGTTTACAGGTGCATTCTGTATTGAGGTATATTAATAGGGAGCTCTTAAGACTGGGGAAAGATTTTATTTATGTTTATTTATAAAGCCTTTTACCAGGAAGGATACATTGAGATTTCTCTTGTTTTCAAGGGTTCAAGAACATTAAAATGTTAGTTGTTACAGAAATACAAAGTAATACAATGCAAGATATTAAAAAAAACACAATACAGATTAACAGAAAATATGTAGGAAATAGTCATTATGTTACAGGTGCATTACGTATTGAGGTATGTTAATAGGGAACTCTTGAGTGACTTTAGACTGGGGGAAGATTTGATGGTGTCTGGGAGGTTATTCCATAATTGTGGTGCTCTGTAGGAAAATGAGGATCGAGCCACTTTCTTTTTGTATTGTGGTATTGCAAGTAAGGTGTTGGTCCTGGATCAGAGGTTATAGGATGAGGGAACTGCTGAGGGAAGCAGCCTATTCAGGTAGGGTGGCATCTTCCCAGAAAAGCTCTTAAACACCAGGTTGGAAAGGTGAAGGGTACGTTTAGACTCCAGCGACGGCCAGTTTAGCTTTTTTAACATGTCACAATGGTGGGTCATATAGTTACATTGTAGCGCAAAGCGGCAGCATGAGTTATACAATGTGGTAAGTTTCTGGAGGTGTTTGCGGGGCAGCTACATACACTACATTTTCGTATTCAATAGCCGGCATAAGCATTGTTGTACAATTTGCTTTCTTACCGTGGGGTTCAAGCAGGATTTGTTTCTGTACAGGGCACCTAGTTTGGGGTAAATTTTAGATGAGAGTTTTTTCGATGTGGGGGCTAAAGGATAGATTTGGGTCTAACCACCTACCTAGATATTTGAGAGAAGTGACTGTGGTCAGCGTGCCATTTAATTTTTGTCCCCACACATAAATGGGGGTTTTGCAATTTATGTAGTTTAGGTGCTGTTCCAAAGAGCATCATTACCGTTTTGTCAGTATTTAAGAAAAGTTTGTTGTGTTTGATCCACTTTTCTAAATCTGTGAATTGTTCTTGCAATACGGCCTCCAGCTGTGGGAGATTTGGTTTGCTGGTGTAGATTACGGTGTCGTCTGCTTACATGTGTACAGTTGAGGCTTTGCAGATGTTAGGCAGATCATTTATGAATATTGTAAATAGCAGGAGGCCGAGTATTGAGCCTTGGGGTACACCGCAAGTGACTGGGAGGGGGAGGGAGGAGCTGCCAGAAATGGACACATATTGCGACCGATCAGATATATATCATTGAAACCAGGTTAGCGTGTGATCACAATACCAGAGTCTTTAAGTTTTTTTTTTAACAAAATGCCATGGTCTACGGTGTCAAAGGCTTTGGCAAAATCAAGGAAGATGGCTCCAGTTAGGTTTCCTTGTTCCGTGCCAGCTTGGATATCATTGCAGACTTTTAAAAGGGCGGTTGTAGTTGAGTGATTTGGACGAAAGCCTGATTGATCTGGGGTTAAGTAGTTCCAATATTGATGATAATCACGTAATTGTGTGTAGACGCAATTTTCCAAAATTTTTGATATTACAGGGAGCAATGATATCGGACGGTAGTTGGATACCAAAGTACTGTCACCACTTTTATGGAGAGGTACCACTCTTGTAGTCTTCCAGAGTTTAGGTATGTATCCAGTTGCCAGTGATTCATTGATTTAGGGTTGCGACAGGATTTGCAGTCGCTGGCGCACTGATTTTCAGCAGCATTGCTGGTATTTGATCAGGTCCAGACTGGTATTTCATTTTTTGGTTACGGAGAAGTTTAGTGATGACACTGACAGACACTGGTCTAAAACTGAATTCCTGTCTGATACAGGGTCTTTGCACAGTTGGAGGGGCCTGACCTGCGTGCGGCCTTTCTGATTGCATGTAATTTCCTAGCTCAGCAATCAGGGTGGTGGCACATCCAACAAAATAATCATTAAAGGCATTTGCTACATCTAGGGGGTGTTGCAGGGTTTGGTAGTTTACTTTGACAGCAGCTGGCTGGGAGTGGACAGGGGGTGCTTGTATGTTACTTATGGTTTTCCAAAAGTTTCTAGGGTTTGATATGTTATGGTTTAGATTTTCATTGAAGTAATGGGCTTTTGCCATTTTTGTTTTTGTGCATGCATTCCAGCATTTTCGGTATTCATAGTGATTGTACATGGAACCAGTAGTCTTGAAATTTGACCACGGTTAATCTCTAAACTGGTATATTAGTGTAAAATCAGCTGTAACCCAGGGGAGATGGGTCCCTCTTACTCGCACTTTACGCAGCGGGGCATGGGAATTCCAGACTAGCAGAAGCTCGGACTGAAAGTATGCAATTACCCAGACTAGGTCTGGGATTAGGTTTAGTCTGTACCATGGGAGCTGTTTCAGATCACTTAGGAAGGATTCAAGAATAAATTTCTTGAAAGATCTGGTGGTTATTACATTTGGTGGCAGTACACAAGACAGTCGTCACTAAAGCTATTAGCGAATGCCTGCCTCCTGTATTCTACCAGGAGATGAGGAGAGAATCCAGTCCAGCAAGGTATGGTTAGGGCTTTTTAGATTAATGCGAGTGGGGGAGGAGATTGAGTTCGCAGCAAAGTTTTAAATGGCAGTGTTTATTGTTTTTATTTGATTGTGTCTGGGAGGTTATTCCATATTTGCGACGCTCTGTAGGAAAATGTGGATTGAGACCTTTACTTGCTGTACCACAATACAAAAAGAAAGGTGCAGGTCTTGGATCGGAGGTTATAGGATGAGGCAACTGCTGGGGGAAGCAGCCTATTCAGGTAGGGTGGTAGCTGTCCAGAAAAGCTCTTAAACACCAGGTTGAAAAGATGAAGGATGCTTCTAGATTACAGCGATAGGCAGTTTAGCTCTTTTAACATGTCATAATGGTGGGTCATGTAGTTACAATGTAGCACAAAGTGGCAGAATGAGTTCTACAATGAAGTAAGTTTATGAAGGTGCGTTTGCAGGGCAGCCGCATACACTACATCTCCGTATTCAATAGCCGACATAAGCATTTGTTGTACAATTTGCTTTCTTACCGTAGGGCTCAGGCAGGATTTGTTTCTGTATGGGGCACCTAGTTTGGGGTAAAGTTTTTCTAGATGGGTTTTTTGATGAAAACCCACATCCAGAAATATACTGTGATTATGGTAATGAGTCTTTGAATTGTTATTCTTACTAGTTCCAAAGTTATCTTATTTTCTTCTACATTGTACAATGTATTATATATGGAAAACCCAATGCACTGACAGCTCCAATGTGCCTCTTTATATCCTGACTGCCAACTACAAAGTCTGCACATGCACAGACTTCACTCTTGAGGGTTAACCTGCAGTGCGATTAACCCTCGGTGTGTAACTCATGGAATATTAACACGTGGGTGCCCAGTGCCGGAACCAGGCATAGTAATCCCTTCAAATATCTCCTAAACGTCTGATAGATCACATCGATCCTTATGATCAACACAATATCCATCTTTTGACAGGACATCACCAGGAAAGTAAAACTGCCAATCACAAGGTCCCTTTAACAGCTGTTTAGCAGATTTTTTATTTGCAAAGTATCTTTACCAGGAAGGATACATGGAAATTTCTCTCGTTTTCAAGTATGTCCTGGGTATTAGGATACATAGGCTATTTAAATTTATTTTTTGGGAAGGGGTTGACCGAAGCTTTCTGATTTTTGTAAGAGAATGGCATTTATGGCTCTTTATACATTCTTACACTGTTAGAGTAATAAAAAAAAAAAGTGTTTCCATTCTGGCAGTAAATCAAAGATGTCATCTGTATACCTGGTGGTGTGGTTAATGAATCCTGTTCTAAAGGAAAGACCAAGCCCAGTGTCTGAGCGAAACCAAGAAATAACCACTAATGAGAAGCAAACCAAATGTCTCTTAATAATAAACCTCATTCTTCTTTCAACATTTAGTCTGTGCAGCTAATATTTAGTTTTGGCACCTTGGATGTTTCTTCTGGTTTCTGGACTACATTTCCCATGATGCTCTAATGGGTCCTAGGGTTGCCACAGTTGGGCATTCCTAATTCATGCCCTGTTGGCATGGATGCCCAGCAAGATCTATAATTTGTTAGCTTCCTTTCTAGCTGCTTCCACTTTTCCCGTCCCCCTAATTAGCCAAAGGTTCTATCCCTTTCCATGAAATCTTATTTCTGGCCACCAGCTCCACACCCCCCTGCTCCCTCTTATTTCACATACCTCTGTCCCTTAGATTGTAAGCTCACAGTATCTCTGGCTGAGCACTTGTTTCAAGTGCTGTTTTAGCAGGACAATTACCCTACGGGCAGGGTCGTCTGCACCTAATGGATCTGTATTTATGTCTTTCGTTTGTGGTTACCCCATTGTAAAGCGCTGCAGAATCTGTTGGCGCTGGATAAGTAACTGTAACGATTTCTCCTACTTGCAATTTTTTTCTTTCTCAAGAATAGTGTTTGCAATACGAGGTAAGCCGTGAATCCATGCTAGGTGATTGTAAGCTCTTGAGCAGGGTCCTCTCTCCTACTGTTCTGTGTGTTGTAGCTTGTATGTATATTGTTATTCTGCCTCCCATTGTACAGAGCTTGTTATCGCTTCATAAAAACTTGGAACTGTAACTGGTGCCAGGACTGCCAAGCGAGAAGACCCAGGGGCGCCTGTTTTTTTTTTTTTTTTTGGTAACCTTGAAGCTGAGGTTAAATTTAACTATTTTTAGGATTTGTTTTCTTTCGATTTATTTTAGAGTTAGACTTGGGCTTGCAATTCTAATAAAAGTATAAGTGACCTGTACATATTGAATAAAAAAAACCCCTATATAATAAATTGAATAGAATGGTGCCTTCTGGAATTTCTATAAAGTTTTTTTATTTTTTTATTTTCTGTAATGGCTGCATTAACCAAATGACCAGCAATTTCAGCATTACAGTGAAACCCCCCCCCCCCCCAAAATAATGTCATTTTGTATTTAAAGGACAACGGTCTTTGGTTCATAAACCCCAAAATGACATCTTGCATTCAAAAGGAATTGTTTGTATATGATCCAGGCCTTTTCACAGGCTTCGTGACACAACTAATGTTTTAAGCAAAAATCCTGCTCCGCTCCGGAGACTTCTCACTAAAAATTTCTTTCTCGCTTACTGGGCAGCTCCGTTTTTTTTAGCCGGTACATCAGCATAACTTGGCAAAAAAACAGCATTTCCAAATACCTTTTTAGCTTTCAAACTTACTCAGTGTTTGTGTCCCACATCCTCTGACCCTCACAGGAAGGCAGCAGATCGCTCCCTTTGCATAGGTTGTGGTAGCGTGCCAATCCCAGCTCTGCCATCACCTTGACCTTTAACCCCTCGCTACTAAGAGCAACCGGATTCATGAGGTGAAGAAAAAAACCAGTGCAGTGCCAAAAGGTGTAAACAAATTGTGTCATGGAGTGTAGTAACCCTTTCTATATACTGGAAGCAGAACATTTGAAGGGGTCAGACCATGCACAAGTTTTTGGTGATTGTGCACAACCTGTTGTCAAGTCTTCTTTGAAGCAAATATTTAATTTCTGGATTTAGATTTCACAGGAACACGTGACGGAGTGCACAACTCTTCCTTTATGTCATGTGAAGACAAGTGACTTTGTTTCCGGTGTAATAATTACAGGTTTTTAAAGTGTAACTTTCACCGCTTGCCTTTCAGACCACCCTGCCTTCATTTCAAAACCCAGAGTTTAATGTGACCCGTCAGCACGAAGATTTCATCTGGTTACACGATGCCCTCATCGAAACCGAGGAATACGCCGGGATCATCGTGAGTAATTCATACAGGTGTTTGTGACCTTCCAAATGGGGAAGATCTGTTTTAATAATGGTGGGAACAATAGAAACAAGGACCCGTCACTCGTGAGCTCCCAAAAGAGCAGATTTTGGTACGAAATCACAAACCGCAGTTTTGGCTCCATGGGCTTTTTATCAGGTTTGATGAACATCACCACCAGAGCGACCAGCTGCATGTCATCAACGTGTGATACGAGTGGAGATTGACAGATTACATACAGTCTACACACCCCTGCTAAAATGTCAGATTTCTGTAAAAAAAAATTGGACAAAGATAAATTATTTCAGAACTTTTTCCACCTTTTCGTGTCCTATAAACTGTACAACTTAAATTCTCATTTTGTGTGTTTTTTTTTTCTTTCTTAGATGGAGGTAGGAAAAATTTTAAAAACTAAAATATGGCTGCATAAGTGTGCACACCCTTAACCCATTCCCCCTACAGGACATTCTATGCTGTCCTTTTGGTGGGTGGGCCTTGAAAAACGCAGGGCGTACAGGTACACCATGCTGTCTTCAATTGGTCTACTACGCCCCTCCCAGCAGCCGGCACGTGCCATTTGCTGCAGAGAGTCTGCCTGAACTCAGGCTGTCCCTCTGCAGCCAATGTCGCGTGTTGGCTGCGGGGCAGGCCGGAATCGGTGGCACCTGTCGGCGAGGCATACCTGTACCTGACAGGGACACCTGCCGTCCCTAAGGTGTCAAACTAGTTTCTTGAAGCACCTTTTGATTTTATTCCAGCACTCAGTCTTTTTGGGTAGAAATCTATCAATATGGCACATCTTGACTTTGCAATATTTGCCCACCCTTCTTTGCAAAAACCCTGTCATATTGTGAGGGCATCTCCTTGTCACAGCCCCATTCAGATAACCCCACAAATTTTCCATTGGATTCAGATCTAGGCTCTGGCTGGGCCATTCAAAAACTTGAATCATCTTCTGGTGAAGCCATTCCTTTGATTTGGATGTATGCTTTGGGTCATTGTCATTCTAGAAGATGAAGTTCCTCTTCATGTTCAGCTTTCTGGCCGAAGACTGGAGGTTTTGTGCCAATATTGACTGGAATTTGGATCCGTTCATAATTCCCTCTACCTTGAGTAAGGTCCAGTTCCAGCTGAAGAAAAACAGCCCCAAAGCTAAATGCTGCCACCACCATGCGTCACTGTGGGTATGGTGTTCTTTCGGTATTGTGCATTGTTATTTTTGCGCCACACAGCTTTTGGATCTATGGTCTGAAAGTTCAACCTTGGTTTTATCAGACCAGAACACATTTTCCCACGTGTTTGGGAGAATTCACTTGTGTTTTTGCAAAAATTTGCCGGGCTTGGATGTTTTTCTTCATAAGAATAGGCTTCCGTCTTACCAGTGTACCCCCATAGCCCAGACATATGAAGAATATGGGAGATTGTTGTCACATGTACCACACAGCCAGTACTTGCCAGATACTCCTGCAGCTTCTTTAATGTCGCTGTAGGCCTCATTGCAGCCTCCCTGACCAGTTTTCATCTCATATTTTCATCCCATTTGAAGGGACGTCCAGTTCTTGGTGATGTCACTGTTTCGCCTTATTTTCTCCACTTGATGGTGACTGTCTCACTCTGTTCCATGGTATAACTAATGCCTTGGAAATTCTTTTGTACCTTATCCTGACTGATACCTTTTAACAATGAGATCCCTCTGATGCTTTTGAAGCTTCTCTGCGGACCATGGCTTTTGCTGTAGGATGCGACTAAGGCAATGTCAGGAAAGACCTAGAACAGTTGTACTTTATATGGGGTTAATCAGAGGCTCTTTAAATGATGGCAGGTGTGTACGGACTCCTATTTAACATGATTTTTGAATGTGATTGCTGAATTCTGAGCACAGCTACATCCCCCAGTTATAAGCGGTTGTGGCACCTGGCATAGGTTTTTGGTCTGTAGTGTAGGTCACTTTTAATAATTTCTAACTTGCAATGTATCTGGTTTTCTGGGATATGTGGGTGTGTAGATTTTGGTTCATATACATGCTTCCTTCTAGATTCCACCGGCACCTGCTAAACCAGACTTTGAAGGACCACGAGAAAAAATGCAGAAGTTGGGTGAAGGAGAAGGCTCGATGACAAAGGATGAGTTTTCCAAAATGAAACAGGAGCTAGAGGCGTGAGTCTCAATTCTATAGGTCTCCTTGGAGATGTTTTAAGATGCAATCATGCTATATTTGCGATAACCCGCCACATGGAGACTTCACTTGTAGAGTGAACTTTATAAGTGTTGTCTCTATCACAAGTATTTGGTGGTAGCCAATTCCCAGCACCAGAGCGGTTGATTTTAGAGGAGATCATGGATGATTAGTTGTTTTAGCCCTAATAGAGATAATTATCGATTTAATCGGTTGTTGATTTTAATCTATTTTGTGTACAGCACACACACGGTTTGGAGTCAAACTTTATAACCTCAGATTCTGCTTCGGAGCTGATTGGAGAAGACTTGCCGCTGTGTTACTCTGATTTAGTTCTGGGGTTATGTCAGACATAATCAGTTTGCTTTTAATCCGTTTACACCTCTAGCAGGGCTATAACAGAAACCCTGGGATACTGCCACGGGGTATTTGCACTGTACTGCTGTGTTTTATCCTTGCTTGAAGCTGGAGTCCTGTGCCACCATCTCAACCTGCCTATCACCCCATCTTTGGTCCGGAGCTGCCATTCTCTCCCTTTTGGTCTGGTCCCTTCCCACAAACTCTCTCCCACACTCAGGTCCAGTCTTTTGCAAAAACCCGCTCCCTCTCATACTGGGGTCAAGTCCCTTGAACAAACTCCATCCCTTCCACCTCTGGACACTCCTCATTTTGTTCATGAAATTATTGTAAAGGGACACTCTACGCACCCTGACCACTTTAATAAGCTAAAGTGGTCAGGCTGCATGGAGTGCCCCCCTTCTCACCCTGCTTTCGTTGATATCGTCTGCGCACTCATAGCAGCGTTCAATTGGGAGAAAGCAGACATGGGCTTGAGCTGTGCATGCAGCATCAATCCATTCCGACCAGGCGCTCGCATACCTTGTGTGTGAAAGTATGCAATGTGCCTACGTATGAAAGTAATATACACTACGCAAATTTTTTATGAAAAAAGGAGGGGGGCAGATGTTGGTTTTTGGGTTTTTACTTAAAATGAATAATATTACTTATGATTTATAATCGAAAAATAATCAGCCAGATAATTGATTTATGCAAATAACTGTTAGTTGCGGCCCTAATATCTGTCAAGCCTAGCATTGGATTTTCACAGAAAATCCAAATCTAAAAAAATGCAAAAAAAGCAACTAAAATCCATAAGTGGAATATACCATATTCCAGGTCTATAAAAGATCCTTTGAGCACCTGTGATCTTGCTGGATCTTCAATAGACTCGTATCTTGCACTGTTGCTCATGTGTGAGAAGGTTGATGTGAAGCTGTTCCTGGTGGCTTTGTTAAACAAAGAGAAATATGTTTTTTAAGGAGGGGGAGCTTCAGGTGGAATATTCCCCCCCCCCCCCTATTCCTCCCTTCCGAGCAAAAAATCCAATGGTTGTTTGTCAACAGCTGTGTTGTTAGAAGTGAGTGGCTGTCTGTACAGATTAAGGCGTTTTGGGGCATGTTCACAGCAAAATCCTGAGCGACTCCCGTGGCATAATCGGCAAAGCTAATTCTTTCACGATTGCAGTGGTCCATAGACCTGCTGCAACATTCACAGGAACATGTATTTATAAACTTTTCAAGGCTGTTGTTTATTTTTTTTTAATGTAGGATATCTTGCTAATTAAATTCTATTCCTGATCTGATATCGAACAATCGCTGCATTAATGATTAATTGTTGCATTCACATTCCTGTTTTTTTTTTCCTTCCTAGGGAATATCTTGCAGTGTTTAAGAAGACTGTATCAGTTCATGAGATTTTCCTACAGAGACTTTCATCGCATCCAGTACTAAGCAAAGACCACAACCTCCATATATTCCTGGAGTATGATCAAGATGTAAGCACCCTTCCTTCCTGTGCAGAGTGAGATGTGCTGAGGCAGCTGCTGATCCACCAAAATTACCCAAGAATTTATCTTTTAGTAAAATTGCATAACCGCCTTTTATTTTTTTAATTTATTTTTTTATTCGGTTTCCTTGTTTTTGACCCTTTGGCTGATGCGCTGGTGTCCCTTTTATTCTTTTTTTGCATGGTTTATTCTTCTCACTTGTGTTTGTGTGATATCAGTGATACATTAAAGTCAAAGTGAGTGTATATATCAGAGAAATTCCCAAAAGTTGATGAACCTAAATCTTAACTATGATCTCCTGAAAAGCGTGTGTGGATAATAGATATCACACACTATCAATCTCTGCATCACCGACTGAAATATGTATGTTTTGGGTTTAGGGCAGTCCTGTCATGTGAATGTGTATGGGTTTTCTAGAACCACGTCACGGGCCCTATTCTGGATGGGTTTAAAAAAAACAAAAAAAACTGACTCCTCAATTTGGACATTAACGAAATCAACACCTTGCAGGGTTTTTGGCTTTTTTTTTTTTTGCGCAATTGAACTAGGGCTGAAACAACTAATCGATTTTATTAAAATAGTTGTCAACTATTTTTTATTAATCGGCGTTTGATTAATCGTCCTGTGTACAGCACACACTGTTTAGAGTCCAGAGTTAAACGTAAATAACATCTGTCATGTATTTTTTTTTTTTTACATAAATTAATTGTTCACTTAAGAGATTTTTTTTTTTTTATTTTTTTTTTTTAAATCGCTTTTATGAGAATAATCATTAGTTGCAGCCCTAAATTGAACTGTCCCTCAACAATGATCAATTTTTTTTAAAATTTTTATTATGCTTCTTATAATTAAAACCTGTAAAGTTTAGGATTACTTTTTTGTCACCAGAGTCCGATTTTAACAGTAACACTAAAATAAAAGTACAAACTGTAACATATCTGTAAATTAGGCTTTTTAAAATTTTTATTTATAAAAAAAAAGGAAAATCGATGCAAGGCGTCAAATTTGGTTCCGTCTTTTACAATTCTGCATCGTTTTTAGATGCTTCCACAAGGGGTGACTTTACCATAAGTGTGTGTGTGTGTTTACATGTGACTTCTGCTTGTCAATATGTAATGTGCAAGCCACATGTTTGGTAATGCACACACAAATAAAGCCTGCGTCTGCATTTCATTGTAATAAAAAAATGGAGATTTGGGGGGGACGGACAGGATTTAAAGCTGTCGACTCTTGATAGTAATCTATATAAGGCTAGGTAGTATTGGGATTTTGAACTGACCGTTGCACGTATGATATCTTTTTAGTTGACTGTCCGAAGGAAGAACACCAAGGAAATGTTTGGTGGGTTTTTAAAGAGCATGGTAAAAACTGCCGATGAGGTCCTGAGTTCTGGCACGAAGGTGAGTAGAATTAAATGAGGGCTAATATGTGCATATTGGTTAGAAATGCCTTCTTTTACATATTGATACATGTAATTATCATTTTCCCCAGTGACCCTTACAGGTCAGACAACAGAAGAAATAAGTAGTACTGCCAGCCCATGTTCCTTATTTGGAGTTTTTAATATTACTTTAAAATCTTGGTCACATTTCACCTCACAATTCTTTTTCTTGCCACATGAAATAAATTTCAAGATAAATCCAAAAAGGTCTATTTTGCAAGCAGGGAGTTAAATGTTACGACTTCACTATACTTCGGCAGCTCTGATGCGGTCTCCCTGTAGGTGTGCTTTATTGCTGCACTGGACCACATTCATGTCGGCTTGCTTAATCTTAAAAGGAACACTTGGATCATTTCACTGGCCTACTAGTTAAATATTTTACAGCTTGGCAAGTTGGAAATGGGTCTTTTAAACTCCTTTTTCATGTGACTAGTCCTCTGACTGTCACATTTTGAACCCGATCGTGATTGATAGCCTTTTAATACTTCTTAGATGACAAAGCATAGTCTCCAGGTATAGAAATACCTGGATTACTGTATCCAGGACCTGTTTGCTTGGCTGGGCACCACCCAGATGGCGGCCCTGAAAAAGTATCGGTACAGGAGTAGATTCCAAGAAGATGAGAGGAACTTCTGATGTAGAGCACAAGGATCTTTATTGGGGTGGGGGATGAAATCAAGGCAACATTCAGCCGATAATGCCATAATCATGCCATATGGTACTACACCTGGAGTGCCTCTCCTCTTCTTGCAATTTGTGTCTGGGGCATTGCGGCACCCAGTGGGTGTGGGTGGTGTGTGAGCATGGACGGGGCTCTTGTAGCTTTTTTTTTTTTTTTTTTGGAGAAAGGATTTTACCAGGAAGGATACATTGAGAGTTCTCTCGTTTTCAAGTATGTCCTGGGTGGCGAGTATGTACCGTTAGGTGTCTTGCCAAGGACACTTACTGGAGAGGTTGCTCGCTGGGATCGAACCCATGACTCCACAGGCTCTCTCCATGCAGAGCAGTGATGTTACCTCTACTCCACCCAGCTGGTTCACCCAGCTTGACCCTAATCACTTGTTCTCTTGGAAGAGGTATGGTCTTTAAAGGGTCTGTGTGGAGGAAATTTTAAAGGGGTGCTGTAGTGGGGGGCTATCCAGATTTCTTGGAGTGAACTATTAAATTCCTCAGCCCTAAGATAATCGGATGTCTCACTGCTGAGAAGCGTTGGAGTCGGCCGACACCACCTTGAATTAAATCAGCTGCCAAAATTTTGATATTGGAGACCCCAGACTGCTGTACAGCAACCTCTGGTGGGTGGAGCAGAGATCGCGCCTTAAAGGTCTGTCAGTGTCCAGGGACAGCTGTCATGGAGGCACATACTCTAGCCACCATGGCCACTCAAATTAAGTAGCCATGGTGGCTAGAGTATTTCTTTTAAATCGCCTTTTTCATGAAATCCTATTCAGATAGTAATATTGTTTCAGCTTGCCTCGTTTTGCCGCTTTATCACTGAGTAATAATTATATATATTATATATATATATATATATATATAATATCATTTGTGTCTCCCGCATATTATCGATACCTGGAACGTTGTTTATAAATTTTTAATGCATTGTTCGCTTTTATTGACATTCCTAGCTAGTACCCTCTTTTTTCCTTGTGCAATCCTCCTCACATCTCCTGTTCTTCTCCTTACGTAGGAAGTTGATGAATTCTTTGAACAGGAAAAAATGTTCCTAGTTAATTACTACAACAGAATTAAGGACTCCACTGCCAAGGCTGACAAAATGACAAGATCGCACAAAAGTATGTACATGGTTCTTTTGTATATGTTGGTGTTGCTGGCTCATTGCATACTTTTTATAAGAGGAAAAAAACTTACAAATGCAGAAGGTATTTGATTTGTACACTTGCACCTTATCGGATATCAAAGGATATATGTATACTCCCTTCATACATCCAAACAGTTGAACAGCGTACTCTTGATGTTCAGCCCCAGTTGCTTGATGGTGTTGCCCGCCTTCTTTTTGTTAATACATGCTCATAGGGAGCAATATACATTACAGGCACAAGGAACAATATAAAGACAATAGTATCGCTATACACCCGAAAAAAATAAAAATACAATGTATCCACCAAGATTCTCAAATACAAGTGTGGTGCTACTCCATGGAGTTCAACTAGTCCTAGTCTCTCATACAGATCTCAAAAGGAAGTTTTTTTTTTTTATTTTATTTTTAAAACAAATTGGTGCATCTTTTAAACGTAACGTCCAATAAAATCGCTACGTACTGGTAGATATCATATTAGTACATGATCTCTGATTTGCTGGGATATGTAAATGTCTTCTACAGATATCTATCTCTTTTGCCCGTGGCCTCGATTGCGTAGATTTTGGTATTTGTTACAATTTATTTTTTTATTAAAGAAACAGTGTTTGTGTTTGGACAAAAAAACCTGTACGACCTATATAATTTGTCTTTAATCCGTAATGTTTATTGCGGACGTTAGGGTGTAAAGCACACGTGACCACCCCCCAATGGGAGTATAAAAGACAATAACAAAATATACGTATCTGCTTTCTCCAAAACCAAAGGTATAGTAATAATATAAAAAGTTGGAGATTTACCTGCAAAATTTAAATCACAAATGCATAGTGCAGACCGTGTGGGAAAAAAAAAAAAAAAATATCATATGCTAATGGGCCCCGTGGGAATGTCAGTCACAAGATAAATACTGGCACGTAAGAATTTACCACTCCTCCAAGGGATTTGGAACAGGCTGCTCACTGGACACTTCCTCAGACCCGGCTCTCACCCAGAACCTCAGCTGGAATCTCCAGGACATTTTTCAGGAACCGGTCATTCAATAGGAAATGGCCAACCTTCTCAGGTTTCTCCCATCAATTAATGGGTAACTGGGTATTTTCAAAATATATAAATATACTTTTAATGTTGTAATAAGTTTAAAACCTACACAAAATCCAACGCGTTTTGTCTTAAGACTTCATCAGGGATGGTGTGTCAATTCTCAAAGTCTGTAATTACACCTTCCGGACTGCCCTGGTTTTGCCAAGGAGCACAAAGCCCGTCTGCCATTAGAGGACAGGTGGCGTGCGTTCTAAGTCAGAGTACACTTCTGCCTTATTTGATCCACACGGTAGAGGCTCTTGTTCCACCAGATCTGGTGAAAAACTGAAGCGCCATCAGCTGGCACTAACCAATCAGTGGACGCCTGGCGTGATCTTGATTTGACTATATACAGGTGAAACTCGAAATATTAGAATATTGTGCAAAAGTTCATTTATTTCCTTAATGCAACTTAAAAGGTGAAACTGATTTATGAGACTCATTACATGCAAAGCAAGATAGTTCAAGCCGTCATTTGTCAAAATTGTGGTGATTATGGCTTACAGCTCATGAGAACCCCAAATTCACAATCTCAGAAAATTAGAATATTGTGAAAAGGTGCAATATTCTAGGCTCACAGTGTCCCACTCTAATCTGCTAATTAAGCCATAACACCTGAAAAGGGTTCCTGAGCCTTTAAATGGTCTCTGTCTGGTTCAGTAGGAATCACAATCATGGGAAAGACTGACCTGACAGTTGTGCAGAAAACCATCATTGACACTCTCAAAAGGTAATTGCAAAAGAAATTGGATGTTCCCAAAGTGCTGTATCAAAGCACATTAATAGAAAGTTATGTGGAAGGGAAAAGTGTGGAAGAAAAAGGTGCACAAGCAGCAGGGATGACCGCAGCCTGGAGAGGATTGGCAGGAAAAGTCCATTCAAAAGTGTTGGACTTTCACAAGGAGTGGACTGAGGCTGGAGTCAGGGCATCAAGAGCCACCATACACAGACGGATCCTGGACATGGGCTTCAAATGTCCTATTCCTCTTGTCAAGCCGCTCTTGAACAAACGTCAGAAGCGTCTTACCTGGGCTAAAGAAAAACAGACCTGGTCTGTTGCTCAGTGGTCCAAAGTCCTCTTTTCTGATGAGAACAACTTTTGCATCTCATTTGGAAACAAAGGACCCAGAGTATGGAGGAAGAATGGAGAGATGCTTGAAGTTCAGTCTGAAGTTTCCACAGCTTGTGTTGATTTGGGGAGCCATGTCATCTGCTGGTGTTGGTCCACTCTGCTTCATTAAGTCCAGGGTCAACGCAGCCGTCTACCAGGAGATTTTGAAGCACTTCATGCTTCCTTCCACAGACGAGCTTTATGGGGGAGCTGACTTCATTTCCAGCAGGACTAGGCACCTGCCCACACTGCCAAAAGCACCAAAACCTGGTTCAATGACCATGGGATTACTGTGCTTGATTGGCCAGAAAACTTGCCTGACCTAAACCCCATAGAGAATCTATGGAGCATTGCCGAGAGAAAGATGAGACATGAGACCGAACAATGCAGAAGAGCTGAAGGCCGCTATTGAAGCCTCCTGGTCTTCCATAACACCTCAGCAGTGCCACAGGCTGATAGCTTCCATGCCACATTGCCGCATTGAGGCAGGAATTGCTGCAAAAGGGGCCCAAACCAAGTACTGAGTACATATGCAGCTTATACTTTTCAGAGGTCTGATCTTGTTCTATGTACAATCCTTGGTTTATTGATTGCATATAATATTCTAATTTTCTGAGATTGTGGATTCGGGGTTTTCATGAGCTGTAAATCATAATCATCACAATTATGACAAATCACAGCTTGAACTATTCGTTTCACCTTTTAAGTTGCATTACTGAAATAAATGAACTTTTGCACGATATTCTAATTTTTAGAGTTTCACCTGTACATGGATAAAGTTAAAGTAGAAGGTGACAGTGCGGATGGCACAAACCTGGTAGAGATACGTACGTCACAAACTAAAGTATACATGCAGTACATACTACATACCTGAGGAAAATTTAGTTTGTGACCTATATTTCAAGACTGGTGGCTGATGGATGGGCCCTTGTTAACTCATATGTGGATTTGTGATCCCAGAATGAGGCTCATTTATAGTGTGAGTTGGCACTTCATTTACCCTTAATTATATATCTATGTACCTCAGTGGATGCACTACGTTTTGGTTTCCTTCGGAGATCTGCATGAGAGACTAAGAATAAACGAACATCATGTAGTAGCTCTGCGCCTGGATATTATACATGCAAATGTCTTTAGCCAGCGTGAGCGGAGCTCTCATTGAGCTGATGACAATTACCTGTATTTCTGTGAGCTCCTACAGCACCTCATATCTGACTATTTGGTGTGGTCGATTTGCTCCTGTCTACGCTTTGGTCGATGGTTTAAATTGATATGCTCAGCCTACAATATCTAGAATTTTCCGGCTCCTGACTGGTCTCGCCAAAAGTCACAACAACCTTCATGTCAGAATAATAATTAGATTTATTTAGACCTTAAGTTTTTATTGGAAAAATTACCCACACCCTGATCATCAACCAGACTAAACTGTTCTGCATATATAAAGTGCAAGGCGCTCTTTGTCGCTGCCTACTTTTACCACCTTCATTCTTATTATTACAATGGCTTACAAGCATCCCCCTCCTCTAACTCTGAACGAGCTGTACAGCTTCTGCATAGGTTTTGGTTACAGAACCTTATGAAGCCTCATAGTAGTTTCCTTCATGAAAAACATGATCCAGTCAAGCTCACAGGCTATTAATGTTCTAGAGAGACTTTTCCTTGAATGAACCTACTTGACACCATATGTCGTCTTTATGGGTGTTGTATAGTTTTCTCATGGATAATGGCTGGAATATTTGGTCAAGTGTTTTCTGATTTGCATTTTTTTTTTTTTTTTTACATTTCTGTAGATTATTTTTTGTCATTCTGCTGTTGCATTTGTACCCATCTATTATTGTTTGTTTGTGCACAATCACACTGCTAAAATGTTTCCTGTGCTTCTTGTTTGCAGATGTTGCTGATGATTACATTCATATTTCGGCTGCTCTGACCTCTCTCTCGGAGGAAGAGAACACAGCAGTCAGAAAGTAAGCATTGCTGGGAATTGTGGGGAGAAGGAATGCAGTGTAGGAAGTCGTTTTTGATGGCTTCCCCTTTGCTGAACAAACACATTCCGCAGAGCGGAGGCCTGACAGTCCCTGCCTGCTACATGGCTTACACATGCTAGAATAATAACTAACTTGTGTTTTGTTATTCAGTGCCTCTTAATTCTGCAGTACTTGAAAACCTCCACCAGAGGGCGATGTTGCTTTGTAACAGATCAGTGGTTTTCCAGTGAACCATTATTACTGTAGCTACTCAAGTATACCGCTAGATTGTGGCGACAAAAATTATCTTAAAATTGGGGGGGTCGCGTTATTGGGGACATCGGCATCGCGTGTAAAAAATAAATTAATAAAAAAAAATATTTCTTGCTCTGGATCCCAAGTTTCCCGGAAGTTCCGGTAGTCTCGCAAAGTGAATGCGGGCTCCCTGATGCTTGCAAACACTTCAGGAACTACCGGATTCGGGAGAGGTGGGATCCATTATGGCCGGAGGACAAGCTTGGTTTAGGCCAATAAATCACCTTGCTTGCCTCCGCCGGCCATCTAATCCCTAGTAAAGAAGACAGGTGGCCGGCGGCTTCATACTTAGTAACAACTGCAATCATTCTAGAGCAGAACACCCTGGCCTGAAGGGTAGACTGACTGTTAAGAGAACCTAGAAGGATTTTAATTTTGCTCTTCACGTTATATTCGAGTCTTGAGTATTCTCTCATTTCCATAATAAATCTCTATCCATTGCATATATTCAGGTCGCGCTATACTCGAGTATCTATGGTAACCCTTTAAGGACCAAGGGTCTTTAAAGTCAATGCATTTATGTAACCGTTACGTCATTGGTCCTTAAGGGGTTAAAAAGTGGAAAACCCCTTCCATACAGCTCTGGACTGCTCATTTCGAGGGACCACCGCACACGTTTTATGGTTTAGTTTGCATTTGGACAACATATCCCTGACCTGTTGCTAACACAAAGTAACGGTTCCTAGTTTTAAAGTGACCCAAATGGCCAACAAATATATAAATGTATACATTTTTCGCAATTGACGGATTATCCCACCTGAAGCTGCAACAAAAGTAAAAAAAAAAATATTTGCTATTGTTGCATCAAGTACAAACAGGTGTTTTTAACAAAATGGAAATCCAAATGGCAGCAAGAGAAGCTTCACAGTGAAAAACCTCCAAAGCTTTCTTGAAAATGAGGGTTGTTAATTTCTTTTTTTTGCTTTGAACTAGGGATGCACCGACACTTCGGCCACCGACAATGCTGTTTTCGGTTTCAGCTGAAATGGAAATTCAGCTGAAAAAAATCAGCCGACAATTTCCCTTTTGGAGGCCGAGCCGGTGGCTTGCCTGAGTCCGGAGGATGGTCACTGCTGGAGCTCAGGGCCGAAGTAGGAGAGTATGTGTAGGCAACATACTCGCCTACATCCTCCTACTTCGGCCCTGAGCTCCAGCGGTACTAGTCTTCCAGCTGTCGCAGGCTGCTCGGCCGGCCTTTGGGATCATGCGAGTCCCCGGCCCCCAGGCCCAGGTTCTCATGTCTGATTTTCGGTATTGGTTTTCTGCCAAACCGATCCCGAAGTTTCGGTATCGGCCGGAAATTTCCGTTTCGGTGCATCCCTACTTTGAACTTGTAGGATGCAGAAATGTATTCTGTGTTTTGTGGCTGATTGGGTTAGGCGGTGCTTTATGATGCTACGGTGGTGTGTATTTTGCGTCTTCATCTTTTAAAGCAAAGTTTGGCCGCATTTATTGCATTTCAGTTGCAAGTTAGGCCTTTTATGTCAAACAAACAAACGAGGTCCTGTTGTGTACATCGGAGCAGCATGACTTGGTATCTTTCTATAGCTTGTTCCAAAGCTGATAAATAGAATTACTAGCGCTCCTGGATCGCCCACAGTAAAATACAAAGTCCAGCGTACGGCAAACACTCGTTCAGAAACCTTGAATTTGTATACGTGGCTCCTGTAAAAGTTTAACTGGGTTTCCAGTACTGATACGAAAAGATAGGGAGATTCAAAGAGTACAGAAATCACTATTACCGAATGTACTCCCTTCGTCACTCCAGCACTATAAAAAGCCACAGAAAGCTTTTCAACACCTGTCCATTTATATTTATGCCGCAAGATCTGAATGTTTATTTTAATTTATTTTTTTCCATGTTTTCTTCTGGCTTTGATCTTCCACTTCTGTCTGTTCAATGGCAAAGTGGCCAGCAGCTATGCACTGCATTGTCACCACAATTTGGATCATTTCTTTTCCCCTCTCCTCGCCTTTGTGGGTTTTGGTCTAGATTTTTCATTTCCAGCAAATCTTTTTCAAGAACTGTTGTCTAACCATTCACGAGTCTTGTCTTGTTCATATTGCATACGACATGACAAATACAAATTTTCTTCCCTAGACCTGTCAGCTGTAGTTTTTCATGTCAAGCACTCATAAAATAAATGTAAGTCTAGCATATTGTTTCAAATCCTGTTTAGCGTGCTGATAAAGAATCAGGGCTATTCAAAGAGAATCAAAGTCCCCGCACGTTCGGTGATTTTCCGTTCTCTTCAATTCGGTGCAATTTGGCGATCCCATTTCAGCGACCCTGCGGTGTATTCAGCAAGCACCATAGGGTCTCCGAATTGGCAAAAGCCGCCGCAAACCTGAACACTCACTGCAAAAACATCTGGATTAGCCCCGCCGAGCAGGAGCTGATCAGAGTGCAGAGCAGCTGCTGGAAAAAAACACACTCCAGACGAATGGAGTGGGAAAAAAAAACCGTACGCTTGATGTTTGAAAAGTGAAACGCTGTTTGCAAAGAAACTACATAAAGAAAATGTCTGAAATTTACATATGAGGTCCAATGAATGATAATAAAAAGGTCTGTTACAGAAAAAAGAAACTATTTAAAAAAGGAAAAAAAAAATTGCAGAAAAATGAATAAAAGATCCCAAAAAAATCTATAAACTGTTTATTAGCTATTGTGTTAAAATGGGAAGATTTTGAAGCCTGTCGCATGAAACCACCGAATGGCAGGGCATTTCGGCAACTTTTCACTGCTGGTTTTTGTTCTCTGAATAGCCGAAACATTGCTTCTCTATGGGGATTTCACTGCCGTCGAACAGGCACCGTATGTGCGGGCAATTCACCAACATTTGGCGAACTGCAGAGTTCGGTTACCATTCGGCCACAATTCGGAGCTATGTATGTATGTGTATTCTCTCTCCTAGGTAAGATTGCTAATATAGGGAAGAAGGGGCAAAAAGTCATCCCAGTCATTACAAATATAAAGAGAACTTACCAAAGTGCAAAAAGTTTTGTTTTTTTGGGGGGGCTTCAGGAACTTCACTGTGTATTATTTTTAACCTTACGGAGAGTTTGCTATCATCATACATGTTTCCTACCTCCTTTTAGTATAGTTGCGGGTTCCTGTAGTATTTCAGACCTGCTTTGTTTTACCTGTGATTACAGTGGAGGTCTGCGTAGTAAGTCAGGGTGCACATTGATTGCACTGATCAGAGACCTCACAAACCATGACATGTGTCACCTCCAGTGTTTGACAACACCATGAAGCTGGTCCTGGGCAGTGTTGTATGTTATGCAAACTGTATTAATGGGTGCATTCAGAGTTGGGTCATTAATTCAATGGCTGCTATCACAATCACATGTCAATGCATGTTGGCACAGGTGGCAGCCAACTCTGTGCTAATGACATCTAAAGCGAGTGCAAATGCATTTTTTTTTTTTTTTTTGTTTTTATATAAAACCTTTACATTCAGTCCATGCTTAACTTTCTGCAATTAAGTCCATATCAAACAAACTAAAATTGTTAGGCCTGTGACCGGGTCCTTTTTAAAGTTGGTGTCACAAATTCTAGGAAAACCTATCTGCCTATGATTATTTTCTTCTAGTGGTTCATTGGTTAAGTCAGGGACAAAAAGGAAGCCTCTCGGGGAGAGCTCTCCATCCAAATCCAGTGTTTATGAAGATTATTTGGTTTGATCAATAGCATAAAATCATAATCTGCATCAAAAGCCGAGAAAGAATCGCTGCACAGCTCCGGTGCTTTTTGAAGGCTCACAGGGGGCTTGACGATGAAATAAAAAATATGGAACAAGAACAGCGGCCCAGCACTATAGATAATTGTATTTACATGTGAATATTTTCTTGCCGTGCTGTGGTCTGAGCAGCCCAAGTTAAAAGAACCTATTGAGACTTGGTCGCTGTGGATTCGAGCCTGTGTATGTGTTTTGGCAGTTGCACAAGTTTCTTAATCCTCCGTCATGACACACGGCCAGAGCGTTCCTGTAACATTTAACTGCTTCAGCATTTCTGGTACATATTTCAACGTCTGGATTATTGGATGAAGAAAGAATACCGATAAAACCATGATCGAATGATTTTACCAATCTTTTTCAGCCAGGGATCTCCGACCCGGCACCCATATGTTTATGGCCTACAGTTCTTCTAATGCAATAGCTGGCCAGAGAATCACGGAAGTAATGATTCAGAAACATCGGGTGGGGAGGGGCATGGTTTGAAATCCCTGCTTTAAACAAAGGGTCGGAAACCATGTTCCTCCAGATGTTTTTGGAACTACGTCTCCCATGATACTCAGCCACTCATTCGGTTGGCAGAAACTCATCAGAAATGTAGTTCCAAAACCTCTAGGCTCATATTATGAGCTTCACGCTAAAACACGGATGCTAAGGAGAAAAACCTGTGCCTGCAGGTTTCTCCTTAGCGTCCCCATTTTAGCATGATATTAATGTGCAGGCGCTAAACCAGCATCCTGCCCCGTAACGCAGCGCTAAGCCTCAGGATGCTCGAGGCAGCACTAAGCGCCACCGCGAGCATCCCCTCCATGGAGTCCATAGGACTCAATTGAGTATTCCGCTGCCGGTCACATGATCTGCAGGATCTTGCCTTGCGAGATCCGGCAGGTCGGCGGAGTGATTTGCAGAAGTAGACTGGGACTTTTTCCCCCAGTCTCTCTGCTCCCAGCAGCAAAAGCCGAATCCGTTAGCACCAGGTCTTAGCTGTGGGTAACTTTTCAGTTATCCGCAGTGGGACGGTATTTGGCTTTAGGACTTTGTAAGCCGAATGCTATTTAACTCTACACTCCCCATGATAATCATAGGGAGCGCAAAAAGTAAAGTAAGCTCGCGCTGAAAGGTGCAATCTCAAACGCTGTGTGTTGCTTTTTTGTTTTTTTTCAACCCGTTAGTGTTCAGAATGTAATATGCTAGGGTCAACCAAAACTAACGCTCACACAGCTGAGCGCTAACGATGGCATGTAGAATGTAATATGGCCCCTAGAGGGTGAAGGTTGCTGAACCCTGCATTAAACAATAGTTTAAATTGGATTAGCCGTATTGGTCCAGATGTTTAAAATCTGCGTCTTGCAGGATGCGGTAACACTTTTTATTTTTTTCTCTCCGACTAATGTTACGTTTTAAAAGCCAAACGGTTTCAGAGTCGGTGCCTTCTTCAGGTCTTCAAGTCTCAAAGCAATACTTGCATCACTTGGAGATCTGAACAAGAGGGTGCAAACTCTGTACGTATATTTATATTGCTCCTTGCAATCAGCCTCCCAGTGTCATCCACAAAAGCAAGAAGCTCACTCAATGGATTTTTCCAAGCTTCCACTGTTTTAATTTCCAAAACCTACACCTAAGCATAGTCGACATTTCAAACGTTTTCTTGTGAAGGAACTTACAATGCCTGAATGTCTGCTTTGCACATATTTAACTTCTTGGACTGTGCGAAATAGTTCCACCCATCCTGACCCATATAATTTTTTTCTTTTGTTTGATCAGCATGTACTTAATTGTTTTCCTTGTAAACAAAGTAACCCTCTGCTAGGTATCCTGGCATTTCTAGTTCTGTCATCGAGGCAGGGCCTGGATGGTGGGGAGTGTAGATCCAGGCATGCATAATTTTATGATCGGTAAATGTATATCAAACGCTCATTCCATAACTTGTTATTTCTAGTATGCGCACAAAGTGTGACATTTCATTTTATCGTTTATTCCAGATATTTGTTGAAACTAGCAGAGCTGTTTGAAAAACTACGGGTAAGTGATTATTTACGGTTTCTCCAAGCACGCATAGGCTCGAATGATAAAAGGAATAGTATGGGATCTTTCTCTCCACATCCTGAGTGCATTTTAACCGATACATTTTATAAACCACGCTTCTAAATCTTCTTTCCCACCGGCCTGCTTTACTTGGATTCTGGGGGGAGGTAGTAAGGCATCTTCTGCCTTTTTTTTTTTTTTTTTTTTTTTTTTTTTAGCAGGAAATCTGTCCTCAATAGGCAATGGTCAGCAAACATGGCCCTCCAGATGGTTTAGAGCCACATCTCCCATCATGCTCAGCCACTCTAAGGGCAGTATTGCAAAGTCGGTGCTAACTTAACCAGAGCTGTTGTAAACTTAACAACCCCATAGACAACAATGGCTCTGGTAACAACAGCTCTGGTTAAGTTAGCACCGACTTTGTAATACAGCCCTAAGTTGGCAGATCATCATGGGAGTTGTAGTTCCAAGTTTGCTGACCCCTCTCTTAAGACAGTGATGCAACAGGAGTCCTTAAAAATGAAAACTAAGATTATCCTTTGGGCTGGAATCCACTACGTCCCATCATGTACTGTGATATCTCAGATATTTCTTAGGAATCAAGAATGTATGTTGTTTAGTTGTGCTAGTAATGGGTCAAGTAGCAAGATGGTATTATCTGGCCTTTTAACGTGATACTTCTGCTGCTTTAACCAGCAAGTTGTGGTGAGGAAAATCCATAACTCCTAACAAGGGTTTCATCCTTCTTGAATCATGGCTGGGTTTTAGAATCCATTCAGGGCCTGCTCTCTGCCTTTTGGCCTGAAGTGACATGCAATGGTCCAGGAAAGTGAGTGAAAGAAACTGCCTCGCGCTTTCCTGTCTCTTTCTGTAGCTGTGAATATGTTGTCCATAGATCAGACTCCTATTTTAAGTTTTGTGTACTTTTCACTTCTCTTTAGGCCAGGGATGTCAAACACAGGGGGCCCCCAGATGTTTATGGACTACAATTTCCAGAAATCATTGAATGCCATAGATGGGTAGAGATCCATGGGAGTTGACGTCCAGCAACATGGGGGCAGTATGACATCACTGGCGTAGTGTTTTAGAAAATGCATTCTACAGCTGGGTCAGCAAGGTGGTCCATCTATCACTGAGCACCGGGCTTAGTGTAGTTATATTTTACTTCTCTCGGACAGTTGCCAGGTGTTGTAACTCTCCTGTAACTGCCCACCATAATGTGTTTGGCTTATTGTTGTGACATTTATCCTGTTTAAGTGTTGGCAGCAAATCAGGGCTGCAGAAAGTAAGACTACCAAGAGTGCCATGGTTTCCCGTCATTGCATTCACCAGCGGAAATTGTTCTGATGGTGACAAATGCTGGCATTTCACAAAAGGGAAATTCAGAGGAGCTTCACTGAATCCTCTGCTGTGCTGCTGTATGAATTCCCTTTTTGCTAAAAAGTTAGTGTTGTCACCATTGCAACAATGGCTATTTATTTTTGTGGGTGTTTGGAAACCCTGAAGCCCTGTGAATAATGCCCCTATATGTCGGCATAGAGATGTGTGCTAATGGAAGTGACTGAGAGGTGTGTAGAGAACGTAGTCCAATATAAAATCATTAAAAAGCAAAATATCTGCTCGCATTTGGCCAAAACAATGTATCGACTGAATTCCCCATTAAATTATGCAAATCTGCAAGAACCATGTCCGGATCACTTCTTTTGACAAGTCCCAAACCCAGGGGGGCTAGATTCAGTAAACTGAGTGATTCTGAGTTGGTGCACTTCTGTGTGCGTTTTTCACTCCTAAAGGGAATGGTGAATTTTAAGGAATTGCAATAGGTGGCCATAGAAATTGTAAAATTGGGTTGCTAATTGTGATCAAGTGAGCTGACCCATAAGCAGTTTAGTGTATAAACCTGTGCGTTTCCATAAAATCTGTCAGCTTTTCCAGTGCGGGAGGCAGCTGGGGGAGCAAAAAACATTGGCTTCTGTAACTTTGGAAAGCTTGACCCAGTAGTGTTTGGTTTGGCAAAAAGGCAGAAAACTGTTTGTCAGTCTCTCTGACACGTGGCTTCACAAATGATCAGCTTGTGGCCCTGTGAACCAGATCATAACCTGAAGGGGTTTATGTGGGGTACACATCCAGTCATCCTGACAAAGCTTCAATAGAATATCTTCTTTCCCTTTGCTCGTGTACTTTGTTTTGGAAGGATTTTAATTACTCTTTAATTCCAGGGTAATATGTTTTCCAGAACACAAGACTTATTTAAACAGGTCAGGGATTACCAGTCAATGAGGACTTTATTATAATTATTTTTATGACAAATAGTTGGCACTTAATTATTCCTCAACCCAAACATTAAAACTATAGCTATAGCTTGCACATACAGCTGAATCTATTCCAGAAAAGCAAACTATTTTACAGAATGATTGGCTTTACCTCTCCATGTGATAGGCAATCTTTTTAGGCTTTCTGATGGTGTTGTGTATTTCAACTTCATAAAATTAACATTTCTAACCATTTTTAATGTGTTTTTTGTTCCCCCTCCAGAAAATAGAGGCCAGAGTTTCTTCAGATGAAGACTTGAAACTGTCAGAACTTTTAAGATACTACGTGCTTAATATTGAAGCTGCCAAGGTATTGCATGAATTAAATGGCTCTCTTTCTCAGGGATAAGTCACGGATATGCGTTGGTCATAGCAAGAGATAGGAGCCAGTTCTATTTTTTTTTATTTTTGATGCCAGGAACCTAAAATATATTGTACATGGATTTGTGCAGAATAATTAAAATGCTTTAGAGCAGTGTTTCCTAAACCTGTCCCTGGGACTTATGAACAGGCCAGGTTTTGCAGACCACATTGCAGGAGTCAGTCTGCATTTCCCCAATCACTGAGCAGCAAATAATGTCACCTGTGCTGTGCTTCACATCTGGCAAACCTTGAATCAGCATGTACTGAGGACAGGTTTGGGAAACCCTGCTTTGGAGGGAGATACAATTCTTGCAGGCAGTGCCTACTTGGCACCCTATTTTGTCTAACCCCAGTGTTACTGATGCACCATAGTCTGCCATGGCGTTCTACAGTTGGCAGTAGAATAGCCTGTAGGTCACCTGTTAGACCACACAAAAGGTTACTATGTAAATTAAGAAAAATTGGTCTAGATGGAAATACTTGTTCTTGGATAGAAAACTGGCTAAAAGATAGGGTACAGAGAGTGGTCATAAATGGTACATTTTCAAGATGGACACCAGTGGTAAGCGGTGTCCCTCAGGGGTCTGTTATAGGACCAATACTATTCAATTTATTTATAAATGACATTGAGATAGGCATTGAAAGCCATGTATCAGTGTTTGCAGATGACACAAAACTAGGAAAAGTAATACAATGTGAGCAGGAGGTTACTTCGCTGCAGAGGGATTTAGATAGATTGGGGGACTGGGCACTTAAATGGCAGATGAAATTTAATGTATATAAATGCAAAGTTATGCACTTTGGAGTGAAGAACACACAAGCAACTTATACCCTAAATGGTACGGAGTTAGGGAAATCCAAGCAGGAGAAGGATTTGGGAATAATTATAGACTTCAAACTAAGTAACAATGTGCAATGTCAAACAGCAGCCGCCAAGGCCAGCAAAGTATTGGCATGCATTAAAAGGGGAGTTCACTCTCGGGATGAAAACATAATTTTGCCTCTAACTCAATGGTCAGACCGCACCTTGAATATGCCGTGCAATTTTGGGCACCTGTCTTAAAAAATATATTATAGCGCTAGAAAAAGTGCAGACAGGTGATTAAATTAACAAGGGGAATGGAAGGGTTAAGTTATGAGGAAAGACTAACCAGCTTAAACCTGTTTAGTTTAGAGAAACGGCGCCTTAGAGGGGATCTGATAATGGCCCCGTATATATTTATAAAAGGTTATCAACCATTGTCAACCTATTCATTAACAGGACTATACACAGGACAAGGGGTCACCCATTTAGGCTAGGGTCAGACTGAGGCAGTGCGAACGCGCGTTCTGGCGCACTTAATCACGGCCGTGCTAGCAGCAGATGCCGGGCAATGACGGCCAATATACGAAGTACGGTCGCACAAAAGTCCGGCTGCGCAACGCAAGTGGAAAATGAACGCATTTTTTCGAGAACGTGAAACCGCAGGTACTGACGTACAGAGTGCGCTGCGTCCGCTAGCGGCGTGTGTGCGTGATTAGGAGACGTCAGACGCTGCTAATGTCCGGCCAACATAACGTCCAGACACAAAAAGAGTTTTATTGATGATCCGTACAAAATCACGGACGAAAATGCGCATAGTATGACCACTATCACGTATTCCGGGAAAAAATGCGTCCATTCGTTCGAACGCACTTTTTCACAGACAACATAAAAATGCGTTCATCTGACCCTAGCCTTAGACTGGAAGAAAGAAAATTCAGCCTAAAGCATAGGAAGGGTTATTTTACGTTGAGCATAATAAAGCTGTGGAATTCTCTGCCTGTTGAGGTGGTTGGGTCAGAGACTGTACAGACTTTTAAAAAGCGACTAGATGACTTCCTGCAGACACAGAATATTAAGGGTTATAATATTTAATATGTGGGTAAAAGATTCCTCCTTAGATCAAGAAGCTGACTGCCATTCTGGGGTCAAGAAGGAATTTTTCCCAGTGTGTTGCATATTGGCAAGCATTTCAGACTGGGTTTTTTGCCTTCTTTTGGATCAACAGCAGTAGGTGATGTGGGAGAGGCTGAACCCGATGGACGCATGTCATTTTTCAGACTATGTAACTATGTTAAGCCAATGGTTCGATTGACAGGTGTGAATAGGGAAGATCGTTTAGTGGGGACTTATTAGTGTAGAGGGAATTAAAATCTTCTGTACATATGTGCTGGATGGATTGGAGAGAACATCACTGCTCTATAACCGTGGAGACCCAGGTTTGAATCCTGGCCAGAGCACCTCTCCAGTAAGTGTCCTTGGGCAAGACACCTAAAGGTACATGCTTGCTTACCACACTATCGGCTGTGGTGTCCAGTGGCAACGTCTCTACCCTTCGACCGTGGAGAAGCAAGTTAAAATCCCATTCAGCTCACTCCAATACAACTGTGGAGAAGAAAGTCTCAACTTAACGAGAAGCGGGTTCAACTAACCACCAGGTCACTGAACTACAATGATGGAAAGACGACCTCATCCCCCTCAGACTCCACCATTGAGTGTCCTTGGGCAAGACCCCTAAGGATATGGATGCGCCTGCCTCACAAAATACTTGTACATCTCATAGATTGTAAGCTCCCTTGAACAGGGTCCCCCTGAATCAGGTCATCATCCATGTGTGGTATTCCATTGTATCAACCCCTTAAACACCGATCTTGTAAAGCGCTGTTTCATTTGTGGTGCTATATAAATGAAGGATAATAAATTTGTGACCCATGAAAGATCCACTTTAAGAAAGAAATGAATAACTCCCAATTCTGTTTTGGTGTTTTTTTGGTTTTTTTAGGACTTGCTTTACAGAAGAACAAAAAGTCTGGTTGATTACGAGAATTCAAATAAAGCTCTCGATAAGGCAAGATTGAAAAGTAAAGAAGTGAAGCAGGCAGAATTGCACCAACAAGCTTGCTGCCAGAAATTTGAGAAGCTCTCAGAGTCTGCAAAGCAAGGTATGCTGAGGATAGTTACTTCATTTTCCACAACTCAATACATTTCTGCTTCAAAGTTATAATTTTTTTCTCCAACCCCTGTTCTGTACTATCCAATCTGTTAAAGTAAATCACTTTTTGGTGTGTGTGTAAGCCTCCGCAATAATTGCGTTTATTATTGCAGAAGCCATCTGCACATCACAGCAATTGAAAGAACTGCTTCCCAGTGCTCCTGTGCTACATTCCCCATATGCAGCAAGGAACTCTGGGTAGGACATGCAAATGACCTCTGTCTCACTTTTATTGCATCCTGGGTCTGTGTTTACACAGAACACTTAAATCGATGCCATGCTATACTAGATGGCTTTTTTATTTTTTAGCAGAGATAAGGTTTATGCAACTGGTCAAAGCCACTTCTAGAACAGCGCTGTTTTGGGTTTATTGGACCCTCATCAGCTAGGAGGTAGGCATGACCAGCTGCAGTGGATGCTTGGACCCGTAGGGTAAACTGGGATGCAGTTCTTTGAATTGCTGTGATGTGCAGATGGCTTTTGCAATAATAACGAATATATCTGTGTGTGTGTGTGTGTGTGTGTGTGTGTATAATGTAAATCATGTTTAATTGGTTTTATTTCTTTGTACTTTCTGGTTGCACATTTATAAAGAAACTACAATCATAATAGGTACCTTCTGCCAGGATCCATGGAAATGGTATTCCTATCTTCCTTTCTAACATTTAGCTTTCATGGTGATTGTTACACTTGGTTTATTCTCTAAATGCTCTTGTTACAACTACAAGAAACCGTATCGTGATCCACACAGGAAATTCAAACCTGGCAGTCATAGTTTTCTTAATGAAAGCTTCACCTGCTGTTCATTTATCTTGGTTGCAACAATGGTGTTTTGTGAATAATTATTTTAATGTGTGTGTGTGTGTGTCTTTTTTCTTTTCTCAAACCCATGGCCTCAAATTGTAACCAGTAGTATAGAAGTACATAGTTGCTCAAGAACACAATTTATTCATGTGCCAGAAGGTGGAGGATCATTACTCGTCACCTGCTTGGTAAAGCGTAATCGTCTCTGCAAGTGAAGTACGGTATAGGATGTACCGATACTTTTTAAAAGTACTCACATATATATCTCCCAGCTCACTCATGGGTATGCCACCCCAGCTCACACATGGGTATGCCCCCCCGCGACGATACTTACCTTCCTGAGCAACGCCGGGAATGTCTCCGCGTGCGCTCGTTGGAAGGACCCTAGCCGCGACCACGTGGGACCATGTGATCGCAGCTGGGGTCCTTCCAACGAGCGCGCGCGCGGAAACTTTCCCGGCGCCGCTCAGGAAGGTAAGTATGAACATAGGGAGCAGCTGCAGGGCCTGTCCGAATGCAGATAGAGCATTCGGACAGGGCCTATCTGCATTCGGACAGGCCCTGCAGCTGCTCCCTGTGTTCATACTTACCTTCCTGAGCGGCGCCGGGAAAGTTTCCGCGCGCACGATCACATGGTCCCACGTGGTCGCGGCTGGGGTCCTTCCAACGAGCGCACGCGCGGAGACATTCCCGGCGTTGTTCAGGAAGGTAAGTATTGCCGTGAGCAGCTCCAGGGGCGGCTGTCAGAATGCCGATAGAGCATTCGGACAGCTGCCGCAGCCCCTCAGATGCCGGCTTCCGGTATCGGGAAAAATATCGGGGGGTACTGCAGGAGTACCAAGTACTCCTGCAGTACCCAGTATCGGCCCCGATACCGTTACTAGTATCGGTGCAACCCTTTTTAAATCTTTAGTGTCACACTTTTCTTACCATACACTAAAATTGTCATTCAAAAAAGGTCTCTTTAGGTTTGGCGTCTTGTTTTCTTCGATCCTAGATGGGTCATTTCATGGCACTTTTGTTTTGCAGAGCTGACTGGTTTCAAACGTCGCCGGGTGTCTGCGTTTCGCAAAAACCTAGTGGAAATGACAGAATTAGAAATTAAACACGCTAAGGTTAGTCCGAACTTTCTTTTCAGGTGAACAGGCTGTTGCATCATTATGTTTTTGCATACTTTGATCCCTTACTCGCAACCACTGCTCATGGCCTGAGTCGTGTTTCCCAAGAAATATATGTCGATGTATTTACATTGTGATGGGGTTACGCAATGACAATAGTAAATCTAGTAGGCTGCGCAGTCGGGTAACGAACCTATTGCTGGAGTAAGAAACAAGGAAGTACTTTTTTTTTTTTTCTTTTTTTTCTAGTGCATGCAATGTTTTGGGTTGATTTTTTTTTTAACTTGTAAAACCGTCTAAATCTATATACTTATGTTCTTAGCAGTATCAGTTCTTGTTCACTAACTGATCTTTGAGGACCTGGCAAATCGGTCATTCTTGGACTCACTCATGGAATTGTCAGCCTTTGGGAACCAATGCTGCTGTGCATATAATTGTATAAACGTTTCTTACTAAATACTACATGAAGACCTCCATAGGCAGAAATGTCACTTGTTTGATCCCCCAGCCATCCGCCACGATAATATTCTTCACACTGTTAGGGATTAAGCGCAAAACTGTTTTTTTTTTTCTTCTGTACTGTAATATTCTTGCAGGTATCTGTCACCTACTGGATTTACATATTTTATTTGGGTGTGTGCGGGCCTTTTGAAGTGGTTCTCCAGGAGTTCCAGATGTTACAAGAAAGTGGGCCATCCCATTTAATGCCACATATTGTTTCTGCAATGCTTTTGCAATAGAGGTTCATTTTTATTATTTATATAGCACCAACCGTTATCCACAGCGCTTTACAATAACCAATGCGAACGAGACAAAATTAAAACCTAGGAACAGAAACCCGAGTTGTAGAGGGTCCTGCTCGAATGAGCTTACAATCTATAGCCGTGGTTCCCAACCGTGGTCCTGAAGTACCCCTAACAGGCCATGTTTTGCAGATCACCTTGGGGAACAGCAGACTGAATCCTGCAATCACTGAGCAGCAAATCATATCACCTGTGCTGTGCTACAGATATCTGGCAAACCTGGCCTGTTAGGGGTACTTGGACCGTGGTTGGGAGCCAGTGGTCTAGAGGATTGGGGTGGTGGAAGAGTAGGGGGGGGGCCTATTCCAAGGTTGACGTTAACCATTTCATAGATTATAATGTTCCTGCTACATTCTTAAAAACTCTTAGGTTCAGTTTCACTAGTAGCTAGGGGATGAAACTAGAATAGGCTAAGCTTCTTTGGGCCTCATGTTTTTGGCACATCACTAAAAAAGGAATACTTGCAGTTTACAGGAAAATTCATCCCTTCACATCATTTCAAGTCTATTTCACCCACCCAATTCGCGTCCACTTCACCCAATTTATTTCATGTCCATTACACCCTTTCATACCATTTAATGTCCTCTACACCCCCCCTATTCATTTCCATTCGCTCATTCCCCAATCTTGCCTCTCTTCCTTCCTGCACGATTACCCCCAGAGTTGGGAGGAAGTGACATGTTACATGGTCACTTCCTTCCAGCTCTGTGCTTGCAGTGCGGGTAGAAGCAGAGGACAGGCGGCGCTCATCTGCTGACCGAAGTGATCTAGGAGGCAGGCGTTTGTGGAGTAGGTATGACCCTGTAAAGAGGGGTTATGTTACGGAGGGCTTTGAATGTCCACATCAGTATTTAAATTGTATCCTGAAAGGTGCAGAGGGGGGAGATGAGGGGGGAGATAAGTGAGGAGTGATGATTGCGAAATAAGCCTGACAGCTGCATTCATTAGATTGCAAGGGGGCAATGCAGGTGTTGGAAGCCAATAAGGAGCGCGTTACAGTAATAACATTGTGATAGAAGTGCCTAGGTAAGCACCTTTTTGTGGTATCTTGTCATATCTTCTAAATTCTCATTGCTGGGTAGATTTATAATCTTCAATACTACATTAAAATGGGGTGTGATGCGTTTGTTATGTCAAGGATGTATGTGTGTTTTTATAGCTCGGTTTCACTTTAATATTTTGTCTTCTCATTTCTTTGCAGAGTAATATGGCGCTCTTACAAAGCTGTATCGACTTGTTTAAAAACAGTTAAAGGATGGGTAGCCTTTGAACCTAAATAAATATGACCAATAAGAATCAATTGCACTTCCGGATCCATCGTATTGCACCGGGAAATGGAAACTTGGCGCTCACTCTGAACTCTGAGCTGGGAAAGATACGATCTGTGGAATTGCTGCTTACAGAAGTGTCCTTAATAACCAGAAATTTAATATAAAACAGGTTGCCCTTGTGATTTACTATAGACTTTCAAGCCTTTTACAAAGTTGCTTCTTTAAATTGACTTCACCCCATTTGATCATCATTTTTTCAGTTAAACATTTGGCAACATAAACCATGCTGGTGCCCACATTCCTAAAATAAAGTATATTTACAAGAATAATGAAGGTTATATAAGGATTTATTCCCTGGGATCTGGTCGGATCAACCGCTGATCTTCTTTTCTTTTTTTTTTTTTGTTTGTTTTAATACTTCCCGTTTTGAAATATTTTGTAATGTTTGTAATACTTAAAGTAACACTGTCTAGAAGTATTTTCTTGAATCATTCATATAAATAAAGTTAAGCGTCTTTTGGGATAATCAGCTATATTAGATATTTCATCAGGTTTATGGTCATATACTGAAAATTATATTTTTCATCTGAAGCCTCTATTCAGGTAAATAAAGTACTTCTATTGAAGTAATAAATTCTATTGGAACGGTGTCCTTTTATTTTAATTTTAATTTTTTTTACTTTCAACGGGGCATTTTATATTTAACCTGAATCGTAAAGTGTACATTTTTAACCCTGGCAAAGAACACCACTTGTTTAAAGCAGCACTTGAGGGTTTGTATTTCTACTGATGCATATTGGTGACTCATGCCAATAAATCGTAGGTAGTGTAGAAGTGCATTTTAACCCTTTTTGTGGTGGGGATAACCTTGTCTTATTTGGTTTAAAATTGCTTCCCATATCAAAAAATTTTTTTTTTTCACTAGACTGGCCTTTCATATATGATTTTTGAAATCACTTATAGATAACTAGGCTTACAGCAAATATACTGTGATATAACTTTCTGTACATGTTCCATTATATAAATGTATGTAGCATCCATACATACAGCGCATAGGGCAGCTCCTGTTGGTCAAATTTTGCTTCTTTAGCATGTGTCAATGAGAGGTTTGCATATATACTGTTAGACACAGACAGCAGATCAACTGCAAATTTGGACAGGTTCTGGTGACCATATTCAAATAACTATTATTTGTGATTTAATGAAAACTTTTCTTTGCTCCTGAAAGATCAGATTGAGTTCGCTCGATGTTTTACTCTTGCAGGAGCACTGAAGATAGAGTATACTATACTCAGGACCCTCCGCCTGGCCAGGTTTGCCAGATATGTGAAGCACAGCACAGGTGATATGAATTGCTGCTCAATGATTGCAGGATTCAGTCTGCATTTCCCCAAGGTGATCTGCAAAATCTGGCCTGGTCGAGGGGGTCCCGAGGACCGGTTTGGGAAACACTGCTCTATAGTGTCACTAGATGAAGCATGGGGACTTTTAGTTCATAAAATAAATGGTAAGTGGACTGTTTTAAATGTTAGTTTCCAGAATATTTTTATTTTATTACATTTGGGTCACCATTCAGAATTGAATAACAATGCTTCATATTAAGACTACATCATAAAAAGGTTGTCAATGCGGGGGTTGTATGGCCAAATAGTTGAGCACCGCAACTGGTGTGCTACAAAGTTACCTAGCGCTGTATAATGGGAGACAGAATAACAAATATTCATACAGGTTCAACACCCAGTACAGTAGGAGAGAGGACCCTGCTCGAGAGCTTACAATCTAGGGAGGTAAGAGATATGAACAGACACTGCCTTCTGCAAAAATGGGTCCAAGTTTTCCTCGACGTGCCTTTCCTGTATAGGAACATGCATTTAGTATTATCGATAGCCGTTAATTTTTTTATTTACTAAGGGTCAGAGGCAGGGAGTAACCATACACACTATTTATAGGCAAATTTACATTCACAAAAAATCTCCAACTGCCCCATATTGGACTGGTGAGGAAAAGCAAAAGGTCTCCCAGAATAGAGAACTTCTGCCCCAGTGCCTCTGGCCTTGCACCTGCTGCCCCCTGGCCATATCTGATGGAGCCTATTGTGGGTATTATTAAGGCCCACCCACTGCATAGCACGTCCTGCAGCAGGAAAGGGTTAAGGATTACCTTGGGGAAATGCAAAAAATGAATACATCACCTGTGCTTCAGATATCTGGCAAACCTGGCCTGTTAGGTGGATCTGAGGGCCAGTGTTGGGAACCACTCACTGCCGTATGGGTGTATTAACCGCTGATGTCTGCTTTGATCGCAAACTAGGGTAAAAATCACTGTTGTTGAAATTACATTGAACATAAGCTATCCGGAGACGCAAAATTCAATAGAAGGTCCTGCAAATAACCCTGACCAACCGTACCAATATTTACCTTCTGTAAAATGTGTAAACAAAGGCTGTTGTTTGCAACACCTGTGAATATACATAAGCAATTTTAATGCAACGACTCGGAGGCTCCTATTTGCATTTCTTTCTTGCTTTATTAACAACAGCAGCAAAAAAACTGATAAACTGTTCAATAAAGAAAAAACGTCACACCCCTTCCTTCACATATCCTCCAATCCAGTTAACCTTTCTACCCAGTAAGACCGAGCAGAACCGGAAATCGTCCTCTTTCTTGCTGCTGGCGCAGGAGAGTTAAGTATGATTTTTCTCCCCTTCTGCGCTCAGCGTAATTAATCATCTTGACCTGGTCTCCGGCATTCCGATCCTGTAACTCGGAAGCCGGCTGGGTCTTTTCGCGCTCTGCATAGACTGTGCTCTGCACCGCTCCCTCTACACGCTTTTTTTGAACTTGCCTTCCGCTCCAGCGTTCCCCCGCGGCCGGATCTATTTCTGGCCGCGGAGGCTCCTACACGCGACCTCACGTGACCTCACATACGGCGCGCCATTCTCCCCGCGCTTTCTGCCGCTCGCTGAAGCCCGCTCCCCCATCCATCACGATGCCTGCCAAGCAGAAAAAGCAGAGATCCCCCTCACCCTCTGAGGACGCAAACTCCGGGGACACATCGCACAATCCTGACTCCCCCCGTGAACAGGCAGAGGCACCCGTTCCACAGCCCGACCCTAACCTTAAGATCATGGGCCCCTCTCCAGACCCTCTGGATCCGCAGGTACAGGCCTCTATATCGGCTGCAGTAAAAGCGGAGGTGGCCTCTATGTCACGCTCCTTTGATAACTCCATCCAGAATGTATTGGCAGCCGTTCAGGCTTTGCAGCCCCCACTGATACCTGCCACCCCGGCTTCCAAGTCGGTTGTGGGGCCTTCCACTGGCCAGGCAGATGTTTTGCCCCCCTGTCGGGTGGGTAAAAAGGCGACATCCAAGACGGATCGCTCGTCTCGAGGGGCTGGCATCCCTGCATTACTGCCTCAGCCAAAATCCCATATAGTGCCTTCCAAACGGGCCCCAACCCCACGGGCACCGGCACCTGTCGCTCACAAACGACAAAAAAGGGCTGTGACGTCCACTCCTCAGGAGTCGGACAGGGAAGGTGGTTATACCTCTCCCAATGATGACCCCGAAGGTCTGTCGACCGGGGATGAAGGTGATGATGAGGTGGAAATTCACGCTCCTTACGATGAGCTGTTTGACATGGAGGACCCCACGGCACCCCCCCCTACTGGGACGGAGGCAGCCGTTATTTATGACCCGCAAGGGGACCCCCTCTTTTACCCCGAGGAGTTACAACACCCAAATTCCTCTGCCTGGTCCCCCAGGCCTCATATTGAAAAGTGTCTGGATGACCGCATGCGGTGTCCCATGGACAAAGCCACCCGTAACCGCCTCAAGGCTGAATGCCCGCGCCCCACCACCTCTGGCAAGGCATGCCTCACGCCACTAGTGGACCCAAAATTCCAAAAGTTCATCACCAGACACGGGTGGTCCGCGAAGGCGGGTATAGACCACGCATTTAGAAAATGTCAGGACAAACTCCTTGATTCCCTGGGTCCCTTGACGCGCCTCTTTAACATCACAGAGGACGCTAAGGCACAGGATGTTACCCTTGATCCCCTGATAGTTAGAGGCTGGCTGCAACGCTCTCTATGCTTTATAGCCGACGCCAATGCTGCTATATCAGCGGAGCGCCGCCGCTCCATTCTGCTGAAAGTTGATGGCCACCTCACTGAGATCGCAGATTCAGACCTGGGCAGTAAGGCTCAGGGCCTCCTTTTCGGAGACACCTACGTCAAAGACATGGGTACATATGCGAGTACTTTCACCTCCCTCGATAAGGTGTCCACCTCACTTAAACGGGTCTTCAAGGGCCGCGTTTTTGACAGGGCCGGTGGCAACAGGGGGCGCCCCCCCGGCCGAGCTGGATCTTCCTTTACCTACAGATCCTCAGATGCCCCGAATCAACGACCCTCTGCTAACTTCCAAGGAGGCAATCCGTATTCCTACTCCTCCAGTGGTTTCTTCCCCACTCGCTCCCGCTTCTGGCGTGGCAGAGGAGGTCGTGGCGGCCGCGGTCCTTTTGCAGGACGTCGTCCACAAGGTAAGAGTACCTCCCAACTCCCAATCCCCGCACCTCACGGCCGTGGGTCACATTGCCGCATTCCACGAACACTGGATGGACATTACATCCGATCCTTGGGTACTCCAAACCGTACAGGGATTTCACATAGAATTCACCCAAACCCCGGTTCAGCTGATTTCCCCCCCCCCGGTCCCTTACCGCCTCCCTACCGAGAACTCTCACATCGTAGAACAAGAGCTACACGACCTAGCGAAAAAAGGCGCAATAGAACGGGTCCCTTTCCAAAACCCGGGTTATGTCAGCAATATTTTTTTGGTGACAAAAAAAGGGGGAGGCATGAGACCGGTGATCAACTTAAAAGAACTCAATACCTCAGTCCTATGCCGACACTTCAAAATGGAAGGTCTACAGGACCTTCCGTCAACTCTACTCCAAGGAGACTGGCTGGCGAAAATCGACCTGAAGGACGCTTATCTGTCAGTTCCGGTGGCTCTGGAGTTCAGAGATTTCCTTCAGTTCCGCTGGGGTCCGGACCTCTGGAGATTCTCCAGTCTTCCCTTCGGACTCTCGTCCGCACTGTGGTGTTTCACCAAACTGTTGAAACCCGTGGTGACGGCGTTACGGGAAAAGGGTGTTCATCTCATTATATACGCTCCCTCAGCGCCACAACTCCAGGTCCACATACTATGGACCACTCAATTACTACAGAACCTAGGGTTCCTTATCAATTGGGAAAAGTCGGTGGTGACTCCGACGCAGTGTTTGGAATTCCTGGGGCTGACCCTCGAGTCACAAACAATGCGCCTCAGTCTTCCCCCCAACAAATTAACTGTCATCGAGAAGGAAGCGAGGTCTCTGCTCCGGAAATGCACTTTCCCGCTCAGATCCTTAGCTCGCGTGATTGGCCTTCTGACCGCGGCTCGCCTGGCGGTACCCCCAGCCCCCCTTCATTATCGGGCCCTCCAACGCCGGAAGGCCCATTTCCTCAGAGGGGGGGCTCTATATGTGACTCCGGTGACCCTCTCATTGGAGGCTCGCTCGGATTTACAGTGGTGGATCGAGAACCTCCAATATTGGAACGGCAAGGACATCCTTCCTCCTCCACTATCTCTGGTGATCGACTCAGACGCGAGCCGCTCTGGGTGGGGGGCGCGTTGCGGTCCCCTAGAAACAGGAGGAGGTTGGTCACGGGACGAACGTCTCCTACACATAAATTGCCTGGAACTCCTGGCAGGCCTTTTCGCGATTCAGTGTTTCGCGAGAGGAGAATCAAATTGCACCATCCTTCTACGGATGGACAATTTTCCTGCGGTACGCAACATCAATGGCCTGGGGGGCCCCAGATCCCCGATGCTGACTCAGTTGGCAATGAGGTTCTGGGACCACTGCTTCCAAGCCGGGTTTATGGTCCGTGCCCAATTTCTACCGGGCAAGGACAATCTTATAGCGGACTGGAATTCCAGACACTCGACGGATTCGGGAGATTGGCATCTGCTACCCGACACCTTCTCGAGTGTGCTGCATCTCTGGGGTCCGTTGGAGACGGATCTATTCGCCTCCCGCCTCAACAGTCAGCTCCCAAATTTCTACAGTTGGCGCCCGGATCCAGACGCGCGGGCAACGGATGCGTTTTTGCAGGACTGGTCTCTGCACAGACACTATGCGTTTCCCCCGTTCGCCATGATTGGTCGAACGATGTCTCAGGTTCGGACTCAACATGCAACCGTGGTCCTGGTGACCCCATTATGGAGGGGTCAACACTGGTTCCCGCCCCTGCTGGAACTATCAATAGACTTCCCGAGGATCTTGCCGTGGCGTCCGGATCTCGTGACAAACCCGGACGGCACGCCTCATCCTCTCATCTCGTCACGGTGTCCTCTTGTTGCGTGGTTGGTGTCAGGGGTCCCGGCACTGTCCCTGGCGTTTCGGACCGCACTGGCGAACTGCTGCAACAAGCCTGGGCCCCGGGCACGAGATCCCTGTACCGGTCCGCCTGGGGACGTTGGGTTCGCTGGTGCCTGGGAAGGGACGTGGATCCCTTTTCGGCCCCTGTGAACGTAGTGTTAGATTTCCTCACGGAACTTTTCGACGAAGGTAAAGCGTATCGCTCCTTAACGCTGTTCGTTCGGCGATCTCCGCCGGTCATGTGGGATTTCAGGGTGTCCCTCTGGGCCGTCACCCGTTAGTGTGCCGTTTACTCCGCGCTGCACGTTTTTCACGTCCACCTACGCCGAAATACTCCACCACATGGGACGTGTCAGTGGTACTCCGATTCATAGCCGCCTGGCCCGACAACCCGGCATTATCATTACGACAACTCTCCGCGAAGTTGCTCATGCTGCTTTGCCTCTTCTCATGTAAGAGGGTGAGTGACGTGAGAGCCCTAGATTTCTATGGTCGCTCTTTTGGTCCCGACGGTGTCCATTTCGACGTCTCCCGTCGCACAAAAACGGCCATTACCTCCGTTTTCTATCCGACGTTGCCTGACCGTCCGTTATTGTGCCCTGGGCGTTGCCTCCGGGAGTATGAAGTTCGTACTGCGTCTGTACGCAGTGCTACCGCTTCACCCCTGTTTGTCTCGTACGTTTCCCCCCACCGTCCAGTGACGTCCTCGACGCTTGCCCGCTGGCTACGGTGGCTGATGGGTCTTGCTGGGGTGGATATCGCTCGTTTTGGTGCCCATTCGACTCGCAGTGCCATGGCATCCTCTGCCATGGCGTCTGGGTGTCGTCTCGAGGACCTTATGAAAGCGGCTGACTGGTCTAGGGAATCGACCCTCCGGACCTTTTATTTGAAACCTGTCTCACATTGGTCTTCTGCCGTGCTAGATGGGCTTTAAATATGCAAATAGGAGCCTCCGAGTCGTTGCATTAAAATTGTTGAATTTTCCTAGTTACTATGACGGAAAGTTCGAATTTTAATAAATAAGACTCGGAGGCGAGTATTTCCCGCCGCTCCCGCCCTATTGTTACTGTGGGTGGGTATTTTTTCCGTCACCTGCCGTGTTTTTTTCTGGCATTGATTGCATTTTTCCATGGCTCATCCTGGTGTTTGTGTCTTCCTCTCTTCACAGCCTACTAGTTGCCTCCTGCCCGACTTCCTGGAGGTCGTTCCTTTGTTGGTTTTCCTGTTGCTCCGTTGAGTTTTTCTGTGCATCAAGAAAGCGGACGATTTCCGGTTCTGCTCGGTCTTACTGGGTGGAAAGGTTAACTGGATTGGAGGATATGTGAAGGAAGGGGTGTGACGTTTTTTCTTTATTGAACAGTTTTTTATCTGTTTTTTTGCTGCTGTTGTTAATAAAGCAAGAAAGAAATGCAAATACTCGCCTCCGAGTCTTATTTATTAAAATTCGAACTTTCCGTCATAGTAACTAGGAAAATTCAACAATTTTAAAGTATCACGCTCCATTGAACTCTTATGGACGCTAAGATGAAAAAAATAAAGAATAAAAAAAAAAAAAAACACCGGCCAACTTTGATTGAAACAAGGAGGCAATTATGGGGAAATCTACGCTAAATAACTTCGGCAGAACCTACAATGGAATGCCCTTACAAAACCTATTCTGGGAGAGGGAACTACACTAGACATGTTCTGTAGAAATGGTGAAAAGTACAGAGAAAAATATGGGGAATGTTCCCTAAACAGTGAATTTAATGTAGTTTCACAAATTCACCTGCCATAGATGAAGTAAAACCAATGTTGCTTCTATGAAAATATTATAACTTTTTATTGATTCTACAACGTTATACACTGGGGAAGCACAAACGGATATAAGATCTAATGATACGTAAGGAACAGATGGCCCTGCCTCTAGGATGATCGGCCCTCTAATACAGCACTTGCACGGGTGCTCAGTCAGACATAGCGGGAGGTAAGGGAGTCTGTAGTTGGTGGCCGAAAAGAGTATAGCAGACTGCATGGCAAAAGACCAAAAACTTGGATTAGATAAAGTTAAAATGAGAAGTGGAAGCAGCTGGAGGGCTATAAATTTGGGACAAGGCCTGGGTGGACAGGACCGCAGAAGGGAAGTGAAAAGAGGCTGTATGGAAAGATGCATATTTAGAGAGAATTGTCAGTGCATGTGAAGAATGTACACCAGGGAGGAGACTGAACAGACGGAGGAATTATCAAGGGGGGGGGGGTGGATTAAAAACCTAGTGCGCATTAAGTGTGCTGCCTTTAGGCATGTTAATTGTCATTTCATGGACCGAAAGTGGAGATAGCGTTTTTTGGGCCTTTCAAATTAAAGTTAATTTTGATTCTTTTAGATATTTATTAGTGATGTGCATGCATTTTTTTTTTTTTGGTTCCGTTTCTGCTCAATCGTGTTGTTTTTTTTTTTTAACTTTCGGATCGTTTTGGCTGGTTTTCGTTTCAGATCGACTTTCATTGTGTGATATCGGAAATTTTTGGTCTTTCGGATCGTCTGTTCTCGTTTCAAAGGGTCGATTTCGTTTTGACTTGGACGAATGATATTTCGGCCGATATGGTAATTCTGCCAATTCGTTCCTTCGGACGTATCGGTTTTTATGAAAGATCCTTTTTTTTTTCTTTCTCCTGAGTATGCATTGCACAACTTTATTTAATCATTAAAATGGTATGAATGGAAAAAAAATTAACAACTATATGTACAGAATAATGCAGCATATGAATCCGCACACGGCCAGGCAGCACCTCTACAGTACAATAATGCAGCACATGATTCTGCACACTGCCCGGCAGCACCTCTACAGCATAATGCAGCATCTAAATCCGCACACTGCTGGGCAGCACCTCTAAAGTATAATAATGCAGTGAATAATGCAGCATGTGAATCTGCACACTGCCAGGTAGCACCTCTACAGTATAATAATGCAGCATTTGATTCCTCACACTGCCGGGCAGCACCTCTACAGTATAATAATGCAGTGAATAATGCAGCATGTGAATCTGCACACTGCCGGGCAGCACCTCTACAGTATAATAATGCAGCATATGATTCCTCACACTGCCGGGCAGCACCTCTACAGTATAATAATGCAGTGAATAATGCAGCATGTGAATCTGCACACTGCCGGGCAGCACCTCTACAGTATAATAATGCAGCATATGATTCCTCACACTGCCGGGCAGCACCTCTACGGTATAATTAATGCAGCATATGAATCCGCACACTGCCGGGCAACACCTCTACAGTATAATAATGCAGCATATGATTCCTCACACTGCCGGGCAGCACCTCTACAGTATAATTAATGCAGCATATGAATCCGCACACTGCCGGGCAACACCTCTACAGTATAATAATGCAGCATATGAATCCGCACACTGCCGGGCAGCACCTCTACGGTATAATTAATGCAGCATATGAATCCGCACACTGCCGGGCAACACCTCTACAGTATAATAATGTAGCATATGAATCTGCACACTGCTGGGCAGCACCTCTACAGAATAATGCAGCATGTGATTCCACACACTGCCAGGCAGCACCTCTACAGAATAATGCAGCATATGAATCTGCACACTGCCAGGTAGCACCTCTACAGTATAATAATGCAGCATATGATTCCTCACACTGCCGGGCAGCACCTCTACAGTATAATAATGCAGCATTTGAATTCGCACACTGCCGGGCAGCACCTCTACTGTATAATAATGCAGCATATGATTCCGCACACTGCCGGACAGCACCTCTACAGTATAATAATGCAACATTTGAATCCGCACACTGCCGGGCAGCACCTCTACAGTCTAATAATGCAGCATATGATTCCGCACACTGCCGGGCAGCACCTCTACAGTATAATAATGCAGCATTTGATTCCGCACAGTGCCGGGCAGCACCTCTACAGTATAATTAGTGCAGCATATGATTCCGCACAGTGCCGGGCAGCACCTCTACAGTATAATTAGTGCAGCATATGAATCCGCACACTGCCGGGCAGCACCTCTACTGTATAATAATGCAGCATAAAACGAAAAACCAACTGAACCGAATGATCCAAACGCCGAAATGACCCGAATCATCGAATCGATCCAATTTATCGAATCGACCTGAAATTTTGAATAATCCGAAATATCGAATCGAATGACTCAAAATTTTGAATCAATCCGAAAATTTCTTGTGGTCAACATTTTGGGTTCAGGATGCCCTCGGAAGCACGAAAATGGTAAATTTCGTACAAAAATCGATTCGGTACAAAACGAATTGCACATCCCCAATATTTATGTCTATGTTACTTATCCAGCCAGCAGCAATAGGAAATCAAAAGAAATGGTGAAATACTATGGTCTGGTGTGGGTTCTAGTTTCCAGATAGCTCACCATGAACTAAGCAGTGTTGATCTCTGGGATGTTTGGTGGTGATGATAATAAGTTCTCTATAACACAGATAAAGCAAGAGGATAAAAACAGAGTAATTCGATTTAAAGTGAGAGAAAGGGCGGGTGTGAGGATTAGATTTAAAACAAAAGTGTTTATATAATGTGAAAATTGAAAATAACAAAATACGCGGTAGAGATGTGCACGACTGAAAAATTTGTTTAGTTTCTTTTCGTGTTAAAATTATTTTGTTTTCGGAATTTCGTTGCTACTTTAGTTTAGTTTTGTTTTGGATCAATTCGAAATTTCATACAGATTCGAATTGATATATCAAATTAGCAATTTGATAGTTAATATATCAATACGATAGTTGATATTGATTCGAATTTCGGATCACTAAATAAAACCCCAATCAAATTTTGCTGTTAAAAGAAAAGCTAGGGTTAAATATTAAGCAGTGTCACAGATTTAGTATTTGAGTCAAATTAAACAGTGAAACGAAATTAATTTGTTTCATAAAGTCATTTGTGGTCTATTACTTGTATTGTAAGTTAAGATCAATTTGATAGTTGATATCAAATTCAATGCTATAGTTTATCAATTCAAATATTCCACCATAGCTCTAAATATTAAAAAAATCCCTGTTTTATTAAATATTTCTTAAACCATTTATAATTTTCAATTGCAGCAAATCGAAAAGCCATTTTTTTTATTGCTGAACGCACACAGACTGTAAGAAAATAATTCAGCTGCATGCGTTCAGCAAAGAAAAACAGACCTCATTATTACATTTAAAAGAAGTTAGGAAACCTTAACTTTCACCAAAAAAATCCCATAAAATGCTAAATAATAATAAAAAATAATGGCTGTTTGCTGCAATTGAAAATTATTAAACGGGGATTTAATGTTTAATGTTTTTTTTAACATTGAAAACTATTGTAGAAAAAAGCCTAGCATCTGCATTAATTAAAAAGTGACCTGTTCCATTTTATTCCGTTGTAGACCTTTCGGTTCAGTTTTTTACGTTTTAGATCATTTTGTTCCTTTTTTTTTCATGTCAGATCATTTGTTTGTTTTTTTTTCGTTTCAGTTCATTTCGTATTTGATTGTTTTGTTCCGGGGTTTTTTCAGCATTTCGTATCATTTGCATTCCGTTTTATTTCATTTAGGTCCCATAACGAAATGATTTTGTTTGTTGTGAGACTTTGAATCGGAATTTCAGAATTTCAGGCGGCCGATTTTCAGGCGGCCGATTTCGTACGAAATTCAATTCGGAACGAATCGCGAATTGCACATCCCTAATATGTGGCATGGAAGGAATATTTGCGTAAATAAGGCATCGAAGCAATACGTTATATTACAAGCATTTATATAGCGCCAACAGGTTCTGAAGCGCTTTACAAGAAAGAGGATATGGACAAGAGACATACAGATACAATGGGAACAAGTGATCCATGGGACAATCTGGCAAAAACAGCAGTAGTGTAAGTGCTCGGTAGGGATGAGCTGAACACCCCCGAGTTCGGTTCGCATTCGAACTCGAACTTTTCAAAAGTTCGAACTCGAATACGAACACGAACTCAATAAAGTCAATGGGACTCAAAGTTCGATTTTTAGAGTGCCCTCCAAGAGGGCATATATGCTAGATATTTGCCATAAAAGGTGTATAGGGGTCCGGGTAGTGCCCTGGGGGACAGGAAACAAGGACAAAAAGTAAAAAAAAAAGGAAGTTTTTAAAGGGACAGTGAGTTTTCCATGAAATAAGGGTTAAAAATAAAAACGAAAAATTCCTTCAAATATCGTGCCTAGGAGGTCCCCATAACCTGCCCGTGAAGTGGCAGATTTCTAGGATGTATAGAAACATTTAAAAACAAAAAAATGACGTTTCAAATGACGGTAAATGCTTTTCCTTTAATCTATTCATAAACAACTGCTTGGGGCGGCAGCCTGTAAGAAAAGACATTTTAGGATGCGCAGAAAAAGTTTAGTGATTTTTTTGGCTAAATTATGGTGAAACTTATGCAGGCTTTGGGTGAAAGTAACAATAGGTGCTTTAAAATTGGGCCTTTAGCGTCGGCAACAGTGCCATCACACCATAACCCCTCTGTGGTATTGTGGAAGAGTACAGGGGTGGACCATGCGGTCCTTTATTAAAAAGATATGAATCTGGTAAAGGTGTCAGTGCACCCAGATATTGTGCTTTTGGTGCCAGGCCAGCAAGTGCCTTCATACAGTAACCCCTCTGTGGTATTGTGGAAGAGTGCATGGGTGGACCATGCGGTCCTATATTAAAAAGATATGAATCTGGTAAAGGTATCAGTGCACCCAGATATTGTGCCTTTGGTGCCAGGCCAGCAAGTGCATCATACAGTAACCCCTCTGTGGTATTGTGGAAGAGTGCAGGGGTGGACCAATGCGGTGCTATATTAAAAAGATATGAATCTGGTAAAGGCGTCAGTGCAGCCAAATATTGTGCCTTTCATGGCAGCAAGTGCCTTCACACCGTAACCCTTTTGTGGTATTGTGGAAGAGTGCAGGGTTGGACCCTGCGATTAAAAAAATTAAAATGATATAAATGTGGCACAGGTGTCAGTGCAGCCAAATATTGTGCCTTCACACCGTAACCCTTTGTGGTATTGTGGTTCAGTGCTGGAGGTTTTGGGAATGCAGAAGACATCCCCGATCTATTCCGTTACGTCAGCATCAGGGGATTGATAGCTGCTGATCCCGGACTGATTCATTTTTATAAATGTCAGCTGGTCTACAGAGTCGGTGGACAGACGCACTCTTTTGTCTGTGATAAAACCTCCAGCGGCAATGAACGTCCTTTCAGAAAGCATACTAGATGAAGGGCAACCTAGTAGCTGCATAGCATATTGGCTAAATTCAGGCCAGTGATCCAATCTCAACACCCAGTAAGCCAGTGGATCATCTGCTGGAAAGGTATTCAGGTCTGCCCTTGCTCCTAGGTAGTCCTGCACCATATGGTGAAGACGCTGGCAATGGGTGCCTACATTTGACATCCCTGGGCGTCGTGGACTAAAAAAATTTAAAAAGGCATCAGTCAAGCGGTCCCGGCCTTCACCACTATTCCTCTGATCATCCGCAGCCTCAGAAGCACCTGTGTCATCACTTGGTAACCTACCAGTGCCTGGAAAGGTGTTACACAAGTGTCGCTTTAGAGCGTCCTCAAGTTTTTTCATCCTGTGCTCCCTCTGTGCGGGCAGGATGAGCTCTGCAACTTTACCCTTGTATCGTGGATCAAGAAGGGTTGCCAACCAGTAATGATCCCTCTCCTTGATAGCACGAATCCTGGGGTCCTTTAGCAGGCTTTGCAGGATAAGGAGCCCATGCAGCGTAGGTTGGAGGTGGCATTAGCTTCAGAGTCTTCCTGGTCAATGAGGAGGATGACCCCATCGTGCACTTCCTCCTCCCAGCCACGTACTAGTCCTTGTGTTTCTGGGCACATAAAACCCTCCCTTGAGGAATCCCCACCTTCAATGCCCCCACTACTTAAATATTCCTCCTCCTCCTCATCCTCCTCCTGTCTGATCTGAGGAGGACCCGCTGGAATGCTGTCTGCGGAAAGACTGGGGCCTTCAGAGCTAGGGAAGGCCTCCTCTTCCTCCCGCTGCTCTGCCTCTAGAGCCACATCTATAATTCCCCGCAGAGTGTGCTCCAGCAGGAACACTAAAGGAATTGTGTCACTGATGCATGCACTGTCCCTGCTCGTCACCATCCTTGTTGCCTCCTCAAATGGTGACAGTACAGTGCATGCATCCTTGATCATCAGCCACTGCGGGGGGGGGGAAACAAGTTGACCTGAACCTGTCCTTGTGCCATACTCACACAGGTACTTGTTGATGGCCCTATGCTGCTTGTGTAGATGCTGCAGCATTGCTAATGTCGAGTTCCGCCTGGTGGGCATGTCACGGATCAGACGGTTTGTGGGAAGATAGAATTCTCTTTGTATTTCTGCCAGGCGAACACTTGCTGGGAATGACAGTCTGAAGTGGCTGCAGACTTTTCTGGCCTGGCTGAGAAGCTCTGGCAGCCCTAGGTACCTGGTTAGGAAACGCTGTATCACCAGATTTAGGACGTGTGCTAAGCATGGTACATGCGTCAACTTACCCAGGCGTAGGGCGGAGAGAAGGTTGCTGCCATTATCACAGACGACCATTCCCAGCTGAAGCTGGTGTGGTGTTAACCATCTCTGCACCTGCCCCTGCAGAGCTGACAGAATTTCTGGCCCGGTGTGGCTCCTGTCCCCTAAACAAACCAGCTCAAGCTCAGTATGGCATCTTTTTGCTTGAGCCATTGCGTAGCCCCTGTCAGGCGTCGGTTTAACTGCCACTTCGCCAGAGACCGAGGAGGAGGAGGAAGAGGGAGAGGTGGTGGTGGAGCAGACAGACCTCATACAAGCAGCTTTCTGGAGGCGTGGTGGATGAACAAGCTCCAGCGCAGAGCCCGGTCTTGGATCCCTCCCAGCTGCAATCAGAGTTACCCAGTGTGCTGTGAAGGAAATGTAACGACCCCGTCCATGCTTGCTGGACCACGTGTCTAAAGTCACATGCACCTTGCTGCTGACTGCCTTTCCCAATGACTCGATAACATTGTCTTCCACGTGCTGGTATAGTGCTGTTATGGCCTTCCGTGAAAAGTAATGGCGTTTTGGAACATGCCACTGTGGTACAGCTCATTCAGCAAATTCACGGGAGGGAGCAGAGTCCACCAGCTGGAAAGGCAGCAGCTGCAATGAGAGTAATTTTTCTAAGCTGGCATTTAGAGGCTGTGCTTGGGGATGGTTGGGACCAGGGCTCAAAATTTCAAGTCCCAAGCTACTAGCCAGGCCTTAAGAGTTACTCGCCAGTAGTTGCCCCACCTAACCCCTTATCCTGCCCTGCCTCTGCATTCCCACTCGCCCTTATGTAATTTCCACTCACCAAATGCGAGCAGGCGAGTGGAAATTTTGAGGCCTGGTTGGGACTATATTTTTTCTTACGCTGCAGCAGCTGGGGCAACGTAATCTGACTGCGTAAATCTTCAGCTGATGGGATGCTGTCACATTGTGAGGAAGGACCTGGTACATCCATTACTGTAGCATGATCCCTGTCAGTGGAGGTTGTAGCAGGCAATGACATGGCAGGACATACAGTGGGGGTAGAGACCGATGAGGAGGACCTACGCAAAGTTTTGCGCCAATGGGATGCGTGGTAGGTGGTCATATGTCGCCTCACGCACGTGGTACCCAAGCGTCCGGTGTCTTTCCCACGCTTGAGCCTCATCTGACATAGATTACAAATAGCAACGGTGGGGTCTGCTGCACATTTCTTAAAGAACTCCCAGACAGCAGAGTTCCTGGATGTGTGCTTTGAGACAACAGCGCTCTGCACCTGAGCAGCTCTGACATCAGATGCCTTGGACTGGCTAGTGCTACGGTTGGTCATAGAGGATGTTTTGCCTCATGTTTGTTGTGCCTCCTCCTCCTTACTTGACTCCTCTGTTCGATCAGGCACCCAGGTGGAGTCAGTGACCTCATCATCATTGTCATCACCCCTTATCTCCTCGTCACTGGAGCCAACTTGGCAGTATGCTGCAGCTGCTGGGACAACATGAGTGCCAGTTATTTGTGTGTCATCACTGGCACCCCCTTCCTCTAGGTTGATTATACTCCCTTCCTCAACCTCAGAGATTGAATCAGAGCACTGTACTTGCTGTGCATCCTCAATGTTACGTTCATTGTAGTCAAACAATTCAGCTGACTCCTCCGTGTGTGATAGTGAGGCTACGGCAGGAGTAGCTGTGGACATGGAGGCTGCATTAGATGCTTTGGCAGCGGAGGTGGACTGTAAAGCACTACAAGTCTGGCTGGCAGAGGACTCGGAGGATGAGGATGGCCTGGTTAGCCAATCCACCAAATCCTCTGTATGTTGCTGCTGCTTAAGAAGGCCAGCACCAGTTAGAAAGGACAAGCGTGCCCCTGCAGAGGATGCACCACGTCCACGACGACCAGAGGCACAGCCTCCCGACACAGAGGCTGCTTGCCCTCTTATCTGTATCTGGGAGCATCTGCCTGTCCTTTTTGGTCTTTCTGACATTGTGAGTGATATATAGATTAAATATATACAGAACTCTGATTCAACTCTGGTATAAAGATTAAAGATTTCCAGAACTCTGGTATAACTCAGTGACACACCCTGATAGCTGGCAGCCAGTGACAAGACACAGATTACCTCAATTCACAAATATTTTGTAGAAATTACTGACCCCCCAAAATTCAGGGTGGCAGTGACAAGACACAGATTACCTCAATTCCCAAATATTTTGTAGAAATTACTGACCCCCCCAAAATTCAGGGTGGCAGTGACAAGTCACAGATTACCTCAATTCCCAAATATTTTGTAGAAATTCTTGACCCCCCAAAATTCAGGGTGGCAGTGACCAGACACAGATTACTTCAATTCCTAAATATTTTGTAGAAATTACTGACCCCCCAAAATAGTTGCTGGTGGCAGTGACAAAACACAGATTACTTCAATTCCCAAATATTTTGTAGAAATTACTGACCCCCCAAAATTCAGGGTGGCAGTGACAAGACACAGATTACCTCAATTCCCAAATATTTTTTTTTTTTTATAATTCAAAGTTTTATTCAGAAAAATTGAATTAAAAAAACATACAGTAGTATTCGTGAAAACAGAGAGTAATGCAATATACATAGTTTAAAGTATAACAGTATATAAGTGTACATATGAGAAATTATGGACAAAAAAGAGAGGAAGAGATGAGAAGGAGAGGAAAAGAAGAGAAAAAAAACCTCCATCGCAATTCCAGAGCCAGGTAGCAAGCATGGCAGATCTCGCTCCCCTCCACCCCACACCTCTAAAAATCAGGAGTACAGAGCTTGATGAAAGGCCAGAGGGCCGTTATCTAGGTACCCGGCCAAAAGGGACTGGAAAAGAGAGAGGGAAAGGAGTGAGAGATGAAGGAGGGAAAGACGAGGGAGAGAAGAGAGGGAGAGAGAGAGAGGAAAAACAAACAAAACAAAAAAAAAACACACATCACACATACACACCCACACAGGACGAGGACATTGCTGTACAAGGCCTACGCGTCCCCGTAGACATAGGGTTCCAACGCCTCAGGTCATCTTGGTGATAGATAGGGTTAATCAGAATGGGTGTCGGCAGAGGCCCCTCGGGTACTAGCAGCATATCGGTCCCAGTGGTACCATTTCACAGCGGTGTCCGCCACCGTCCCCCTATTCCCCGCATCCAGGAGGTCCACGGAGTGGTATTCCTCCACTTTACGGATCCATTCCGCCACCGTAGGTCTGCGTGTCGATTTCCATAAAAGAGGTATCAAAGCACGCGCCGCAATAAGCATGAAGAGTAGGACCGAACGTTTCAAAGTTTTGAGTGGGAAAGTTATGTGCAGGAGGAGGAAGCATTCAGGGGTGAGCGTCAGGCTTACATCCGTAACCTGGAAAATGTCTCGAATTTTAGTCCAGTAGGAGCTTAGGTGCGAGCAGGACCACCATATATGGAGATACGTACCAATCTGCAGATCACAACGCCAACACACCGAAGTGGTCGACTGATAAACCCGGTGAAGAAAACTAGGGGAGCGGTACCAGAACGCAGCAATCTTGTACGAAGTTTCCTGGACCCTCGTCACACAGCAACCCTTATGGATCAAAGCAAACGTTTGGGTCCACTGTTCCTCAGAAATGACAATGTCCAGTTCTTGATCCCAGCGTGTGACAAAGGAGGGGATCTCAGAATCTGCTGCCTGCAAGATAGAGTATATGGTCGATATCCCGTGGGCCAACTGTTTCCCCCTTCGACAGAGTGCCTCAAACGGAAGCAGCTGACGACTTAGGCTATATCCGGAATGAAGTCCTCGCAAATACGACTTCACTTGTAAGAAGTTGAAGCTATCCAGTGGGGAAAGGGGGTCCAATGGCGACGCAATAGGTAGCACGTCCAGGTTACCATCTGAAGGCAAGTCCATCGCTCGCAGTCTATTCCCGCTCGTCAAGCGAGCTCTCAGGGATGGTCGTATCCCAGCAGGCAGAGATGGGTTGCGAACCAATGGTAGGAGGGGAGAGATGGCCGTTGTGAGACCATAGAGTAGTTTATATTTGTGCCAAAGACGTAGGGTCACCGACACAGGATTCAGATCAGTTCCAGCAAACTGATATGTGCCAAGGGGGAGCCACGGGAGAGCCCATAACGGGCTGCCTGCTAAAGCAAGTTCAATGTCTAGCCATCGTTTGGTAGAATCCTCTGTCGACCAGTCTATCAGACGTGTCAGATGGCTTGCAAGGTAGTACCGTCTCGGATCTGGTAAAGCCAAGCCTCCTTTATGTTTTGATTTGCATAGGGTAGCAAAGCTCACACGAGGTCGCCCCCGAGGCCAAATAAATGTAAGAAACGCCGTACGAAGGGCAGTGAAAAAGGTCAACGGGATCAGGATCGGGAGTGCGCCAAATAAATACAGAAGTCTCGGCAAAAGGTTCATCTTAAGGACAGCAATTCTGCCCAGCCAAGAAATCATTCGGCCAGTCCAGTCCGACAAATCGGATCGGAAGGTCTTCAATATGGAAAAAAAATTAAATTCTAGGATCTGTTTAGTCGAGGGAGCCAACCAGACCCCCAGGTACTTCATCCGATGGGCACAAAGTCTGAAAGGGTAGTCGTCTCGAATCTTTCTTATGGCAGTTTGATCCAACGAGACATTGAGGAACTCTGATTTATCTTGGTTGATCCGGTAGCCAGCTACTTCTCCATAGGTTTCAAGGACCGTGGTGAGTGCCGGTAGGGATGAGTCAGGGTCCGATACCAAGAAAAGAAGGTCGTCTGCGTATGCTGAAACTTTGTGACAGGAGTCCTGTCCATAGAGGCCTTTAATAGCAGTAGTGCGACGGATCGCTGTTAAGAGTGGTTCCAGGGTGAGGGCAAATAACAACGGAGAGAGTGGGCATCCCTGTCGCGTCCCATTGTGAATGTCAAAGACCTCTGACAGCATGCCATTAGCTCGCACCCGGGCAGTGGGATTATCATAAAGCGCCTGTAGCCATCCAAGAAAGGAATCTCCGGTTCCAATCCGTCGTAAGACGGCAAACATGAAACTCCACCTGACCCTATCGAACGCCTTCTCCGCGTCCGTAGAAAGCAGGAGAAGGCCCTTCCGAGTCTGACGCGCCAGCCCCATCACCCCCAGAACCCGCGTCGTTGCGTCGCGTGCTTCCCTGCCAGGGACAAAGCCCACTTGATCCGGGTGTATCAGGGTCGGGAGAAGAGGGGCCAGCCGAACCGCCAGAATTTTTGCTAACATTTTAAGGTCGGCATTCAATAAGGATATGGGTCGGTAGCTCCTAACATCAGTCCCCTCCTTCCCCGGCTTGCAGATGACAGCAATAGTAGCCGAGAGCGTGTGTGCATGAAATTTAGCTCCGTCTCGAAGTACAGAAAAGAGGGATAGTAATCGTGGCGCCAAGGTTGAGGAGAAGGCTTTATAGTACTCGGCGGGAAGCCCATCCGGACCCGGGCTCTTTCCCCCTTTAAGACTCCGTAAGACTGATAAAATCTCCTCTCCCGTCACCGGAGCGTCCAGTAGAGTAGACACTTCCGGGCGAAGAGTACGGGTAACCTTGTCCGCCAGGTAGGCCTCAATGGTCTCCACAGTAGGGCCTGAGCCAGGTACTCGATCCATATCATAAAGGTTTCGGTAGAAACGTTGAAATGCATCTAATATATGGTCGGGTCGCGAAGAAAGAGTCCCGTCCGGGAGCTTGATCCGTGCGATATATGATGCTTGCTGGCGTTTACGCAAGATACGGGCGAGAAGCCTGCCTGGTTTATTTTCAAGAAGAGCAAAGTGACATTTGGCTTTCTGCGCCGCGAAGCGGACATCAGCGTTAAGTATATCGTTGAGTTCTTTGCGTTTAATCGTCAGTTGCGCGTAATCCGAATCAAGTGCCGAGGTATGATGCCTCAGCTCAAGGTCACGTATGTCATTTAGTAACGTCTGAATAAGACTCGTTCTATTCCGCTTTAGTGCCGTAGCTCGACTAATAAAAGCACCACCTACCACCGCCTTATGGGCTTCCCAAATAGTAGGGACAGGAATATCCGGTGAATCATTTTCCGTAAAAAATGTGCGAAGGCAAGAGTCCATCTCTTCGACGAAAAGAGGATCTGTCAGCAGAGACGTATTAAGTCTCCATTGTCGCTCTGAAGGGCGGAAAAGTGGCGATGAAATAACCGTCAACAGCGGACAGTGGTCCGACCACGTCTGCGCCAGAATGTATGTCTCGTCTACCAAGAGAATATCACATTGCCGGACAAATAAATAGTCAAGCCTAGAATAGGACGCGTGCACAGGCGAGAAAAACGAGTAGTCCCTCTCTCCCGCATGAAAGGCCCTCCATATATCAACCAGTTAGAGTTCGTCAAGGGATCTGCGAATGTGCCGGAGTACACACTGAGGAACCGAGGACCTGCCCGCCGAAGTATCCAAGCGAGGGTCCAAGGGCACGTTAGGTCACCGACCACCAGTGTGCCCTCAGCGAAAGAGGAGAGTTGGCTTAAAATCTTTCTCAAACAGCGGTGTTGATCAACATTCGGAAGGTACAGTGATGCAAATGTATATTGCTTCTCAGCAATCGTGCCCCTTACAAACAGAAACCTACCATCGTGGTCCGTGAGAACATCTTCCATTATCAATGGAACCGTCTTAGAAAAGAGGATCGCTACTCCTCGGCTTTTGCTGCCATAGAAATCGCTAAAGTATCCTTGAGGGAAGTTCGAATTAAGGAGCTGCGGAGCCGAGCCAAGCCGAAAGTGCGTCTCTTGTAGAAAAAGCACCGAAGTGCGGTTCGCATGAGCCTCACGAAGAAGCCGGCTGCGTTTCTCAGGGATATTAAGACCTTTAGTATTATAGGTGAGGCAACGGAGGGGCTGTGGTGTAAAACCGGAAGGCTGAGGCATGGTCACAGGGAAGAGAGGCCCAACAACTACCGCAACAAGTTAACAGAAAACACTGAACTAAAAACAACAAAGACAAGGACAATAAAAGATAGATAAATAACAAAAAAAAAAAAAAAGGATTAGGATAAGGAGAAAGCAGGGAGCGAGAGAGAGAGAAAAAGAGGAGGGAGAAAGAAAAGTAAACAATAGGAAAGAGAAAGACAGAACTTCAGAACAAAAGGAGTAATGAGGTATAGGGTGTCGCAGAGGCAGATCTACTCGAACTCAGCCAACCAAGCTCGGGTATCGCCTCTGGATAATTGACACTAGTGCCTCGTGGCAGTCACAGGTAACTCAGTACCTGTACAAGAAATGTAGAGTAGTGATAAAAATTATTAAAAGAATTCAAATCAGTGAGATAGAGTCCCCTCCGACTTCGGGAACAAGGAGTATGAAAGCTCGAATGAAAACATAGAACATCAAAAAGGTTACAATTATGAAAAGACCATAGCCCAACCCCCCACCCCAACTACAACCCTCCCCTCCCGCAACCTGTAATTATCAACCCTAGTAATACAGTAAAACAAAGAAACCCAATAGTCTTTCAGAAGAGAGGAAATAAGGCTAACAGATTAGATGTGCTAGGAAGAGGACTGTCCACTGCTTCCCAATCACCGCAACCCACATGCTCCCAAGGTAAAAAAAAAAAAAAAAAAAAAAATTCCAATGTGGCTCCTCACGTGGAGAAGCCGAAAAAATTGTTGAAGGAAGTGTGCGTTATTTAAAGATCTAGCTGACGGGGAGCACATCAACCATCCATGGGAGGCTAAAAATACATAAGAGTAAAAGGGGGAAAGGGAGGGTGGGGGAAAAAAATAAAATTGTAAGTGGTGCGGAGTATTGTCTCAGGGCGAACAACCTTACATAGTGCCCTATAGGGGACTGCGGCGAATGCGGGGGCATCAAGACAGTTCTCCCAGTGTTGGCATGCTTCCCAGAAAGGGAGCCAAATTGCAAGGGCGGCCGGCTAAGTACTACGGCATGGCCAGGTCAAAAAAAAGTCAGAGCAGCAGTGGTGCTGTACCACCCCACTAATAGAAAAATGTGGGAAGGTGGAGGAGTAGAGGAGAATCCAGCAGCTCAGGGGTACCAAGAGCACGGATCATCAGGCGTCCGCTGGGCGGGGGGAGGCCTCTCTCCGGGCCTCTGGGTCTGGATCTGCTGCGCCGGGGCGACGAAGGCGTCAGCGACCCCTCGATCTCTCTCTGCGGGCGTTAGGTGGTGGCGGGTCATCAAGTCGGCCGTCCGTCTCCCAATTCCGTACCGCACACACAGGTAAGCCCAAGGCCGAAGCAAAGTCCCGAACATCCGAGTGGTAGCAGATGGTTTGCCGAGATCCATTGATAGTAGCGATCAGCGCAAAGGGGAACCCCCAGCGATAGGGAATCTTCGCCTGGCGCAAAGCTTGCGTAACCGGATGCAGACAGCGCCTGGCCTCCAGTGTGTACGGAGATAAATCCTGAAACAGCTCGATCTGGCTTCCGTGGAAATCCCAAGAGCGGGAGGCACGAGCTTCCGTCATAATCTTGTCTTTTAGCGGATAGTCAGTGAGACAACATATAATGTCCCTCGGGGGAGCAGTTAGAGGAGGCCGAGGGCGTAGGGCTCTGTGGGCTCTGTCCATAAGGATCACCTCATCCGGCGCACATCCCAGGATCATGTTAAAGGCCTCACATAGGACAGCCCGCAGGTCTTCAGGGCCGTCGGACTCCACTAGGCCTCGAACTCTAATATTCCGGCGTCGCCCCCGGTTATCTAGGTCGTCCACCCTCCTTTGTAATTCCCCAAACGCAGGGAGAGGTACCTGGACGGCTACATGAGGCTGGTTGGCAGCATCCTCCAGGCGTCCCACTCGTGTTGTTAAGGTTCCCATATCCGCTCGTACCTCGCGGACGTCTCCCGCGAAACTATCGCGTAGGTCAGCTACCATGTCCGCGAGGTCTGACTTGGTGGGGAGTGCCGATATGAGCTGTTCCAGACGTCGGATGGCAGAGTCCGGCGTCTGGCGCGGAGTGGAGGGCCCGTCCGCCATCTTGTCTTGCGGTGGGGTAGCAATCTTCGCTCCCGAGGGCAGGAAAAAGGGGTCAATGGGGCCCAATGAGCGGTCCAGTCGACGTGCAGGTGGTCTAGGAGTGGATTGCTTTCCTTTGCCGCGAACCATGTCCCAGATATCGAGCTTGTGCTGTCGGTTGTCGGAGGGGCACTCTGGAGCTCACTCGTTATGCGGCCATTTTACTCGAGGTTCAGGACACGTCCCAATTCCCAAATATTTTGTAGAAATGAGACCCCCAAAATAGTTGCTGGCAGTGAGAACACACAGATTACCACAATTCCCAGATATTTTGTAGAAATTAGACCCCCAAAATAGTTGCTGGCAGTGAGATCACACAGATTAGAACAATTCCCAGATATTTTGTAGAAATGAGACCCCACAGTAGCTGGTGGCAGACTGGCAGTGAGAACACACATTAACACAAGAACAATCTCCTCTCAAATAGAAACATAGAAACATAGAAAAATGTCGGCAGATAAGAACCTTTCGGCCCATCTAGTCTGCCCAATTACATGGATACTTTACCTGGATTTATCTTTTGTTTAGGATAGCCTTATGCCTATCCCATGCTTGCTTAAATTCAAGAAAGGATTTTACCAGGAAGGATACATTAAGATTTCTCTTGTTTTCAGGTATGTCCTGGGTGGCGAGTGTGTACCGTTGGGTAAATATCCTCTCAAACACGTGCTGAAACGCTGTGTGAAACCTTATATAGTGTGCTGCGGTACTTAGCTCTGTGAGCCCATGATTGGGCAAAATTTGCCCAATCAGGACTCTGAAGCGTGATTGGCATAGTCTTGAACCTGTCTTGCACCTGACCTGTGGTCAGGTGCATGGCTGTAGCCAATTACAAGCTTCAGGCCAGTGGAAAAGTGCATTGTGGTGCACTGTGGGCGAACATGCGGCGAACATGCGGAAATGTTCATAGTGCGCGAACATGCGATGTTCGAATCAAACTTCGAACCGATCGAACCGAACAGCTCATCCCTAGTGCTCGGTAGCAACTAACAAGCTTACAATCTAAAGGTCATAAGGGGATGTAAGTAAAAAGGGAGCAGGGGGAGTGTGGACTAGCGGGCCAGAGACAGCATGAAAAACTGAGTTAATATGATGAGCACAGAGGAGTTAAAACGGCTGAAGGCGGGGAGACTCAAAATAAGTCCGGGACAACTCCAGGTTTACCAGTTCATTGGCTATGTAGGTCGACCGTGGTACAATATTTTTTGTGATCCTAACCTTGAAAGAACATAGGCCGTGGACCCCATTATTGACGCATCTTTAGCTTTTCCTGTAAATGCCGAGCTTTTTGTGACGACTGATGTAAATGCGCCCATATTTGGATACTGGGAGTGATTACTCGACCATAACTGTTGCTTCTGTTGTGTTAAAATAAAGTTTTATGAATAGTGCGGCACATAAGGAATTGAAAGTCAAGAGTCAAACACGATGACCTGAATATCAAATTTATTCCAAGACTAGGTGTGGGATGTCCCATTGGGAATTACATGTAATTAGTTTTCACAGAACCTGAGATTAATTTGTCCTCCTTGCAGAGAGTATATTAAGCCGCTTTTGAAAATTGCAAATTAAGGAACGCACTCTTTTTGAATGAATATTTAACCAGACTAAATTAAAGAGAAGAACTAAACAAATTAAAATGTTTTATGAGGCTATATATGCACAATATATATATTTTTTAATTTGGGTTGGTATTATCATACAGTATATCATATTCTTGTATTAGGGGGGCTGTATACTAAAGGTGTACACAGGGACTGATTTTTCTGTGTTCTTAAAACATTTTATATTAAGGTACATGTAAGAAATTCTTTATAGCAAATCCTCCTTGTTTTTTTTTTTTAATGGGAACAAAGTGGATGGTGATTTGGGGTAAAAGTGTCATAAGTGGACAAGTTGCAGGACTTGCTCCATCGATGACGCAAACGGAGGGGAAAAAAAGGGAAAAAAATCGTCATGAGCAGATTTTACATGACGTCTCCCTTTTACTGCACCTATTCTGGGGTAGGTACTTTAGCGTCTTGCCATGGAAGGAAGTGGAGGCACCACACACCACCACCAGTATCGGCTCCTGGTGCCCATAGGACTCTATCGAGACCAAAGCGTTTCAGCCACGATCTCGCACTCGCAGGATCACACAGGAGCCACGGGTGAAGCACGGTGGGAGACTGGGAATTATTTGTTCCCAGTCTCCCTCTGCTGGCAGCAAGAGGAAGTGGCCGATTGTGCCACTTTCTCTACGCTGGGATGATAGGTGAGTAAAGGTTTTATAAGGGGTTTTTCTTAGTTTGTTAAGTGCTTTTGACAAATTACTTGACATCAGCTCCAAGATAGAAGAACGAGCTACCTTGGAATAACTTGTTCTCCTACTCTAAGACGCAAATTATACAACGTATTGGAGATGTCAATTTAAAGTAGGGATGAGCTATACTCGCGCCACAAGGCCAGCTTGCAGCAGGAGTGCAATGGCGATTCTCGATGTTAAGATAATTTCCGCAGATGTTATGTCTAATGTCTTCATGGTAGCCATGATAGAGATTCACATTTCATATCTATAATCTTAGTGGATTTATTTATTTATAAAGGATTTTACCAGGAAGGATACATTGAGATTTCTCTCGTTTTCAAGTATGTCCTGGGTTCAAGTGGTTACAGAAATACATTGAGTGGTTACAGAAATACAAAATAGTGAAATGCAAGATATTAACACAAAATCAAATATACAGATTAACAGAAAAATAAATATGTAGGAAATATAGTCACTGTGTTACATGTTTACAGGTGCATTTCGTATTGAGGTATGTTAATAGGGAACTCTTAAGGGACTTTAGACTGGGGGAAGATTTGATGGCGTCTGGGAGGTTATTCCATAGTTGCGGTGCTCTGTAGGAAAATGAGGATCGAGACACTTTCTTTTTATATTGCGGTATTGCAAGTAAGGTGCTGGTCCTGGATCTGAGGTTATAGGATGAGGGAACTGTTGGGGCAAGCAGCCTATTCAGGTAGGGTGGTAGCTTCCCAGAAAAGCTCTTAAACACCAGGTTGGAAAGGTGAATGGTGCGTCTAGATTCCAGCGATGGCCAGTTTAGTTCTTTTAACATGTCACAATGGTGGGTCATGTAGTTACATTGTAGCACAAAGCAGCAGAATGAGTTATACAATGTAGTACGTTTCTGGAGGTGTGTTTGAGGGGCAGCTGCATACACTACATCTCCATATTCAATGGCTGGCATAAGCATTTGTTGTACAATCTGCTTTCTTACCGCGGGGTTCAGGCAGGATTTGTTTCTGTACAGAGCACCTAGTTTGGGGTAAAGTTTAGATGAAAGTTTTTCGATGTGGGGGCCAAAAGATAGATTTGGGTCTACCACATACCTAGATATTTGAGAGAAGTGACTGTAGTCAGCGTGTCATTTGATCTTGTTCCCACGCATATAGACAGGGTTTTTGCAATTTGTGTAGTTTAGGTGCGGTTCCAAAGAGCTTTGTAACAGTTTTGTCAGTATTTAGAAAAAGTTTGTTATCTGCGATCCACTTTTCTACCCCTGTGAATTGTTCTTGCAGCACGGCCTCCAGCTGCGGGAGATTTGGTTGGCTGGTATAGATTACAGTGTCGTCTGTGTACATGTGTACAGTTGAGGCTTTGCAGACATTGGGCAGATCATTTATGAATATTGTGAATAGCAGGGGGCCGAGTATCGAGCCTTGGGGTACACCGCACTTGACTGGGAGGGGAAGGGAAGTGCTGTCAGAAATCGACACATATTGCGACCGATCAGACACATAAGATTGGAACCAGGTTAGCGTGCGATCACCAATACCGGAGTTTTTAAGTTTTTGTAATAGGATGCCATGGTCTACTGTATCAAAGGCCTTGGTAAAATCAAGGAAGATGGCTCCAGTTAGGTTTCCTTGTTCCATGCCCGCTTGGATATCATTACAAACTTTTAAAAGGGCAGTTGTAGTTGAATGATTTGGACGAAAGCCGGATTGATCTGGGGTTAAATAGTTCCGATACTGATAATAATCACGTAATTGAGTGTAGACACATTTTTCCAGACTTTTCGACATTACAGGGAGCAGTGATATTGGGCGGTAGTTGGATACCAAAGTATCGTCTCCACTTTTATGGATAGGTACCACCCTTGCAGTCTTCCAGAGTTTGGGTATGTATCCAGTCGCCAGTGATTCATTGATTAGGGTTGCGACAGGTTTTTCAATTGCCAGCGCACTGATTTTCAGCATCATTGCTGAGATTTGATCAGGTCCAGACTGGTATTTAATTTTTTGGTTACGGAGATGTTTAGTGATGACACTGACAGGCACTGGTCTAAAACTGAATTTCTCTGCGTTACATGGTCTTTGCACAGTTGGTGGGGAGTGTTCCCAAGGTTGTGTTTCTTGTTGGTTTGCTGACTTTAAAGTCATTTATTTATAAAGTATTTTACCAGGAAGGATACATTGAGATTTCTCTAGTTTTCAACTATGTCCTGGGTTATACGTGAGATGTTCCATCAAGAATGTTCAAGGCAACTCCGGTTACCAGCTGAAGAAGCAACAACTTCGGTCAGGCGAAACACGTTCCGGTTTGTAATTTGTTTTTACTATGTAATAAATCTTTTTAAAGATTTACAAATTGTCTGCTGTCCGCTATACTTTTCAAAAGTACCTACAAATCCAGGAGTTCATTGAAGGAGTTTCTAGTGGGTCACTCATCCATAAAAATCCCACAGGCGATACAACCAGAGCCAGGAAGGGCTCCAACTAACGTCAGTTGACTTTTGGCAAATATCTGAGAACATATCGAGTATCTGCAGTATTGCGCTAGGGGTTTGCCCCGATATTCTACTTGTTTTTTAAGGAATACAAGACACTTGAATATATACAGATGACCCAAAGGTGATTGGGTGCCTGATAAAAAAATTTAAGAAAATACTCAGGGGCCAAACATACTTAGAGCCGGTCTTGGGCTCTAAATAATGTGAGTGGCACCATTAGAAGAGTCACCCCCAAATTCTATTTTGATATATTGCACTATATGTTTATCTTCTCTGTAAGCCTGAATTAAACTGGCGTATGTATAAACTTCCCTAAACCCTCCATATGATCATTTGATGATTAGCGCTGTAACAATTTTCCAATTTCTCAGAGGGATTAGTAGTTTGACCACAAAGACGTTCATGTCACATGGCTGGCCTTCCATTCATTACATCATTAAAGTGAACCTGAGATCATCAAGCCATGCACCATCAATAAAGAGATTGAGGTCATATCTTATTTCTTGAAGAGATATGTAAGTATATTATATGTATTCCCGATTTTCAAAACACTCATCACCATTACACTGGTGTGTGGACGTCTTATTATACAGGGTGATTCAGATAGGCCAAAATAGAAAGATTTTGTAATAGTTCGTAAACAAATGAAAGGAAATTAATCAGAGTTTCAAGAACCACATCTCTCCTTTTGCTGGGCACATCCCATTGTAGCAAGGGCTGGAAATGGTCTCGTTTTTTTGGTAAGCACATGTCATCCCAGCTTGGCATGTTTGTTGCTAACACATCTCAATATTGCATTATCATGTTTTTGTATTTTGCGTGTTTTTGCATTATCATGTTTTGGATCTCATTCCTAATGTTATCAGCTAAGAAGTCAATCATGTGGGGCTTGTTACGGTACATATTCCTTAAGGTAACACCACAAAAAAGTCTGAGCTGGTAAGATCAGGAGACCGTGGTGCCACAGGTTCTTGGAAATGGCAGAGTCCATTGACTAATGTGATATGTGGCATGTCACGTCATCTTGCTGAAGTAGCCAATATCCATTCCATAAAGAATCAATTTTGTTCAGTGGGAGTACTATTCCTGAGACTGTGCTGCCACCTAGCAGCTGTTTCCGGTTCATACTGTGATATGATGTGCTCAACATAAGAGGAGGTGCGTTTCCTGAAACGTTCAATAATTTAATTTGTTTACAATCTATAGCAAAAGCTTTGGGTTCAGGTCTTTATGAATCACCTATTGAAGGTAATAGTGTGTTCTCAATGGCTTCACTGTACACACTAACTACTGCAAAGCTGTGAAGATTATGGACTTGAAAAAGGACTGGCACATTATACAAATTACAGTATTTTCTGGTGTATAAGACTACTTTTTATACTTAAAAACATCCCCCAAAAATTGGGGGTCGTCTTATACGCAGGATATACGATACAATATGACGAGTATAGCCCAAAACCTATTTTTTAACTGGAAAATTAGGGGGTTGTCTTATACACCCGGTCGTTTTATACTCCAGAAAATACGGTATATAATTTGTATGCGAGCAAACCAAGAGTAAATGTATGGTTGCAGCTCTTGCCTTAATAGTAAATCCAGTATATTCAAATATAGTGCAGGCAACTAGAGCATCCAAATTGAAAAGAAGGTTTTCATTTTTTTTATATTTGACCATTATTGACCATCCACAGCTTTCAGGAAAGGTTAGATTCCTTTCCTGTAGCTGAGATCCTTGTGTGTAACTTTGTTTCCGTTACCACCTTCTAAGTAAACACTTGCTGCCTAGAAATTATACTCCTTTACGTAAAGGGAGAAGCATTTTCTTTTGATTCTCTCTCTGAGCCTTTGTATTTACATCCTGGTTCATTAAATACTGCTAATCATTTTTTTTATTACCTTACTTTTTCCTCTATATTATTATTAGCTCTAATAGTAATTTAATAAATGACAAGCGTGCGGCTAGTAAAGTACATAATACACCAAATACAGTCGCAAAATAGTACCAATCTCATGCTACAAATGACACGGTGAGAGATAAATTACGTCTGAGCACATTTTATTCCCTCTTTTATTCTGTAGCACAATTATATTTGATAGTTGGAGTTTTTTTTGCCAGAAACAAGAAAAAAGTTGTATTAAATAAATTTGCTACTTTTTATCCTCACATTGTCTTTTAAGATAATTAATAATTATTTAATATACATGTCTCCCAGTTTGTTGTAAATAAAGTATCATAACCTGTAATTTAAGACCAAAGCAATTTATTTCAAGATCGCTAAGGTGGCTATGAAGGCCTGAAGCACCTAAGGCGTAGGGCCCTTAAGTTGCCTCTGATGCCAGGATGCAGGGAGGATTTTTCTAGAACTGTTACAGTGCGTGTGGAGGTTTGAGCAGGAGAGGTGTGGGTGGAGTTACCAGGAAGGTACTTAAGGTGCGTGTAGGGAGGCTCTGCGCGCCTTTTTCTCCTGAGGTAGAGCTGGAAAAATCCCCACCCTGTTTTATTTAGTTATGGGTTGGGTTGGTTTTTTCGTTAGAGTATTTGTTTTGTTGGGTCCCTTTTGTCACGGTGGGGGCTTGTAGGCAGTGCTGGGTAGGGGTTCCTTTTATTTAGGCTAATTTTGGTCAGATGGTTGGGAGTTGGGAGGTTTTTGTGGTTGGTTGGTTTGGAGGTGTGTGGTGGTTGTGTGGAGTCCTCTTTCAGCACTGGGTTATTGTATTGTTTTGTTATGGGAATTTTTATGTCATGGTGGTGGGTATATTGTGTGGAGTTTTAGCTGTGGCCTGTATATATAATAAATATATATATTATTCCACAGTTATGTGTCGTGTATTTTTGAGTATTTATTGTCTCCCTGTGTACGACTCGGTCATCAATCGGCGACTTAAAGCCTGTACAGAATTTCTGCACATAACGTTTTGAAAATAAATGTGTATTTGTTTAATTATTGCACAATGTGGAGGGGGTGGTGTAATAATACACCAGTGGTTCTACGAAACAGTGTTTCCCAACCTCCGTATCTCAGATCACTTTGCTCTGCATGTTTTATTGATATCTCTAGATTTCATTGATCACAGAGACAAGGTTACAGATGAATTTATGATTAAGCAATCTGTGATAATACAGAGATATCTATCGAACAGGCTGCCTGTTTTTTTCCATTTTTGCAACTTATTTCAGAATTGTTTTGGCTATCAGAAGGAGAAGAATGATTAGATGCCAGGCCATGGGTGCCATAGGATCCAAACACAATTAGCATAAAAATGTCAGGTTGTTTGAGCTGTTCTTATACCCCTTTGCGAACAAGTTGTTTTCCATAAATCCACTGAGTACTGACATTGGTTATATGTAAAAAATCATAACAGCACATTTTCAAACTATATGTTCCATTTGACAGGCAGATTATGCCATCTGCTGGCCAAAAAGCGTTACTACATCTCTATAATACAGTTTTTTTAACTTCAATTAAAAACCCCACAGTGAAAAAAAGAGGTTTGTGAGGGTCCTGAGGATGAGCGACAGCACTAGTTTCCTGCTCTATGGCGAGGCCCGCTCAGCTCACAAGGTTTTAGCTCGATTGTGCCATTACAGGGACAACTGCTCTATATGCAAATCAGACTGCTACACCCAGAGAGGGTGGCCAGTACTGAATGCCAAGGACTTCACCCCTCCACGATGATCATTTCGGCCGTGTTAAAAAATAATAAAAAAAATGATTCCAAGATATTTACACCTTCTTTGCACCGCGGCTGTCGTGCCCGATGTGGTAAAACATTGGAGGCTGTCATGGAACTGACATAGCGCTCCCCGCGTCAAACCCCAAGACTTTTATTTCCAATGGCGAAAACCCCAAAACACATAGACAATTGCCTTGGGAAAGACTTTATGTTCATTTATATCGTGTGATTTTAAATATATTTTACATTGCTTGGTTTTAGTTTAAATGTAGTGTAAATTGCGTAGCTTTAGTTTTAGCCAGTAAACAAGCTTTACTACTGTGTAATTTATGCAACAGGGCTTTTCCCCTTATCTGGCTGCATGTTTGATTCAAGAAGTCTGGGATAGTGTTTGTCTTTAATCTGATGTGTTAGAACAATAGATTATGTAAATGTTGTGTGAGCTAAAGGCTAAAGAATGTTTATTGTAAATATCTAACTGACATAATGTAATTAGAGACTTTAGGTACATGTTCACCACTTGGTATGCAAATAATAACTGAAGAGGACCTGAAGGAAACCTGCAGTGGTCATGGAACCAACCAATCAGAACTGTTGGGGTGGGTGGGAAGTTTGAATGTGCATTGCGGTATTTTGTATAAATATCCGTTGAAATCTTCCATAAAGAGAGAGAATCCTGTTGGAACATACAGCTCGTCTGGTGTCTCCTTCATCTACCCTACACTACACTCAACCTTAGAAGGCACAGAGCGGCCTTCTGGAAATGCAAAGAGGCTCCAAGGCAGAGGTTCACACCCAGCAGTTTTGGAGCTGCAGATCAGGCTGCTCGAGGCACTGAGCTCCAAGCAACTCAGAGGCCGGGCTGGTCTTGGAAAGGGGGTATCTGGAGAGTCGGGACAGGCGGAAGAGAACGGTTCCATCACAGAGGCATCTTCTGGAGCCTGTTTCTAAACAAATTGCACTTGAAGGATGAGGAATTAAAATGTACGCTTTTAACCTTTTAGGCTAGCGTCAGACAAAACATTTTTCACATCGTCCGTAAAAAAGTGCGTCCGAACGCATGGACGTACTTTTTCACAGAACACGCAATAGCGGTCATAAGATGCGCAATTTCGACTGTGATTTTTTACAGATCCAAACCAGGAAACTTTGGGTGTCTGGACGCTATGTTGGCCGGACATGAGCAGCGTCTGACGTCTCCTAATCACGCACACACGCCGCTATGCGGACGCAGCGCACTCTGTACGTCAGTACTAGTGGTTCGACGTTCTTGCAAGAATGCGTTCATTTGCCGCTTGCGTTGCATGGCCGAACTTTCGTGCGGCCGTACTTCATGTGTGCCTGCGTTGGACGTCATTTGCTGCTACCACGCCCGTAATAAAGTGCGGGTAAACGCACGTTCGCACTGCGTTCGTCTGACCCCAGCCTAACAGGCTAGGTTGCGGGATGCTGGAGGTGTAGTTAGCAGAATGTATTAATTCGTGGTTTTTTATTTAACCCCTTCAATACCATGATCATGTATACACAATCAGCAGACACAACAGTCCAAGATCATGTTACCATAAACTGGAGCTATGCTGTGTCATTGCAAATGAAATTTGTGTGTTTCATTTGCAATTGGGTGCCAGAAGGTGCCTCCAAAGTTTTAGCACCTTCAGCATGATGCCCTAAATCAGTGTTTCCCAAACCTGTCCTCAGGACCCTCAACCAGGCCAGATTTTGCAGATCACCTTGGGGAAATGCAGACTGAATCCTGCAATCACTGAGCAGCAAATCACATCACCTGTGCTGGGCTTCAGATATCTGGCAAACCTGGCGAGGCGGAGGGTCCTGAGGACAGGTTTGGAAAACACTGCCCTAGATGCTAACACTTTTTGAAATCCGCTGGGAACATAGAAACATAGAAAATGTCGGCAGATAAGAACCTTTCGGCCCATCTAGTCTGCCCAATTACATGGATACTTTACCTGGATTTATCTTTTGTTTAGGATAGCCTTATGCCTATCCCATGCCTGCTTAAATTCAATTACTGTTTTGGCCTCTACCACTTCTACTGGAAGGCTGTTCCATGTATCCACCACCCTCTCAGTAAAATAATGCTTTCTGATGTTACTTTTAAACCTTTGCCCCTCTAATCTAAGACTATGTCCTCTTGTTTTGCTACTTAGTTTCCTTTTAAATATACTCCCTTCCTCTACCTTGTGGATTCCCTTTACGTATTTAAATGTTTCTATCATATCTCCTCTGTCTCGTCTTTTTTCCAAGCTGTACATGTTAAGATCATTAAGCCTTTCCTGGTAACTTTTCTCCTTCAAGCCGTACACCATTTTAGCCCTTCTCTGAACTCTCTCTAAGATGTCTATATCCTTCTGGAGATACAGTCTCCAGTACTGCACACAGTACTCCAAGTGAGGTCTCACCAGTGCTCTGTACAGTGGCATGAGCACTTCCCTTTTCCTACTGCTAATACCTCTCCCTACACAACCAAGCATTCTGCTAGCATTTCCTGCTGCTCTATTACATTGACTACTTACCCTTAGATCCTCTGAAATAATAACTCCTAAATCCCTTTCCTCAGATGTTGAGGTTAGGACTGTATCAAATATTCTATATTCAGCCCTTGGGTTTTTACGTCCCAGGTGCATTATCTTGCACTTATCCACATTAAAACTCAATTGCCACAGCTCCGACCATTTTTTTAGTTTACCTAAATCATTTGTCATTTGGCTGATCCCTCCAGGAACGTCAACCCTGTTGCAAATCTTTGTGTCATCAGCACAAAGACATACTTTTCCATTAATACCGTCTGCAATATCACTAATAAAAATATTAAAGAGAATGGGTCCAAGTACTGACCCCTGAGGTACCCCACTGGTAACAAGACCTTGCGCCGAATAAACTCCATTTACCACAACCCTCTGTTGCCTGTCACTCAGCCACTGCCTAATCCATTCAACAATATTGGAATCCAAGCTCAAAGATTGCAATTTATTGATAAGCCTTCTATGCGGAACAGTATCAAAAGCCTTACTGAAATCTAAATAAGCAATGTCTACTGCACCACCTGTGTCTATTATTTTTGTTACCCAGTCAAAAACATGTCTGTACGACAACTCTCCAGCTGATCATGCATGGAGCTCAGAAGTGTAGTAACTTCATTTGGCCAGCAGATGGCAATGTCTGCCTGCCAAATCAGTTATTGCAATAAGGAATACATTGGAAATATTTCCAAATACTTCTTTCTGTATAATCAGGGGACTAGGACTTACTTGGACCTATCAAGCTCCCCCCTAATCTTCAAGCTTCAAGAAATCTCTCAAAACCCAACTCTTCAGATTAGCATTGACCACATCACTGATTTAATGTACTGATGTGATGTACCCTATTACATCTTGTCTTCCTCCACTCCACTCCCTCTAGATTGTAAGCTTCTATGAGCAGGGCCCTCTACACCTCTTGTTTCCATCCTATGTCCGTTTATATGTATTTCGTTCCCTTTTGGTTATTGTAAAGCGCTGCGGAAACTGTTGGCACTATATAAATGATGACAATAATAATAATAATAGTCAAAAAAATAAGGGAACTCTCCAAGATTTCTGCTCCCCCTTTACAGTTGACATGTCGCATTTAACCTGACACACCACACTCAAATTTGATATCAATGTTTAAATGTAATGATGAGCTAGGTTTTAGCAAATCTTTGATGAATGTAATAAATATAATATTTTTCTGATAATTAATAAGGGAACATATGATTTAAAACTAATAAAAGCTTTTCAGTGTAAGGGTCAAAAAAGAACTCTGTTCGTTCTGAAAAAATAGTGGAGGAACTGTGTTCCCAAGTGTTGCTGCTGGACTTGATACCTATGTATAATTAATTGAAAATTATTTTCAACCCCCTCGAACCCCCCCCCCCCACTGGTTCCAGACAGTAGTTTCTTGGAATATAACTTGGTAGTGAAGGGGTTAAAAATTCCCATCTGTGATTACTTTTAACTGAAATAACAATTTAATAAAATAGAAATAAAACACCTCTATGTGCATTTCTGACACATAATTGCTTTTGGCAATTAACTCCAAGCCAGAGGAGTGAGACTGGCTCCATCACCAATGTGTCCAACCTGTTCCTGGCTGGATAAGCAGGATTAGGAGATTAGTCAAATGAACAACATCATGGCACAGGTACTAAAGTGTGTTCCTTCATCCTAGTTTTGGTTGTAGTGGCAGGCACGGATCAGGACCATCAGGACAGCAAGGAACTCCAAATAACATAGTTCTATCATTTACATTACTACAGGCGGCTGGTAGAGCATCAAAAGCGACAAATGTACATCACTGCTCATTCAAACATGATATCCTAGAATTACACGTATTATTTTCAACCTGGGCAGAAAAAATCTTTGGTCAATCTACACGTGTGATATGCATATATTTTGAAAAGCCACTATAGGCTTTTCACAATAGGTCAGAGGTCAGCAACACTGGCCCGCCGGATGATTTGGACCTATATCTCCCATGATGCTCAGCCACTCATCAGGAGTCGCTTCTTGGGGGGGGGGGTACAAGTGAGGAAGGTAAGAACCCAGGTGTTAGAGGTTACAGGAGTTAAATCCAAAGCAGCATTGTCAGACAAATCCGCGTCAGCGCAAGCGGCACAGGTCCGGAATCAGAAGGAAGGATGTGGTATGCAGAGAGGGGGACCTTCTTGAAACAGGACTTCACTAGGTAAGATGATGGACAATACTGAAACAAGATGGGAAAGGTGTTTATCTCCTGCTGGGTGGGGACCCTTACCTGCAGTAGGAACACACCCCATCCAAACCCCTAAAAGCCTTCCAGCCAATCAACACCCCTCTCCCTATCATGGGATTTGCTAGGACCTGGGCACCATCTTGGCCGTGTGCCTGGAGGAAGGTCACCATGGCAGTCTTTGCTTCCGAGTGAGGCCGGCCATCAGAAGAAGGAACCGGCTCTCACAACAGGCCTCCACACCAACTCACATGGGGGGGGGGGGCACAGCTGGGTCCCAGGCCTTGGAGAACCCAGATTAAACAGCTGTGGTATACAAACGCCAGGAGCATGGTGGCCCCCAGATGTGTGTTCGGCGCAGGACCCAGGCTGCAAGGTAACCCAGCAGGCTGCACAACATCAGGTTAGCAGAGACTCTGGGATAATGTAGCTCTTAGAGGGCCAAGGTAGCTGTCCCATACTTATGGGCTCTTTTTCAAATCTTCCTCTGTTTTGGGGACTAAAGGAGACAGAGAGAGTTTTAATGGAGAGGCATGGACAAATATTCATGTTATTCATTGGTTAAAGCGGTCACTCAACTGACTGAGCAAAAATGTCCGCGGCAGGAGCTTGGCCGAGAGTTTAGCACCGCTGTGTTACCTAGTACAGATCTGAAGTTGAAAAAAAAAAGTAAAAATTTCTTTAAAAGAAACAATAAAAAAAAACGCTATGATCCATAATCAAATAACTATCGTCACATTCCTGCTGTAGCCTCTATTTTTCCAGTCTCAGCTTTCATATTCTGTGTCTGTCTTGCGGTTTCATTGAGCTAAACGCATACCTGGCCTAAATCACGATTACCACCAGGCCCGCCAACTCTCTATTACTGTTGAATGAATTCCAGGTATTTAACAGTTTCGAGGTTATGCTGAGAAATCACTGCTGGAGTCGGGGAATCCGGCCAACGATCCAGGGCGGGCGGCCTATAGGATTACTGACTCAGCCTAATGGGAAGGAGCCAATGCCGCGATATGTCCGTGTGTTTTCTGCACAGTAACCCTTTAGTCTCATGTCGTCTTAGGCTAAGGTCAGACGAAAGCAGTTTTAACGTGCGTTTAGCCGCACGAAATCACGGCCGTGCTAGCAGCAAATGACGTCCAATGCCGGGGAACATACGACGAACGGCTGCACGAAAGTTCGTCCGCGCAACGCAAGTGGCAAACGAACGCATTTTTTCGAGAACGTCAAACAGCTACTACTGACGTACAGAGTGCGCTGCGGCCGCATAGCGGCGTGTTTGCGTGATTGGGAGACGTCAGACGCTGCACACGTCCGGCCAACATAACGTCCAGACGCAAAAAGTGTTTTATTGATGATCCGTACAAAATCACGGACGGAAATGCGCATCGTATGACCGCTATCGCGTATTCCGTGAAGAAATACGTCCATTCGTTCGAACGCACTTTTTCACGGACAACGTGAAAAATGCGTTCGTCTGACCCTAGCCTTACACTTTCTCCTCATTTTACCCTCAAGACAAAGAATGACACTTTCATTTTTCAATTCATGTTAATATAGAAGTTTTGGAAATGTCAGATGGTTTGTGTCGGTTTCAGATTTACGGACATTATACTGACTTATATTCTATTTGTTGAATCACATCTAATGGAATTTTTTTAAAAAACATATTTATATGCAAAACCTTTAGGCTAGGGTCAGACTAACGCATTTTTCGCGTTGTAAGTGAAAAAGTGCATTCGAACGAATGGACGCATTTTTTCACGGAATACGCAATAGCGGTCATACGATGCGCATTTTCGTCCGTGATTTTGTACGGATCATCAATAAAACCCTTTTTGTGTCTGGACGTTATGTTGGCCGGACATTAGCAGCGTCTGACGTCTCCTAATCACGCACACACGCCGCTAGCGGACGCAGCGCACTCTGTACGTCAGTACTAGCGGTTTCACGTTCTCGAAAAATTGCGTTCGTTTGCCACTTGCGTTGCGCGGCCGCACTTTTTTTCGTTCTTCGTATGCTGCCTGGCATTGAACGTCATTTGCTGCTAGCACGGCCGTGATTTAGTGCTGCTAAACGCACGTTGATACTGCGTTAGTCTGATCCTAGTCTTAGGCATGTGTGAAAAACGCTGTAAAGTAAGAAAACCTTAAAAAGCAGAAGTGTTAATAGTTTATTTTTTATGAATTAAAAACATGAAGAGTAAATCAACAGAATAGAAATCCAAATCAAATCAATATTTGGTGTGAGCACTCTTTGCCTGCAAACCAGCATCACTTCTTCTCACTTTCACACGGATTTTTTTTTTTTAAAACATCTTTTTTATTCATCTTGGATCAACATACAGAAAAAAACATACAGAGAGACATCTTAATATACATCATTATCGGATATTCAACTAGTACAAAAATGTGGCATCCAGCGGTTGAGAAAGTTATTGTACAACTCCCAGTAGAACCAAGGAGGACACTTCCCAAGAGTAAGTGGGTCGGTTAAGTGCGGGCATCTACAGGGTCTGAGGGGGAGGAAGCTAGAAAACGGGATAAGGAGAGGTCAGGGGGATCTTGAGGGATGGGTGGGGTACCTCGCAGCATCTGTAATGAGTACCAAGGGGAGCAGAAAAAGGTATGACGTAAGGAGTCCTTAGTTTCGCATGGCAGGGTGCGAATAAGGGGGGTCCAATTGGTAAAAAAGGACTGAGTCTTCTTTTCTTGCTGCATCGCAGCCTCGTTCCAGTCCGCCAAAAATATGGCGTAGATTCTGTCATAAGCCATGCGAAAGGAAGGAGGGGCAGCTGAGATCCATTGCGACAAGATCGCTTTCTTGCCCGTTGCAGCTAACAGGGTGAGCCAGTTTCACACAGATTTTAAAGGAACTCAGCATGTAGGTTGTTCCAAACATCATGGAGAATAGATCTTCTATAGATGTATGCTGCCTCAAATCCTGTCTCTTCATGTAATCCTAGACTCGATGGTGTTGAGATCAGGGCTGTGTGGGGGCCAAACCATCACTTCTTTTTTATTCTCTACCCTAAACCCCTTACTGTCTGGCAGGTTGTGCCCGGAGGGAGGGCATTCGCGCCAGCGGGGCGTACTACACGGCTGCTGTTGCGGGCCCCTCCTCTGGCCTGCCTATGCAGCTGATGTGCTGTGCACTTCGTTTCGTTTTCTGCAGGGGGGGTGGCCTGAGTTCAGGTTGTCCTGTGGCAGCGAATGACTCTCGCTGCTGCCAACTGGTGGATGGGTCTGTCACGGCCATAGCCGCCTGTGGGGCATGTTATGCCGCCCCGCAGTGTTGAGTTAAACCCGCTACAGGGACGACTTAGTATGTCCCACACCATAAAAGGGGTATTTTTTTTTCTTTAACCCTTTCGCTGCTGAAGCATTTCCCGCCCCTGTGCTGAGGTCATTTTTACCGGTTTCGCTCATCATGTTTAACCGCGTTTTGAAGCCTTATTTTATTATATGACCCAGACATATTACATATCGTTCTTTCTGGCAGACTCGGAAGATTCATAATATGTCATTATTATATGTATGCGTTATGTCCTGTCTGTATATTATAACAAAATATGCAATAAAATTTGAATTTTCAAAAATTTACAACGTGTAAAGTGTTTTTTTTCACATTTTAACATGCGATCGTTTGCGGTTATTTATTTGTATGGGGTGCGCTTGTTAAAAAAATTAGAAATGGGGTCTCGTTACATTTTTTTGGGGGGAAAATTTTGCTATTTTTAACAAACGCACCCCATACAAAAATCGTTAGTGCAGCATCATTGTTCACATTATAAATTAAATGGGAACAATATTGCTGCATTAACAAAACAAATAACAAATAAAAAACTTGTTTATTTTTTTATTATTATTATTATTTTTATTTTTTTTAAAAAAAAACTTTTTTCATGGTCATGTTTGATATCGTTGGAAAGGCCATGCTCTGGCCGATCCAACGATATCAAACATTAACCCCTAGCTTCCACAGATCGGGAGATAGGGGGTTCATTGGAACCCCCTATCTCCACCATTGGTGGCAGCTAGGGGTTAACTCCAGGACTAGCGTCATCGTGCTATGCACGATGACGCCAGTCTTCAGGGGGAGTTCCCGGAGGCTTGGCCGACATCCAAGATGTCGGCCAGCTCCGGGAAAGGATCACGAACCGGTGCTTTTCGGCGCCGATTCGTGATCCGGCCCCCATGGGGTTAATGCCAGGAACCATTTGGAAGGGCAGGCTGTGCCCTTCCAAACGGTGCTTGGCATTAAGCTCAGGACCCCCGCGATCGGGAGGGAGAAAGGTCCGAAGGACCTCCCCCCTCCCTTTCAGGCGCCTCCTCCGCACACGCGGGGGGCGCCTGAAATAGATGTCATCGTGCCGCCGCGATGACATCTATTGTGCGTGCGGCGGTCCCGGATTGACGGGCTGACATCCAAGATGTCAGCCCGCACCGGGGGGCACAACGATCGGCCGGAATCCGGCCGATCACAGGCTGCTTCGGGAGGACGCACTCAGCGCGTCTTCCGCAGCCAACCCTTCCTGCGGCAGGACGCGCTGAGCGCATCCTCCACAGCGAAGTGGTTAAGAAAGTATTTTACCAGGAAGGATACATTGAGATTGTTCTCATTTTCAAGTATGTCCTGGGTGGCGAGTATGTACCGTTAGGTGTCTTGCCCAAGGACACTTATTGGAGAGGTGCTCTTGCCCGGATCGAACCTGTGTCTCCATGGTTATAAAGCAGTGATGTTACCTCTACTCCATCCACGCTTGAGGTCATTGTCCTGCTGCAGAATATATATCTTGGACCAATCAGATGCCTCCCTGATGGTATTATATGACTGATAACTATCTGCCTATATTTCGCAGCAATGAAAACATTATTTGCAGAGTTTGGCTGTTCCTCACACAGTTTTAAGCCTACTACACAGCTGTTTCTATTTCCGTTAATGACGCTGTTTCAACCTACATATGAAATCGATGATCATTAGTGCCTGCTTGGTATAACTAGTTAATTACACAGCTAATTCTGATCCTACAAAATCCTGCAACTGCAAAAAGTGTGTAAGAATTGATGTGGTTTGAAGTCAAAGTCACACCAAATATTGATTTGATTCAGATTTTTCTTATGTTTGTTTACTTTGCATTTTGTAAATTGATAAAAATAAACAATTAAAATGCTGTTAGGTCCATATATATTTGGACACCGGCACAATTTCTAGTTTTTTTCTGGTATTTACCAAAACATATTCACGCTCTAATTATATAAAGGATATGGGCTAAAAGTGCACACTCTCAGGTTTAATTTGAGGGTATGTGCATCCAAATTGGAGGAATTGGTTTCGGAATTACAGCTTTTAAGAGTAGCCGGCCCCCCTTTTCAAGGGACCAAAAGTAATTGGACAGTACATGCAAGTGACACAGGCCCTTGTAAGGCTTCAAAAACAAAACAAATCCATCAGAGAGATGGCAGCAACATTAGGAGCGGCCAAATCAACAGTTTGGTACATTCCGAGAAAAGAAGAATGCACTGGTGAGCTTTAGATTTAAAAGGAAACAAAGTAGCAAAACAAGAGGGCATAGTCTTAGATTAGAGGGGCAAAGGTTTAAAAGTAACATCAGGAAGCATTATTTTACTGAGAGGTGGTGGATACATGGAACAGCCTTCCAGTGAATTTAAGCAGGCATGGGATAGGTATAAGGCTATCCTAAACAAAAGATAAATCCAGGTAAAGTATCCATGTAATTGGGCAGACTAGATGGGCCGAAAGGTTCTTATCTGCCGACATTTTTCTATGTTTCTATGTTTCTATGAGCTCAGCAACATAAAAAGGTCTAGACGTCCACAGAAGACAACAGTGGTGGATGCTCGCGGGCTTCATAGTCGTCTGAACTGTTACAAACGGATCGGTTCGGTCTAGATTGTAAGCTTCTATGAGCAGGGCTCTCTACGCCTCTTGTTTCCATCATATGTCCGTTTATCTCGTTCCCTTTGGTTATTGTAAAGCGCTGCGGAAACTGTTGCTGCTATATAAATGATGACAATAATAATAATAATGAGCCAAATCACTCAGTTCAGCTCATGAATCGGACGCCGGAACATTCGGGGAGACTATTGTCGTCAGGTGAAATAGTTCACTCATCGCAGATGAGCAGACAAGAGCATTTTTCAAGCCTTGTGTATATATATTTATGAGATAATCAGTGTCATCTTTTTCAGGGAGAAGTGACAGCTACTCAGGCTAAACATTCCTAGGGTCACAGATCCCTTCATATTGCTCATATTGTCCTGTCTGCCTTGATAATTGTATTTTTAGGCATCTATTTTACTTTGGATGAATATCCATGATACGTTCATCCTCCAGGTTTGCTTTAGTTAAATTGTAAATCCACTATCAATAATGCATAAATACATCGGTTGATTGTGTCCTTTTATAGAAATTATTATTGGATTATGGGCTTGGAACTGATGACTTTGCAGGACATTTGCCTCTCCATCCCACCCATTTTACCTTTGCTCTCCTCTGATTGAATATTTTGCTCCCAGCACATTGTACCTTTCACGCATTCCCAGATATTCCTTTAGATTTATTCCTCTGCAGATGGGAGGCAATTGGGGCTAACATTGTGATTCCCCCCCTTTTTTTTCTTTTTTAAGGAATGGGCCTAGAAATGATGTTCCAATAGCCTTTATGCCATGGGTCAGCAACCTTGGCCCTCCAGATGTTTCGGAACCACATCCCCAATGATGCTCAGTCAACCTATTAAAGGACTGAACCTCATGGGAGATGTAGTTCCAAAACATGTAGGCTAGGGTCAGACGAATGCATTTTGGACGTCTACCGTCAAAAAGTGCGTCCATGAGTCTGGACGCACTTTTATACGGAAGACACGATAGTGGTCATACGGTGCGCAATTATGGCCGTGATTTTTGACGGAGCTATAAAAAAAATTAGAAATCTGAGTAACCAAAGTTTGCGTCTCTGGACGTTATGTAGGCCGGACATGGTGCAGCGTCTGACATCTCCTAATCACGCACACACGCCGCTATGCCGACGCAGCGCACTCTGGGCGTCAGTACTAGCGGATCGACATGCTCGAAAAAATGCGTTCGTTTGCCGCTTGCGTTGCGCGGCTGAACTTTCGTGCGGTCGTACTTCGTATATTGGCCGTCATTGGATGTAATTTGCTGCTACTACAGCCGTAATAAAGTGTGGCTGAACGCACGTTCGCACTGCGTTCGTCTGACCCCAGCCGAAGCCATTCAAGGTTGCTGTGCCCTGCTCTATGCTAATCTATGCTAAAAATATAGGTCCGTACAAGATAGAATGATGGACGCTGGAAAGAGTGGACACAAAAAAGGATTGCAAGACAAAGTAAATATTTATTAAGCTGTTTTCTATAAATATAGACTCAGTTTTGGCTTTTCCACTGACTAATGTGATGCCGGTATGATGGTTAATTGAACATGACACTTTTTTGATGGCCTTTTTATTAGGTTGTCACATTATGTTACTAATGGTTGATCAGGCCATAAATTAGTAGACCTTGCATCTGTGCGTCTAATTGTTGAGTCCTATTTGTCATTACTGACACTTTACGCTCAACCAAGGTAACAGGGAAGCTTTGCCAACTCGCACTTCGAGTAGAAATGTGACTGTGAGGCTTTCATTTCTAACATGCTGAGAATTAGCGGTGAGTACAACAGATACATCAGTGACTGATAAAACAAACAAAAGAATCGTAGATTTTAAGCACAGTGATAGGAACATGCTTACATAAAATTGAAAAAATAAATTACTGTAATAGGTGCATCCAGCGCAAAACATTTCCAAACATTACCTATAATGACAGCCATCATATAGTTACTGTTACAAGTTTTTATAGAGTGCAAACAAGTTCCGTAGCGCTGTACAATGGGATATCATATATAAAATTAAAAATTAAAAATATGAAATAAGTTGTTTTTTTCATTTTCATGTAATTCACCTACCACTATACATGCTTTATATTTCATACGACACGTATACATTCGTGCACAGGGGTCACGTCCTTAAATAAATAAGTGTGGGAAATAAAAAATAAAAAAATCTGCCCCAATTAAGCATTGTCATTTCTCGGCTAGACACACACCCCACAGTCAAATTGATATTTATATGTTAAAATCATTTGTTATTGTCACTTAACAAGCAAACATATACAGGGTTATTCAAAGAGCACCGGATGGAACGGAAAAACTGCTGAATCGATCGACAAAACCACTGAAGAAACATTGGATTGATGAGCCACGGAAAAAACGCTGAACGCACCTGACGATCCGCGGCAAAACCACTGAACGCATCCGAGAAAAGCCGTTGACCCACCGAACAGAGCGCCAACCAGCCGCCGGAAAAAAACGTCAAGCCGCCAAACAGGATAAAATAAACAAAAAAACAATACTACTTTTAAAAATTACTGGCTGAAAATGACTGGAAATTATATATCAGGTCCTGTGAATAATAATAAAAGGGTCTGTTACAGAAAAGAAAAACGCTATTTAAAATAAAATATATTGGAAACATAATTTTTTTGCCGAAAAATGCCTAAAAAAATCCTAAAACAGAAATAAAGAGACTTTTTGCTGCAAATTAATAGAATAAATGGTTTAATAAACATTTATTAAAAATGGGGAATATGTTTTACGTTGAAACTTATGGGTTTCGCCTGATTAAACCTGCCGAATGAAACCACTGAAAATCAGGGCATTTCACTGAAATTTCAGTGCTGTTCGGTGTTCTCTGAATAGATTAACCATTGTTTTTCTATTGGGAGTTCACTGCCGTTGAAGATCACCGCATTTCGCTGGCAATTTGCCAATATTTGGCGAACTGCCTGTTTTTTGAATAGCCGAATGACCATGAAATTGCACCGTATGGGGAAATTCACAGTTTGGTGCAATTTCTGAGCCAATTTGGCTCTCTTTGAAAAACTCCTATAATAAAAGTCTCATAGAGTGTGGGATATATACAAATTTGCATTATACATTCATTGAAACTGTGTTTCAGAGATCTAAAGCATAATTTCAAATGTATGCATTATTTGACAGACAGATGGCGCCACCTCCAGTTCAGTTAGCAAAATTATATCTCTATGGTACAGCTTAGAATCTGTTTTTCCTTGAGGGGAAAAAAGAAAACCAATCTGTTTAAATTTTTTTGGCCCCTTAGGTATCATGTCGAAAGTGCTAAAATTTTGGGGGCACTTTTTGGAGTTCAATTGCAAATACATTTTGTTTGCAATAAATGAAATTCCTTTAATTGCTCCAGTATTAGTCCACATCGAGAATGCTCGATATTGGACCACCAGCAGGTGCTTTGCAGATCGAGTATACTTAATCTTTGTATCGAATGGTTTAAAACTCCTGACTAAAACACAAGTGTGTCAAAAACACAGAGAGGAGATGCCCACATTTTATATCAAGAGGGAAATTTGATTATCTAGTGCTCGTATTGGTTTTGTATTACGGTTTCTGTGTACAAAGGGAGTTAGCAATTCCACTTGAGAAACTAAATCTACAACTACTGATATGGGAAAATGTGATGCTGACAAAAAAGCCACCAGTCACCACTTTGTGATTTTATTGTGTCCAGCACATGTGTAATATTATTGCTTATAATGAATTATTCATTACCATAATTTTCTTTAGAGTTTAAAAAAAACAAAGAAACAAATTTAGAGCACACCTATCATACCAACCTACAGCGTGTCATCTTGATAATAGTATTGACAAAGGAGTCTGAGCTCCAGTCAGAGCTGCCAATATTTACCTGGCAGGTGAGATCAAAAGTGCCAGCCTATAAAAGACAGGCAATAGTGGCGACAAGTGTTGCGAATGACGGGTGTGTGTTAAGAAGGCAGAACAAGAGGTGTAGTCTAGAGGTGTGCATTCGTTTCGGGAGAATTCGGAACGAAATTCATTAATTCATATTTCGGAAGCACTTGCGAAATAATGAATCGATAAGATCCGAATTCGAAATGAAACAAAATGGTATCTAACGAATTTAATTAGTTATACACTGTCATCAAAATAAAAGAAAATTTGAATTTTTTTTGTGTTCCGGAATTCAAATCGATATCAACTATCGAATCGATATATCAACTATCGAATTAATCTTAAATTAAAATACATACAACAAATTAATTTCTTTCAAAAGGACCTGTCCCTGTTAAATTGACTCAAATGCTAAATCTGTGAGACAGCTTAATATTTAACCCTAAATTGTCTTTTAACAGCAAATTTGATTAATTGGGGTTTTATTCAGTTATCCAAATTTGAATTGATATCAACTATCGAATTGATATCAATTGTCAGGTTGCTGAACCATGCCAGACAGCCCCCTTCAAGCCTTGCTCATCTCAGAACCAGCACTGAGATTCCTGCACACAAATGGTTAAAAGTGAAAACACATAGTAAAACACTACACCACCTGACCTTGCAAAATAAAGGGCCCTGCCCTCCTCTCCACTTTGTTCCAGCATTATCTATTTGTATCCAGAGAGAGAGGACGTGTATGCTGGGGCTCCCCTAAAAACCTTGAAACTTACCAGTCCTTCCCTGCAGTATCCAGAATATTCAAGTTCCCATTTTTCCTGTTTTGTTTTCTGTTTTTCAATCCCTTTACGTGTCCTGCCCCTCTGCTCCAAACCACCATTAGTGTTCCTGCAAACTCACCACTCACCATATATTTCTGGAGTGGTGCCTCACCGCATCCTGGGCTCAGAATCTTGCCATCCAGGTGCCATCCCGGTACCTGTACCTGACAGAATGCTGGAACCTTCACCAACTGAACCCGCGGTGATCCATATTGCGATGGACCTGGTGAAGAAAACCTTGCAAGAACTGTTTGCACACCTGACCGAGTTTATGAAAGAGCTGCTGCAGACTGTGTGGGGCTCGTCTAGCAAGGTGTGCATTCCTTCTGCAAAAAAGACCCACGGACCGCTATCACCACAAGAACATGCCAGGAGACAGTCTGAAGGTTTGTGCCTGTACTGTGCTGCTCCAACCCACTGGCTGGCAAGCTGTCCTGTGAGGCCAAACAAGCAACCAGCCCTGGTACACAGACCTGCACCCATTTCCAAAAAACCTGTACCAGTGTCCAATTCTGCCCGGGTGAGATCCTCGGTACCCAAGTCTACCCCGGTACGAAGATCAGCACCCTCACCTAAACCGGCTCCCAGAAAGCCCTCACTGCCCAAACCGGCTCCTAGAATTCCCATTGCACCCAAACCGACACCCAGAAAAACCCCGGTGTGTAAACCAATTCCTGTGCCCAGAAGTGCACCCCGGTCCAAGTGTGCAGTGCCCACAACCAAGCCTATGCCCAGACCCAGAAATAAACTACCCTCCATACTTGCTGACCCTAGAAGCTTTGACTTCAAGTCTACCAGGTCAAGTGAGGAGGAAGATCCTGTCATCCCCATGGAGGCTGAAGACACCACACCTATAGAGCCTGATCCAATGGACTGTGAACCCCCTCTGCCCTTGGAACCTGAGTTTATGGAGATCATGGCTACCCAGGTTTCAGACCCTGTACCACCTGGCTGCATGTATGCCTCTAACGGAACTCTGGTTCGCCTAGAAGACCTAGCGAGATTTGAAGAGGCATTGAAGATCAGGGAAGCTGCACACCAATCCAAGAACACCACTATGGTGGCGACAGCTACTCCCATCACCCTCAGCCAGCAGTCCACGCTCTATAAACCACACCTGGACTTTATGCCCCCTAGTGGTTCAGATTCAGAGTGGGGATCTCTGGAATATCTTGATGATGAAGTGCCTGATCTGAAAGACCACCATACGACCACCCAGCTGCAGACTGCACGACGTAGTAAAGGACCACCGGGTCAGGGAAAAATACACCTGAACGCTGGATACAGTGGCCCTGTCACAGTCGCCCAGAATTCAGCACCTACCAATGAGAATGGTAAGGCTGGTAAAGCCAGAACAAGAAGGCGTCAGAGGAAAACCCGTGCCAAAGTTGAGGGATATGCCGGCACGGTCATCTCCACCCCAGAGGGATTCATCACCGTGGAACCCCTGCCAGACGGGTTCATTTATGGGTCCAATGGGAAGATTGTCCGCTGCTCTGACTTTCAAGTGTTCGAGAACGTTAAGAGCGCCAGGAGGTCGCTCCTTAGAGGGGGGAGTATGTCAGGTTGCTGAACCATGCCAGACAGCCCCCTTCAAGCCTTGCTCATCTCAGAACCAGCACTGAGATTCCTGCACACAAATGGTTAAAAGTGAAAACACATAGTAAAACACTACACCACCTGACCTTGCAAAATAAAGGGCCCTGCCCTCCTCTCCACTTTGTTCTAGCATTGTCTATCTGTATCCAGAGAGAGAGGACGTGTATGCTGGGGCTCCCCTAAAAACCTTGAAACTTACCAGTCCTTCCCTGCAGTATCCAGAATATTCAAGTTCCCATTTTTCCTGTTTTGTTTTCTGTTTTTCAATCCCTTTACGTGTCCTGCCCCTCTGCTCCAAACCACCATTAGTGTTCCTGCAAACTCACCACTCACCATATATTTCTGGAGTGGTGCCTCACCGCATCCTGGGCTCAGAATCTTGCCATCCAGGTGCCATCCCGGTACCTGTACCTGACATCAATTATCGAATTTGATATCAACTATCGAATTTGATATCAACTATCAAATTGATCTTAACTTACAAGTAATAGTCAGCAATCGACTTTATGAAACTAATTAATTTCGTTTCACTGTTTAATTTAACACAAATACTAAATCTGTGACACAGCTTAATATTTAACCCAAGATTGTCTTTTAACAGCAAAATTTGATTAATTGGGGTTTTATTTAGTGATCCAAAATTCAAATTGATATCAATTATCGAATAGATTTATGAAATTTTGAATCGATACAAAATTTTGAAACGAAACGAAATACGAAACAAAATTAGTTCCTAAATGAGAAATGAAATTCCGAAAACTAAATTATCTTAAAACTAAACGGAACTAATCAAAACAAAAAAAAATTTCAGCTGTGCACACCCGTAGTGTAGACGTTCCTGGTCAGATCAGCGGAGCTTGCATTCTGTTGCTGTTATGAAAGTTCTGATTTGCTCATTGATTCATTCAGCCTACTGGATAAACCCATCATTGTATGTATACACGTACATGCATACCAACGTAAAAAGTGAAATCTTTATTCATGGTTATATAATTATATCAAATAGCATTTTGTTTGTTATATAAGTGACAACTAAGTTACCGGTGACAGAATGCTGGACACAAAGAGATGTCCATTAATTATATTCCATTAGAAGGAATGCTACTTCTTTAACCTTTTAACATTTGCTGCTCCAGCCACATAAATTTATTTATAGAATGTATTAATGAGATATGAAACAGAGCTACTATTTTAGATTATCTCCTGGAGTTGGGATTATTTATTTATTTATTTATAAAGTATTGTACCAGGAAGGATACTTTGAGATTTCTTTCGTTTTCAAGTATGTCCTGGGTATTATGTAATGCAAACTGTCTGTTCCAGGTTGCTAGATGATACACACATAACCATTAGCATAACACACAATATCTTCGTCATCAATAAGCTAATAAAAGGTGTCACTTTCTCAAGATAGAACAAGTTATTCTGGATGTGGAATGCCTTTGATGCCTTTAGTTATTACAGGTAAAGTTGTTGCTCTGATATATCTATGTATAAGTACAATACAAAACCTGGATGGGCACACTCAGGGACATAGGTATAGGGTAAAAAGCGGTGCTTTATACAAACAAAAATAAAAATAGTCCTGTAAACATCGACCGACGTGCCACAAGATCCGTAAATTACTGAAGTCTTTAACTATAAATTGGTGTATTGATATTGCTGCCTGTAACCTTGAGAAAGGCTCAGAGAGAGGCGAAACATCGGTTGATGTTTACAGGACATTTAAAATGTTTGTTTGAAGAAAGCATCACTTTTTATCATATGCCTAAATCCCTGAGTGCATCCATCCAGCTTCGTATCGCGTATTTCACTTTGGACTCGTACACCTTTTTCCCTTTGTGGCCTTTCCAGGTTTGAAGTTGTCCGGATAGCTATAAATATACATATAAACACTGTGGGCTCTATTAAATTCATCACGCAAAAGCGCACACGCAGCACAATTTTTTTTGCGCGAAGCGTTAAACGTTAACGCGCGTAAATTAACGCTGGTATTCAAATCCATGCACATTTTTTCATCCATCAAAAAATAACGCACGTAAAAAAGACGCGCAAAAACGCGCGCATTAAGGTTGCGCGCAGAAATTGGTGTGCCGACTGTTTTTTAACGAGATTCAGCCAATCAGAATTAATAAAACAAGCAATTGGTGGTAGGAGAAGCGTTATTTACTTATCTTTAAGATGCTGAAGTAATTCCCAGGAGATGGTCCGTTGCTCCACACAGAAATAGGAAAAAACATAGGGACTTCAGTGTTTGGAGAGATCATCGTTAGGTCCAAGAAAGAGGCCAGTAAGATGCTGGAATCGCCAAAACCGGAATCGGCAAAAACAGTATGATGAGAAATTTAAATGACTAACATTTTTTTATTCCAAAATAAATATCAATAGATAAAAGCTCAACGCGTTTCGTCTATAAAATAGACTTTTTCAAGGGCAGTAATAATACACAATGCAACAAGTCAAATAATATTGTTTTATTTGCTGCATTGTGTATTATTACTACCCTTGAAAAAGTCTATTTTATAGACGAAACGCGTTGGGCTTTTATCTATTGATATTTGTTTTGGAATAACATTTTTTTATTCATTTAAATTTCTCATCATTCCGTTTTTTTGGTGATTCCAGCACCCTACTGGTCTGATTCTTGGACCTAACGACGATCTCTTCAAACTCTGAAGTCCCTAAATCAGAATTAAGAACCACAATTGTCTCCCTTTCAGTTTTTGCGCCTGTGAAAATCAATCTGAGTATATATGCTGCAGCAAAAATAAAAACATGCACAACTTCTCAATTTTATTGTTTGGGTATGCGTAGAATGTGTAACTATATGTTGCTGTATTTTTTTTTTAGGGCTGGTGTATTTGGGTTCGGCCAGGATGTTCAGATTTGTCATTAACACTAGCTTTCAAAAGACGTAAAAATTATGCGCGCAAACGTTGTCCGTTAAAATGTGCGCATAGATTGTAATACCATCCGCGTACCAGCGCACAAACACATTTGCGCTCACAATGTTAAGTATAGGATGCGCAACGTACATTACGCTCGCAAAGGGTTCGCGCAGGTTCACCCACGGTAGACTTTAACACGCATTTTTTGCGCGGACATTGCAATACGGCGTTCTGCGCAAAGGGTTTTTGCCTCACGTTAATGCGTTTTTGCGCACATGTTAACGTTTGCGCAAAGTAATTAATAGAGCCCTGTATATACCATATGCTGGTGTTTAATTGCTAAAAAAACAAACTGCATATTTGTATTTTGTAAGTAAAAGCCCAGGGTGCCACTCCTTTGTGTACATAAAGTTGTATAAGGATATACAGATGTGAAAATAGTGCTATTTACAAAATGTATTTGGTTAACAAAGTAATAAATATGATCAACTCTGGCTGAAGTCAGTTCCATACCTACGATGAGGATGTTAATCCATTTTTACTTAATTTACCCACCTACAGCGCACACTCCTCTGCTCCATGCACTGTGTATGTGAGGAATGTAGGGAAATACACTTGTCACAGATTTGATGCTTTGCTCCTTTCACACTTATGCAGGTAACTTGATCTGTAGATTGAAATTCTACACAGAGAGTCGCCAAACACGAGCTTGTAGAAAAAACATCTGTGCGGTTTATTTGAATATGCTGATTATGTGAATATTTGAATTTTTCGTCCTCCTTAAGGGAAGAGACAAAATTAAGAGACAAATTATTAAGAGACCCATTCTTTGGAAAGGAGAGAAAGAGTACACTCCAAAGAAGCCGTTAATCTACTGAAAAACTGGGTTTATTAGGAATGTAATGCAGCCCACACCTACTTACTCAACTTACTTCAAAAGTACTAAAGTTCCCCTTTAAATGTTGGTCACTTTCCTATTGTCACTTAATAAGCAGTTGATCACTAGGAATGAGCTGTTCGATTCGATCTGTTCGGAGTTCGATTCGAACATCGCCCGTTCGTCAAACTCCGAACCTTTCCGCGTGTTCGCCGCATGTTCGCCCACAATGCACCACAATGGACCACAATGCACTTTTCCACTGGCCTAAAGCTTGTAATTGGCTACAGTCAGCCTGCCCCTGACCACAGTTTAGGTGCAAGACAGGTGCAAGACTATGCCAATCACGGCTCAGAGTCCTGATTGGGCAAATTTTGCCCAATCATGGGCTCACAGAGCTAAGTCCCGCAGCACTATATAAGGCTTTACTCAGCCACAGCGTGTGTTTTTTGATAGGAGATTGTTGTGTTAGTGTGTGTTCTCACTACCAGCAGCTATTGGGGGGGTCTCACTTCTACAAAATATCTGGGAATTGTTGTAATCTGTGTGTTCTCACTGCCAGCAGCTATTGTGGGGGTCTCATTTCTACAAAATATCTGGGAATTGTTGTAATCTTTGTGTTCTCACTGCCAGCAGCAATTGTGGGGGTCTCACTTCTGGAAGATATCTGGGAATTGTGGTAATTTGTGTGTTCTCACTGCCAGAAACTATTTTGGGGGTCTCATTTCTACAAAATATCTGGGAATTGTTCTAATCTTTGTGTTCTCACTGCCAGCAGCAATTGTGGGGGTCTCACTTCTAGAAGATATATGGGAATTGTGGTAATCTGTGTGTTCTCACTGCCAACAACTATTTTGGGAGTCTCATTTCTACAAGATATCTGGGAATTGTTGTAATCTGTGTGTTCTCACTGCCACCCATCAGGGGGTCTCACTGATTTATAGGAGGTTCCTGGTAATTGCAATCTGTGTCTTGTCACTGCCACCCATCAGGGAGTCTCACTGATTTATAGGAGGTTCCTGGGAATTGTAATCTGTGTCTTGTCAATGCCACCCATCCGGGGGTCTCACTGATTTATAGGAGGTTCCTGGGAATTGCAATCTGTGTCTTGTCACTGCCACCCATCAGGGAGTCTCACTGATTTATAGGAGGTTCCTGGGAATTGTAATCTGTGTCTTGTCACTAGGGATGAGCCGAACACCCCCCTAGTTCGGTTCGAGCCCGAACACGAACTTCCCATTTGTTCGGGTCCGAACCCGAACCCGAACTCGAACTCAGTGCAAGTTAATAGGGCTGAAAATTCGGTTTTTAGAGTGCCCTCCAAGAGGGCATATATGCTAGATATTTGCCATAAAAGGTGTATGGGGGTACGGGTAGTGCCCTGGGGGACAGGAAACAAGGACAAAAAGTAAAAAAAAAATGTTTTTAATGGGACAGTGAGTTTTCCATGAAATAAGGGTTAAAAATAAAAATTCCTTCAAATATCGTGCCTAGGAGGTCCCCATAACCTGCCCGTGAAGTGGCGGATTTCTAGGATGTATAGAAACACTTAAAAACAAAAAAATGACGTTTCATATGACGGTAAATGCTTTTCCTTTAATCTATCCATAAACAACTGCTTGGAGCGGCAGTCTGTATGAAAAGAGGAGACATTTTCGTACACGCAGAAAAAGTTTACTGATTTTTTTGGCTAAAGTATTGTGAAATATATGCAGGCTTTGGATGAAAGTAACAATAGCTGCTTTAAAATTGGTCCTTTAGCATCCCCAACAGTGCCGTCACACCGTAACCCCTCTGAGGATATGAATCTGATACAGGCGTCAGTGGCAGTGCACCCAAATATTGTGCTTTTGGTGCCAGGCCTGCAAGTACTATCATACAGTAACCCCTCTGTGGTATTGTGGAAGAATGCAGGGGTGGACCATGTGGTCCTATATTGAAAAGATATGATTCTGGTCAAGGCGTCAGTGCACCCAGATATTCTGCCTTTGGTGCAAGACTGCCAGGCCAGCAAGTATCATCATACAGTAACCCCTCTGTGGTATTGTGGAAGAATGCAGGGGTGGACCTTGCGGTCCTATATTGAAAAGTTTTTGATCTGGTAATGGGCGTCAGTGCACCCAGATATTGTGCCTTTAATGCCAGGCCAGCAAGTATCATCATACAGTAACCCCTCTGTGGTATTGTGGAAGAGTGTAGGGGTGGACCATGTGGTCCTATATTGAAAAGTTTTTGATCTGGTAATGGGCGTCAGTGCACCCAGATATTGTGCCTTTAATGCCAGGCCAGCAAGTATCATCATACAGTAACCCCTCTGTGGTATTGTGGAAGAGTGCAGGGGTGGACCATGTGGTCCTATATTGAAACCAGATATTGTGCCTTTAACCCTTTCGCTGCTGAAGCTTTTCCCGCCTCTGTGCTGAGGTCATTTTTACCGATTTTGCTCATCATGTTTAAACGTGTTTTGAAGGCTTATTTTAGTATATGACCCAGACATATTATATATCGTTCTTTCCGTCAGACTCGGCAGATTCATAATATGTCATTATTATATGGATATGTCATGACCTGTCTGTATATTATAACAAAAAATGCAATAAAATATGAATTTTCAATAATTTACAACGTGTAAAGTGTTTTTTTTTCACATTTTAAGATGCGAGCAATTGCGGTTATATTTTGTATGGGGTGCGCTTGTTAAAAAAATTAGAAATGGGTTCTCATTACATTTTTTTGGGGAAAATTACACAATTTTTAAAAAACGCACCGCATACAAAAATCGCTAGTGCAGCATCATTGTTCACATTATAATTGAAATGGGAACAATATTGCTGCATTAACAAACCAAAAAAAAGAAAAAAAAATTGTTTATTTTTCTTTATAATTTTTTTTCAAATATTTTTTTATTTTTATTTTTAATTTTAATTTTTTTTAAAAAACTTTTTTCACAGTAGTGTTTAGTATCGTTGGAACGGCCATTCTATGGCCAATCCAACAGTATCAAACTTTAACCCCTAGCTGCCACGGATCGGGAGATAGGGGTTCATTTGTAATCCGGCTCCCCAGGGGTTAATGCCAGGTACCATTTGGAAGGGCAGGCTGTGCCCTTCCAAACGGTGCCTGGCATTAAGCTCAGGACCCCAGCGATCGGGAGGGAGAGAGGTCCGAAGGACCTCCCCCCTCCCTTTCAGGCACCTCCTCCGCACACGCGGGGGGCGCCTGAAATAGATGTCATCGCGCCACCGCGATGACATCTATTGTGCCTGTGGCGGTCCCGGATTGACTGGCTAACATCCAAGATGTCAGCCCGCACCGGGGGGCACAGCGATCGGCCGGAATCCGGCCGATCGCAGGCTGCTTCGGGAGGACGCACTGAGCGCGTCCTCCGCAGCCAACCCTTCCTGTGGCAGGACGCGCTGAGCGCGTCCTCCGCAGCGAAGTGGTTAATGCCAGGCCAGCAAGTATCATCATACAGTAACCCCTCTGTGGTATTGTGGAAGAGTGCAAGGGTGGACCATGTGGTCCTATATTGAAAAGTTTTTGATCTGGTAATGGGCGTCAGTGCACCCAGATATTGTGCCTTTAATGCCAGGCCAGCAAGTATCATCATACAGTAACCCCTCTGTGGTATTGCGGAAGAGTGCAGGGGTGGACCATGTGGTCCTATATTGAAAAGTTTTTGATCTGTAATGGGCGTCAGTGCACCCAGATATTGTGCCTTTAATGCCAGGCCAGCAAGTATCATCATACAGTAACCCCTCTGTAGTATTGTGGAAGAATGCAGGGGTGGACCATGTGGTCCTATATTGAAAAGTTTTTGATCTGGTCAAGGCGTCAGTGCACCCAGATATTCTGCCTTTGGTGCTAGACTGCCAGGCCAGCAAGTATCATCATACAGTAACCCCTCTGTGGTATTGTGGAGGAGTGCCTACAACCTCCACCGACAGGGATGATGCTACAGTAATGGGTGTACCAGGTCCATCCTCACAATGTGACAGCATAGCATCAGCTGAAGATTTACGCAGTCAGATTACATTGCCCCAGCTGCTGCAGCGTAAGAAAAAATATAGTCCCAACCATACACAAGAACAGCGTCTAAATGCCAGCTTAGCAAAATTACTCGCATTGCAGCTGCTGCCTTTCCAGCTGGGGGACTCTGCTTCCTTCTGTGAATTTGCTAAATGTGCTGTACCACAGTGGCAGGTTACAAAACACCATTTCTTTTCACGGAAGGCCATTCCAACACTATACCAGCACGTGAAATACAATGTTATGTAGTCATTGGGAAAGGCAGTCAGCAGCAAGGTGCACATGTCACTGTCATTGTAGTCAAACAATTCAGCTGACTCCTCCGTGTGTGATAGTGAGGCTACGGCAGGAGTAGCTGTGGACATGGAGGCTGCATTAGATGATTTGGCAGCTGAGGTGGACCGTAAAGCACTACAAGCCTGGCTGGCAGAGGACTCGGAGGATGAGGATGGCCTGGTTAGCCAATCCACCAAATCCTCTGTATGTTGCTGCTGCTTAAGACGGCCAGCACCAGTTAGAAAGGACAAGCGTGCCCCTGCAGAGGATGCATCACGCCGACGACCAGAGGCACAGCCTCCCGACACAGAGGCTGCTTGCCCTCTTACCTGTGTCTGGGAGTGTCTGCCTGTCCTTTTTGGTCTTTCTGACATGGTGAGTGATATATAGATTAAAGATATACAGAACTCTGATTCAACTCTGTTATCTAGATTAAAGATTTCCAGAACTCTGGTATAACTCAGTGAGACCCCCTGATGGGTGACAGTGACAAGACAAAGATAACAATTTCCAGATATCTGCTAGAAGTGAGACCCCCCCCAATAGCTGCTGGCAGTGAGAACACACAGATTACAACAATTCCCAGATATCTTGTAGAAGTGACACCCCCACAATAGCTGCTGGCACTGAGAAGACACACTAACAGAACAATCTCTGCTCAAAAAACACGTGCTGGGGGCTGTGTGAAGCCTTATATAGTGTGCTGCAGGACTTAGCTCTGTGAGCCCATGATTGGGCAAAATTTGCCCAATCAGGAATCTGAGCCGTGATTGGCATAGTCTTGCACCTGACCTGTGGTCAGGTGCCAGGCTGTAGCCAATTACAAGCTTCAGGCCAGTGGAAAAGTGCATTGTGGTCCATTGTGGGTGAACATGCGGAAATGTTCGGAGTTCGTGAACAGCCGATGTGAACTCCGAACAGATCGAACCGAACAGCTCATCCCTAGGTAACATGACACAATCAACAAAATACATTGTCTACATGGAGGGATGAGTTGAATTCCTACAGAAGACTCAGAAACCTAATTAATGCACACTAAATGCAAACACACAAACAAATGCAAACACATTTAGCAAACACACAGAATCAGATTAATCTAGGAGCAAACAGCAAGAACAATACGTCTACATATCTAACACAATACAGATGTCACAGATATCTAACACAAACTAACTGCTAAAATGCAAACAGTTTCAAGATAGAAATACATTTAACTTATTAACCTTTAGGTGCTCAATTATGCCCATTGAGCTTGAGAACTGGCTTTAACATATTGGTCCACGATCTCTTGGCAGGAGGCCAGCATCCACACTTCAACAGGCCCAGAGGGCATATATAGTGTGGACAAGGGTGCCAAGGACATGAGGGTGAGGACACAAAGGTAGAGGGAGCTTTGGTTACATGGGCTAAAACATTATAGATTTTGCAATTAATGTTTGAGCTGAATGCGTGTAAAAATAGATTGTATTTTGTGAATTTCTAGTACTGTCAGGTGCGCTGTGTGTGGTGACTGGTGAGCAGGGGAGCCCGGTTTGCAGCAAATGCAGGAGACCATACAGGTTGCAGGGCACGGTTTGGTGTATTTTATATACAGACAGGGCAAAGGAATATACAGAAACAGAACTAAAGATATGACTAGACACAGGAGCAATACAAGAAAAGGAGCAGACATAGAGGACTAAGGAAACTGAATAAACTAGACACAGGCTCGAAACAGAGGGGCATCACATGAACTAGACACAGGCTCGATACAGAGGGGCATCACATGAACTAGACACAGGCTCGATACAGGGGGGCATCACATGAACTAGACATAGGCTGGATACAGAGGGGCATCACATGAACTAGACACTGGATACAAAAGGGTACTTACTGAGAAACAGGATACAAACAGAGGCAGATTGCAGGACACAGATATAGAAATAAACAGATGGTCTATGGTGGAAATAGCAACAAAGGGATTTTGGGACAGGGGACAGCAGGAGTCCATAGGAATGGTGGAAGTCCTTGGGATAAACCAAAGTCCTTGATGCAAAATGAGGGGGTAATCCAAATAGCAACAAAGAGTCCAGATAAGAAAAGCAAGGGTCTTGAGAAACAGGAGTCTGGTAGGGAAGGCAAGGGGGTCTGGAATCCAGGTACAGGCAGGCAGGCAGGCTCACACAGCGTGTGACACAGTGGCCAGACGTTAATCCTAAATTTATCCTGATGAATGTTTGTGGATAACAAACTGAAATGTTGATCCAATAAAATGTATATATATGGTGAGGCCCGAGAGTGCCGCTTGTTTCCCGATATGTGTATATATACATATTTGTGTAGGTACCTCAGTGAAAAATTACTAAAACTTAGAGACTAAATGCAGATATGCTCATAGGGTGTGAAATATCTCAACGCTGAAGGAGTTAAATACGTATTGAACATGTCATTTAAGATGGAATGTGTCTGCGATTAAAATGCCACTTTGTATCCTCATACCATAACTAAACCTGAGTATATTTACAGCTGTCTGTAAAACTACAAAACAAGGAAAAAAAATCTTTATTAATTATCATGCGGTAACATTTTGCAGCTGGGTTAATGTGCCCATAATACAGTGTGTGGTGCCTGGTACAGTATTGTGAGCTGAGAAGCTCTCCATGTCAAGCTATTCTTTGTTCTAGAAAGCTGCAAGTGTTTGTGATTCTTCAAGAGGCTTTATAATATAAAGTAACAAAAATCAAAACAATGAAAAGAGAGCTAGCTCAGCATGGGGAAAGGGCCTGAAGCTCTATATTGCTTTTTGTTCTATTCACCTGCATTTTAAAATCTCTCTCTCGGCATGGATGCTTCTCTGATCCATTTTTCAAAGTGTGACAAGCATCTAGGTTTATATGCGCTCTTGCAGATACACTACTTATTTTTTATGAAAACAGTTCTGGGGGGTGCTTCGTAATCAATAACAGTAGAAATTAAAGACAATTAAAATACATACATTTTTGCAAGAGTATCAGTTGTGTATTCATGTACGAAACACATTAAAATCTATTACGGATACATTGATTTAGTAAACCATTGAAATTACATCATGTGAAACAACAGAGGTTTTGGTTTACTTGAATGGCCATAAAAGTGTAAGCCCACCCGCCACATCACGGCACCTCGGTCAGGTGGGTCCTAACCCAATGAAACCAAAAGCTGCTTTCGAAGCAACTACATGTCCTCATGCTTCTTCTCTGCTAAGAGACAGGCTGGTGGGTTTATATTTATACCCTCACCACAAACATTTCCACTTTGGGATTGAAAAAGAAAGTTTTTTCCTGCATATATGTATACTAACTTTTGCCCGCGGCTTCGCTCGAGTGGATTTTAGGATTTGTTAAAATCTATAGGTATACTAATAAAAGTATTCACATCCCTTTCCCCCACCCCCTTAACTGGATTTTTGGAAAATGGTAAAACACTTTTTTTTTTTTTGCACGAAGATTGTAAATATCGAATTTCACACCTGTAACATCATTGGTTTTTGAAATATAGGTATAGTGATAAAGGTATTCATCCCCCTTTTTTCCCCTCCCACTGGATTTTTGGAAAATGGTAAAATAGGTGTTTTTTTGTTTCTCAAGACAAATCTAAATTCCAATTTTCACGTCTGTAACATCTTCTGTTTTTGAGATGTAGGTATCCTGTTTAAAAGTATTCACCCCTCTTTTTTTTACCCCCACTTGGATTTTTGGAAAATGGTAAAACACGTGTTTCCTTATTTTTAAAAGATTGGAATTACCAAACTTCACAACTGTAACATCTTGGTTTTTGAATTATAGATATACTGATAAAAGTATTCAGACCCCTTTCCCTCGACCCCCCCCCCTATTTGGATTTGTGGAAAATGGCAAAACACATGTTTGGTTTTTTTCAATTAGAATGTAAGTGCCAAATTTCACACCTGTAACATCTTTGGTTTTAGAAATATAGGTATACTGATAAAAGTATCCAACCCCCCTTTTTGCCCCCCTCCCACTGAATTTTTGGAAAATGGTAAAATATGTGTTTTTTTCGTTTCTCAAGACTAATCTAAATACCAATTTTCACGTATGTAACATTTTCTGTTTTTGAGATATAGGTATCCTGTTTAAAGTATTCAGGCCCCCCTTTTTATCACCCGCCCACTTGGGATTTCTGGAAAATGGTAAAACACCTGTTTTTATTCTTCAAGTAGATTGTAAATACCAAATTTCACATCTGTAACATCTTTGGTTTTTGAAATATAGGTATAATGATAAAAAATATTCAGACCCCTTTCCCCCGACCCCCCCCAATTGAATTTGTGGAAAATGGCAAAAAAATTTTTGTTTTTTTCACGAAGATTGTAAATACCAAATTTTACACCTGTAACATTTTCAGTTTTTGAAATATAGGTATACTGATAAAAGTATTCAACCTCCCTTTTTGCCCACCCATAGGAATTTTCTGAACATGGAAAAAAGACGTGTTGTTTTATTTTTCAAGACGAATCTAAATACCAATTTCCAGGACTGTAACATCGTCTGTTTTGGAGATACAGGTATCCTGTTTAAAATATTTAAAATATTCAACCCCCTTTTTTCGCCCCCCACTTGGATTTTTGAAAATCGATAAAATACGTGTTTTTTTTATTTTTCAAGACAAATCTAAATACCGATTTTCACATCTGTAACATCTTCTGATTTTGAGCTATAGGTATCGTGTTTAAAATATTCAACCCCCTTTTTCACCCCCTTAGGGGCGGAGTTTCCAAAAATCCTTCCTTAGTGGGTGTCCACATCATAAAAACAGTGCACCTTCAAAATTTCACGTTCCTAGGTTAAACGGTTTCAGCTGGGCGTTGATGAGTCAATCAGTCAGTAAGGACATTCGTGTTTATGATAAAAGTATTCAACCCCCCTTTCCCCCTCCGCCAAGGAATTTTCAGAAAATGGTAAAATACGTGTTTTTTTATTTGTCAAGATGAATCTAAATACCGATTTTCACGTCTGTACCATCTTCTGTTTTTAAGATATAGGTATCCTGTTTAAAATATTTAAAATATTCAACCCCCTTTTTTCGCCCCCCCTGTTGAATTTTGGAAAAACGGTAAAATACGTATTTTTTTATTTTTCAAGATGAATCTAAATACCGATTTTCACATCTGTAACGTCTTCTGTTTTTAAGATATAGGTATCGTGTTTAAAATATTTAAAATATTCAACCCCCTTTTTTCGCCCCCCCAGTCGAACTTTTGAAAAACGGTAAAATACGTGTTTTTTTATTTTTCAAGACGAATCTAAATACCGATTTTCACATCTGTAACATCTTCTATTTTTGAGCTATAGGTATCCTGTTTAAAATATTCAACCCCCCTTTTCACCCCCTTAGGGGCGGAGTTTCCAAAAATCCTTCCTTAGTGGGTGCCTACATCATAAAAACAGTGCACCTTCAAAATTTCGCGTTCCTAGGTTAAACGGTTTCAGCTGGGCGTTGATGAGTCAGTCAGTCAGTCAGTCAATCAGTCAGTCAGTCAGGACTTTCGCATTTATATATATAGATTCTGTTGTATCTCCAGCCAGGTCATTGTTGCTGCTGCCCTTTTCCGTGTTTTCTTTTTCAATCCCAAATTGGAAATGTTTGTGGTAAGGTTATAAATATAAACCCACCAGTTTGTCTCTTAGCTGAGACTCACTTTCTGGAGGCACAATCCTTCCTGGAGCTCCAAAGCACCTCAAGGCCTTTATAGGCAGCCAAGATGGAACACACCTGTTAACAGGGAGGGGGCATACCAAATGAGGGTTGTCAGTCCCCTATATGTAAATGCAACAGTGGGAAGGTTGCACTCAACCTGATCAAGCAATAACAGTGGGAGTTGATCCTGTAAATGCAGATTCGGTCAAGTTAGATAGGACCTGTCAGCGGTGGGGTACATTGGCCATTGTTACAGGTTTAGGCAAAGTATGATCATTTTTTGTGAACTAAATTCCCATCTTTTATTCCCTCTGTTAGGTGATATTTTTTTTAAAAACTGGTGATTTTTTTAATGTAATGAATTGGAAGAATGTGGTCATTTAAATGGAGTGCTCTTTTTTGTATATTGTATTACTGTCTTAGGTGCACCCGCTGTTATTGCTTGTTCCGGTTGAGTGCAACCTTCCCACTCTTGTATGTGTGTGTATGTATATATATAACCAGATATAGCAGTATGTAGTGATACCTTTTTTTATTGGACAAATGTTACAATTTTAATGTAATGTTAGTCCAATAAAAAAAGATATCACTACATACAGCTATACTCTGGTGATTTTGACATCTGGACTAACACGGCTTATCCAACCTATATATATAGGGATGCACCGATAGTAGATGCCCCCGATACCTCGCCCGATACCGGAAGCCAGCATTGAGCTGGCTTACCAGCATCCCTGGGGCTGGGGCAGCTGTCCGAATGCTCTAATGGATTTCGGACAGGCCCCTGCAGTTCACCGTGTGTCAACGAGCAAGGTCGTCAAAGTCTTCGAGCGGCCGCTCGTTGGGAAGCCCCAGCTGCGATCCCGCGAGATTGCGGAGTTCGCGAGATCTCGAACTCTGCAATATCTGAAACGTTGACGCTGAATAAAATTTCATCTTAAAACTATTTCAAGTCTCTGAGTGGCGGAACATCGCAGGTTTCTTTTTCTATATATGTATATATATATATACATTTTATCACCTTATACATAAAAAATATTAAATGAAAAACCTCTTATCTGCAACTGAAGGATTGTTTCAAATAAAAAGAGGCAAAAAGTACCTCTAGTCTTTCTGGTTTGAAGACTGGATTATAATATGACTGTATAATAAGCCTGTGTATATGAACATAAGTCTTATAAGTGGTTAAAAATGCATGATGTAATAAGACTATATTACAGCCAAAGACGCTTTGTGTATCTCTGAAAGACGGCAATAACGGACATGTGAGCTGCATCTGTACATTGCACAAGGCTCCCAGATGTCATCTTCGACTTCCCTGCCCTCTGAGATGAGCGGTGCTAGAATGAATCATATAGCAAGAGCATTTCACATATTTGGGAATCTCAGGGGCTAAACTTACACAGGGTGTTAACCACTTACTACTTCTATTCTACATTGCAAATAAAATGATAAAGTTCATGTTATAATGATGAATGTTTCCAGGGCTACAGTGACCTAGACTTTGTAAAATAATAATTTTCGAATATTTGTCCCATGAAAAGAAAATAGATCAGAATGCAGTACGACATCATGTGTCTTTCACCTACACAGATTTTACAGGTTAGAGCAGGAACCTTTACGTGGGTTCATGCTCAGCTGAGCATCATTTGACCAGTGGCGTCTGCAACACATTAGTAGCTGTACTGTGATGCACATGCGTCACATATATTTGAAAAGGACATCTGTCTTATTCATTTATATGTATGGTTATGCTCTCTATTCCTGGTGCCAGTGAAAGCTTTCTCGTTAGAAGAGATGAGTCTTTTTACGATGGGTTGTGCAATTTATATTTGCATGCACTGTATTCAAATTTAAAACATAAAAGAGTAAAAAAAACACAACTAAGAAAATGAAGTACTATATTGGGTCATACGATAAAAAACCAAATGAGCTCTGGCATTTCACAACAGTAAAATCTGAAGAGCGACAGGAGAAGATTCACCGTGATGTGATTTGTACTGGTGTTTACAACATTGACAGTTACTGAATATCCATATTAGGGCATAATTACGTTCTGAATGCAAAAATGGAGATGCCAACAGGGAAAGCCTGCGCCTGCAGATTTCCCTTTAGCGTCTCCATTTTAGCATTATATTCCGGGGCAGGCGCTACTATGGCACCTTGCCCTGAAACGAAGCAATATCCTCGGTGATACCACTCGCGGTAGCACTGCAAGTATCACCTCCCAGATCTCACAGCAACGTGGAGTGATCGCAGAGGGAGACTGGGTAATATTTGTCCCCAATCTCACTCAGCTCGTGGCCAAGACAAGTGGTGGATTGGGTCAACGTTCTCGCCGCGGAATGAGAGGCGAGTATCGGGTTTATTGGGAGGAGGGTTAGAGGATGCTAAAGTATTCTGCAAAAGTGGAATATGTTAGCACCAGCTTTTAGGAGTAGCTAAAAATTTATTTAAACCATCGGTGTGAAAAGTAGCGCTAGGACTTTGTAATACCTTACTTATCCTAACACTAATTACTGATTGCTCTCCCCTGTCACATACCTCCTAGATATAATCTCTAATACCTATATGCAGACAAACTATACTACACTGCCGGTTCTTGAAGTGGCTGGTAATTCTACCTATGTCCAAATATAAACAGTACCAGAGGTATACACAAACAGGAATAAACAATAAACACCAGGGGTTAATACCAGAGATACTCGTGAGCCAGGTAACAGGGGTTAATATACCAGAATGCTTGTGAGTCAGGTACCAAGGTTAATACCAGGGTGCTCGTGAGCCAGATACCAGGGGTTAATATCAAAGCTGACTGTTAACCAAAAAGCCAGGGATTGTATTGCCAGAGGGGATCGTCAGCCAAGTGCCAGGGGTCGTTATGCTAGAGAAGGTAATCAAACAGGTGCCAAGGGGTCAACAGCCAGGAGAATTGTCAGACAAGACAAATCGGTACACGGGTGATCTGAAGAATATAGCAAGAAACAGGCCCAGACTGGGACAAAATAAAGGCCCAGGCATTTTGGACTGAGCAGCCCACTTTTTTTTTCTACACACAGTAATGTGCGCAGAGTTTTATTGCTGTGGAGCTCTGTGATACGCTCATAGACTGCACACATTACTGTGGAGCTCTGTGACACCCTCATAAACACCGCACAGTACTGTGGAGCTCTGTAACTCCCTCATAAACACTGCACATTACTGTGGAGCTCTGTGACACCCATGCAACACTGCACATTATGAGGGTGTCACAAAGCTCCACAGTAATGTTCAGTGTTTATGGGGGTGTCACAGAGCTCCACAGTAAACACTGCACATTACTATGGAGCTCTGTAACACCCTCATAAACACTGCACATTACTGTGGAGATCTGGGAAACCTCTTAAACAACACACATTACTGTGGAGCTCTGTGACATCCCCATAAACACTGCACACTACTGTGGAGCTCTGTAACACCCTCATAATCACCGCACATTACTGTGGAGCTATGTGACACCAATGCAACACTGCACATTATGAGGGTGTTACAGAGCTCCACAGTAATGTGCGGTACTCATTGCATTTCATCCCTCCCCTTTTCATGCATCCCCCTCTTTTGATTGCATCCCGCCCCCTTTACATTACATTTATTCCCCCCTCTTTTCCATTAAATCCCCCTCCTTTCCAATACATCCCTCCTCTTTCCATTACATCCCCCCTATTTTCATTAAATCCCCCTCCTTTCCATTACATCCCCCTCATTTCTTTACATTCTCGACCCCCCTCTTCTTTCCACCCCCCTCTTTTTTTTACATTCTTTCCCCCCCAACATGAAGCATGGGCTGAGCCGGGCCGGCTGCGTCCAGGGAGAGCACCTTGTCCACCACTCTCCTCCGCTGCTCCACCTGCAGTGGTAATCCATCGTTGAGCCCTTGAAAATATATGTGTTGGTGTACCACTCATCCAACACAAATATATACAGTCAGGTCCAGAAATATTGGGACATCGACACAATTATAACATCTTTGGTCTATACACCACCACAATGGAGTTGGAATGAAACAAACACAATGTGCTTTAACTGCAGACTGACAGCTTTAATTTGAGGGTATGTACATCCAACTCAGGTGAACGATGTAGGACTTACAGCAGTTTGCAGATGTGCCTCCCACTTGTTAAGCGACCAAAAGTAATGGGACAATTGGCTTCTCAGCTGTTCCATGGTTAGGTTTGTGATATTCCCTCATTACCCCAATTACTATGTGCAGATAAAAGGCCCAGAGTTCATTTCAAGTGTGCTATTTGCAGTTGGAATCTGTTGCTGTCAACTCTCAAGATGAGATCCAAAGAGCTGTCACTATCAGTGAAGCAAGCCATCATTAGGCTGAAGAAACAAAACAAACCCATCAGAGAGATAGCAAGAACATTAGGCATGGCCAAAACAACTGTTTGGAACATTCTCAAAAAGAAGGAACGCACCGGTGAGCTCAGCAACACCAAAAGACCCGGGAGACCACGGAAAACAACTGTGGTGGATGACCGAAGAATTCTTTCCCTGGTGAAGAAAACACCCTTTACAACAGTTGGCTAGATCAAGAACACTCTCCAGGAGGTAGGTGTATGTGTGTCAAAGTCAACAATCAAGAGAAGACTTCGCCAGAGTGAATACAGAGGGTTCACCACAAGACGTTAATCATTGGTGAGCCTCAAAAACAGGAAGGCCAGGTTAGAGTTTGCCAAACAACACCTAACAAAGCCTTCACAGTTCTGGAACAAGATCCTATGGACAGATGAGACCAAGATCAACTTGTACCAGAGTGATGGGAAGAAAAGAGTTTGGAATAGGAAAGGAACTGCTCATGATCCTAAGCATACCACCTCATCAGTGAAGCATGGTGGTGGTAGTGTCATGGCGCGGGCATGTATGGCTGCCAATGGAACTGGTTCTCTTGTATTTATTGATGATGTGACTGCTGACAAAAGCAGCAGGATGAATTCTGAAGTGTTTCGGGCAATATTATCTGCTCACATTCAGCCAAATGCTGCAGAACTCATTGGACGGCGCTTCACAGTTCAGATGGACAATGACCCAAAGCATACTGCAAAAGCAACCAAAGAGTTTTTGAAGGGACAGAAGTGGAATGTTATGCAATGGCCAAGTCAATCACCTGACCTGAATCCCATTGAGCATGCATTTCACTTGCTGAAGACAAAACTGAAGGGAAAATGCCCCAAGAACAAGCAGGAACTGAAGACTGTTGCAGTAGAGGCCTGGCAGAGCATCACCAGGGATGAAACCCAGCGTCTGGTGATGTCTATGCATTCCAGACTTCAGGCGGTGATTGACTGCAAAGGATTCGCAACCAAGTATTAAGAAGGGAACGTTTGATTTATGATTATTATTCTGTCCCATTACTTTTGGTCCCTTAACAAGTGGGAGGCACATCTGCAAACTGCTGTAAGTCCTACACCGTTCACCTGAGTTGGATGTACATACCCTCAAATTAAAGCTGACAGTCTGCAGTTAAAGCACATTGTGTTTGTTTCATTCCAACTCCAATGTGGTGGTGTATAGAGCCAAAGATGTTAGAATTGTGTGGATGTCCCAATATTTCTGGACCTGACTGTATATTGCACAAGACAGGTTTGTCCACTATATTAAGTAGGAATTACACACAGCACACTAAATCAAATATAACACATACAGTATATACAAGATTTACAAAACAGCCAATATGAACAATAACAAACAGGCCTAGAGGGCCAGCAGCCCAGTGTATACTTATCCACCAGGAGAGCAGGGAGGCTGTCCACTCCGCAGGACAGGAAAAGAGCGAGAGAATGAACTGCAGAGAGTTCATGTGTATATTGGAGTAGGTGTGTCTTTTACAAAGGAAGGGCATAGTGTAATTAAAACCAAAGAGTCTAGTGATATGTAAATGAAGGCTTTAGAGCAGAGAGACCTGGCTAATTCAACATACAGGAGAGGGATGTGTCTAATGTCCCCACACCTGCCTCTGATCAGCACTGGGAGGAAGTGATGTTATATGATCACTTCCTCCCAGCGCTGCAGAGTTACGTGATGGCGGCTACGCGCGACGAGGACCTAATCAGAGGGGGCCGACGGCTGGCCGGCTCCCTCTGATTAGGTCATAGGGCTTGGCAGCCGTCCTCTTCAGTTGGCCTAGGCTGCCTTGCCAGGCAGCTAGCTATGCCGGCTGACCGGTAAGGGAGGCTAGCGGCGGACCAGCCCGGGAGGCTAGCGGCCTACTGGTCAAACGCCTGGTTTGCCTGATGGCCTGTCTGGGCCTGGCAAGAAACACACCGAGAGAGGAATGAAAACTAGGGATGAGCCGAACACTCCCCGAGTTCGGTTCGAGCCCGAACCCAAACTTCCCATCGGTTCGGGTCGAACCCGAACCCGAACCCGAACTCCCATGCAAGTCAATGGGGCTGAAAATTCGGTTTTGTAGAGTGCCCTCCAAGAGGGCATATATGCTACATATTTGCCATAAAAGGTGTATGGGGGTCCGGGTAGTGTCCTGGGGGGCAGGAAACAAGGACAAAAAGTAAAAAAAAAAACGTTTTTAAAGGGACAGTGAGTTTTCCATGAAATAAGGGTTAAAAATAAAAAACAAAAATTCCTTCAAATATCGTGCCTAGGAGGTCCCCATAACCTGCCCGTGAAGTGGCGGATTTCTAGGATGTATAGAAATATGTAAAAACCAAAAAATGACATTTCAAATGACGGTAGATGCTTTTCCATTAATCTATCCATAAACAACTGCTTGGGGCGGCAGTCTGTATGAAAAGAGGAGCCATTTTTGGACACGCAGAAAAAGTTTACTGATTTTTTGGCGGTGAAAAGCAGGAGAATGGAAACTTCTAGACCAAAAAGCCGATTTGGAAAGTGAGATAAATGTGAGAATTTTTCTGGTTTGGCTATTTTGACCTAGAATTTTCCATTCTCCAGTCATTCTCCTGAGTTTCACCAATTCAGAGAGCGGTGAAGAGCAGGAGAATGACTGGAGAATGGAAAATTCTTGGTCAAAATAGCCAAACCAGAAAAATTCTCCCATTTAGGCTAGGGTCAGACTAGCGAATTTTTAATATGCGTTTAGGCGCACTTAATCACGGCCGCACTAGCAGCAAATGACGGGCAATGACGGCCAATATACGAAGTACGGTCGCACGAAAGTCCGGCTGCGCAACGCAAGTGGAAAATGAACGCATTTTTTCGAGAACGCAGAACCGCTAGTACATAGAAACATAGAAACATAGAAACATAGAAAAATGTCGGCAGATAAGAACCTTTCGGCCCATCTAGTCTGCCCAATTACATGGATACTTTACCTGGATTTATCTTTTGTTTAGGATAGCCTTATGCCTATCCCATGCTTGCTTAAATTCAATTACTGTTTTGGCCTCTACCACTTCTACTGGAAGACTAGTACGGACGTACAGAGTGCGCTGCGTCCACTAGCGGCGTGTGTGCGTGATTTGGAGACATCAGACCCTGCTCATGTCCGGCCAACATAACGTCCAGACACCCAAAGTTTCCTGGTTTGGATCCGTAAAAAAATCACGCACAAAAATGCGCATCGTATGACCGTTTTCGTGCAATCCGTGAAAAAATACGGCAATGCGTTCGGACGCACTTTTTGACGGTCGCTGCGAAAAATGCGTTAGTCTGACCCTAGCCTTATCTCACTTTCCAAATCGGCTATTTGGTCCAGATTGTTCTCTTTTCCTGCCATTCTCCTGGTTTTCACCTTTCTCTGAACAACCCCGAGAGAGAGGTGAAAGCCAGGAGAACTGGCAGGAGAAGAGAACAATCTAGACCAAATAGCCAATTTGGAAAGTGAGTTAAATGGGAGAATTTTTCTGGTTTGGCTATTTTGACCTAGAATTTTCACTTCTCCAGTTATTCTCCTGCTTTTCACCGCTCTCTGAATAACCCTGTGAATGTTTAATCCCGAGGTGAAAAATAACATTGCTTTAGATTTTTTTCAAACACCAGTTAACCACTTGGCTGCTATGGACGCACTCAGCGCGTCCAGCCAAGTGGTTCTCCTGTGCTATGGACGCGATGAGCGCATCCATGCACAGGAGGCAGCAATCCGCCGGATTCCGGTGGATTGCTGCACCCCCCGGTGCGGGCTGACATCTTGGATGTCAGCCCAGCACTCCGGGACCCTGGCGGAGCAATTAGATGTCATTGCGGCGGCGCGATGACATCTAATTCAGGCGCCCCCCCGCATGTGCGGAGGAAGCGCCTGAAAGGGAGGGGGGGAGGTCCTTCGGACCTCTCTCCCTCCCAATCGCCGGGGGGCAGAGGGTTAATCCAGGCACCGTTTGGAAGGGCACAGCCTGCCCTTCCAAACGGTGGCTGTGATTAACCCCTGGGGAACCGGATCACGAATCGGCGCTGAAAAGCGCCGGATCGTGATCCTCTCCTGGAGCTGGCCGACATCTTGGATGTCGGCCAAGCCTCCAGGAACTCCCCCTGAGGACTGGCGTCATCATGCATAGCAGGATGACGCCAGTCCTGGAGTTAACCCCTAGCTGCCACCAATGGTGGAGATAGGGGGTTCCAATGAACCCCCTATCTCCCGATCAGTGGCAGCTAGGGGTTAATGTTTGATATCGTTGGATCGGCCAGAGCATGGCCTTTCCAAAGATATTAAACATGAGCATGAAAAATGTTTTTTAAAAAAAATAAAAAATAAAAATAAAAAAATAAAAATATTTGAAAAAAAAATAAACAAGTTTTTTTGTTTGTTTTTGTTTTGTTAATGCAGCAATATTGTTCCCATTTCAATTATAATGTGAACAATAATGCTGCACTAACAATTTTTGTATGCGGTGCATTTGTTAAAAAAAGTGAAATTTTCCCCAAAAAAAATGTAACGAGACGCCATTTCTAATTTTTTTAACAAGCGCACCCCATAAAAAATATAACCGCAAACGATCGCATGTTCAAATGTGAAAAAAAACACTTTACACATAATAAATTATTGAAAATTCTAATTTTATTGCATTTTTTTGTTATAATATACAGACATCACATAACGTATACATATAATAATGACATAATATGAATCTGCCAAGTCTGCCGGAAAGAACGATATATAATATGTCTGGGTCATATATCAAAATATGGCTACAAATCGCGGTTAAACATGATGAGCGAAAGCGGTAAAAATGACCTCAGCACAGAGGTGTGAAAAGCCTCAGCAGCGAAAGGGTTAAATGCAGCATATTAGGATGTTTTAGGGAAATTAATTCTCAAATCTCAATCAGAAGCAGACACCACCCCCTCACTATATTGTACAATGTATCAAATTGATTACCAGACTAAAAACACCTGGTGTTATGCCCGTTTGTGAACAGAGGTCATTTAGAGTTGATAATCTTTCCACGTACACATTAGTTTTTAATTCAATATCTAATAAACTGTTGCTTATAATATTCTGCAGTAAAGAGTCTCTTTATTACTAGATTTTTTAGTATTTTTTTTAGCATTTTCTATACTTTTTTCAAAATTTCTTTTTTTTTTCGAACTCGAACCGAACACACCCAAAAAGTTCGAAATTCGCAAACTTTCGAACTGCCAAAGTTCGGGTCGAACTCCGAACCGTCCGAACCCGAACAGCTCATCCCTAATGAAAACCACGTCAGGGCAAGGAACCATGGCTCAAGCGTCTGACTTTAAACTCGGCGGGCGTCGCATTGCCATGCCGCACCCCGCCCATGAACTTGACCCATGACCACGTCCATTCGGCAGCTGGCCAACAAGCAGCAAGGACGGTGCTGCCGGGACATGGGCACACCAGCACAGGATGTAACATCCCCATGTTAAGTTTTGGGTATGCAAACTACAGTAAGCTTGTGCAAGCTAGCGCAATCACTGTTGCGCTAATGGATTTTTCACAGGTTTAGCCTTAGGAAGGTAATATGGGCGGAGACATGTCACTTATCCTACTGTTAACACATATCCTAATACTACAGTTAGCGTTCAATATGTAATCTAGCCCTTAGTCTTTATTTTATTTATTATTGTTATAAACTTGTTACCTTTAACAAAAGGTTGGGTATAGTGGGCATGCCCTGGTTGTTGTGGCAATGCTTATCTTATTTGGCTAAAAAAAACAAAAAACAGAATAGAATGCAGTCCAGTAGAAAAAAATTAAATTTATTGGTATCCAGTAAAATAAAATATGACATATAATGTATAACCAAATACTACAAGATCACAAAGAATAAGTCAATAATCCAAGCATAGAACCAACATGTAGCAAATATAGAAAAGTATCCAGGCACTTTAGGAAAAAAATAGCCAATAGAGAGCAGAGCCAGGGATCCCAACGTTTTCGACCTCAGTCTTTGTCAAGGGATAAAGGTCAGTATAAAAGTCACACATATATATATCATAAGTTCCCCATGTAAACCAATCGCCAAGGAAATGAAATGCCCACACACCTGTGTCAGATAACGGTGGCCGCCATGTCAGACACCTGGACTCACACAGAAAGCCATCACGAGAGTCCGGCGTCGACAAGGGTGCTATGCGCATGCGCCTAAGCGGCGCATGCGCAATAGACATCCAAAGAGAAAGGGAAGGTATACAAAACGCCTGGGTGAAAAAATAATGGATAATGGCCATATAAAAAGGTTCAGAGAGCACCGAATCACACAAAAACAAAAACAAAACAAATCAGACATACCCAGCAAAAAAAGGAAATGCTAATTATATGTGATCATACCATAAACTCAATAATATATACCACTATCGGACAAAAAATGGCAGACAGAGCCTAAGACATATTAAGTCATGAAAAGAAAAGGTTATTTAAACCATTAAGAATTATACCCCTATTCTCTTCTTACATCTTCTCCCATGTAAGTTACCTTCTTAAACCTACAAAACCCCCCCCAAGGCCCTCCCACCCCGCCTCCCCCCCTTCCCGTAAATAAAAACACAACAAAGTATTGGCATTTAGAAAAGGTCACGTCTTTTATTACTTAAGGCCAAATTCTTTGCCTCTAAGGCAGAATTATTATTATCGATCCTCGTATGCCAAATTCGCTACACCAGATAACACTGGCAGCCAGATAACACTGGCAACTGCAATGCACCACAAGCATTGCCCCGAAATAGCGCCCCACGTGGCTAAGCAGGCTGACCACACATCTGCTCAGTTTATTTTATGGCAGATAGCAGGCCGAGAGGATCTGCAAACCAGAAAGGCACTTGAGCTTGGCCGTACGAACCACACTCACCCCGTACCCTGCAGACCATCCCCCCACTATCGCCCTCCACGTGCCAGGCCGCCTATTTCGCCGCCACCAAAAACGAGGACCCTCTTTTTACTGCCACCAAATAAAAAACCTGTGACCTTTCCTTACCCCACAAAAGGCTCCTTATCGCGCCTTCAATGAAGAGTGTGTTCCCAGCCTTATCACTCCTTTCAATGAACTCCTCACTTCTTGCTCCTATTTCGGGGTGCTCCAAAACCATTGCCAGATAACATCAGCAAATGCAATGCACCACATATATTGCCCAGAAATAGCGGCCCCACGTGGCTAAGCAGGATGACCACACATCTGCTCAGGGGTCTCTTTATATCGCAAATAGCAGGCCGAGAGGATCTGCAAACCAGGAAGGCACCTGAGCTTGGCCGTACCGTACGAAACCACACTCACCCCGTACCCTGCAGACCCTCCCCCTACCATTGCATCCCCACGTGCCAGGCCGCTATTTCACCACTCACAATACCTATCTCTTCTCTAGCTGTCCCCTAAATGTAGTACCATAATATCTGGCTTACCCCACTTTATCCTGGATGTCTTTACTATTCCCAATAACTGCCCCACCCCCTACCTTGCTTCCCTATCCATCTAATCCCTACTTCAATTACGCTGCACCCCGGGGTTGCTCCTCTCTTGGTGCCAGCAGCACGACTCTCCATCCAGTGCACATAGGAGTGTCCCAGGATCCGCACTCTCATTGCACGTCCTGCAAATAACCAAAATGTAAACTATTAACTGTAATGCACACACACACACAGTGTACCCGAACTGAAAAGAAACCAAAAGAAACAAGGAAACAAATTATTATTATTAAAACAAAACAATTGTTCCCCATAAGTTTTCCCTTCATTTCTTTAATGACCTCACATATCCCCTATACGCTTCCCATTTCCATCTCCCCATCTTTTAAATTCGGTCCTTTGGGTAACCCAATTGTGCCTCAGTACCAGCAGCTCCTATCCTGAAAGAATGGGTGCAAACATAACTCCTCTTTCCACCAAGCCCTTCCATGGCCTGCTGCGGAACCATTTTTAATTGATACCCGGACAAGTTAGTACCACCCTTGTGCCCCCAGAACATGCGACCGTTTGAAGGAGTCGCCTCCAAGTATCCCCTGATACATACCACTGGGCATACTTCACCACCATGGGCACCTAGAGCAATTGTTTTCTCAATCCTTAGGGCAGCTGTAAAACTAAAACAAATGATGCCCTACAAAGATTGTTATCAGCTCCATCTCCTCCTACTTGTACTATGCTGTAAAGAGCTTCCACACCACAAATTTTTTAGCCCAGTCCTCTTCCTTTAACCGAGCAAAGTATGAAATACCACTAAATAGTTCCAAGCCGTCCTTTATTGACTTACCGCCGAACTTCAGTAGCTATTTGAACACAACATTCTGCCCTACCTCCTCTGTCCCTTTAAAACTCGATCCAACCCTTTCATCACTGCTTGCTCTCCATGTGCTATGGCTTGGTTTCAGTGTGTTTCTATTACGTGATTACGGCGTGTTATAGCAAGTATTTATTTTACTTTTATGTTTATTATATACACATACATACGCATATATATATATATATAAATCACGAGTATAGCAGTCTGTAGTGATACCTTTTTTATTGGACTAACGTTACATTTAAAGTACAAGCTTTCGAGAGGATTCCTCCCTTCGTCAGGTATAGAAGCTAACTGATCAGAATAATAGAATTAAACATAGGGACAGTCATAGGGCATATGTTTAATTCTATTATTCTGATCAGTTAGCTTCTATACCTGACGAAGGGAGGAATCCTCTCGAAAGCTTGTACTTTAAATGTAACGTTAGTCCAATAAAAAAGGTATCACTACAGACTGCTATACTCGTGATTTTGGCATCTGGACTAACACGGCCGACCCAATCTATATATATATATATATATATATATATATATACATACATACCCATATACATACATTATTTTTAATCAATATTCCACACCATTAATTCAATACATAACCAGTAATGACTACAAAAAAAAGGAAACGTTTTTGATGATTCGTTTCGTTGTGGTTTATTTCGGTAAGATCAAAAATCCAATCTTCCCACCGGGCATCCCTCAATATTCCTTGGTACGAAAAAGATCCTAAATAGGAAAAAAAGGGGGAAAGAATAAAAACAACTACAATAAAAGAAAAGCAAGCCAAGATTAATGCTATCCATCTACAAGATTGACTACAAGATTGACTTTATTGAAACAACGCGAACTCCACTGGATTTATGAGTTACAAACTATGGCTCCACTTGGATTAAATGAGGATAGAGACCTGAGTCCATTCTTGTAGATGGATAGCATTAATCTTGGCTTGCTTTTCTTTTATTGTAGTTGTTTTTATTCTTTCCCCCTTTTTTTCCTATTTAGGATCTTTTTCGTACCAAGGAATATTGAGGGATGCCCGGTGGGAAGATTGGATTTTTGATCTTACCGAAATAAACCACAACGAAATGAATCATCAAAAACGTTTCCTTTTTTTTGTAGTCATTACTGGTTATGTATTGAATTAATGGTGTGGAATATTGATACAGAGTATTGCCCTGTATATGTTATTGTACATGTTATGTCATGATTAATATAAAAACAGGGTTAGTCACTTTTGTGTAAATCTACTTCTTTGTAGAATATTTGTTTGTACAATTGTAATTATTATGTATCAAGTAATATCTACTACAGTGGTGTATTTAGGTTTTATGCTGCCCTAGGCCTGACTAAACTCGTGCACCCCCTAATTTAAATTTGAGGCACCTCCTCCTGTCAAGGGCACACCTCCTCCTGTCAAGGGCACACCTCTTCCTGGTTAATCCCCACCCTTCCTCTTTAAGCTCCACCTTTTCCTCTTAGAGCTCCGCCTTTTCCTCTCTTTATATTAAAAGTGGATACCAAGTGCCTACTTGTATATTTTGTATACCATTTCAAATGTATCTATTGAGAAATAAAATTATGAAATGTTTAAATTCAAGCATTTTTACAAAGAACAGCCACGCATGTCAAGTATACTGGATCACAGCCACTCTAATTGGTTGAACAATAAAATCCACAGAAACGTGCACTGCATATGAACGTATCACAGAGCTGTACAGCAATAAAACTCACAGTACTATGCAGTGTGTATCACAGAACCCACAGCAATAAAACTCCCAGCAATGCAATGTTTGGTGTGTGTCAGCGTATCAGAATCCACAGCAATAAAAATTCCAGCAATGCAATGTGCAGTGTGTATGAGTGTATCAGAATCCACAGCAATAAAACTCCCAGTAATGCAATGTGTGGGTCAGCGTATCAGAATCCACAGCAATAAAACTCCCGGGGGCGTGGCCGGGACATCCAGGAAGATGGCCGCTTGATCGGTGAGCTCCGCTGAGCGCGCTGTGTTTACCCCTTTTCCGCTGCACATCCGCACCCATGGGTAAAGCCAGGAAGCCCCCACACACTCCTGGCCCCCCAGAGCTTGCTGGAACTCCGCAGACAGGGTCCATCAGGCCGTTTTTGGCCCCCCTTTCGACCGCTGAAAACGCTGACCCGGAATCCAAGATGGCCACCGCCGCATGCTCCTCGGCCTCCAGCTCTCCAACGCACTCGGTGAGTGTTTGGGACCCCCCAAATGACCTCCGCCAGCTCCTACAATATCTCCCCAGTAAAGAGGACTTAGCCATTGCCACCACGGAACTGGGAGCTTCCCTCCTCTCAGAAATCCGCGCGCTGCGCACAGATCTTGGCGGTATTCAAACCAGACTGCAGCACGTGGAGGTGACGCAGGAGCAACAGTCTGCCACGATAGTGGCCCACTCCGCTGCAATAACCACACAGCGCTCAGCCCTACAAATGATGGCTCGCCATTTAGAATGTAGAGAACAAAAACCGCCGGAATAACATCAGGATTCGAGGCCTCCCGGAAATAGAAAACACGCAGGAGGAATTAAAATGCACCCTCATCGCTTTATTTAACGAAGTTTTGGAACGGGACCCGACCACGGTTATCGAAATGGAACGCTATCACAGAGCACTGAGACCGAAGGGCCCACCTGACGCTCCCCCACGTGATGTGATTTGCTGCCTTTTACGCTACCCGCTGAAAGACTCCATACTGGCAGCGACCCGAGGTTCTCGCACCATTGATTTTGCGGGGGCTAAGATTTCGCTATTTCAGGATCTCTCACCCGCCACCCTGCAGTCCAGACGAATGCTACGTCCGCTCACGGCTGCCTTGCAGGACATGAAACTTCAATATAAGTGGCTATTTCCATTTGGCCTCCAAGTCCGCACACCATCGGGACCCCTCAGCCTTCGCAGTGAGCTGGACCTCCCGCTGTTTCTGGAGGAACTCTCTCTTCCACCGGACACGCTTCCGGCTTGGCCAGACCTGGCACTCTTATACAGTTGTGTTCAAAATTATTCAACCCCCAATGCTGTAAAGGGTTTTAGGGAATTTAGTGTACATTTGTAATTGTATTCAGAATGAAATCCTACAAGGACTTTTTAAAGAACCATATGCAACTAAAATGACATCAATTGGTTTTGTAATAACATAGTAAACGTTTCTTTTGTGAATTCTTCATTGACACAATTATTCAACCCCTTAAAGACTACCACTCTGAAGAACAGAGGTTCATTCAAGTGTTTTCAATCAGGTATTGAAAACACCTGTGGATGTCACGGAGCAGCAATAAAGCATAATAAGCACCAATTAGGCAGCTTTAAAATGACTGTGATACTCAGCTCCTTCTAGACATTTACTGGTGTGGTTACAAACATGGTGAAGTCAAGAGAATGGTCAAGGAAGACAAGAGAAGAGGTGATTACTCTTCACAGGAAGGGCAATGGCTATAAGAAGATTGCAAAGATGTTAAACATACCAAGAGAGACCATAGGAAGCATCATTCGCAAATTCAAGGCAAAGGCACTGTTGAAACGCTACCTGGTTGTGGCAGAAAGAAGATGCTGACTTCGACTGCTGTGCGCTACCTGAAGCGTAGAGTGGAGAAAAGTCCCCGTGTGACTGCTGAGGAACTGAGAAAGATTTTGTCAGATGTGGGTACTGAAGTTTCAGCTCAGACAATACGGCGCACCACTGCGTAATGAAGGCCTCCATGCCAGAACTCCCAGGCGCACCCCCTTGCTGTCTCCAAAGAATAAGAAGAGTCGACTGCAGTATGCCAAAAGTCATGTGGACAAACCACAGAAGTTTTGGGATAGTGTTCTGTGGACTGATGAAACAAAATTAGAACTGTTTGGGCCCATGGATTCAACGCTATGTTTGGAGGAGGCCTATGAAGAAAAGAACACCTTGCCTACTGTGAAGCATGGCGGGGGGTCAATCATGCTTTGGGGCTGTTTTGCTTCTGCAGGTACAGGGAAGCTTCAGCGTGTGCAAGGTACCATGAATTCTCTTCAGTACCAGGAGATATTGGATGACAATGTGATGCAGTCCGTCACAAACCTGAGGCTTGGGAGACGTTGGACCTTTCAACAGGACAATGATCCCAAGCATACCTCCAAGTCCACTAGAGCATGGTTGCAGATTAAAGGCTGGAACATTTTGGAGTGGCCATCGCAGTCACCAGACTTAAATCCGATTGAGAACCTCTGGGGGACTTAAGGAAAGCAGTTGCAGTGCGCAAGCCTAAGAATGTGACTGAACTGGAGGCTTTGCCCATGACGAATGGGCGAAGATACCCGTAGATCGCCACAAGACACTTGTGTCAAGCTATGCTTCACGTTTAAAAGCTGTTATAACTGTAAAAGGATGTTGTACTAAGATTTGAATGTCACTTGGGGGTTGAACAAAACTGATAATGATGTGAGCACAGAAGAAAAGACATTTGTGGCTATTTCATTATAAATGTTATGTTATATTTGTTGACCTACACGTGCCTCTTTGATTTAATTGTAAGCAAGATGACTGAATGATCAAAATCAATGTCAAACTGGCCAAAACACTCAATTTCAGTGGGGTTGAATAATTTTGAACACAACTGTATATGCCGCCAGAACAGGCCCCAACACGCCCGCGAAGATCCCGCCGCAGACGCCGCTCCTCCTCCTCGCAGGCACCGGTGAATTGAACGGGCTTCCATTGGCTCCGTTTACATTGTCCTGGGACCTCTGGACCTCTCCTTCTGATGCGGAAGCCGCCCTTAGCTGACACCGGCACCTAACCGGTTTGAAGACCTTGACAACGTCAGTATCCTTTTTATATGCTTCTTGGCCTTACGATATGTCATCGGGCCTGAGGTGCGCTTGGTCGCCTAAGCCTCCTCCCCGGCTGACTTATGCAATACGGCTGGAGGCGAGGTTCCTTTTCACCCTTGAACCTACCCCAGCCTGCCCTTACCGTTTACGGCCTAACACACTGCAAGACTCCATGCGCCTCAGGGGCGGCCTGTGCGAACTGTTATTTTTCTTTTTTCTTCTTTTCCTGAGTACACCTGTGTACGTATCCGAACGGAGGGCTGCGCGTTCAGTGCCTCCTGCGTGATTTTTGACTTTTCTTTTTGAACTTTTTGAGAACAAAAGTTTTTACTTATTTTATTCCGCTGCTTTCTTAATATCTGTTGCTAAATTGCACTCTTAATTTATTGTTATACTACTTGATTTTCACTGTTGACCGTCCCGCGCCGGGTACCCCCCACGAGTCAGTGCCTACACAGTGTGCTGGTGGTGTACGCACCCCCCTCTGTGACCTGGGACTCCCCCGCGCCCACTCGGCGACGTGGTGAATTGTCTCTTTAGGCACGTGCTCCTTGTGTATATAGTTGTACCATTGTAATTGGTTATCTGTCTTTGTTCCCCTGTACCTGGTTTGCCCTACTGGGCGCTCCCCCATATCCCCTTCTCAGTCCTTTCATATTGTTATCCCTCTCACGATTATACCATGGCCACCGTCCCCCGCACTCTTAAAGTCCTCTCCATTAACGCAAAAGGCCTGAACATACCCGAAAAGCGCCATGCGGCCCTCAGGGAATTTACTTCACTTCACGCGGATGTAGTATTAGTGCAGGAAACCCACTTTCCACAGGCCCGGCCTCCCTCTTTCAAAAGCCACAAATATTCTACAGGTTATTTTAGCAATGCCACTGCTGGTAAAGTTTGCGGAACGGCGTGTTGTTTTCTCGCTCCATCCCATTTAGCAACTCGACCTCCTTGTTAGATCCCGCTGGTCGTTACACGTTTGTGAAGGGCCAAATTGGTGCGCAATGGTACACTTTCGTCTCCATATACCTCCCGAATCGACGGCAACACTCCGCCATTCGTTCTATACTTCGTCGCCTGCAGGATTTCCAGGAGGGTATCTTAGTGGTGGGAGGTGACCTCAACCTGCCGCTTGACGCTCGCCTGGATACCTCTAGAGGTGTCACTAGCACCCCACACTCCGTCCTCTGCCGCACTCGACTTGCGCTACAATCCCTGAGATTGATGGACTGCTGGCGCTCGCTCTTCCCCTCCACACGAGACTACACGTATTATAGAGCTCCGCATCAGCTCTACACACGCCTTGACTATATCTTTCTCCCTTTTGGTAGTATGCACCTTTTGGAATCTGCCTCCATTGGCCCCATGACCTGGTCGGATCACTGCCCGGTCCTGATCACGCTCTCCTCCCCTCTCGCCCGCCCTAGGGAGAAACTCTGGCGCCTCAACGAATCCCTTCTCACCGACCCCCAGATTAAAGAAGGCCTCCACGACGCACTACACAATTATTTTACGGAGAATGACACACCCGACTGTTCCCCACAGATTATTTGTCCAATCACTGCGGAGGAACTGCATGAAGCGATCAAGCGAACGCCAGTGGGTAAGACCCCGGGGCCTGATGGTTTTACCCTTAAATACTATAAAACGTGCGAAAAGCTCCTCTCTCGCGCCTGGCTGGCTGCTTTTAACGGACTGACTGAACCTGCATCCCATATTGCCCCACAAACACTCTCTGCCACCATCACATTAATCCCTAAACCTGATAAAGATCACGCCCTGTGTGCCAATTATAGACCAATCTCCCTCCTGAATCAGGATGTAAAACTTTTTGCTAAGGTACTTGCTCTGCGAATTGCAAACCATATGAGACACCTGATCCACCCTGACCAGACGGGATTTATCCCAGGGAGGGAGGGGCGAGATAATACTACGCTGGCCATTAACTTGATTCATGCTGTTCAGAGAACTGGCACCGGTCCGACCCTGCTCCTCTCCACCGACGCTGAGAAGGCGTTTGATAGGGTACACTGGCCTTTTTTATTCCAGACTCTACAGCATATGGGATTTGGCCCCAACGCCCTGCGCTGGATAACCGCCTTATATGACTCACCTACCGCTCGCATTAATCTAAATGGCACCTTGTCCTCCCCCTTCACCATTAAAAACGGCACTCGACAGGGTTGCCCTCTCTCCCTCTTTTATTTGCATTATCTCTGGAACCCCTCCTTCAAGCTGTCAGGGCCAACCCCTCTATCCATGGTATCTGTGTTGGACGCCACACATATAAGGTGGCGGCATATGCAGATGATCTGCTATTTTTTGTACAGCAGCCCCAGATTTCCTTGCCTTCCCTCATTGAACTACTACGCGAATATGGCTCGCTCAGTAATTACAAAATTAATATGTCAAAATCGGAAATTCTGAACATTTCAATACCTGCTCCCCTTAGCACACACATTCAATCCACATTCCCCTTTCGATGGTGTAATACCTCCCTTAAATACCTCGGAGTCCACCTCACCCCAGCGGTATCAAATCTTTATACCACAAATTTTGTCCCCCTGCTTCGGGTCCTGGAAAAAGACCTTACTCGATGGGCCATCCCACACATCACGTGGTTTGGACGCATAAATGTCCTTAAAATGAACGTTCTTCCAAGAGTCCTTTACTTATTGCAGACCCTGCCGATACATGTCCCATCTGCCTTCTTCCGCTCCTTGCAGTCTCTCTTCATTAGATATGTATGGGCCGGGAGTAAACCAAGACTGAGCGTGACACTGCTAACAGCTCCTCGCTCTCGTGGAGGTCTAGCTCTGCCACATTTGCAGCGCTATTACCAGGCTGTTCATCTTCTGCGATTGGTGGAGTGGAGCTTGGGTACCTCAGGTAAACAATGGGTGGCGTTAGAGCATGAACTGGCCGGCCGCTCGCTAACCTCCCTCCCTTGGCTTTTAGGCACCGCTGCCCTTACTGACATCCCCACACACCCGACAGTTTCGGTCACACTGGCCATCTGGCGGCGGCTACAGAGGTTCACGCAGCTAGCCCCCTGGCCCTCTCCGCTTCTCCCTCTCAATCACTTACCGGCCTTCTCGCCACGACTGTTACCTCTCACTGACGCGGCTCTGCCACGAAACCCCCTACGGGCCTTTACATAGATGGGGACCGACCTAAAGCCCCGAAGGACGTACCGTTGGCCCACCCCGACTCCTTTCTTACGACATTCCATATGCACTGCCTCATAACCTATCTCCGCTCCCTAGCTCCATTGGAAAAATACACTCGCCCACTGACCGTATTTGAACAAGTGATCACCCGTAAGACTCTTCCCCAACACGGCATATCGACTCTGTACGGTGTCCTGCAAAATCTCTCCCCCTCCACACCCCCCTACGTTGCGAAATGGGAGATGGAACTCCACCAAACATTCACAGAGGAAGAGTGGAGTCAAATGTTTGCGCTCAATACCCGGTGTTCCATTGCTACTCGTACACAAGAAACGGCTTACAAGCTGCTGTCGCGATGGTATAGGGCGCCCACCACTATTGCTACATATTCAGTCACGGCAGATGCCTCCTGCTGGAGGTGCGGATCACAGCGCGCTGACCTCTTGCATATATGGTGGTCCTGCCCAGTGTTGCAACCCTTCTGGACACTGGTTCACGATGCCATTAGCAACATCTCTAACACTCCACCTTCCTATACACCAGCGGCCATGCTGCTCCACCACACACCGCTACCTGTGAACACCTACAGAAACTCTCTTGATATTCGGCTACTGAACGCCGCCAAAGCGGTAGTACCCAGGCACTGGAAATCTCCGATAGCCCCCACTTTCCGAGACTGGCTAGACGAAGTCCAACGTATAAGAGATGTAGAGGATCTGATGCACCAATCCTCCGGCACCTCTGCCAAACACCTGAGGCGTTGGTTTTATTGGTCTACACCAGCCTGCTCCCCACCTCACAACTCTGTAGATCTTTCTTGACTGCAATTGAATAACAAATGATTGGCTAACCCCCTAGCCCCCACCTTTCTCTTTTATTCCCTTGTCACAGGTTGTATCCCTACCCCCCCTTTTTTTTTTTGCTTAAATTTGTATTATATGTATTCATATATGATGTTCACAGAGACGCCGTATCGAAAATACACACTTTATTATCTGATACTTACGTCCCAAATAATTCGCAATTGTTTGAATATGTGGCAATGCACTTAATGTCAAATGATGTATGTTTTCAAATAACTTAATAAAACCTTTATTACAATAAAAAAAAAAAAAAAAAACTCCCAGCAATGCAATGTGCGGTGTGTATGAGTGCATCAGAATTCACTGCAATAAAACTCCCAGCAATGCAATGTGTGGTGTGTATGAGTGCATCAGAATCCACTGCAATAAAACTCCCAGCAGACCGAGTGTATATGAGCACACAGCAATTATTTATTCTACATTTACCGGCCTCTGTCCGAGATAGGGCTGTGTGCAGAGTCAGCAGGGACTGTGTACAGACTCAGCAGGAGGTCCCTCCAGGCCACGTTAGGATCACGGCTGTGCCTGTGCGTGAAACCATCTTGTCAGTAGTGGGGTGCCACTGCCAGAGGGTGCACCGTGGCTTTGATTCCCTTCCCGGTGGGTGTTCAGTCCAGAATAGAGTGACAGTCCATGTTAACGAAAGGGCGGGCAGCTGCGTGCCACGTGGTTCAGCCAGTCAGGTGGTACTGAGACTCAGTACCACCTGACTGGCCGGACCGAGTGTGACCTGCACGCAAGCAGCCTCACCAGGAGCCAGGCAGCTCAATGACAAATTTCTATCACTGCAGTGCTGGTTAAGGAAAGGTCCACTTTAAACAGCAGTAAGCAGACAGGGCTTCATATTCTGCTGATAACCCCCCCCTTTACCTGCCGTTTACTGTCATCTTCTCTCTCTGGACACAAATCACATCCCCCTCCCCTCTCCTAGAGCTGCTGCGGGGCAGGGGAGGAGCTATGGAGGGAGGAGAGGGGGATTTTTATTCTATTCGATTTTATTCCGTATGCAAACGCCATGCTCCGCTCGTTGTTTGAGAACACAGCTCAAAGCTGACACACAGTGACAGTGGCACCTCCTAGTACCCCCTAATGACACCCCAATAATCACTGGTACCTGGTGCGGCCCGCCCTCCGCCACTCCTCTAAGTACACCACTGCTCTGGTGATATGCTCACACACAAGTTTGGCGAACTGCCAGCAAGTACGGTGCTGTTTGAAGGCAGTGCAAATCCCCATAGAGAAGTAATGGTTAATCTATTCAGAGAACACCAAACAGCAGAGAAATGTCAGTGAAATGCCCTGATGTTCGGTGGTTTCAATCAGCAGGTTTATTCAGGCGAACCCCATAGGTTTCAATGTTAAAAATATTCCCTTTTTTATGCAATATCTAATAAACCATTTATTATTTTAATCTGCAGTAAAAAGTCTTTATTTATTTATTGATTTTTTTTTGTACCTTTTAGTGATTTTTCAGAATTTTTTGGGCTAAATTCTTCTTTTTCTGTAACAGAACTTTTTATTATCAATCATAGGATCTTATATGTAAATTCCAGACATTTTCGTTCAGTAGTTCTTTTGAAAACAACAGGCCATGGGTTTGCGGTGGCAGCATACAGCGGCCGACTCCATGCACTTTAGGGACCCTGCGGTGAATGGTGAATTCACTGCAGGGTGGGGAAATTTTATTCCCCGAAGTGCAGGGAACTACAGAACACCAAAATGTTGGCGTCATTTCGGTGCTCTGTGAGTAACCCAATTAGTGGTGAGGTTTTTTGTTGCCCCCTGGAAAGTGAAAGCCTAGGCCTTGCCTACCCAGGACATACTTGAAAATTAGTGACATCTCAATGTTTCCTTCCTGGTAAAATAGTTTTCAAAAGTAAAAAAAGTGCCGCCCTAGGCCTGGGCCTTGTTGGCCTAGGCCAAGATACACCAGTGATCTACTAGCATTATGGAAAGTTGATAGAGAATGTTTTTTTGTATAAGTTATGATGCATTTTGTCCTCTAATTGATATAGAGATTAAGATAGCTATTCTCTTAAAAATCTATTCGTATGAATTGTGATGGATTAAAGGAAACGCTCTGTATAAATGTTCTTTTCCTATTACGAAATAGTTAGGACTTATGGTTTAAATAACCTTTTCTTTTCATGACTTAATATGTCTTAGGCTCTGTCTGCGATTTTTTGTCCGATAGTGGTATATATTATTGAGTTTATGGTATGATCACATATAATTAGCATTTCCTTTTTTTGCTGGGTATGTCTGATTTGTTTTGTTTTTGTGTGATTCGGTGCTCTCTGAACCTATTTATGGCCATTATCCATTATTTTTTCACCCAGGCGCTTTGTATACCTTCCCTTTCTCTTTGGATGTCTATTGCGCATGCGCCGCTTAGGCGCATGCGCATAGCACCCTTGTCGTCGCCGGACTATCGTGATGGCTTTCTGCGTGAGTCCAGGTGTCTGACATGGCGGCCGCCGTTATCTGACACAGGTGTGTGGGCATTTCATTTCCTTGGCGATTGGTTTACATGGGGAACTTATGATATATATATGTGTGTCTTTTATACTGACCTTTATCCCTTGACAAAGACTGAGGTCGAAACGTTGGGATCCCTGGCTCTGCTCTCTATTGGCTATTTTTTTCCTAAAGTGCCTGGTAACTTTTCTATATTTGCTACATGTTGGTTCTATGCTTGGATTATTGACTTATTCTTTGTGATCTTGTAGTATTTGGTTATACATTATAAGTCATATTTTATTTTACTGGATACCAATAATTTTTTTTTTTTCTACTGGACTGCATTCTATTCTGTTTTTTTTCAAATACTTTAGAGGTTTATGGGAAGCCTCCTATAGATGGTGCACCCTTGCTCTTTAGTGTGCAGGACAACTATTTGTTTTATTCTACTAGTTATCTTATTTGGCTGCCATGTCCATTTGCGCAGAATTTTTATTGTGTAATGTAGGATAGACAACATAGGTAGCAAACTTTCCAATGTATCAACAAAACCCACTTCTGCAATGCAATACAGGTAGTACAGCTCTCAACCTTTCTATGTTTTTCTGAGCCTTTTTTCAAGTGGAAATAATGGCATTGGGAAGAAAATTATTATTCTATATGATGATAGCAACATATCAAGAAGAATGTAAGAATTACCGTTGCTAGATTACTCTGTGCATGATCATCCACTTGCATTTATTCTCTATTCCATGTGAAAGTTGTGAGTTTCTAGGGATAAATTGATGGAAGTCAAGAATAGACTTAAAGGGTCACTACCACCAAAAAAATGAAATGTTCTTATTTTGTTTACTTTATGGTGTTGATATCATAAAAGAACTTTGTTTTTCTCATGTATGTTTAGTTAAACAATTTTTTACAGCACTTGTTTCTCACTGTGGGGCATTGGGCAGAGAATGGAGTCTATCAGGGTTATTCAGAGAGCAACGAAAAGTCACTGATATTTCAGCGCTCTCCCGTCTCCCATTCCCTGAACTTCGACTAGTCCAATTCGCTGACCCTGCGGTTAATTCAGCATTCACTGCAGGGTCCCAGAATTGCAGGGAACAAGCCACCGAACGCATTAAAAAAACACTGCAAAACCTCCGAACGCATCCGAAAAATATCCGAATCGATCCGAAAAAAACGACGACCCATCGAGCAGAGTGCCGACCAGCTGCCGCAAAAAAGCAGACGAATGGGTAAAAACCAAAAAGACAACAAAAAAACATTGCGACTTTTAAAACATGTTTACAAAAGAACTACTGCACGAAAATGCCTGGAAATAACATATACGTCCTATGAATAATAATAAATAGGTCTGTTACAGGAAAAAAAAATTGCCCAAAAAATGCCTAAAAATACTAATAAATAAATAAAGAGACTTTTTGCTGCAAGTGAAAAGAATAAACTGTTGAATAGATAATTAATAAAAACAAGGAATATTTTTTAAATTGAAAACTAAGGGATTTGCCTGATTAAACCTGTCGAATGAAACCACCGAAAATCAGGGCATTTCACTGACATTTCGGTGCGGTACAGTGTTCTCTGAATAGATTAACCATTACTTCCCTATGGGAATTTCACTGTCATCAGAGATCACTGTATTTCGCTGGCAATTCGCCAAATATTGGCAAATTGCCAGCTTTTTGAATAGCCGAATGGTTCTGAAATTGCACCGTACGGGAGAAATTCACTGTTAGTGCAATTTCGGGGCCAATTCAACGCTCTTTGAATAACCCCTTATGAGTAAGACTTCCAGAAACCCGACTCATAAACTTGCAGGTGTATGGGAGGTGATGTCAATGACATTACCAGGGGTAGTATCCATCATTGGTAGCCCACTTTCATATCTCATTCATCTGCAATCTCTTATCTCAGGCAACCTAGATAACACAATAGATTCCCTGCAGCCTTGACTTAACATTCATTCCCCGCCCATTGAATCAGTGAGACTTGCCCTAAGAGATTGAATACTGTTGCCTCATGGGAAAATCCCCTAAATGGAAGCAGGAGAAAAAACACCTAACTTTATTTTTACTTTTTATATGCAATTACTTCAAATAAAAAAAAACAGGAACATGTGTTTTATAATGTGTTTTTTTTACTCTAGTTACAGCTTATATTAGTGGCAATGTCACATTAAAGTGTAACATTACTTTCTTTGTCTTCCCCATCAATAAAGTAGGAAAATCTCTGTTGTACTTTTTTAGAGAGGAACCATTCTGTAGCTCAGGCAGGCCGGGCTTCATGTTACCATATGCCGTTTCAAATCAGAGGTCTGAGGATAATGTACATGGATGTAGACAGCAATTCATCGAGCAGACTGTTTCAGTTATTTTGCCGCCAGACTGTACACAGTCTTGTGGTTTTACGAAACTATTCACAATCCATACATTTTTAACATTTTCATATCCGCTGGAGAATCAGATGCTACATGTGAGATTTTGCCGTTTGTCGACTTACAGGGTTATCCAAAGAGATTCGAATTGCTTGAGAAAGGTAACCGAACGCTGAAAATCAGCGTTCGGTTCCCTTTCCTGGCCATTCGGCTATCCAGAGAGCAGGCAATTCGCCAAATCCTGTCGAATTGCCTGCACATACGGTGCCTGTTCGGTGCCTGTTCGAGGGTAGTGAAATCCCCATGAAAAGCAATGCTTCGGCTATTCAGAGAACACAAACCAGCAGTGAAAGGTTCCCCTAATGCCCTGCCATTCGGTGGTTTAATTCGGCAAATTTATTCAGGAGAATCCCATAGACGTCAATGTTAAAAATATTCCCGTTTTAATTCAATATCTAATAAACCGTTCATTATAAAATTCTGCAGCAAAAAGTCTCTTTATTTATAGATTTTTTAGGATACTTTAAGCATTTTTCTGAATTTTTTAAAAAAAATTAAAAGTCCGATTTTTTTTTTTTTTTTTTTCAGTTTACTTATTTTTTTTGTAACAGCCCTCTTTATTATCATTCCTGGACCTCCTGTGAAAATTTCAGACATTTTCGCTCAGTAGTTTCTTTGCAAACAGCGTTTCATTTTCCCAGATTCATACAAATGGTTTTTCTAATTTATTCACTGCTCCTCTACGTCACAGCTGCTTCGGCTCTGTGTGATTCGGCTCCTGTTCGGCTCATGTTCGGCTTTTTCGAAGGTTAATCCAGATGTTTTTGCTTGTTTTCAGCATGCATTTGGTTAGTTTTCGTCAGGTTTTCGCAGCTTTTCCCTGCAATTCGGGGACCCTGTGCTGTTTGCTGAATACACCGCAGGGTCACCGAAATGCAATCGGCAAAAGGAACCGAATTGAAGAGAACGAAAAGTCACCGAACGTGCGGTGACTTTTCGAATCTCTTTGGATAACCCTGTTAGATTACCTCATGATTATGAAATTCATAAAAAAAACAATCTCACCCCCCACCTCCAGAACACGAATTCATACTTACGATACTTATGGATAAGGCTGAATTTATATTAAGGGCAGGTAGCATAGCGGAAAATTCTCTTGAATTCAAGATGCTGAGGAATATAAACAGGGTTATCCAATGCGATCCGAATGGCTGGAGAAAGGTAACCGAACGCTGAAAATCAGCGTTCGGTTACCTTTCTTGGCCATTCGACTATCCAGAGAGCAGGCAATATGCCAAATCCTGGCGAATTGCCTGCACATACGGTGCCTGTTCGGTGCCTGTTCGAGGGCAGTGAAATCCCCATAAAAAAAGCACTGCTTCGGCTATTCAGAGAACACAAACTAGCAGTGAAAGGTTCCCGAAATGACCTGCCATTCGGTGGTTTAATTCGGCAGGTTTATTCAGGCAAATCCCATAGGCTTCAATGTTAAAAATATTCTGGTTTTAATTCAATATCTAATAAACCCTTCATTATAAAATTCTGCAGTAAAGAATCTCTTTATTTATAGATTTTTTAGGATATTTTAAGCTTTTTTCTCGATTTTTATTTTTTTTAAAAAAGTCAGATTTTTTTTTAAGTTTACTTATCATTTCTTGGACTTCATATGTAAATTTCAGACATTTTCGCTCAGTAGTTTCTTTGCAAACAGCGTTTCTTTTTTCAAACATTCAAGCAAACTGTTTTTCTAATTTATTCACTCCATTCGTCTGCGGTGTCGGCTTTTTCCGGCGGCTTCGCCGCGTGTGATCGGCTCCTGCTCGGGTTTTTCCGGCATTTTCGGCGCGTTAATCCAGATGTTTTTGGCATGCATTCACCGGGTTTTGCGGTTAGTTTTCGTCAGGTTTGCGGCGGCCTTTCCCTGCAATTCGGGGATCCTGTGGTGCTTGCTGAATACACCGTAGGGTCACCGAAATGGGATCGGCAAAATGAACCGACTTGAAGAGAACGAAAAGTCACCGAACGTGCGGTGACTTTTCGATTCTCTTTGAATTACCCTGTAAGTAGATGTCACACAATATTGCAATTTTGAAATTTTCAGGTCTATTCACTAACAGGGTTATTCAGAAAGAGCCCAACTTATTTACACTAACAGGGTTATTCAGAGAGCGTTGAAAAGCAGGAGAATGACTGGAGAATGAAAAATTCTAGGTCAAAATAGCCGATTTGGAAAGTAAGATAAATGGGAGAATTTTTCTGGTTTGGCTATTTTGACCTAGAATTTCCCATTCTCCAGTCAGTCTCCTGCTTTTCACCGCTCTCTGAATAACCCTGTTACATGTTTTGTACGGTGCACTTTCATTGCCATTCGGCTATTCAGAGCAGGCAGTTCACCAAATTTTGGCAAATTGTCTACACGTACAGTGCCTGTTCGATGGTAGGGAAATCACCCATAGAGAAGCAATGGTTTATCTATTCAGAGAACACCGAACAGCAGTGAAATGTCAGTGAACTGCCCTGCTGATCGGTGGTTTAATTCGACAGGTTTAATCAGGTGAATCCCATAGGTTTCAATGTTAAAAATATTCCCGTTTTAATTCAATATCTAATAAATCATTTATTCTTTTGATCTGCCTGCAAAAATTCTCCTTCTTCAGTTTTTAGGCATTTTTTAGCAAAAAAAATTTCAGATTTTTTTAGTAGCGTTTTTTCTTTTTTTTGTAACAGACCTTTTTATTATCATTCTTTGGATCTTATATGTTAATTCCAGACATTTTCGTTCAGTAGTTTTTTGCAAACAGCGTTTCAGTTTTGACACTTTCAAATCGTATTGTTTTTTTTTTTACCCGTCTGCCGGCTTGTCGGCTTTTTTCTGTGGCTGCTCGGTGCTGACTGAGTTCGGCGACTCGACGGCTGTGTTTGGAGGCTTTTCAGCAGGTTTATGGTGGCTGTCCGGCGGGTTGGCGGCGGCGGGGGACATGTATGCGGTTGCAGGTGGCGTGTTGCATATTTGTGGCAGTTTGTAGGATCGGATCCGATAATTTATTGGATCGATCCGATATTTCTGTGAATTTTTTTAAAAAAAAAGCGTTGCAGACTCACTGAAATTATCGGATCCAATAATTTAGTTGGTTTTGCATTTCGGGGACCCTGCGGTGAATGCTGAATTCACCACAGGGTCGGGAAATTTGATTCGCTGAAGTGCTGGAAAGTGCTCGGTGCTCTCTGAATAACCCCTTTAAAAGGTAAAACTCAGGAGAATTGGCAGAGGTGAAACATCTAGACTAAATAGCCAATTTGGAAAGTGAGATAAATGGGGGAATTTTTCTGGTTTGGCTATTTTGACCTGGATTTTTCACTTCTCCAGTCATTCTCCTGAGTTTCACCTTTTAGTGAATAGACCTGAAATGTTTTCAATTTGAAAATGTACGTGAGCAGCATCTTATGTTTTATTGAAGACTACTCTTTGATTACAGACATATAGTAAAACATAGACAGGGCCAGGGATGTATTCTTGCACAGGCTAACTAGGCCTGGGCCTAGGGTGGCAGATTGGAGGGGACAACATTTTTGTGAGCGATAAAGTTTTTTTTTTAAAAAAAAAATAATATATATATATATATATATACAGTTGTGTTCAAAATTATTCAACCCCCACTGAAATTGAGTGTTTTGGCCAGTTTGTCATTGATTTTGATCATTCAGTCATCTTGCTTACAATTAAATCAAAGAGGCACGTGTAGGTCAGACAAATATAACATAACATTTATAATGAAATAACCACAAATGTCTTTTCTGTGCTCACATCATTATCAGTTTTATTCAACCCCCAAGTGACATTCAATCTTAGTACTTAGTACAACATCCTTTTACAGTTATAACAGCTTTTAAACGTGAAGCATAGCTTGACACAAGTGTCTTGCAGCGATCTACGGGTATCTTCGCCCATTCGTCATGGGCAAAAGCCTCCAGTTCAGTCACATTCTTAGGCTTGCGCACTGCAACTGCTTTCTTTAAGTCCCACCAGAGGTTCTCAATGGGATTTAAGTCAGGTGACTGCGATGGCCACTCCAAAATGTTCCAGCCTTTAATCTGCAACCATGCTCTAGTGGACTTGGAGGTATGCTTGGGATCATTGTCCTGTTGAAAGGTCCAACGTCTCCCAAGCCTCAGGTTTGTGACGGACTGCATCAAATTGTCATCCAATATCTCCTGGTACTGAAGAGAATTCATGGTACCTTGCACACGCTGAAGCTTCCCTGTACCTGCAGAAGCAAAACAGCCCCAAAGCATGATTGACCCCCCGCCATGCTTCACAGTAGGCAAGGTGTTCTTTTCTTCATAGGCCTTGTTCTTCCTCCTCCAAACATAGCGTTGATCCATGGGCCCAAACAGTTCTAATTTTGTTTCATCAGTCCACAGAACACTATCCAAAACTTCTGTGGTTTGTCCACATGACTTTTGGCATACTGCAGTCGACTCTTCTTATTCTTTGGAGACAGCAAGGGGGTGCGCCTGGGAGTTCTGGCATGGAGGCCTTCATTACGCAGTGTGCGCCGTATTGTCTGAGCTGAAACTTCAGTACCCACATCTGACAAATCTTTTCTCAGTTCCTCAGCAGTCACACAGGGACTTTTCTCTACTCTACGCTTCAGGTAGCGCACAGCAGTCGAAGTCAGCATCTTCTTTCTGCCACGACCAGGTAGCGTTTCAACAGTGCCCTTTGCCTTGAATTTGCGAATGATGCTTCCTATGGTCTCTCTTGGTATGTTTAACATCTTTGCAATCTTCTTATAGCCATTGCCCTTCCTGTGAAGAGTAATCACCTCTTCTCTTGTCTTCCTGGACCATTCTCTTGACTTCACCATGTTTGTAACCACACCAGTAAATGTCTAGAAGGAGCTGAGTATCACAGTCATTTTAAAGCTGCCTAATTGGTGCTTATTATGCTTTATTGCTGCTCCGTGACATCCACAGGTGTTTTCAATACCTGATTGAAAACACTTGAATGAACCTCTGTTCTTCAGAGTGGTAGTCTTTAAGGGGTTGAATAATTGTGTCAATGAAGAATTCACAAAAGAAACATTTACTACTGTATTACAAAACCAATTGATGTCATTTTAGTTGCATATGGTTCTTTAAAAAGTCCTTGTAGGATTTCATTCTGAATACAATTACAAATGTACACTAAATTCCCTAAAACCCTTTACAGCATCGGGGGTTGAATAATTTTGAACACAACTGTATATATATTATATATATTCATAGCCAAAATTGTTGGCACCCCAGACATTTTTTCCAGAAAATCAAGTATTTCTCACAGAAAAGTATTGCAGTAAGACATATTTTGCTATAGACATGTTTATTCCCTTTGTGTGTTTTGGAACAAAACAAAAAAAGGGAGGGATAAAACCAAATTGGACATAATGTCACACAAAACTCAAAAAATGGGCTGGACAAAATTCTTGGCACCCTTAACTTAATATTTGGTTGCACACCCTTTGGAAAAAATAACTGAAATCAGTTGCTTCCTATAAGCTTCTTACACCTCTCACCCAGAATTTTGGACCACTCTTCCTTTGCAAACTGCTCCAGGTCTCTCTTATTGGAAGGGCGCCTTTTCCCAACAGCAGTTTTAAGATCTCTCCACAGGTGTTCAATGGGATTTAGATCTGGACTCATTGCTGGCCACTTCAGAACTCTCCAGCGCTTTGTTGCCATCTATTTCTGGGTGCTTTTTGACGTATGTTTGGGGTCATTGTCCTGCTGGAAGACCCAAGATCTCGGACGTAAACCCAGCTTTCTGACACTGGGCTCTACAGTGCGAACCAAAATCCTTTGGTAATCCTCAGATTTCATGATGCCTTGCACACATTCAAGGCACCCAGTGCCAGAGGCAGCAAAACAACCCCAAAACATCATTAAACCTCCACCATATTTCACTATAGGTACTGTGTTCTTTTCTTTGTAGGCCTCATTCCGTTTTCGGTAAACAGTAGAATGATGTGCTTTACCAAAAAGCTCTATCTTGGTCTCATCTGTCCACAAGATGTTTTCCCAGAAGGATTTTGGCTTACTCAAGTACATTTTGGCAAACTGTAGTCTCGCTTTTTTTTATGTCTCTGTGTCAGCAGTTGGGTCCTCCTGGGTCTCCTGCCATAGCGTTTCATTTAATTTAAATGTCGACGGATAGTTCGCGCTGACACTGATGCTCCCTGAGCCTGCAGGACAGCTTGAATTTCTTTGGAACTTGTTTGGGGCTGCTTATCCACCATCCGGACTATCCTACGTTGCAACCTTTCATAAATTTTTCTCTTCCGTCCACGCCCAGAGAGATTAGCTACAGTGCCATGGGTTGCAAACTTCTTGATAATGTTGCGCACTGTGGACAAAGGCAAATCTAGATCTCTGGAGATGGACTAACCTTGAGATTGTTGATATTTTTCCACAATTTTGGTTCTCAAGTCCTCAGACAGTTCTCTTCTCCTTTTTCTGTTGTCCATGCTTAGTGTGGCACACACAGGCACACAATGCAAAGACTAAGTGAACTTCTCTCCTTTTTATCTGCTTTCAGGTGTGATTTTTATATTGCCCACACCTGTTACTTGCCCCAGGTGAGTTTACAGGAGCATCACATGCTTGAAACAATCTTATTTATCCACAATTTTGAAAGGGTGCCAAGAATTTTGTCCAGCCCACTTTTGGAGTTTTGTGTGACATTATGTCCAATTTGCTTTTTTTCCTCCCTTTTTTTGTTTTGTTCCAATACACACAAAGGGAATAAACATGTGTATAGCAAAACATGTGTTACTTAATTTTCTGGAAAAATGTCTGGGGTGCCAACGATTTCGGCCATGACTGTATATATATTAGAACTCAATGTAATCACGCCACAGTTTACAAACTTCCCATAATCCTGCTTTTACTCCCTGCTCTCATTGACATTAATTTAGCTGCAGTATGTCACAGCCCTCACCGCCGGCACCATAAAATGCCCAAATTGGATGCCGTTCCCACTTCATAGGCACTCCAGACCGAGTTTTCCCCTTTTCCCGTGTCCAGGTGCCCAGGAGTCCACACCAGATTTTTCCCTGAAATCCAAAACTCAGGTGTGGGCTGGGCCTCCTTTATAATTGCGCTCCACCCTAGAGGTACTGCTTCTGCATTGAAGTCCCCAGTTCCCTTCAACCTGCGCGCAGTGCACATCAGCTACCTTTTCTGAAGATCCTCCCAGACCTCAAACATACCATTGGCCAGTGTTTACCTGTGTATGACCTTTGCTTTGGATTCTGACATTTCTCTTGTCTGCCGCCCGCCTCAACCCATGCTAGGACTTTGACCACAATATCTGGATTGCCCCTCTTGGAGACCTCGCCTTATACCCATATTTGCCTGGACTTTATCCATCGTGTTTCCTGGTCCTCAGCCCCCTCTGGTTTTCTGTCTTATTCCCATTAAGTGTCCCTGTGCTCCTCCAGTTGCTCTGTGTCTCTTTCTGTTATTGTAAGCTGGACTATTTTTGCTATTTGCACAGACTGCTTCCTTCTAAAAATGATGACAACTGATGAAGCCTGAGGGCGAAAGCGTGTTTTTGTTAATCCTTTATTGATTTTTATCCATTTTTATTGGTTTTATGTATTGAAGTTTACCTGTTTATTAATAAATTTAAAAATCCTTGATATACTTGCTGCTCTCCCTTTTTTCTATTACGCTGGGCACGAAGCCCTACCAATTTTCCTGGGACACCATGAAGATCATGATATAGGACCCCACTTTGAGAGAAGAAATACTACTGAAATATAAGTATCCCTAAAGCTAAACCTGTTTTAATATATATTACACTGTTTTGTTTATAGGCTATTATTATATTACTCATATTAACAGGGTTATTCAAAGAGAATCGAAAAGTCACCGCATGTTCGGTGACTTTTCGTTCTCTTCAATTCGGGCCAATTCGGCAATCCCATTTCGGCAACCCTGCGGCGTATTCAGCAAACACCACAGGGCCGTCGAAGTGCAGGGAAAAGCTGCCGCAAACCCGGCAAAAAGTCACCGCAAAAACCCGGCGAATGCACGCCAAAAGCCGCAAAAACATCTGGATTAAGACGCCGGAAAAACCCGAGCGAAGCCACTGGAAAAAGCCGACACCGCAGACGAGTGAAGTTAATAAATTAGGAAAACAGTTTGCTTGAATGTTTGAAAGTGAAACGCGGCTTGCAAAGAAACTACTGAGCGAAAATGTCTGAAATTTACATATGAGGTCCAGGGAATGATAATAAAGAGGGCTGTTACAGAAAAAATAAGTAAAGTTAAAAAGAAATAATCGGACTTTTTAAGAAAAAAAAACAAAACAGAAAAATCCTTAAAATATCCCAAAAAATCTATAAATAAAGAGACTCTTTACTGCAGAATTTTATAATGAATGGTTTATTAGATATTGTATTAAAACGGGAATATTTTTAACATTGAAGCCTATGGGATTCTCCTGAATAAACCTGTCGAATGAAACCACCGAATGACAAGGCAATTCAGGAACCTTTCACTGCTGGTTTGGGTTCTCTGAATAGCCGAAGCAGTGCTTTTTTATGGGGATTTCACTGCCCTCGAACAGGCACCGAACAGGCACTGTATGTGCAGGCAATTCGCCAGGATTTGGCATATTACCTGCTCTCTGGATAGCCGAATGGCCATGAAAGGTAACTGAACGCTGAATTTCAGCGTTCGGTTACCTTTCTCCAGCGATTCGGATCTCTTTGAATAATCCTGTAAGGGTTTTTGACAGTGTTTTATCGAGAAGGTGCACCTGGAAGTCTTTTTCTACCTTCCTGGTAAAAAATTATATATAATTTGTCTGGGTCTTATAATAAAACATGACTTCAAATCGCGTTTAAACATGGTGAGCAAAACCGGTAAAAATTAGCTCAGCACACAGAGGTGAAATGGCTGAGCAGTGAAGGGGTTAATCCTAGCATTTACTCTTTTTAAAAAAAAATAATAAAGAGGCCTTTTCACCCAAGTACTTACTCTGTACCTTATCTAAAGCAGGGATCTCATACTTCAGCCACTCCAGATGTTTCTGAATGACTCCCATGATTCTCTGATTATCTGTTGCTTTCAAGGATGTCTGTGAATTGTAGGCAATAAAAATCTGGAGGGCCAGAGTGTGAGATCCTTGATCTAAAGGCTTCTTTCTGAGTACTGCAGCTGGTATTCTCCCGAACCGTCCAATCACTTTTCTGTTTGCAGCTGAAAACGAGAATAACACAGGGCCATAGAATCACTTGTTAATCTCTGGCTTCCACCACATATGCGCTACCCATACAATATATCCAAAGTATAGGAGGTTTAAGGCTAGGGTCAAATGAACGCATTATTCGCAGCGACCGTCAAAAAGTGCGTCTGAACGCATTGCCGTATTTTTTCACGGAATGCGCGAAAACGGTCATACGATGCGCATTTTCAGGCGTGTTTTTTTTAGAGATCGTCAATAAAACACTTTTTGCGTCTGGATGTTATGTAGGCTGGACATTAGCAACGTCTGACATCTCCTAATCATGCACACACGCCGCTGTGCCGCCGCAGCGCACTCTGTACGTCTGTACTAGCGGTTCTGCGTTCTCGAAAAAATGCGTTCATTTTCCACTTGCGTTGCGCGGCTGGACTTTTGTGCGGCCGTACTTCGTATATTGGCCGTCATTGCGCTTCCTTTGCTGCTACTGCGGCCGTGATTAAGTGCGCCTAAACGCACATTAAAAATGCGCTAGTCTGACCCCAGCCTAAATACAGAAACCAGCTGAAAGAAGTTGCAGCTTGGATTTGAATTGTGTGTAAACCATTAACATCAATCAGTGGGCCCTTATTGAGTTAATCTTAACCTCTTAACACTGTCAAGAACCAGTAGTTTTTAGAAAATTCTTTTTAATTATACAATAAGAAATATTTGTGAATTTTTCCGATGAATTCCTTCCTGTAATAACCTACTTGGCAGGCAGATGTCTCCATCTGCTGGCAAATGAAGATACTGCGGCTCAGTGCTCCATGCATTATCTGCTCGGGAAAAGCCAATTAGAGACATTCTCCAGCTGGTCATTGGGCCTGAGGCGCTAAAACTTTGAAGGCACCTTCTGGAGCCTAAGTGCAATCAAAATTAACGTGCAACAAATGAATTTAATTTGCAATGATACCGCATAGCTCCTGATTGTGGTAACAGAATCGTCTGCTGCTGTGTCTGCTACTGCTCATCATGTATACAATCATGGTAATGAAAGGGTTAACTGCTCGCTCATTAAAATTATTGGCTGCAGTGGAATATGACTTTTGGTTGTAGACACTCGGCACTCCCACCCCCTAAAAACATTTTAGCACTATGAATGTGTGTCCTGAGCCTCCAGCTTGACCAACAAGATACTGTGCATTTGGGCCACCTATACTTTGCGCAAAGGGTACCAAAAAATAATGGGTGATTCCACAGTCACTCATTTTCCTACCCGAAGAGGGAATAAAAAGACACACTTTAATTTAAATCTATCCTTTTCAGTTTATTTATTTATAAAGTATTTTACCAGAAAGGATACATTGAGATTTCTCTCATTTTCAAGTATGTCCTGGATTCAGTTGTTAGAATACATTTTAGGCTAATGTCAGATGAACGCAGTCTGAGCGCACTCTGCGTGCAAGTATAACGGACGTACGTACTGACGGTGACGGAAGATACTGTAGACACCACACGGTCCGTGTTTTTTTGACGGACGTAGAAAAAAAAAGGGAAATATGGGAATCAAAATTAATTAAAATTAAAAGACAGGTACAGTCAGCCAGACAAAAAAAAAAACGTCTGAGTGTCAACCTGAGGAACGTCGCAAATGCGCTGCGTCTGACGTCACATCATCACGCTTACAGGCCACGACGCGGACGCGGTGCACTCTGGGCGTCCATCATAGCGCTTTTACGTCGAGCCCTATATGGCGTACGTGGCCACCTGTGTGGTGTGTGTGCACTTCGGTACGCACGTACTTCGTTTGTTGGTCTCTATTGATCACAAATCAATGCTACGACGGACGTTAAACTGTGCGGCGACACGGACATGATGACTGCGTTCGTCTGACGCTAGCCTTATAACTCATCCATGTAGAGATAAAAGCCCTATAATAGCAAATGTTAACAAAATAAATAAACGACTCTTGGTAGAGGTTTGTAAAGATCAGCCTTTCACAAACTTGACAAATTAGATGCAATTATCCTTTACACCGGACACCCAGAGCACCATTTAATCCAATATTGACAAACATTATAGACAAAGAGGATCATTATTATTCTACCAAAGAGCAGTTTTTTTTTCTATTGAGAATACTTAAATATGCAAAGGCTTGCTGGGAAATAATTTTAAATAAAAATATTATATATTTTTATTTTTTTGCATCATCCTTGTTATGCAGATATGCAGATTGGGTATTTTATCATTCCATTCTACCGGAACATGCACCTTATATCTTCACATTAAGCGAGCTTTTTATGTCGCCGCATAATGAAGCGCTAATGAAGAAGGTAACTAACTCTGCTTGGGGTTAATTCTATCAGCTCTTTATTTTATGTGCTCTAATATTGTAAAACATGTTTATAGCTCGTAATAGTGTATTTAGGTGAGCGCGATGCTGATTACTGAGCGTTATTTTATCCTGGCGGTTTTTGTAGTCATCATAAAAGTGTTTATTTGCTAGTTTAGATCACCAGCTGTATCACTTGACTGTTTTATTCACAGGAATAAACAGAGCTGCTTGCGGGTCCAGGGTAAAGCCCATTTGTAATGCAGCCATTAACGTTGTGCCATGTATTAAACACAGATACTTATTAAGGTCAGTGCCATTATTTACGTCTGGGTCACCTTCAAGAACTAGTTGTACCATTAAAAGGGTGCAATCATGAATGAAAGTTATTATCCTATTAGACTTTAAGCAAAGCTCGCTGCACCAAAATCGATTTTAGATCTACATGCATTTTCAATTTCATAAAGTTTTAATATCCCGAAACACTTAAAAAATGGCTTTTATTTAGATTTCTTTATCTTTTCTACTCTGCAAAGTAACATCATTTGGAGAACCCTTCGCAGCAAGTGATAAAATATGCTGGTCTAATAGTCGGCAATACCTTTATTGAGATGCTGTGCGTGTGTGATTCTGCTCAAGACAAACAAGTCTATTCACTACTAACGGGTGAAATTCAGGAGAACTGGCAGGAGAAGAGAATCTAGACCAAATAGCCGATTTGGAAAGTGGGAGAATTTTTCTGGTTTGGCTATTTTTACCTGGAATTTTCACTTCTGCCAGTTTAACCTTTAGTGAATAGACCTGAAGGTGATTAAATATAAGCATGTGTAGATGTCTTGCCCCATGATTTAGGTTTTATTTGTATATTTTAATGGTATGTATTGAATCTGCCTTTTACTGCTTACATTTATGATTTCATAGCTATTTTGTTCCTGCTGGGTCACCATAGCCTTGCTGCATCCAGCTAGCTCCGCCCCTATTTCCTCAGGCTAGTAGCTATATGCTGACAGAACGAATGCCTTTTCACCTCCATTGCTGTACATATTATAAAGATTGTCAGTCTGATCAATAAAGGTTTCAACTGGATTCATCCTTCAACGTGTCAGTTTTGCTGAGTTGACGCTGTCTGCCGAACTTTCATCGTGTGAGTACTGGTCAAATACAGACTTAGAGTTAGTCTCAAGCACCTACGCCTCACAGCTTTGCTAGCGAGGCAGAATAGTGAAAAGGCAGTACTGTCCAGCATTACTGCTGTTAGTAAAAAGACATTAACAGCAACTTGCAGCAGAAGTACGCAGCTTCAGTGAACCAGTAGTGAAAAAGGCACTACTGCCAGCAGTAGTGAAAAGGCAATACTGCCAGCAGTAGTGAAAATTCGCTTTAACTGCTACAGCATTAGGGAAAGACAACTGCTGTTAGTGAAAAGACAACTGCTAGCAGTGAGCAAAGACATTAACAGCATTAGTGAAAAGTCCCTAACAGCAGTTAGAATCACAAGGAAGCAGCCTTCAGTGAACAGAGAGCAGATAGTACAGCATCCCACAGACGGAGTCTGTCTGCAGCCGCACCGTGTGGGTCTGTATAAAAATTTGCCACACAGTGCCTGCTAACCACAGCTATTCTACTGCTCCTTTCTTATTCTTCTCATCTGTGTAAGCATGGCAGACAGTAGAAGCCCTCTAACATTACAGGAAAGGCAACTTGATTCAGATATGGAAGTAATGAATAGTCAGAATAGTCCGGTCAGAAGCAAAAGCAACAGAAAGCCTACATGGAAGATTACTGAAACACTTATGAACATAAACTTTGAGACATCACAGCAAATGTCATGGCTTTGGCAAACAGGTGATGAGTTATGTCTCCACCATCTCACACACGGTTTGTGATGCATCTTCACTAAAAGAAGTTTTAGGACAGCTTTCTACAGCTCATGCTCAATATCTTGCCCACTGTCACATTTATGTCTCTAATTTATTGAAGATAAATTCTGAACAGGCTTTACAAGAAATAGATGAATTAAAGTGTCTTATTTCAGAACGAGACAATTTTAGTACATCAGGCCAAAGTAAAGGCAGAAGAGAGAATTGCTCAACTCCAAGAGACTGCTTCTCGCATTTCAGCATCTAGCAAGCATTCAAATAGCTCATGTCTCTCAAGGTCAAAATCCTCACAATATTCAAAGAGTTCATCAATTAGTCTGCAGCTTATCCAAGCCCGAGCAAAAGCAGAGACTACGAAGATACAGGTGGCCTTTGCAGAAAGGAAAGCAGAAATGGAAATGGATGCCGCTTGCAAAAAAGCAGAAATGGAAATGGACGCCGCTCACAAAAGAGCGGAAATAGAAGCCCTAGAGAAACAGTGTGAGCATGCCACAGCCATAGCAACATTAAAAATCCTTGAACAAGCTGCCACGAGAAGTGAAAGAGACAGCATCAGCTTATGCAACGTGGATGAGAAAGATTCGACTAAATGCACCAGAGACTATGTACTAAAGCAAAACAGTGAACCTCTCATAATATCAAATGTTCCTGACAGTTGTGACAACCTTCCAAAACAGGGAAAAGACTCTTTAGCAGTACCCTGCATCCAAGGTCAGTACAATACTCAACTAGCTAATGACCCTGACCTTTCTTCACACGCCCTAGTGAAACATCAATCCCAATTCATTAACTCTCAGATGCAATTCTACCCTCCAGCAACTCCTCAAAATCCCAGCAACCATACAGTTATAAAACCATGCCCGCCTGAGTCTATGGATATTAAACCGACTCCAGGGCTAAATGCAGGTGCAACTGCATACTACCCTATGTCACTTAATCAGAATACTGCCAACACCTTTCAAACTTCTTTTCCCTGCCTAAAGTCAGAGAAAACACACATGTCTGAGTTTGCTAGATACATGGTTAGCTGTGAACTCACCAAGACAAGCCTTTCAAAGTTCGATAACCAACATGAAAATTCCAGAAGCTGGAAGGATGCCTTCAGAACTACAATTAGTGATCTTGGCATTACTCCTGCTGAGGAACTGGACCTGCTAATCAGATGGCTTGGTCCACAGTCTACAGAACGTGTCAAGAGACTCAGAGCTGTCCACATCAATAATCCAATGTTGGGCCTCGACGCTGCTTGACAAAGACTTGATCAAAGCTACAGCAGCCCTGAATCCATAGAGAACGCTCTGTTGAATCGCCTGCACTGTTTCCCAAAACTTTCCGGCAAGGACAATCAGAGATTCTTGGAACTCAGTGATCGTCTCTGGGAGCTGCAGCTGGCCAAGACAGACGCTTACCTACCTGGCCTCAGCTTTCTGGACACTGCTCCTGGGGTAAACCCAATAGTTTCCAAGTTGTCATACAATATCCAGGAAAAATTGACTGCAATTGGGGCAAAGTATAAAAGAGTGAACCATATCTCCTTTCCACCTTTCTCCTACTTTTGTGAGTTCATAAGGGACATTGCAGAAACAAAGAATGACCCCAGTTTTTCCTTCAACTAGTTCCACGCTCCGGGCTTCCTTCTTCAGATGTCCGACAGCTCGCACTTTAATCACAGATGCAGCAGGTGTCCAGTATCAGTGAAGACTAATGTCCTCCCCCCTCCTACCTTAATTCCTGACAAGTGTAAACAAGGTGAAAAGATTGAAAATCCTAACCGCCTTTGCCCTATTCATTAGAAGCCACATCCCCTCAAAAAGTGCATTGGCTTCAGAAAGAAACCACTCAAAGAGCGCAAGGAGCTCCTAAAGGCATATGGTGTATGTTTCAGATCTTGTGCTTCTACTGAGCACTTTGCCAAAGACTGCAATTTGCCTATCAAGTGCGTAGAATGCGATAGTGTGGATCACGTGCAGGTGCTACATCCATCTCAGGTCATGCCTGCAACGTCAACAGACTCCCCAAAATTTTTAATATTATAAAACGTAGGAACAAATTAGTCTAATAAAAAACATAAAGGTGAGATGGTCAACCTGCTATGGTGATTATAGTCAAGTCGATACCCGATGAGCTCGATATAGGGAGTATGATAGAATTAACACTCCCTATGCATGAACAAACCTCCGTAAAATATATCAGAAAACCTGTAGGTTTTTTAAGGTGTTAGTCTGCTATTGAAACATCTATTATAGCAGGTGTCTACGAGGGTCATCTAGACCTCGATGGTTAAACAGCCACCATTGATGTGAGGCAGGAGAAAACAGGTGTGCGGCGTATCAATTCACTACACCAATACTGATACGGTGGGAACATAAATCGAGACTCAAATGCAGCGGGTATGACAGGGATAGTAATTGGTTTAAAGCTCCTTAAAAGAGTAAATAACCTCTAAATCAGAGAAAAAAGTATTTGTAAACAGGAGCAATTGAGCTGAGTATCAAGCTCAATATATCAGAGAACCCTGAAGGCCACTAGCCACAAAAAGCGCACGACGCACTTGTCTTGTTAAGATAGAAATTCGAAAGAAATCAACACAATGTATCTATATAATACAAGAAAAATGTAGCAATGTGTTCGTTATTAGAGGAAGATAACAAGAGCAAAGACGGTGACTTTTGCAATAAAGACGTAAATTGTCAAAATTTGTTGATAACCGCTGAGGTATAGATCTAGGCCGGTCAGCTAATCGATCTTTTGAAAAAATACTATACCCCAATAAACCAAGCAGTGCAATTTACACGACTTAACACTATATAAGTAGGGTAGAAATTGGCCGGCTTGACACTAGATCTATTGGATAAGCATACAAGGATTAAACTATAAATAGTAGAGAGAAAGAAAAAACGAAGGAACGTAAAACCAGACAGGTGGAGGTAAATGGATCCTCAAGCTGGCTACTGCACTAGTCTATACCTCGGTGGTTCGAGCCACCTACGTTACACCAACAATCTAAAGATTGTACGCCTCTTTTCCCGACAATTTAGCGATACAGGAAAGGAATGCCTGGAAAGAATTAGCAGACGCCGATAATCTAGTCATTAAAAGATCTGATAAAGGAGGTAACATCGTCCTTATGAACACTGAAACATATCGATCGATGACTCTATAGATCTTACAGGATAGTAAGACTTATACAATGCTCACCAGTGATCCCACGACGATCTATTCTAAACAGTTAGAAAATTTACTGTTTAGAGGTTTCAATGATGCTCTAATTTCCAAGGAGGAATTCGAATTTATGCGACCAAAATCTCCAACAATTGCTACCTTCTACACTTTGCCAAAAGTCCATAAAGGTAAAATTCCCCCTCCTGGTAGACCAATAGTGTCGGGGAACGATAGCCTTACGCAAAATACTAGCATTTTCATTGATAAAATCTTACGCCCATTTGTCTCCAATTTACCCTCCTTTCTTCAAGATTCAAAAGACACCTTAGCCCTTTTAAATGGTCTTCAGCCTCCACCTCAATCACTACTATGTACACTGGACGTTGAATCCTTGTACAGCAGTATCCCCCACGAACAGGGTTTAAAACACGTTGAGATATACCTTCAGAGGAATGATAATTTTTCTCAAAAATTAATTTGTTTAATTTTAGATCTTCTAAAGTTTGTACTCACCCACAACTACTTTCTTTTTGAGGGTAAATACTATTTACAACGCCAAGGTTCCGCGATGGGCATAGCTTGTGCCCCCACGTACGCCAACCTCTACTTGGGATACTGGGAGGAGTCAATAGTATTTCACGAATTGACTACAGACTTTAACCAACATATATAATGTTGGAAGCGATACATTGATGACGTAATGGTCATCTGGACGTCTACTAGAGAAAAATTTCAAGATTTTATTGTATACCTCAATTTCAATAAATTGTACTTACTTTTTACCAGTGAGATCAATAACGACACTCTAAATTTTCTTGACATTACAATCAATAAAACAGAAGAAAATAAAATAACAACAACGCTTTATAGAAAACCTACATCTACAAATAAAAAGGAAATATCAACTGGTCAGTACCTGAGACTCAGAAGAACATGCACCTCGATGGAGGACTTCAAAAATAAAGCTAAAGTACTTCAAACTCGATTTAAGCAAAAAGGCTATCCGAATCGCACCCTGAAACGGGCATATCAGCACGCATTGAGCTTAGATTGAACGAGCTTACTAACAAAGAATGCTATTAAAAAGAAAGACGATGAAAAAGTAATTTGAGTCATAGGTAATTATGACACAGGCTGGAATTTAATTAGAGACATTCTACAACGGTTTTGGCCGATTTTGACCGAAGATGCTCATCTTAAAGAAGTATTGAGTTCAAAACCAACAAAGACAGCAAGAAGAAACATCAATATCGGTGATAGACTGATACACAGTCATTTTAGTACCTCTAAGAAACATCCTATCACCTGGCTGTCTACAAATATCAAGGGCACATACCGTTGCGGTAACTGTAAGGCTTGTCCGCACGTTATGAAAGAATCTAAAATAGTCTCGAATTATAATGGATCATCAAGCTTTCCAATCAAACAATTTTTTAACTGTAAATCTCAAGGAGTCTATCAGTTGATTTGCCAGTGTGGGCTAAAATACGTTGGCAAGACCATCCACCCACTTAAAACACGTTTCTTAGAACATTTGAGATCAGTTAAATACCCCAAAGATACTCCTGTGGCACGACATCTTAAGGCATCACATGCCTGCTCTGTTACCAATCTCAAATTTCTTGCAATAGAGCAAGTCAGATTACGTCCCCATAAAGGAGACCTTGACAAAATCTTGAAAAAAAGAGAAACTTTTTGGATTTATAAGTTGAATACATTATACCCAAACGGCATTAACGAAGGCTTTACTTTTTCTCCCTTTATTTAATAATTACATCGGTTCATGTTAGTCATATGTTTTTTAATTTTGCATAATCCTCCCCTCTCTCCTTTCCTCTTGAACAATCTTTTCCAACTATATAATGTTGTTTGGTCTTATGATTTACCTCTTCTGATTATCATATACTGTAATGTATGCAATTGAATATTACATCGTTGGTTCACTGACACTCTATTTTAGAGGTACTATTAGGCTGGCTTGTGTCTTAATTATACTGTTTATACAGAATTACGAGAATACGTTTTTTCGTCCCCTATACAACGGCAATCAGGTATTCTAGTAACTCCAGACAAAACAGCCTTTGCAAAACGATCGACTTGTTACTTTATACCGTGATGGATACAGTCGAATATTATATCAATGTTTTATTGATATTTCATTTCGGTGGTATTATTAGGCCGGTCTGGGTACAAATTTTTATTATATCCTTTACACAGAGCGACGAGAATTTTTTTTTTCGTTCCTTACACAATCGCAACTGGGTATCCTAGCCAGTGGCGTCACTAGGGTTGGTGTCACCCGGTGCGGTAACTTATGGTGTCACCCCCCGAGTTTTACAGATTGTTTTTTAACTACTCTTACTCCTAAATCAGTACTCCCATATAACACTGAATGCTCATACACACAGCACACATTACTGTGAGTTTTATTGCTGTAGAGCTCTCTCATATGCTCACACAAATTTTTGCCAACTGCCAGCAAGTACGTTGCCTGTTCGAAGGCAGTGAAAGCACACATGGATATATATATATATATATTATTTTTTTTTTTTATATTTCAAAATTTTTATTTTATAACATTGTCATCAATACAACTAACAGTAAACGGCCGCGCAGGGCCACAGCAGGCTAGTCAGCAGGAAATCAACGCAGATAAACATCCCCAAATAGGGGGGTCTCATCAAGATAAAAATCAAAAATTAGTTTGTCAGCAGGAAACATTGCATCATCACAAGGAATTATGTTCACAACTCTATCAAAAAGATGGTAATCCAAATAACAGAGAGGGAAAAAAAAAAAAAAAAAAGGGGGGTGGGGGGGTGTGAAAAATGGCAAAGGCCATTGCCGTGACGCTCCTGGCACGCTCCTGAAGGAGGCCATGGAGGGACAATGTCACGGGGCCTAGGACCCTAAGGGCCAATCATAACGCAAAGTCATGGTGGCACGCCTCAGGCATCCCAGTAATGCCAGAGAGAGAAAAAAAAAAAAAAGGGGGGAAGGGGGGTGGGGGGAGTGGATACACCATCTTCTGCAGTGCAAGCCTTTGGGGAATAGCATGAGAGAGAGAAAGAAGAAAAAGAAGGAAGAAAAAAGAGAAAAGAAAAAAAAAAAAAAAATTTAATTAAATAAACATCCCCAGATAGGGGGGTCTCATCAGATAATAATACACATATATAAGGGTATCACCGCTAGATCACAAAAAGTAAAAATAAAGAACTCAGTCCGCAGTATGCTTCATAAAGGGGTAAACTCACAAAATGACAAAAAAATAATTCGCGTGCACAGCATTAAAAGGGAACATCAAGAACCTGGGACAGAGGACAGTCCAGTGGGGTGGGTTACCGGGCCAGACAGGCAGACATCCGTCGAAAGGCAGGCCCCTTCAGCCTGTATCTCGCCACAAAGTGGAGCCATGCGCCCCATCGGCTCCAAACTGTCCGCAAAATGCCCTCTGCCTAAGAGGGACCGATGCCCCCGGTGCAACGCAAGGGAGGCCCTGCAAAACACTAGAGTCCTCAATCTCACAACAGGGACGGCGGGCTTCTTCCTTCCTCGAAACCTCCATCACCCCTCCAGCCACAACACTCTGCGGGAGGATCCTAGCCGCATGGCGGCGGACAGTCCACGGACGGCGGACTGCGTCATCTCCGCCGACCGAGAAGGAGCCACAAAGATCACTGCAGCTATCACCGGGTCGTCCAGCACCCCACAATCGGCTGGCTCCTCTTCTTCTGGAAGGTAAGGGACGTCATTTTCTTCATCCAGACCGCTCAATTCCGCACCGCAGAACCCGTCAGCCATCTTAAATCGCCAGGTATCTACCATCTCAGCCGCTGGTCTCGCAGGCCCAGGCCGCAGGTCCAACATCCGCAGGCGTCCACCGCTCCCGGTACAACTCCCCGACGCCGCCGCAGTAGGCAAGCAGGCCGCAGCCGCACTGGATCCCGAGGTGGCCTCCGTCCTCTCCGTCTCTCTCGCGTTCGTCGCCTCCCTGCAGCTTCGCAGCGAGGCCATCAGCCGGCGCCACACACCCCTCGTAACCGGGGCTGCATCATCTTCCTCCGCCAGGATGCGCAGACAGGCATCCAGGCCCGAGATCATGGCTGAGTCACCCCGATCACGGGCAGGTGAGCTGCTCTTCCATCTCTCTTCAGATCCGGTCGCCGCCACCGCAGGACAGTCAGCCGGGTCGGCCAGGAGACGGGGGCCCTCCATCTCCATAGCCCTCCGCATAAGGTTGTCCTGGGGCAGGGCAGTTCGTGCAGCAGAGCCAGGTATGTAGGCCACAAGATGGCCGCCAGCACCACGCTTTAGTCACGAGGCGGCAGCCGCAATCCGAGTCTCTGGTCCGGAGGGGGGACTGAACGGGCTCCGGACTGTACTATGCCGATGGCCAGTCACCCTGGGACCCATAAATGTTAAAAAATACCGCGTATAAACTCTTCTGAAGGTCCCTTTACAGAGCAGACGAGCGGAGCTCCATCGGGACACGTCTGCTCCTCTAGGTAGTCGGCCACGCCCCCCATGGATATATATTGACCCCAGCAGCTCTGGATATATTGCCCCTAGCAGCTCTGGATATATATTGCCCCCAGCAGCTCACCCATGGATATATATTGCCCCCAGCTCACATATGGATATATTGCCTCAGTTCACAGTTATATATTGCCCCCAGCAGCTCACCCATGGATATATATTGCCCCAGCTCACACATGGATATATTGCCCCAGACCAGCTCATACATGGATATGTTGCCCCAGACCAGCTCACACATGGATATTGCCCCAGCTCCCATGGATACTGCCCCCAGCACACATGGATATGCCCCAGCTCCTCTCATGGATATTGCCCTGGCTCCTCTCATGGATATTGCCCTGGGTCCTCTCATGGATATTGCCCCAGCTCCTCTCATGGATATTGCCCCAGCTCCTCTCATGGATATACTTCCCCAGGTCCTCTCATGGATATACTGCCCCAGCTCCTCTCATGGATATACTGCCCCAGCTCCTCTCATGGATATACTGCCCCAGCTGCTCTCATGCATATGCTGCCCCAGCTGCTCTCATTGATAATGATTTATGATTTATGCTTTCCTTTTAACAGTTTACCCTCATCCCTATCTCCCTCACCTGCTGTGGGCTCCTTAAATCTTTAGATTGTTGGTGTAACGTAGGTGGCTCGAACCACTGAGGTATAGACTAGTGCAGTAGCCAGCTTGAGGATTCATTTACCTCCACCTGTCTGGTTTTACGTTCCTTCGTTTTTTCTTTCTCTCTACTATTTATAGTTTAATCCTTGTATGCTTATCCAAAAGATCTAGCGTCAAGCTGGCCAATTTCTACCCTATTTATATAGCGTTAAGTCGTGTAAATTGCACTGCTTGGTTTATTGGGGTATAGTATTTTTTCAAAAGATCGATTAGCTGACCGGCCTAGATCTATACCTCAGCGGTTATCAACAAATTTTGACAATTTACGTCTTTATTGCAAAGGTCACCGTCTTTGCTCTTGTTATCTTCCTCTAATAGATACATTGTGCTGATTTCTTTCGAATTTCTATCTTAACAAGACAAGTGCGTCGTGCGCTTTTTGTGGCTAGTGGCCTTCAGGGTTCTCTGATATATTGAGCTTGATACTCAGCTCAATTTCTCCTGTTTACAAATACTTTTTTCTCTGATTTAGAGGTTATTTACTCTTTTAAGGAGCTTTAAACCAATTACTATCCCTGTCATACCCGCTGCATTTGAGTCTCGATTTATGTTCCCACCGTATCAGTATTGGTATAGTGAATTGATACGCCGCACACCTGTTTTCTCCTGCCTCACATCAATGGTGGCTGTTTAACCATCGAGGTCTAAATGACCCTCGTAGACACCTGCTATAATAGATGTTTCAATAGCAGACTAACACCTTAAAAAACCTACAGGTTTTCTGATATATTTTTACGGAGGTTTGTTCATGCATAGGGAGTGTTCATTCTATCATACTCCCTATATCGAGCTCATTGGGTATCGACTTGACTATAATCACCATAGCAGGTTGACCATCTCACCTTTATGTTTTTTATTAGACTAATTTGTTCCTACGTTTAATAATAATCAAAATTTCTGTTTGTCAGTGTTCTAGCCCTGTCTGGCTTTTTGTGTTTTTTTTTCTTTTTTCTTAATACAGGGTTATTCCCTAGGGTTATGTCCCTCCCTCTGACAATATACTTTATTCTGCAATTTGTGTAGGGTGCTCGTCTTTAGCACCCTACTTTCGTTCTTCATTCAACAGACTCTCCTCCTGGGTTAATGCACGGCGGGGAGACTACGGATCGGGAAGTTACCATAGTGTCCTCTTTTTGTACAGCAGTATGCGGTGAAGATCTTTGCGACAAGTCTTGTGCTAAAATAAGCTTAGTTAACACATATCAAAGGATCACCCAGGAAAGTCTGCTAAAGTATATGCCATCCTGGACGATCAGAGCAATCGGTCCCTCGCAAGAACGGAACTCTTTGATCTTTTCAACATAAAAGGAGATTCCTACCCTTATACGTTAGGTACATGTAGTGGCATTACAGAGGTCTCTGGAAGAAGAGCCAGCGGATTCGTAGTAGCTTCTCTTGGGGGCAATCTGGAATTACCGTTACCCACACTGATTGAGTGCAACCAGATCCCATCTAACAAGCAAGAGATCCCTACACCAGAAGCTGTCCTACACCATCCTCATCTGAAGGCTATAGCTAACGAAATACCTGCCCTTGACAAGAATGCAGATATCCTAATACTCCTGGGCAGAGATATCCTCAGAGTACAGCAACAAATTAATGGTCCACATGATGCTCCATTCGCTCAACGCCTTGATCTAGGTTGGGTTATCATAGGCAATGTTTGTATAAAGGAAATGAAGGTGCCTACCAAGATTGCTTCCTACAAAACACATATCTTGCCAAATGGTCGCTACATCTATCTTGAACCGTGCCCACACCATTACAGAGTGAAGGAGAAATTGAACAGCAACGAATGGCAACATGACGACCAAGATAAATTAAATGCCTTTCAGTCCTGGGATAACACCTTTGGAGCCACAGTGTTAAATTCTACCAATGATGACAACAAACTAGCACTGGCAAGAGAAGATATGGAATTTCCTAAGACGATGGATAAAGAATTCGCTCAGGATGATGCCAATAGCTGGGTAGCACCCTTACCCTCTCGTACGCCTAGAGAATAGCTACCTAACAATCCACAGCAAGCAGCTGCTCGATTTACCTCTTTAAAGCGCACATCAAAGAAGAAAACCGAGGCTGTGAAGAAGTTGAACTGGCCCATGCCAGCCGGAATCCAGTGCTGTTAAGCGGAATTGGGAAATGTTCCAGTTCTGCCAGGAAAGCTCTCTACAAGTGCAAGTACAAAGCCCCAGAAACAAAGATTGAAAGGAAGAAAAAGGAGAAGGCTAAAGCTACCGTGTCAAAGACAGTCGGTGTGGATAAGAATGGCGGCACACGTGTAGTCAAACTGCGTAAAATGCCTCACTATTATTCCACTGAAGATGTTCCAAAGAAGCTGTTAAGCCATGGCAAGAAGCTTTTCAGCCAGCACAAACGCAATCTGCGCTCCTCCATCACTCCTGGAGCTGTACTTATTATCCTAAGTGGACGCCACAGGGGGAAGCGTGTGGTTTTTCTGAAGCCTTTTCACATACAGCCACCCAGTTGGATTACAATTTTGTTGGTGGAAGTTTTGGCCTAGAGCGGCTTCCACAGCACGAAGATGGGTTAACTTGTTAAGTTTTTTCCTCGCATCTGGAACTATGGCCTACCCTTAAGACTGTTGACTTGGTAACTCTCTATGGAGTGTAAGGTTGTATTGTTTAACGTTTTGCCTTTGTTTTTCAGGTCTCTGCATTAGGCTTCCAGGAGGACATTTAAAGTTATAGTGTTAGTCTATTTTGAAATCTAAAGAATTCAGACGGTTTGTGTCATGCCCCATGACTTCGTTTTTTTTGTATATTTTAATGGTATGTATTGAATCTGCCTTTTACTGCTTGCATTTATGATTTCATAGCTATTTTGTTCCTGCTGGGTCACCATAGCCTTGCTGCATCCAGCTAGCTCCGCCCCTTTTTCCTCAGGCTAGTTTCTGAGGTAATAATTACTGGTCACCTAGCAGCTATCTTAGCTCTATGCTGACAGAGCGAATGCCTTTTCACCTACATTTCTGTACACTATTACAAAGATTGTCAGTCTGATCAATAAAGGTTTCAACTGGATTCATCTTTCTACGTGTCAGTTTTGCTGAGTTGATGCTGTCTGCCGAACTTTCATTGTGTGAGTACTGGTCAAATACAGACTTAGAGTTAGTCTCAAGCACCTACGCCTCACAGCCTTGCAAGCGAGGCAGAATAGTAGAAAACAAAGCAATTACAAGGGCATGAAGCGTAACCTGTAGAAGAGATAAGCATTGTTATTGTGGGACATGATTCAAGAAGATATGTGAGAATACAGTAGAGGAGTAACGAATAGCAATATGCCTGAAATTCCCTTAATTCGTATTTTGGAAGTATGAAATGACTTCATAAGAATCGCGCTTGAAAATAAACTAATTTATATATAACAAATCGATTCGTTATAACGTTTCACACAGCACCCCGTCCCTGTAAATTGGCCACGGTGCTGAATCAGCACCACAGGTCAATACACAGTGAATTACGGTGCCATTTGGCGATCTTGGCAGCAACAAACTTCTCCCATAGAAATCCATTGAATGATTCCTCTATGGGACAAATCGCCAAACACCGGCGAACTGCACCAAATCTGTTTCAATGCTGCGGAATATGTTGGCACTATATAAAGTATAATAATAAAATAAATAATAACTGAAATGTATTCCCTGTCAATTGGACAGCGACATACGGTTCAGCGGCATGAAATTGTCCCATAGAGAAACATTGAATGATTCCTCTATGCACAAATCGCCGAACAGCACCAAAACGATAATTTAAACCTAGCCTGTAACCCTCATTTTTAACCCTAACCTTACAGTAATTGAGTAGGATTTATTGTTTTCATTAAGTGATATGAATCGATCCACAGCATTCTGAATCGATCCGAAATAACGAAACAAAATATTTGAAACGAATTTGGTTTTGGACGAAAAAAAAATTCTGAAATGGAATGAAACAAACCACATTTTTCAGCCGTGCACATGTCTAGAAATCAGTGTGATACTTTGTAAGTAAAGGAAAGTAAAACTGAAGGGCTGCAATGTTTCTAATGTATGCTTTTCACCCTTGTCTGCACTTTTCTTCTTGTAATTTTTCACTATTCGTGTATCCATTTTCTCCTCCATTCTCTGTTCCCCACATTTCTGTCCCACCACCAGCAAAGTCAAGACCTTCTTTCTACCCATCGCTATTGCTGTACAGCTATTTCTCTACTAGTTTTTATTTTCTGTTTATATTACTGTATTTCTCTTCACATTGGAATGGGGCTTTCTAGTGTTTTTTTATAGTAAGCTTTATTAAATTCAGTCTGATTAAAATAGGCATTTTAGCAATTGAATTATTTACTTATTATTCACCTTTTTGGTTTTATTCATCGGCTTTCAGAATGCTGCAGACCGCTTCCTTCTCCCTATCATCCTTGTTCACAGCAGGGGAAGGAAATTTCTGTGCTGTGAATTGATATCAGGTTACAGAGTAAAAATAAACTAGTAAGTTCAGCTGTAACACACAAAAAGATTCACCACATCTATTTTGTAATAAGGATTTAAAAATAATGGGAAAAATTACATAAAATATATCACAGGGACAGGATAGAAGAGCAATTAATGGAAATTCACGCGCAAAATGAAGAGTGGATAGAAGAGAACATAAGAAAGAGTAAAGAGAGTGAGATACATAATGAGGTGGGACCTGTGATGTAATCTAATAAAAAACAGACTTTTGAATTGGTTTTCAGACAAATTGCATTTGGCCAGAAATTTGTCGATTTCTAAGAAAACGAATCAATAAAATGACTCGTGGATGAAACGAATGGACGAAACAAGCGATGGATGATTTTTTAACAGTGGAAGTGGTCGTGCCACCAAAAGGACGAGATGCTCAATTTGTTTGGCAAATCAGCACCTTGGTTTGTAATGATAGTTACCTAGTTACATAGTTACATAAGCTGGAAAAAGATATGCATCCATCATGTTCAGCCTCTCACACATAACCTACTGCTGTTGATCCAAAAGAAGGCAAAAAACCTAGTCTTATGGTAGAGGAAAAGGGGGGGTATCGTAATTTTAAATAAAAAAGATTATCTAGAGGAATCTGCAAGGATTCTGAATGATGCCTCCACATATGAAATTTTGCCTGGGAATCCAACTAAAATGATAAAAGAAAAGTTTGATCTATACATTAAGAAATGAGCGAACATAGGCATCCTAAATGAAAAAGAGGCGAGTTACCTTACGGTGGAATACCCAAAAATTCCTGTTTTTTATTATCTCCCAAAGATACATAAGGACATGCATAAACCCCCAGGAAGACCCAGAATAGATTCTGTTTCAAGTAGAACCGCACAATATTTAGATTATCTGCTTCAGCCTACAGTAAAGAAAATTCCCTCCTATTTAAAGGACACAGGAGATATTATTAGAGCACTCCAAACAGTAAAATGGAAAGAAGATTTACTGTTGGTTACATGTGACGTTAGATCATTATGCACATATATTCCACACCTTAAGGGATGTCAGACCGTAGAGAATGAACTAACAGCCAGTATGGAAATGAATCAAGATCAAATCAATTTTGTCCTAGAGGGTTTGAACCTTATTTTAAGGAATAATTATTTTTGGCACAATGACAATTTTTATGTACAGGTTACAGGCACTGCAATGGGCAGTAAGGTGGCACCTAGTTATGCCAATCTTTACATGTCCCAATGGGAAAAAACATGGATAGAAAGTGGACATAAATGGAGAGATAACATTTTTTTATATAAAAAGGTACATAGATTATTTGTTCATTCTATGGCAAGGAAACCAAGAAGATCTACTCTCCTTCATAGGACATCTTAATTCTAATAATTGGGGCATCCAATTAGAACATCAAATCAGCCATACAGAGGTTCATTTTTTGGATTTAAATATCTATGTAGAAAACTCCAGTATTAAAACCAAAACTTATTTTAAAACCATAGACATCAACAGTTATATTGAGAAAACTAGTTGTCATTTCTGGAGGTGGTTGGAAGATGTGCCCAAGGGTCAGTTTCTTCGGATTAGAAGAAACTGTACCGAGGATAAAGAATATATAGAACAATCAAAACGATTACAATGTCAGTTTGAGGAGAAGGGGTACCAACGTGAACATCTAGAAGGAGCAAGACAAAAAGTCTTGAAATTAGATCGGACAAATATTCTCGATTCTAGGAAACAGAAGAAAGAAGTCCCCCTAAAAACTCCTTTCATCTGTCAATATGTGGAAGAACATCGACAAGTTAAACGTATTTTCGAGAGGTACTGGCCCATCTTATTAAAAGATGGAGATCTAAAACAAATTCTTAATGACCACCCCACCATCATCTTTAGGGGCACAAAAAACATAAAATATCACCTCGTCAGAAGTCATTCTAAGAAAATAACCCACACTAATTCATTTAACATGACTGAAGGTTTTTATGGTTGCGGTAACTGTCTTAGCTGCAGAACAACAGGCAGCAGGAAAAGGCATGTTACAGAATTTCAAGAGATGGCCGGAAAAAATTCTTATAAGATACATGGAGTATTGACTTGCTTTTCAAGGAACATTATACTGTATATGTATTGATATGTCCTTGTGGGAAATTTTATGTAGGATGCACAATAAGGAGCCTTAATGTTAGGATAAGAGAGCATCTCAATAACATTACAAAGGGTCTAGATACACATTCAGTTCCCCTACATTTTAAAGAGGCCCATGGGAAGGACCCTACAGGCACACAGTTTTTTGCCATTCAGCAAGTTAATAGAGATTGGAGAGGTGGTGATTTTTTACAAAAAATTAATAAAACAGAGATGAAATGGATTTACAATCTCAAAACCCTCATCCCTGGCGGTCTAAATCAAGACTTTGAACTTTGCTATTTTTTATAATATTTATTCTGTTCATTAAAATTCCGAGTACACATGTATAATCTTTATTTCTTCCATTACACATTATAGGAATCCTCTATCTATATTTAAATATATGTTCTTTAGATATTTAGATTCTCTCTTTATCCCATATTATAATATACTAGCTGATTATAATTTTTTTTGCACATTAGTAGTGATAAGAAGACTGTAGTCTTCCGATATAATAAGAATGAATCTTCATAATTAGAATCCCTTTAGGATCTTATAAATAAGTGTCACATTTAAAATTACTACTCATAATAAAAGAGAGACGCTCCACTAGGGTCACTTTATAATTAATTAAGTACTGTATACCACTTTCCTTTTTTCCGCAAATTGCAAAGTATGATTTCTTTCCTTTTTTGATTTATTGATTTTTTTTCCCCTTTTTCTTTTAAATGTTTTTTTTTTAAAATATAACTGTGTATAGCACTATCGGCACTTTCACTTCTTTTACTTTTAATTGAAGGCTTCATTAGCGTCTTCACGTGTGAATGCATCGCACTCCACTTCCGAGTGGAACGCAGAATCCTTTATCACGCACATATATATTATATAACATATATTAATTACAACTACTACCTTTCCTCCATAAGATTAGTGATAGGAATATCGCAGTCTTTTTAAATAATAAATACTCTTTAGAATTAGAACCCTTTTGGGACCTTTAATATTGCACTTTGAGCAATAGAGGGATGCTATACTATGGTCACTTTAAATCATTTAAGTACTGTACACCACTATCCATATTGCCAAGTATGATTGTTTGTTTTCATTTTTATATCTATTGGGTTCTTTCCCCATTGAAATGTTTTCCAAGGGCTGCTGTAACTTGAGCACTATCGGCACTTCCACGTTTTTATTTTTAACTGAAGGTTCTATAAATGTATTTACGTGCGATTGAAACGCACCGTACTTCCGAGTGGAACGAAAGAATCCTTGGGTATCACGCATATGCGCATCGGAGACTGACGCCAAATGAGACTGAGGACATTTCCACTTTTAATATGTTTTACAAGCGTCATTCAATGCGCGACTGAAGCGCACCGCACTTCTGAGTGGAACGCAAAAATCCTCTGGCGTCACGCATATGCTTACCGGGGAGTGGCGCCAAACGAGGCAGAGGACACTTTCATTTCCACGTAAAGACTATAAATATGTTTTTTGATCACAACGGACTCTACACCTACAGAAGAAGCGATTCAATTCGCGAAACGCGTTTGGGTGCATTGCCCATTCGTTTTTATTATTTTTTAAATAACAATCTACCTTAATTTTAAGCCCACTGCATCCTCATTATTATGAGCAATTGACAGCATCCTGATGGCTGCATGGGAGATCCGGTGCTCCCGCTAATATCACTGGTTGCCGATAAGTCTAGTGTCTGATTGAGACAATCCAGAATGTGATAATATTTCTCTTGCATTATTTATATTTTGCACTCTGCTTGTTGCACTATGGTCTCTCTCTGTTTTATTTGAGGTACCAATCAACCCTAAACAGTGGAAGACCTGGAAAAAGACTAACAGTTGAAGGAAGCGCTAACTCCACCAAAAACCCAGTCTGAAACGCTCACCAATATGTAACATACATACAGGGTTATTCAAAGAGATCCGAATGGCTGCCGAAAGGGAACCGAACAGTGAAATTCAGCGTACGGTTACCTTTCCTGGCCATTCGGCAATCCAGAGAGCAGGCAATTCGCTCTCCTACGGTGCCAGTTCGGTGCTTATTCGAAGGCAGTGAATCCCCCATACAGAAGCAATGCTTCATCTATTCAGAGAACAAAAACCAGAAGTGAAAAATTGCCAAATTGCCCTGCCGTTCGATGGTTTAATTCGGCAGGTTTATTCAGGCGAATCCCATAGGCTTCAATGTTACAAATATTCCTGTTTTAACCACTTCGCTGCTGAGGACGCGCTCAGCGTGTCCTCAGCATTCCCGCTGGTGTGCTGAGGACGCGCTGAGCGCGTCCTCTCATTGGGGTCAGCGTTCGGCCGAGTTCCGGCCGATCGCTGGCCCCTCCGGTGCGGGCTGACATCCTGGATGTCAGCCCGGCATCCGGAAAGCAGCCGCCAGAATTAGGTGTCATCACGGGGGCGCGATGACACCTAATTCAGGCGCCCCCCCGCATGTGCGGAGAGGCGCCTGAAAGGGAGGGGGGTAGGTCCTTCGGACCTCTCTCCCTCCCGATCGGCGCTCTGCGGGGGTTAACCAGGCATCATTTGGAAGGGCACAGCCTGCCCTTCCAAATGATGCCTGGCATTAACCCCTGGGGAGCTGGATCGCGAATCGGCGCTGAAAAGCGCTGGTTCGCGATCCTTTCCCGGAGCTGGCCGACATCTTGGATGTCGGCCAAGCCTCCGGGAACTCCCCCTGAGGACTGGCGTCATCGTGCGTAGCACGATGACGCCAGTCCTGGACTTAACCCTTGACTGCCACCAACGGTGGAGATAGGGAGTTCCAATTAACTCCCTATCTCCCGATCCGTGGCAGCTAGGGTTAAATTTTGGTATGGTTGGATCGGCCAGAGCATGGCCGTTCCAACGATACCAAACATGAAAGTGAAAATTGTTGTAAAAAAAAAAAAATTAAAAAAAAATAAAAAAAAAGAAAAAAGAAAATAAAAAAAAAAAAATAAACACTTTTTTTTTTTTTTTGGTTTGTTAATGCAGCAATATTGTTCCCGTTTCAATTATAATGTGAACAATGATGCTGCACTAACGATTTTTGTATGCGGTGCGTTTGTTAAAAATAGTGTCATTTTCCCCAAAAAAAAATGTAACGAGACCCCATCTCTAATTTTTTTAACAAGCATACAAAATATAACCGCAATTGCTCGCATGTTAAAATGTGGAAAAAAACACTTTACACGTTGTAAATTATTGAAAATACACATTTTATTGCATTTTTTGTTATAATATACAGACATGACATAACGTATACATATAATAATGACATATTATGAATCTACCGAGTCTGACGGAAAGAACGATATATAATATGTCTGGGTCATATACTAAAATAAGCCTTCAAAACACGTTTAAACATGATGCGCAAAACAGGTAAAAATGACCTCAGCACAGGGGCGGGAAAAGCCTCAGCAGCGAAAGGGATAATTCAATATCTAATAAACCGTTCATTATAATAGTCTGCAGTAAAGAGTCTCTTTATTTATAGATTTTTTAGGATCTTTTAAGCATTTTTCGGGATTTTTTTTCAAAAAATTTTTTTCCTATTTTTATTTTTTTTAACTTTTCTTCTTTTTCTGTAACAGGCCTTTTTATTATCATTCATTGGACCTCATGTGTAAATTTCGGACATTTTCGCTCAGTAGTTTCTTTGCAAACAGCGTTTCACTTTTCAAACAATCAAGCGAACTGGAGTTTTTTTCACTCCATTCGTCTGCGATGTCGGAATTTCAGCCCTGCGCTGAGTGTGATCGGCTCCTGCTCGGGTTTTTCCGGCGTTTTCATCGGGATTAATCCAGATGTTTTTGCGTGTTTTCGGTGTGCCTTCGCCAGTTTTTGCGGTGAGTTTTCGGCGGGTTTGCGGCGACTTTTCCCTGCTATTCGAGGACCCTGTGGTGCTTGCTGAACACACCGCAGGGTTGCCGAAATGGGATCGCCAAATCGGACCGAAATGAGGAGAAAGAAAAGTCACCGAACGTGTGGTGACTTTTTGATTCTCTTTGAATAACCCTGATAGAAAAAAATTCCTTATAATGTTGCATATTGGTGATGTAGGGGACTGTTCAGGAAAGTGGGCTGTATTCCGATATCCCTTTTCTTCCTGAATATTGGATGACTGATGTTTAGGGATCAGTAATTAAATGTTGATTTTGTCACAGGGTAACTGGCCAAATGGTAGTAAATTCTATTAATCCCAAAGCAGGATCATTTCACCACACTTTGGTTACTTCCCTGTATGAGACTGGTGAGGTGATTGAGTCAAGCCACTTGCACAACAACAACAACTGATTCCTTTCTTGAAATGTATTCTTCAATTGGAGTGAGAGAAGATATTTACTGCATTTTGTTTGGTGCTGTGCAGTACTGGTAGTGGCATTTGTCTGCACAGCAAAATGCGTTATGTTTAGCTAGATTTTTTGGCTTTCTGACCTGGCTTGTCTTTGACCTGTTTGACCTATTCTCCTGACAGAGCTGTGGTTCTAATTTTGTTGTCCTCTGGCTTACTTCACTTTGTACCTGGGCCCACAAACACTAGAGCCAGCCTTAGGTAATATTTAACCTTGGTTACCATCATCTAATACTTCTTTTTACATTTTAATTTAATTTGTTTCAAATATTATTTGGACAATAATCTAACAGGCTGTGGCAATCCTAAGGCTCATTAGGCCGGAAAGGAGGTAGTGGGGCTTGATCGGGGAGATGTAGTGGCTGCAGAGTACCCTGCCCACCATGGGTTACCCAGCCATGTGATAATGTATTGAAGGGTCATGCAGGCTTGTGCTAGGGTTAAAGAGATGGACTACGGCAAATCCACTTACTTGGTTGAGAAGGGGTAAAATGGCAATTCATCTCTTACTGAATACTTTTTAAGGTGCTCTCTTCTTTCCAGAGAAAACTGGATGGAATTTACCTAAGCAAAGCATGAAGTGTAAATAAGGTCACTGCTTATCATATGCACAAATGGATTTTCCAAGTATCTCATAATGTGCACCTGTTTGAAGTATCGGTAGCTGGAAAATCAGTGCACGATACTACAGGCCTCATGCTGGCTTAGCCAGCAATGGGAAAATGTGGTGCAAGCTGTTAACCCTTAGTACAGGGGTCAGTAACCTTGGTCCTCCAGATGTTTTGGTACTACATCTCCATGATGCTCAGCCACTCTTTAGGTTGATAGAAATTCCTGGAAAATGTAGTTCCAAAACATCTAGAGGGCCAAGGTTCTTGACCCCTGCTTTAGTGTCACCTTATTACTGACTCCATTACAAGTGATGCTCTGCAGTAGAGACTTGACTCATAATATGTGGGAGTCGCTATCAGTTACAGGCAGTGGTGCAGCATATAGCAACTGGCAGCGTCTCCTGGACTACATATGAAAAATACCTCATATTCATGCAAGTATAAAACTCCATGGTGTCAGGATCACCACGCTCTGACCCCTGTCACTCACGCTACCCTGCACCATGAACAATGCACGTTCCTGAAACCTTCTGTATGTTCCCGGCATCCTAGCCCTAGTTCCACACCTGCCCTTCATCATCCCTGATCAGCCCTGCATATAAGGGAGTCCTGCCCCCTACCCAGCACTTCCACATTGAAGTTCGTGACTGCATTCCTGTTTCAACTGAGTTCCCTGATACCTCTCGCCATTCGATTGATTTCGCTGCCAAAGACTCCAAGGACCTTCTGTTCCCTATCTGGACTTTCATTGCCTTCACAAACCGGTACCCTCCATCCTGCTCCCCCTCTACCCCCCATCTAAGACTCCCCGTGTACCAGACCCCTTGCTGAACCCTGACGATCCTTTTGCCAATACCTCGCCTGTTTCCATGTTACAGTGTTTGTTTTCAATAAACACTCTTGGTTATTCAGAATCTGCTCCATCACTGCATCCTGGGCTCACAACCTCAACCTGCTACACCACCCGCAGTCTACACGTGACAGAATGTGGAAGTCAAGACCCTGTGAGCCCGCAGTGATATACACCATGGTGGAACATTTAAAAGATGCCTTTCTAAAGACCCAGCAGTATCTGGACTCTCTGCTTGATTACACGCAGCAAAACCCAAGGGGCACCTCAACTAAGGTGCGCGTTCCTGCTACAGAGGGAGCCAGAGGACCACTGACCCCAGAAGAAAAGGCAAGGAGGAGGGCGCTAGACCTCTGCTTCTACTGCGGGGACCCCTTGCATCAGATCTCGGCCTGCCCAATGCGCCCACCTAAGCCAGGTACAAAATGTTTCCATGCTCCTGTAAAGCCTATTTGTACCAAGCCTGCACCTGTCAAACCACAAGGTTGATGGTTAAACCAGTGCCCACCCAGCCAAAAATAACTGCACCCACTAACAAGCCCATAAAGCCTTCGTTGGGGAAGTCGGTGCCTGCCCTGCAGAAAAAGGCTTCATCCGCTATCAAGCAAAAAAAGCAAGCACCCAAAGAAAAACCCCTATTTCCGCCTACTCCCAGAAGAAGCCTGGTAATCAAGCCTCCTGCACCTAAGCGTGCCCCTGCTTCCAGGAAACCTGAGCCAAGAGCTATCAGATTCTCTGCACGCAGAGACCAGGTTACTCAGGAGGCTTCTTCTGAGGGGTCAGACCAGGAAACCCCTATGGAGTGCACTGAACCGGAGTCGGACCCTGAAGTGCCCATGGAGCAGGAATCCATAGACGCCGAGCCAGCCGTACCAATGGATATCGAGCCTAGCCAACACCTCATGGTTGGTGTTGCCAGAACCCAGCCCGCTACCTCCATGCTGTACATATGGCTCAAATGGGACTGTCGTTCGTAAAGAGGACCTGGAGGTCTTCGAACTGGCCCTGAGACTTCGGGGAGCCGCTCCTCTTGGGCACACAGTGCCACCTTCACCACGTCCTTCTGATGAATCGGAGTCAGAAGAGGAAGACGCCGATGCTGGTTTGGACCTGCCCAGACAGACTGCACGCCGCACCCAGGGACCCCCAGGTCAGCATAAGGGGTATGTTGGTGTCGCAGGATCTGTCTGTCGCCCGGCCGGAATGATTCACAGTACCACTGTACCCCGCTATTTACTGGAGACAGACTACAATCCCTTCAGTGGCTCCTCTGGTGAATCAGACCTTGAAGGGGAATCAAGCGAGAATTGCCCCTCCATAAGCCCGGCTACCTATCTGTGCCATGCAGTGGCCAACTTCAGAACTCCAGCTACTAAGACCATCTCGAGTGCACCATGCCAGAGATCTGCCTTCATTGGTGCCCTCTTCTCCATGACACCCACCGTTCGGTTGTCTGTGAAACCAAAACCCCAAGAGCTGGAGACGCACCCATGCCTCCTGGAATTGGAGGTTGAACAAAAGTCAAAAGTTACTGCCCTGCAACCCGCAGAATCTCAGGAGGTCGCTGCCAAGCATCCAGCAGGATCTCCTGAGGTCGCTGCCAAGCATCCAGCAGGATCTCCTGAGGTCGCTGCCAAGCATCCAGCAGGATCTCCTGAGGTCGCTGCCAAGCATCCAGCAGGATCTCCTGAGGTCGCTGCCAAGCATCCAGCAGGATCTCCTGAGGTCGCTGCCAAGCATCCAGCAGGATCTCCTGAGGTCGCTGCCAAGCATCCAGCAGGATCTCCTGAGGTCGCTGCCAAGCATCCAGCAGGATCTCCTGAGGTCGCTGCCAAGCATCCAGCAGGATCTCCTGAGGTCGCTGCCAAGCATCCAGCAGGATCTCCTGAGGTCGCTGCCAAGCATCCAGCAGGATCTCCTGAGGTCGCTGCCAAGCATCCAGCAGGATCTCCTGAGGTCGCTGCCAAGCATCCAGCAGGATCTCCTGAGGTCGCTGCCAAGCATCCAGCAGGATCTCCTGAGGTTGCTGCCAAGCATCCAACAGGATCTCGAGAGGTCGCTGCCCTGCAACCCGCAGAATCTCCAGTGGTCAACTCCGTTGTCGCCACCCTGGCCAATCAGGTCAGTGACCTAGCCAAACGTCTGGAGTACTTCAAGACTGGCTATGCCCTCCTACGTGCGCAAGTTCAGGACCTCCAGACCCCCACCTATGTTCCACCTTCTGACCCAGTCATGGATGTCTCCAGCCTAGAACCCTGGATGGAAAAATGCCCAAGGTCTGATAACCTTCTGGAGACAGACTGGGAGACCGTGGACTATGAGGATTATCTGCCCTCAGTAGAGGAGTGGTACGGCCTAGGACTACCCAGTCAAGGTGGGGCATACCTGGGTGCCACCATCTCCGCACCGGCAGTCACCTCAGCTACCCCTCCGTGTGACTTTTTTGTACCCAGGAAGACCTCCTTAATGGCTAAGGTGCGGTCTCCTGTTGCCCACACTCGCAGGATCAAGTCATCCCCTCCCCGTTTTTTGACATCTAGTTTTTGTCCCGCTGTCTCCCTTCAAGAGCCGTGCTGTACCGAGGTCCAGGCTCAGACTGCTGCCCTGCACATCGCAGATTCTCCAGCCGCTGCTGCCCTGCACATCGCAGATTCTCCAGCCGCTGCTGCCCTGCACATCGCAGATTCTCCAGCCGCTGCTGCCCTGCACGTCGCAGATTCTCCAGCCGCCGCTGCCCTGCACGTCGCAGATTCTCCAGCCGCCGCTGCCCTGCACGTCGCAGATTCTCCAGCCGTCGCTGCCCTGCACGTCGCAGATTCTCCAGCCGTCGCTGCCCTGCACGTCGCAGATTCTCCAGCCGTCGCTGCCCTGCACGTCGCAGATTCTCCAGCCGTCGCTGCCCTGCACGTCGCAGATTCTCCAGCCGTCGCTGCCCTGCAACCTGCGGGATCTTCTATTGCCGCTGCCCTGCATCCTGCAGGCTCTCCTGAGCTGTCATCGCCACGGAGCCGTCGTCGTCGCCGTAAGGCCAAGTCGCTCAACGCCGCCGCAGAGCCGTGCAGTGCCAAGGAAGTCGCCGCCGCAGAGCCTTGCAGTGCCAAGAAGGTCGCCGCCGCAGAGCCGTGCAGAGCCAAGGAGGTCGCCAAGGGCGCTGCCCCTCCGCACCTCGCCAAGGGCGCTGCCCCATCGCTCCTCGCCAAGGGCGCTGCCCCTCCACACCTCGCCAAGGGCGCTGCCCCTCCGCACCTCGCCAAGGGCGCTGCCCCACCGTGCCCATGTTCAGACGACATTTTCTGTTATGGCGATTGACCCTGCTGAACACCGGACGCCAAGAAGAACCCCACTTTTTTCCTTGACCACGGATGGGGGGTTTGTGAAAACCATGGATCTTCCAGCCCACGAGCGGGCTTTAGCCGTCCGGGGGTCGGCTCTGAAGGGGGGAGTAATGTCAGGATCACCACGCTCTGACCCCTGTCACTCACGCTACCCTGCACCATGAACAATGCACGTTCCTGAAACCTTCTGTATGTTCCCGGCATCCTAGCCCTAGTTCCACACCTGCCCTTCATCATCCCTGATCAGCCCTGCATATAAGGGAGTCCTGCCCCCTACCCAGCACTTCCACATTGAAGTTCGTGACTGCATTCCTGTTTCAACTGAGTTCCCTGATACCTCTCGCCATTCGATTGATTTCGCTGCCAAAGACTCCAAGGACCTTCTGTTCCCTATCTGGACTTTCATTGCCTTCACAAACCGGTACCCTCCATCCTGCTCCCCCTCTACCCCCCATCTAAGACTCCCCATGTACCAGACCCCTTGCTGAACCCTGACGATCCTTTTGCCAATACCTCGCCTGTTTCCATGTTACAGTGTTTGTTTTCAATAAACACTCTTGGTTATTCAGAATCTGCTCCATCACTGCATCCTGGGCTCACAACCTCAACCTGCTACACCACCCGCAGTCTACACGTGACACATGGAGACTAACGAGAGCCATCTACAATCTCAGTGTTGGCAGGATTACCCTGGGAATCATACTTACAGGGTTATTCAGAGAAAGGTGAAAACCAGGAGAATTGGCAGGAGAAGAGAACAATCCAGACCAAATAGCTGATTTGGTAAGTGAGATAAATGGGATTATTATTCTGATTTGGCTATTTTGACCTAGAATTTTCACTTCTCCAGTCATTCTCCTGAGTTTCACCTTTGTATAATCACACAGGTCTATTCAATAAAGAAAAAATGATACAGATGTGAGCAAGCCTCATTAACAGGCATATCTGAACTTATTATTTTAGGCAAAAACTTTTTGTTAGTAAAAGCATATTATACATTTCCGTGGATTCAATTAATTGGCATATGCATGCGGTGCCCACTAGCATTTACGTAATGGACATTACACTGAAGAAGGGATCCACACCCAAAATGTTTGTTTTTGATGCTCGTCATCTCATGTATTAAAAACAAGTGACACAAGTGCACCTTTTGACGAAACACCGCACTGTCTCTACTTTTTGTACGTGGTTCCTGCATGTTTCCTTCGTCTAAGGATCCAGGGTGTTGGTGGTGAGACATTGCAGCGTGTTTGGGAACATCATTTTCATGTAGTAGGACTTCATTTGTTCCTCCCTCCACAAATGTTCTGTATGCTACTGGCATTTACAAACAGGGTTATTCAAAGAGAAACGAAAAGCCACCGCACGTTCGGTGACTTTTCCTTCTCTTCAATTCGGTTCGATTTGGCGATCCCATTTCGGCAGCCCTGCAGTGTATTCAGCAAGCACCACTGGGCCACCGAAATGCAGGGAAAGGTCATCGCAAACCCGCCGAAAACTCACCGCAAAGCGAGGGCGAACGCACACCGAAACCTGCAAAAACATCTGGATTAACCCGCCGAGAACGCCGGAAAAACCCGAGCATGGTTTTCTTTGAATAGACCTGCTAGTTTCCTTCCGCAGGAAGCAAGTGGATCACATCGTTGTGTTCACTGTGGAACCTGAGGTAAGTATTCGATTTTTACGTAATTTTTGTTGTTTGTGAAATAACCACGCAAAAGACAGAAATACCGAATCAAGACAAAATTTACGAGAAGCCTTGTAATCAATCCATATTCTCAAGTTGCATTCAAATTAATGCTTCCTATACAAAGTGCGGGAAGCATTGATCTATGGTAGCCTGACACAAGAGCTGAGCTGTAAGTAAACTTTGCGTCTCAGCTGGCCTAGGACAAGACCATTATATTAGTCACAAGTGGGACTGTTATATTGAAATTGTCTCTCGTCGTGACTTAGTTAGAACATCTTCTTTCCTGATGGAAAATAAATATGGAGAGAGAAAGCCATATCAAAACCATGTATTGTCCTGCCATGTTGTCGGAAATGTTAAAGAAAGAATATCTAATTCTGCAATGAAGAACAAGATTCTTTTACCACTTATGCACCAGTGATAAAAGACGATAACCATTAGGTATGTGCATGGCTGAAAATTTTGTTTCTTTTAGGTTCGTTTTGTTATGTTTTTAACCCTTTCGCTGCTGAGGCTTTTCCCGCCTCTGTGCTGAGGTCATTTTTACCGGTTTTGCTCATGTTTAAACGTGTTTTGAAGGCTTATTTTAGTATATGACCCAGACATATTATATATCGTTCTTTCCGTCAGACTCAGTAGATTCATAATATGTCATTATTATATGTATACGTTATGTCATGTCTGTATATTATAACAAAAAATGCAATAAAATATGTATTTTCAATAATTTACAACGCGTAAAGTGTTTTTCACATTTTAACATGCGAGCAATTGCGGTTATATTTTGTATGGGGTGCGCTTGTTAAAAAAATTAGAGATGGGGTCTCGTTACATTTTTTTTGGGGGAAAATTACGCGATTTTTAACAAACGCACCGCATACAAAAATCGTTAGTGCAGCATCATTGTTCACATTATAATTACAATGGGAACAATATTGCTACACTAACAAACCAAAAAAAAGAAAAAAAAAATTTATTTTTTTTTATATAATTTTCTTTTAAAATATATTTTTATTTTTAATTTTAATTTTTATTTTTTTTAAAAACTTTTTTCACATTCAAGTTTGGTATTGTTGGAACGGCCATGCTCTGGCCGATCCAACCATACCAAACATTAACCCCTAACTGCCACGGATCGGGAGATAGGGAGTTCCAATGAACTCCCTATCTCCACAGTTGGTGGCAGTTAGGGGTTAACTCTAGGACTGGCGTTAACTCAGGGGGAGTTCCCGGAGGCTTGGCCGACATCCAATTCGCGATCCAATTCGCGATCCAGCTCCCCAGGGGTTAATGCCAGGCATCATTTGGAAGGGCAGGCTGTGCCCTTCCAAATGATGCCTGGGTTAACCCCCGCAGAGCCGCCGATCGGGAGGGAGAGAGGTCCGAAGGACCTCCCCCCCCCTCCCTTTCAGGCGCCTCCTCCGCACATGCGGGGGGGGCGCCTGAATTAGGTGTCATCGCGCTGCCGCGATGACACCTAATTCTGGCGGCTGCGGTCCCGGATGCGCGGCTGACATCGAGGATGTCAGCCCGCACCGGTGGGGCCAGCGATCGTCCGGAATCCGGCCGAACGCTGACCCCAATGGGAGGACGCGCTCAGCGCGTCCTCCGCACAGCAGCGGGAATGCGGAGGACGCGCTGAGCGCGTCCTCCACATTGAAAGGGTTAAATAATTTTGTTTTCGGAATTTCGTAACTAATTTAGTTTTGTATTAATTCGAAATTTTGAATCAATTTGAAATTTCAAATATCAATTTGATAGTTGATATCAATTCGAATCTTGGATCACTAAATAAAACCCCAATTAATCAAATTTTGCTGTTAAAAGAAAAGCTAGGGTTAAATTTTAAGCTGTGTCACAGATTTAGTATTTGAGTCAAATTAAACAGTGAAACAAAATTAGTTTGTTTCATAAAGTCCTTTGCTGACTATTACTTGTGTAGCGCTCACTCCCGGAGGAGCCGCTGAAAATGAACCACGGGTCAGTCTCCCCGCACTAGGGAATAAATATACTCCAACACAGTTGTGGGTTTTTATCATTTAAATAGTTTACTAAAATGTTTGGCAGATATTGAGATACGGTATTCACAGATATTATTACAGTACTTTCATATTGCGATAAAACGCGTAGCGGAAAAGAAACGAAACACGTGGCTTCGTATTTCGGAAAATAAAATATTCGTAACCGAACATAAAAGAAAATGCAATTGCACGAATATCCAGAAAAGGGACACGTAGCGGAACCCCAGAATATACAATCTCTTCGTATCACGGTAAACGCGCAGCGGAAAAGAGAAAAATATATTCGGAACGTATCTTTAACCCCCGTTCCGATTCGTAACAAAATGAGTCCTGCACAGGTTTAGTCCCGGAATATAAAAGGTGTGTATGTGTGTAAGGTACCCGGGTACTGTTCAACTGGCCAGTGAAATTACTTAAGAAATGTCTTCGACTAGTCAAGTTGGGGCCCTGTGGACTTTAAAGAGAAAACAGCAGCGTGCTCTTTGTATTATAAACGGCCTTGGAGGCCTCTCACCCATCCGCCGGTTGCTTTAGGCTCCGCTGACCCAGGACGTCTCTCCGCTGGATTTTGACTGGGGAAACTAGCGGCCGGATCCGTTGTCTGACTTCCCGTAGCTTGTCCACGACTTTTCCTCAGCTCACCGCCTGCTCTCTGTACCCGATCCACTTGCGGTGACTCTTTACTCGAGGTTTTCGGTTGGTTCCCTTTGCAGCAACTCTGGAACTTGGAGGGCTCCTTCTCTTGCGACTGAATCACCCGGTGACAGAACTGACAGGTCTCACTTGCTCTCCGCCCTAGGCCCTCTCACAAAGTATGGCACTGTGTCTGCTCTCTCTCGTTCCCTGGCGCGTTCTCCACGAGGCAGAGGATGTAAGTGTCCAGTCCCCACCCACTTCCTGTCTTCTTGCAAAGCATGCCGGGCATTGTAGTCCCAATGTCCAGTGTCTCTGATCGCGATAGTCTCCATCTTGTGGCCAAAAATAGGTACTGCCACAGCAAGATTTTAACACAGCGCTACACTTGTATTTTAAGTTAACCCCTTCACTGCTGATGACGTGTGGGACACGTCCTCAGCTACTCCCGCTGTATGCTGAGGACGTGTCCCACACGTCATCAGTTTTGCGGGACCCCCGGCGGAGATACTCACCTCTCTGTCCGGGGTCCTGCGGCGATCCGACTTCAGCATCCTCAGACGCTGACGTTAAGACCCGCCCGACGTCAATGATGTCATTGCGCCTTGCGCGATGATGTCATTTCCAGGTAACTCCCCCGGCAATGCCGGGAGATCGCCAGGAAGGGAGGGGAGATCCGTTTGGATCCCTCTCTCTCCCGATCGGGAGGTCCCACAAAGAAAAGCCAGGTACCGCTTAAAAGGGGAGAGCCTGGCTTTAACCCTTAGGCACAGGGTCGCACAGTGCGGCCTAGCTCCGGTGGGGGTCACCATCTTGGATGGTGGCTCCACCCCCGGGTCCCCCCTCGCTGCCTGACATCCTCACGCATAGCGTGATGACGTCAGATAGCCGGGGAACCCCTAGCTGCCTGGGGATTTACAAAGGAAATCCCCTGGTGGAGATAGGCGTTCATTTGAACCCCAATATCTCCAGAACCGTGGAAGCTAGGGGCTCATGGGGGTGTCATTCGAAAGGCCTGAGCATGGCCTTTCGAATGATACCCAACATGACCAGGTATAAAGTTAAAAAAATAATAAAAATAAATAAAAAAAAAAACATGTATTTTTTTGTGTGTTGTTTTTATTAATGCAGCAATATTGTTCACATTTCAATTATAATGTGAACAATTATGCTGCACTAACAATTTTTTTCTATGGGGTGCGTTTGCTAAAAATCACGTAATTCCCCCCAAAAAATGTAATAAGTCCCCATTTCTAATTTTTGTACAAGCGTACCCCATAGAAAATATAACCGCAAATGTTCATGTGATAAAAGGTGAAAAAAAACACTTTACACGCTGCAGATGATTAAAAATTCTAATTTTATTGCATTTTTTGTTATAATATAGAGGCAGGACATGATGTATACAAACAAAAATGATATATTATGAATCTGCCGAGTCTGCCGGAAAGAACGATATATAATATGTCTGGGTCGTATAATAAAATGTGGCTTCAAATCGCGTTTAAACATGATGAGCAAAAGCGGTAAAAATTAGCCCAGCACACAGAGGTGAAACGCTTCAGCAGTGAAAGGGTTAAGATCAATTCGATAGTTGATAACAATTTGATAGTTCAATTCAAATTCAATAGTTGAAATCAATTTGATAGTTCATTTCAAATTCGATAGTTTATCAATTATTCAAATTTTTCTTTTATGATGATGACACAGTGTAAAACTAAATAAATTCGTTATATACCATTTTGTTTAGTTTAGAATGCGTATTGTATCGCTTCGTTATTTAGAAGTACTTCCGAACTACGAATTATCAAATTTCGTTCCAAATTCCGAATTTTTCCGATACAAATGCACATCCCTAATAACCATCACTCGCTAATGACTATAATGAAATGTGTGCAGTTGGAAATGTGTCAATTCAAAAGTTATTTCCTGCTTAAAAATAAAGGTTTATTATAAACACAGAAATTATAAAATCTTACTACTAGAAGTAGTGTGGCATCTCAAGGTCCAGTCGACTTCTTCACTGTTTCTCCTTTTTTTGGAGGTTAGAAAGACAAACAGGATCTGCCGTGTAAAATGGAATCAGGAAAGAATTATTTGCATGTACATGGGGCATTTCCAAAACAAACACAAGAGGTGCTTCAGCATGGAAAACAAGGCTAAATACACTTACAGAGGAGGTTTTACCGGAGCAAATATTGTCTGCAGAATCCAAAGAAAAGTTCTGCAGGTAATCCTCTCCAGACTGGTGTTTTTGCTATATTAGACGTTTTTCCTTTATGAAAGCAATCCTGTAATGCTATCGAAAGGAACACAAAACAGTACTTAAAGGCACACTACACACACCCTGAACACTTAAGTTTAGTAAAGTGGTCAGACTGTGTGGAGTGCCACCATTCACCCTCTCCCAACCCTCAAGCCTTTTTTGGTCGATTAGCTCTGTGTGAATCAGAGCAGTTTCCTCCATCCCCACAGCCGTCACTCAACAAATGGGATTTTGAATATTCCGCTTGTCGGGGACCAACTCAGGGACTGATGATGTCCACACACTTTGCTGCCAGCCAGGAAATTCAAAATCCCAGCTGCCTGGTGATGCTGGCGTGGGTGGTGGAAACTCCTCCACTTCATCCACAATTCCTGCCAGCAGGCAGGATGGAGGGGTGTTGGCACTGCTCACATCATGACCACTTTAAGACACTAAAGTGGTCAGGATGTGTAGATTGTTACTTTAATTCATAGATCTCAAACTCTGGCCCCCCAGATGCTTCTGAACTAGAACGCCCATGATTCTCTTGCCATCTACTGCATTCAAATAATTCTGGGAATTATAGGCCATTGACATCTTGGGGGGGCAGAGTTTGAGATCTCTGCTTTAAGTAGTAATATAAACTCTTCCACCTTATACTACTAGGGTGTCTGTGCATTTTACTACCATCATATTTCTCACTACAGGTTGAGCATCTCTTATCCAAGTTTGGGATTTCAGATTTTTAGCTTTTTTTTTAAATATTTGCATGGCCAGCAGAGCCCCACATAGAAAGGAGGTCCCAAGTCCCATATAGCACAAGGGGAGACCAAGAGACCCCAGTGTGTGTGTTGATTGACATGGACTGTTCGTCCAGATGCAGAAGCCAGCAGGAACAATTAGAAAGCAACTCTAAGGGAAAGTTGAAACCAGACCACAGGGGCCCATAGCACACTACAATGGCTCGGGCAGAGTGGGCGCTAATTAATTAAACACAGGGATTATTCACAAAACACTGTTGAGTAGCGTTGTTGCACACAACATCGAAAAAAACACTATTGTTGCAACCATGATAATCTTCGGTGATCCCCAGAGGGAACATCAAAGAACAGCAGTGGAGCTTTCATCAACGACGCTTCCCCTGCTGTCTTTTGATTTTCCCTTTTGGGGATTGTCGAAGCAACATTTTGTGAATAAGCCCATATGTGTATTGCTGAACTTTTTTGTGAGAAATGGAGAGTAAACACCATAATGCTGAAACGTAATTAGGAGCAACAAATTCCAACACATTAAATAATTGGAAACATGTGGGATGCTCTGTCTTGTTTCTTTTACAATACACGTGTTAGGAACGATCTGAACTTTTGTTTCCCGTTAACTTCAAAAGAATGGGGTGGAACCTGCTGAGATATAATTTGGATTTACCGTGTTATCCTTACAGAGTTACACACATGGTAACCATTTACGTGTCTGAGCCTTTAGGGTTGTGTACTGATGCATGCAATTCTTTCTCATATAAAACCAGGGCCTTATCTAGAGTGGTTGTCGTGTTTTTGTTTGTTGAAATCCTCACCCGCTTTCCACAGTCACCCCACCCTATCACCATTATCACGGATAGAACATTAAAAACATATGTTCTAGCAATGGCCGATCCAGAGAGGGAGGTCTGATGCTTGACCTATTATGGAGGTCTGATGCTTGACGTATTCATTTCTCTTTTACAGTATAACATGATAAAAAAGTATCTGACTTCTTGTTTTGCGATTAAATTATATAACATATCTTAATATATTTTTGTTATTTATACACCCAGCCAATAGCAAGCGAGGATAGTGTATCAGTATACGTGGCACATTTTTCTTATGCATACTTACATAATCCTATAAATCATAAGCTTTCACAGAGGTCATCCACAAAAGGAAAACGAAATCCCTTAATCTGTTAAAATATCACCGGCACCGCGGCGCACTTGTAAAACAAATTTTATAGTTAGAAAATGATACTGCGCTGATAGAACTGGTTAAACATCTCTGCTGCGAATGGAATAGCTTTCTGAAAGCATGCATATGATTTCATCCATCCAAAAAGGGTTGACTTCCTTCGATTAATCTTTGCTTCCTTCACCAGATGTTAGGCAGCTACCACAATATCCTCAGGGATAGTTATGATTTCTTGCGTGTCTCTCAGCTGCAGAGCAGCAAATCACATGCTCTGCATAAGGTGTCCCTGCACTCAGCGCAACACAGAAACAAGAGTTGTGTGTATGGAAATGAAGCGGTTATTCTGTAAAGATTCTGTATTGGAAGGGCCAGGGACCTTGGCCCTCCAGATGTTTTGGAACTACGTTTCCCACAAGGCCCATCTATCCTGAGTAATGGCTGAGAATCATGGGAGATGTAGGGCCAAGGTTGCTGACACCTGCTGTGTTGTCTCTCCTGGTGAGAAGATGAGTTAATAAATTAATAGTAACTATAAGGTAATAATATAAAATAATAAAACATTGCGGGCCCTTTTACAATCTTAACGCTAAGGTTAGCGCTCAGCTATGTGATCATTACCATTAGGTTAAGTGGCCCTAGCACAGGCCGCCCATATTACAATCCGAACGCTGACAGGCTAAAAAAACCTGTAAGCGCATCGGAGATTACGTTTTTCAGGACGAGTTTACTGTACTTTGCGTTCCCTATGCTTAACATGGTGAGCTCAAAGAGTAATTAGAGTTAGGATTACAAATTCCTATTGCTAATTACTCCCCGCTGCGGTTAATTGAAAAGTAAGCCACAGCTAGGGGCTGGTGCTAAGGCTGGGGTCAGACGAGCGCAGTAATCACGTCCGTGTTGCTGCACATTAGTACGTCCGTGGTAGCAGAGAATCATGACCGATGAAGCCCCACACACGAAGTACGTCCGCACGGAAGTGCGGATGCACAGCGGAAGCGGCAAACGGACGCAAGTTAGCAAGAACGTAAAACCGCTAGAATGGACGTGCGGAGTGCGCTGTGTCCGCAACGTCCGCATAGCTTTGTGTGTGAGTGATGGAACATGGTCAGACAGACTGCATTTATACGTCCAGCATTTTCGATGGACAAAATGTTTTTTTATTTTAATTTATTTTTCCTCCTACATCCGTCAGAAATAACGTCAGTCACAAAAATGGACTGAGTGATCACTACTGCGTCTTCAGTCAAAAAGTGCGTCCGTACTGCACAGGCGCACAATCCGTAGAAAATGCGCTTGTCTGACCCTAGCCTAACTGATAACACTTCTGCAGAATCATTTATCACCAGCTGAACCCCCCCCCCCACACCAAAAAATGAAAAACTCACCTCTCTTCTCGCGGCGAGAACAACGGCCCGGTCTGCCACTTCTGGCCACAGGGAGTAGAATGAGACTGGGGCAAATAGTCCCCTCTCTCCCTCCGCAATCACTCGGCAGACCTGTAGGATCTCGTGAGAGGCGAGAGCCTGCAGGTCATGTGAACCGGCTGCAAAATCCTCCATGGAGTCCTGTGGGCTCCAGGAGAGGATACACGGGGCGGCACGTTATCGCTGCCTCGAGTATCCAGTGGCTTAGCGCTACATTACAGGACAGGCTGCTGGATCAGTGCCTGCCCTGTAATATGGGGCTAAATCTGGGACTCTAAGAGGAAACTGACAGGCTCAGGTTTTCCACCTTAGAGTCCCCGTTTTAGTGGGCAGATTGTAATACTGCCCTGCTTATATTAAAAGTACATTAACCACTTGGCTGCTATGGACGCGCTTAGCGCGTCCAGCCAAGTGGTTCTCCTGTGCTACGGACGTGCTCAGCGCGTCCGAGCACAGGAGGCAGCAATCCGCCGGATTCCGGCGGATTGCTGCGCCCCCCGGTGCGGCTGACATCTTGGATGTCAGCCCAGCACTCGGGAGCCCGGCGGGGACATTAGATGTCATCGCGGTGACGCGATGACATCTAATTCAGGCGCCCCCCCCCCGCATGTGCGGAGGAGGCGCCTGAAAGGGAGGGGGGAGGTCCTTCGGACCTCTCTCCCTCCCGATCGCCGGGGAGCAGGGGGTTAAGACAGACACCGCTTGGAAGGGCACAGCCTGCCCTTCCAAACGGTGGCTGTCATTAACCCCTGGGGAGCCGGATCACGAATCGGCGCTGAAAAGCGCCGGTTCGTGATCCTTTCCCGGAGCTGGCCGACATCTTGGATGTCGGCCAAGCCTCCGGGAACTCCCCCTGAGGACTGGCGTCATCGTGCATAGCACGATGACGCCAGTCCTGGAGTTAACCCCTAGCTGCCACCAACGGTGGAGATAGGGGGTTCCAATGAACCCCCTATCTCCTGATCCGTGGCAGCTAGGGGTTAAAATTTGGTACTGTTGGATCAGCCAGAGCATGGCCGTTCCAACGATACCAAACAGGACTGTGATAAAAGTTTTTTTAAAAAAAATTAAAATTAAAAATAAAAATAAAAAATATTTAAAAAAAAAATTATAAAAAAATAAATAAACAAGTTTTTTTTTTTTTGGTTTGTTAATTATTGTTACCATTTCAATTATAATGTGAACAATGATGCTGCACTAACGATTTTTGTATGCGGTGCGTTTGTTAAAAATCGCGTAATTTCCCCCAAAACAAAATGTAACGAGACCCCATCTCTAATTTTTTTAACAAGCGCACCCCATACAAAATATAACCACAATTGCTCGCATGTTAAAATGTTAAAAAAATACACTTTACACGTTGTAAATTATTAAATTCATATTTTATTGCATTTTTTGTTATAATATACAGACAGGTCATGACGTATACATATAATAATGACATATTATTAATCTGCCGAGTCTGACGGAAAGAACGATATATAATATGTCTGGGTCATATACTAAAATAAGCCTTCAAAACGCATTTAAACATGATGATCAAAACCGGTAAATATGACCTCAGCACAGAGGCGTGAAACGCCTCAGCAGCGAAAGGGTTAAGAAAGTCAACATTGGTATACAATATGTCAACATTGCCAAGCAGAGATAAATGGCATTTATTATTTATTTTGGTGGTTCTACCTTAGGAGAAAATAATGAGAGAATCATGAGGACACTCTGTGCCCTGTGGTCAGTCAATATTGGTCAGTGCCATTGCCACTTTCCTCCCTGTCTAAGAGATTGGAAGGATAATTCAGACTTTTGGGCACAGGGGCTTAGTCCTGCTGAGTGCTGAACTCATGTTCTGGGGCTTTGGGAGCTTTGGAAACCAACTCCTACCAATGGCTCTCAGTGCTCATTGGATTGGCTGCTTTCGTATGGTCATGTAATATGCTGCTGCTTAAAAGTAGCCAGCAGCATTTCACATCTGGATCAGTGCCGAGGGAGCCCAGTGCTGGAAATAAGATTTAAAATGGAAGAGAGGTATGGAGGGGTCAGGAGGAATCAGTATTTAACCTTTTTGTTTTACCCTCCAATTTTAGTTGTAGAGTATTCATTACGAAAGGAGTTAGTGGATATGCTCAGTCATCCCCATTTTATCACCTCCAGTGATTTCAAACTCCGGCCCGACAGATGTTGATGGCCTACAATTTCCAGGATTCCTTGAATTTAATAGATGGCCAGAGAATCATGGGAGTTGTAGATCCTTGCTTTAATCTCCTATATACAGATTTGCATTAAAACATACATTTTTAAATAATTAACTCAAGGCATTTATTTGTTTCTGTCACCATTCCAGTGACTCCTTTTTTTTTTTTTATAAATAGAGGAATGTTGTTTGAAAAATTGACCACTTGTAGTTGTATGTCAGGCAGTAAATGCAAGCAATTTCCAGGATTTAGTAATTTACCTTGAAAATGGTCAATATCACACAGTTTCCATGTCAACAAACTGATTTATGTAACCACATTGTATCAATTTGTTTATTATCTGAAATCTCATCTGCGATAGGGTTGTTTAGGGTTTTTCTTTAAAGAATCAAACTGGGGAAGAGGGAGAATAGGCAAAGTGTGTAGCCAAGGTCAGGATTAGGGATGAGCCAAACACCCCCGTGTTCGGTTCGCATTCGAACTCGAACAATTTCAAAAGTTCGAACACGAACCGAACTCAATGCAAGTCAATGGGACTCGAAAGTTCGAATTTTAGAGTGCCCTCCAAAAGGGCATATATGCAAGATATTTGCCATAAAAGGTGTATGGGGGTCCGGGTAGTGCCCTGGGGACAGGAAACAAGGAAAAAAACTTTTTAAAAAAGTTTTTAAAGGAACAGTGAGTTTTCCATGAAATAAGGGTTAAAAATAAAAACGAAAAATTCCTTCAAATATCGTGCCTAGGAGGTCCCCATAACCTGCCTGTGAACTGGCGGATTTGTAGGATGTATAGAAACATTTAAAAACAAAAAAATGACGTCTCAAATGACGGTAAATGCTTTTCCTTTAATCTATTCATAAACAATTGCTTGGGGCGGCAGCCTGTATGAAAAGAGACGTTTTAGGACACGCGGAACAAGTTTAGTGATTTCTTTTGGCTAAATTATGGTGAAACTTATGCAGGCTTTGGATGAAAGTAACAATAGGTGCTTTAAAATTGGGCCTTCAGTTTCGGCAACAGTGCCGTCACACCGTAACCCCTCTGTGGTATTGTGAAAGAGTGCAGGGTTGGACCCTGCGGTCAAATATTACAATGATATGAATCTGGTACAGGCGTCAGTGCACCCAAATATTTTGCCTTTTGGTGGCAGCAAGTGCCTTCATACCGTAACCCCTCTGTGGTATTGTGGAAGAGTGCAGTGGTGGAGGTTTTGGTAATGCAGAAGAGATCCCCGATCTATTCAGTTACATCAGCAGCTATAACAAAACCGGGTCAGCAATGTTTAGGCACTTGTACTGCGCTACTGTATATGGTGAGAATCGGCGCACACCAGTAGCAACAGGAAGCAAACAGAACAGGCAGGGAATACACAGAGAGAATAGTCAAATGGCAGGAAAAGTAGTCAACAGATCGGGTCCTCAGAACAAGCAGGCAGTAGTGTATTTAGGTTTTGTGCTGCCCTAGGCCTGACTAAACTCGTGCACCCCCTAATTTAAATTTGACACACCCCTTCCTGTCAAGGGCACACCTCTTCCTGGTTAATCCCCACCCTTCCTCTTTAAGCTCCACCTTTTCCTCTTAGAGCTCCGCCTTTTCCTCTCTTTATATTAAAAGTGGATACCAAGTGCCTACTTGTAAATTTTGTATACCATTTCAAATGTATCTATTGAGATAAAGAAAATTAAGAAATGTTTAAATTCAAGCATTTTTACAAAGAACAGCCACGCATGTCAAGTATACTGGATCACAGCCGCTCTAATTGGTTGAACAATAAAATCCACAGAAACGTGCACTGCATATGAGCGTATCACAGAGCTGCACAGCAATAAAACCCACAGAAATGGGCACTGTGTATGAGCATATCAGAGCTGCACAGCAATAAAACCCACAGAAATGTGCAGTGTGTATGAGCATATCACAGAACTGCACAGCAATAAAACTCACAGTAATGTGCAGTGTTGTTTGAGCGTATCCCAGAGCTCCAGGGCAATAAAACTCACAGTAATATGCAGTGTGTATCACAGAATCCACAGCAATAAAACTCCCAGCAATGCAATGTGCGGTGTGTATGAGTGCATCAGAATTCACAGCAATAAAACTCACAGCAATGCAATGTGTGGTATGTGTCAGCGTATCAGAATCCACAGCAATAAAACTCCCAGCAATGCAATGTGCGGTGTGTATGAGTGCATCAGAATCCACTGCAGTAAAACTCCCAGCAAACCGAGTGTATATGAGCACACAGCAATTATGCTGTGGAGCCATCTTGTCAGCAGTGGGGTGACACTGCCAGAGGGTGCACTGTAGCTTTGATTCCCTTCCCGGTGGGTGTTCAGTCCAGAATAGAGTCTGTGTTAACGAAAGGGCGGGCAGCTGCGCGCGTGCGTTTCACGTGGTTCAGCCAGTCATGTGGTACTGAGACTCAGAGAAATGGCAGTGAAATGCCCTGATGTTCGGTGGTTTCAATCAGCAGGATTATTCAGGCGAACCCCATAGGTTTCAATGTTAAAAATATTCCCGTTTTTATGCAATATCTAATAAATCATTTATTATTTTAATCTGCAGCAAAAAGTCTTTACTTATTGATTTTTTTTAGTACCTTTTAGTCATTTTTCAGATTTTTTTTGGCAAAATTCCCCCCCTTTTTTGTAATAGCAGTTTTTCTTTTTTCTGTAACAGAACTTTTTATTATCAACCATAGGATCTTATATGTAAATTCCAGACATTTTCGTTCAGTAGTTCTTTTGAAAACAGCAGGCCACGGGTTTGCGGTGGCAGCATTAAGCGGCTGACTCCATGCACTTTGGGGACCCTGTGGTGAATTCACTACAGGGTGGGGAAATTTTATTCTCCTAAGTGCAGGGAACTACAGAACACCAAAACATTGGCGTCATTTCGGTGCTCAGTGAGTAACCCATTTAGTGGTGAGGTTTTTTGCTGCCCCCTGGAAAGTGAAATTGAAAGTGTAAATTAGTGAAATCTCAATGTATCCTGCCTGGTAAAATACTTTGCAAAAGTAAAAAAAAAAAAAATTTTTTTTTTTTTTTTTTTAGGGGTGGGGCCACCCAGTGCGGGCCGCCGCCCCCTGGAAAGTGCCGCCCTAGGCCTGGGCCTAGTCGGCCTAGGCCAAAATACACCAGTGCAAGCAGGGTCAGTAACAAGTATAAAGACTGATTTGGTAAGCTAGCGATGCAGGAATAAAGGCTGAGACACACTGAGCGTGTAGCGTCGCACAGCGTAGCGAAGCGAAGAGAAGCAAACATTTTGCAGACTTGACTTCACTCCGCTCCGCCTCCCAGCGTGTCTACACTGCATTACGTTTGCTTCTTACCGCACTGGACAGGAATCCACTAACTAAATTAAAATGTACACACAAAACCATTTTATTTTCACAAAGCACATGTTATATAGGCAAAAAACGTTTCTACTGAATAAAATACATCAAAAATTACTGTTAATTTAAGAGGAATAGTATAAAAATATAAAAAAAAGGTAACCCCTGATCATATATATTATAGGGACACGGAGCACTGTGTATAGAGTAGGGATGCATTGATACCACCAGGGCCGGCGCTAGTGTAACGGGCTTGCTGTCAGTGTGAGGGGCGGAAAAATTCTGTTTTTAAAATACCAGAAGCGGAGCTATGAATGATCTTCAGACATCAACCAGGGACCCGGCCGCGCACTCTCAAACCGATGCAGTGTGCCTGCCTCAGTCCCACATTCTAAACATGAGCAGGCACACTGTATAATTTGGCACCGCCCCCCTCACGTGACACGCATAGCCAGGGCACGCAGCAGCAGAAAAGCCTGGAGGACAAACCCCAAAGTTTAGGGTGCGGCCCTGCAGCAGAGTCAGCCTGCGTGCTTCCACTGTAGTGTGAAGGAGGACTGGGCAGAGAGACCGAGAGAAGATTTTTAAAAGGTTTGAATAAAATGAGGGAGGGGAGGGTGTGTAATGTTCTGCTCGGGGGGGTGTAATGTTCTGCTTGGGGGTGTAATGTTCTGCTCGGGGGGGGTGTAATGTTCTGCTGGGGGGTGTATTGTTTTGCTGGGAGGGGTAATGTTCTACTGGGGGTGTAATGTTCTGCTGGGGGGTGTAATGTTCTGCTGGGGAGGTGTGTGTGTAATGTTCTGCTGGGGTGTGTGTGTAATGTGCTGCTGGGTGTGTGTGTAATGTGCTGCTGGGGGTGTGTGTAATGTTCTGCTGGGGGTGTGTGTGTAATGTTCTGCTGGGGGGTTTGAGTAAACTGATAACGGTATATTACTGTGAGGTTTATTGCTGTGGAGCTCTGTCATACACCCCGCACATTACTGTGAGTTGTATTGCTGTGGAGCTCTGTCATACGCTATATGAAATGAATTTAAGGGGGGAGGGGGTGAAAGTAATTAAAGGGGAAAAATGAATTAGGGGGGGTGAATTGAATTAGAGGACGAGGACCCTGCTGCCAGTCTGCTTCTGGAGACCTGGAGTCAGACAGTGGACCACAGCAACAGAGTGAGAGTGGTAGGTAGCAGGATCACAGGGAAACACTGGGAGTGGCAGGCAGTTTGAAATATGTGGGCATATTGACACAGCAAGACCAGGGGGCACCACCAGGCCACATTGCAAATTTGTGCAGTGCCTGGTGCTCCTCCTATGCCACATTGCCAAAGGAGGGGACCACACACTCTGTAGATTGGCTCTGTGGCACAGGAGGGGCACCAGGCACAGCATAGATTGGCAATGCGTGAGGACACCAAACACTCCCGATTGGCATGGCACGGATTGGGTGGAGGGGGGCACCAAAATGCAACTTCGCCTGAGTAAACAAAAATGCTTGCACCGGCCCTGGATACCACACACAGACATATACGTATATATCAACACGCAGACCTATATATATGTTGATATCAACATGCAGATATATATATATATATACCCACCCACAGACCTCAGACCATATATACACATACGCACATGGGGGGTGGCATGTGGACAATCTCAACTAAATGCGCCCCCCCCATTTGTCTGATCCCTCCAGAAGAGATGTTGAACCTGGCAGAGCAGAGAATATATATATTATTCTCTGCTCTATCGGGTTCAACATTTCTTCTGGAGGGATCAGCCAAATGGGGGGGGGGCAATTAGTTGCCAAAATGTGTGTGTAATACAAGTCTGGATATATATATTTATAAGAATATAGATATATATCATATATATATATATCATATCTGCCCTTACCTTCCCCTATAAATTTGCTAAAAATATACCCACAAAAAAAAAAATCACTGCCTGAGACTTCACGCAGCCCACATGCCACCCCCCTCTACCTGGCTGAATGTATCTAATAAATATAATTAAATACACTCAGCCAGGTAGAGAAAGAAAACAAAAGTTTTATTTTATGTTCCCGGGGACATTTAAAAATGTCCTCGGATTTTATTTTTTTTAGAAATGTGTCGCCTTACCTTAGCCTGGTGGTCAGTGAGGGTTCCCTGGATCCTGGTTGTGGGGGCTGGGGGGGTCTGCCGTGGCCGCAGGTGCAGTGGCTCCCTCCCTGCGCTGCCTGTCTCTGCCACATGCACCTGGGCGGCTAGCCCGCACAGTCGCAGCTCTGTCATCTTGCGGCCGCATGCTCCTCAAGGGGATCCTTGGGAGGCCCCTGCAGGCTGCCCTCTACAGTGCCTGATTAGAGGGCCGTGTCTGCCTGATGTTTTAGTAACAAGAATGTTTTATCCCATAAGCTTCAATGTTAAAAATATTCCCGTTTTAATTCAATATCTAATAAACCGTTGCTTATAATATTCTGCAGTAAAGAGTATCTTTATTTCTAGATTTTTTAGTATTTTTTAAGCATGTTTTATTTTTCTTTCAAAAAAACATTTTTTAGAACTCGAACCGAACACACGGAAAAGTTCGAAGTTCGCGAACTGTCGAACGGCCGATGTTCGATGCGAACTCCGAACATATCGAACTGAACAGCTCATCCCTAGTCAGGAAAACACAGTACATTAGCAAACTATAGCATATGGTCTATGCATAAACAGAGAAATCACACAACGTTGTGACACAGGGAGGAACTACTGACTCCTGTTAAAAAGTGAATAGTGGTTGAGAATGATGTTTGTGGATGCCAATTACAGCCATGAGGGTCAAAATATTCCAAAGCCAAGAATTAATGTTTTTGCGACTTTATAAAATAAGTAAACAGAATAATAATAACAACAACCTTTTTTCTTGTTATGTTTTATACATGAAGCAGGCTCGATACTTCTCGTCTACGCAGCCACCCTGTTAGGGAATAGAGGCAAAACCGTTTTTTCTGCATATATGTATAGTTTGTTGCAACCACAGCCAGGTTATTACTGCTGCTGCCTCTTTCAGTGGTTTTATTTTTTGTACCAAAGTGGAATTGTTGATGGTATAAATATAAACCCACCAGTCTCTCTCATGACTGAGAAACAGCATGAAGATAATTATGTGGTTGCTTGGAGAGCAGCTCTTGATTTCATTAGGTAGGACCCACCTGACCCAGAGGTGCCGTGATGTGGCGGGTGGGCTTACACTTTAATGGCCATTCAAGTAAACCAAAACCTCTCATTGTGGTTTTTTTTCTCATGGAGCTACAGTGGTGAGCACAAATAACAACCTTTTTTCTTGTTCTGTTTTATACAAGAAAAATAATAATAGTTAATTTTATACTTATATAATTATTATTATTAATGTGTTGTTTTAAAGCAAGCTAGATTCAGTGGTTTGTCCTATAAAACACAACAAGCAATACTCCTTGCATGGTCTGACTGGTAGCTAAAATTATTTTGAAAATAAATATATAAATGCCACTTATACAAACATTGCAGAAAGCGGACTATCAGGGCTATTCAGAGAGCGGTGAAAAGCAGGAGAATGGCTGGAGAATGGAAAATTCTAGGTCAAAATAGCCAATTTGGAAAGTGAGATGAATGGAAGAATTTTTCTGGTTTGGCTATTTTGACCTAGAATTTTCCATTCTCCAGTCATTCTCCTGCTTTTCACTGCTCTCTGAATAACCCTGTATAAGTTGCATTTAAAAACTGAAAGCTAACTTAAAACATATTGGTGAATCTACTCCTCACTATAAACGTATATAAAGTGGCAAGAAAAAGTATGTGAACCCTTTGGGATTACGTGGAGTTTTGCATGAATTGGTCATAAAATGTGCTCTGATCTTCATCTAAGTCACAACAATTTGAAAAACACAGAGGGTTATTCAGAGAGCGGTGAAAACCAGGAGAATGACTGGAGAATTGAAAATTCTAGGTCAAAATAGTCAAAGCAGAAAAATTCTCCCATTTATCTCACTTTCCAAATCGGCTATTTGGTCTCGATTGTTTATTCTCCTGCCAATTCTCCAGGTTTTCACCTCTATGAATAGCCCTGAGTGTCTGCTTAAAATAACACAACACAGACATTATATGTGAACCCCTAGCCTAATGACTTCTCCAAGAGCTAATTGGAGCCAGGAGTGAGCCAACCTTGAGTCCAATCAGTGTGATATTATTGGATGTGTTACTGAAAGCTGTCCTGCCCTTTAAAAACACACACCAGTTTTGGGTTTACTGGTTTCAAGAAGCACTGCCTGATGTGAACCATGCCTCGCAGAAAAGAGCTCTCAGAAGACCTACAATCAAGTAGGCTTGTGCACCGATTTTTTTTTTTCGGTTCGATTCGGTTCGATTTTTCGGATTTTTAAACTTTTCGATTCGGCTCGTTTCGACCGATTTCGGTTTCGATTCGGTTCGGCCCGTTTTTCGGGTACATTTTTTTTCGGAATTTCGACCATTTTTCGTATTTTCGTGTCACTGTGCTCGGTTTTTGTATCGACTTTTCGTAATTTCGGAAATTTTTGTTTTTCGGAATTGCACATTTTTCGGGATATCGACCATTTTTTGTATTTTTCGTGTCATTTTGCCCGTTTTTTGTATCGACTTTTCGTTTTTTCGAAAAATTTTCGTTTTTCATAAAATTTTCGTTTTTACTAAATTTTCGTTTTTTGGAAAATTTTCGTTTTTCGGAAAATTTTCGTTTTTCGGAACATCTGTTCTCCTCGTTTGACACATTTCAAGCCCATTCGAAAAATCCGAAAATATTTCGTTTCGGCTCGGAAAACATTTCGGATCTGAACTTTTCGGATCTAAAATTTTTCGGAAATTCGGCCGCATCCGAAAACACGAATCGGGAAATTTCGTGAAAATTCCGAAATTCCGAAACCCGAAACGCACATCCCTACAATCAAGAATTGTTGACTTGCATGAAGTTGGAAAGGGTTACAAAAGTATCTCCAAAAGCCTTGATGTTCATGTGTCCACGATAAGACAGACTGTCTACAAATGGAGAAAGTTCAGCACTGTTGCTACTCTCCCTAGGCGTGGTCGTCCTGTAAAGATGACTGCAAGAGCACAGCGCAGAATGCTTAATGAGGTAAAGAAGAATCCTAGAGTGTCAGCTAAGGCTGGGGTCAGACCAGCGCACTTTTAACGTGCGTTCTGGCGCACATAATTACGGCCGCACTAGCAGCAGATGACGGACAATGACGGACAATATACGATGTACGGCCGCACAAAAGTCCGGCCGTGCAACGCAAGTGGAATTTGAACGCATTTTTTTGAGAACGCTGAACCGCTAGTACTGACGTACTGAGTGCGCAGCTGCGGCATAGTGGCGTGTTTCCGTGATTAGGAGATGTCAGACGTTGCTAATGTCCAGCCAACATAACGTCCAGACGCAAAAAGAGTTTTATTGACGATCCGTACAAAATCACGCCCGAAAATGCGCGTCGTCTGACCGTTTTTGCGCATTCTGTGAAAAACTACGTCAATGTGTTCGGACGCACTTTTTCACGTTCGCGGGGAAAAATGCTTTCGTCTGACCCTAGCCTAAAGTCTTACAGAAATCTCTGGCACATGGTAACATTTTTGTTGACACATCTACAATAAGGAAAACATTAAACAAGAATGGAGTACATGGGAGGACACCACGGAGGAAGCCATTGCTGTCCAAAAAGAATATTGCAGCACGTTTGAAGTTTGCAAAAGAGCACCTGGATGTTCCACAGCACTACTGGCAAAATATTCTGTGGACAGATGAAACCAAAATTGAGTTGTTTGGAAAAAACACACAACACTATGTGTGGAGAAAAAAAGGCACAGAACACCAACATCAAAACCTCATCCCCATTGTAAAACATGGCGGAGGGAGCATCATGGTTTGGGGCTGCTTTGTCGCCTCAGGGCCTGGATGGATTGTTGTCATTGATGGAAAAATGAATTCCAGAGTTTATCAAGACATTTTGCAGGAAAACGTAAGACCATCTGTCCGCCAACTGAAGCTCCGCAGAGGATGGGTGATGCAACAGGACAATGACCCAAAGCATACAAGTAATTCAACAAAAGAATGGCTTCAACAAAACAAAATATGCCTTCTGGAGTGGCCCAGTCAGAGTCCTCCTGACCTCAACCTGATTGAAATGCTGTGGCATGACCTTAAGAGAGCGATTCACACCAGACATCCCAAGAATATTGCTACACTGAAACAGTTTTGTGAAGAGGGGTGGTCCAAAATTACTCCAGATCGTTGTGCAGGTCTGATCTGCAACTACAGGAAATGTTTGGTTATTGCTGCCAAAGGAGGGTCAACCAGTTATTAAGTCCAAAGGTTCACATACTTTTTCCACCCTGCACTGTGAATGTTTACATGTTCTGTTCAATAAAAACAGGAAAACATATAATGTTTGTGTTGTATTATTTTAAGCAGACTGTGTTTTTCAAATTGTTGTGACTTAGATGAAGATCAGAGTACATTTTATGACCAATTCATGCAAAACTCCACGTAATCCCAAAGAGTTCACATACTTTTTCTTGCCACTGTATGTGTCAATGGTAATGGTTATGTAATACACTACGGTTCAAAGCACAATATAGTATGATAGACAAGACTGACCAACAACTTTTTCCTTGTTGCACCCCGCCGGGCACATAAAAATAAGATTTTATTCCGTGTTGTGTTTCTGAGGCACTGCATGGGTTAGTGCCTCTTTCAGCACTCTCGTGGTGTCCTTCTTAGACATTAAAAAAGCAGCAACCATAGTATTTGTTTTTCTTGTTCCGTGGTATCCTTCTTATTCTCCAAGAAAGATATTTTAAATCATGGAATTCGTGGCCTTTTAAAGTCTTAAAAGGACACAGTAGTTACCATGACCATTGACGCTAATTCACCGGTCATGGTGACAGGATTATGACCGTTCATTCTCTCCTCTCTACTGGAGACTGCCAATCAGTGGCTGCTTTACAGTCTACTGGGGATTGGGGTTCAAGCGAACTCAAAATTACTCCAGCTCTTTGCCACACTTAGAGTAAAGTGAAGTCAACTAGTTTGATGGTCGTTTCACCACCAGACCCCTGCATGGTTGGATTTTGAGAAAGGATTTTAGCAGAAAGGATACATTGAGATTTCTCTCGTTTTCAAGTATGTCCTGGGTGGTGAGTATGTACCATTGGGTGTCTTGCCCAAGGACACTTACTGGAGAGGTTGCTCGCTGGGATCGAACCCATGACTCCACAGGCTCTCTCCATGCAGAGCAGTGATGTTACCTCTACTCCACCCAGCCGGTACATCTCAGGAGCCTGTAGGCACAGATATACAGAGTGCCCCTACCTCCCCCCCAACAAAAAATAGAAACATGCCAAAATGACTTTTTATAATTTTGTTTTGGGGTAAACAAAAAATAAATAAAAACATTTTAAAAAACTGATAAAACAGTTTCTCTCTCAGCTCAGATCAAAAGAAGGGGTAGAATCTGTTTCCTTGGTTTAGTTAGTGCAGTGGCATTGATTGTTTTATATCTAAAAGCATATATTGCCTCTGCCATAGAACTGATAAAAAAATTTGCATTTACTTTTTATTTATTTTTACACATTACATGTTCAAGCTTGATATCATTGTAAAGATCAGAGTCTGACCTTTCCAATGACACCTCACTTAACCTTATGCTGTTTAATTCAGAGATGTGGGTTTCAAGGTACCCCTGACTCTCCTCACTGCCGTGCCACGGTGGAGGTTTCCGATGAAACAATGCGTTGCATCATCAGCTCCACACTTGCTGGCAGTGTGGGAAATGAGAAGGTGAATTAGCATAGCAGCACTGCTCACTTTATGACTGTAAACTGTATAACAGTGTTGCTTTAGAAAAAAAAAAGAGAAAAAATTAATTTTATTTGATATTTTGTTTTTACGTAATGGTCTTTCCAATGATACCTCATAGGTCCAGAGATACAGTGGTCTAAATGATTGCAATTTTTTTTTTATTTACGGAGCAAGGTGCCCCCTTGTGGCAGGCGCCTGTAGGCACATGTTTACTCTGCCTAGTTATAAATCTGGCCCTGGACCCCTGTAATGTTCTGCTAGCACATGTTGGTTATAATGGGTCTGCCATCTATCTATTTATGGAAGCCATGCGGTGGAGTCCAGAAGGATCATGAATAGACTGTAGAGTGTGACAACAGGTAAGCTTTATGCTTTAAACAAAATATGTTGTCCCCACCCCCAAACAAATGGAGTTGTGATAAGCAGGGGTTAATAATTACCCTAATTAACCCAATTTTAGAGATTTTGCTTGTAATCCGCAAAATGATTTCCCTGGGAATTATGAGGATCGTTGTAGATGTTATTAAAATTGCGAAAGTTCAAGAATCTTGCGGTAAGGCAGCCGCACCAACACAAAGTAACGGGACACTTACCACCATGATCACATTATTTGATTTAACTGCTCATGGTGAACTGAGTCTCCCCCTCCTAATCCCTGTGGCTGTCCATGCCCTTCAAAGTGAAGGTGGTCAGTTAGCATCCACTGGACAGACTTTGTGGTTTCTTGATCAGTTTCCGTTAATTAAATTGATAAGCCATGCGGTGCATCTCAGTGGGTTCACGGTGCCTGGCGAATGGGGCTCCTGTAGGAAAGGAGGTACGTTTTTAACACTCTAAGTTAAAAATGGTAGTCGTAGCAAGTGGTTCAGAAAGGGTTAACAAATTAACCTCCTCAGGCACTTTTATTAAGAGCATAAGCATAACGATAGCTTGAGGCCTTCCTTTACTGCTAACATTCTCCAATAATGCCGTTTTTCCTGCCGAAAAAGTAATTTAAATCACTGACTAATTAGACACACCTCTTTCTGTCACCCGCAAATATGAATGACACCCAAGTTGCTGGGCTGGATTTACAAGACATCCCAGGAGCCTGTAGGCACAGAAAGCTAGAGCGCCCCCCCCCCCTAAAAAAGTGCAAAAACTACTTTTTTTTAATTTTTGTTTTGGGGCAAACTAAAAATGACTAAAAAAGCAGTTTCTCTTGGTGCTCACATCAAAAGAAGGGACAGAATTTTGTGAGGGCAAATGCGTTTGAGCGCTGGCATGCGGATGGTATTACAATCTATGCGCAGGATTTAACGCATAGCGTTTGCGCATAATTTTAGCAACTCCTGAAAGCTGGTGTTAAAGGCAAATCTGACGGATCTGGCTGAAACCAAATACACCAGCCCAAAAAAAAAAATACAGCAAAGTATAGTTACACATTCTACACATACCAAACCAATAACATGGAGAAGTTGTGTGTGCATGTATTATTGCTGCAGCATATATGCTCAGATTGACTTTGACAGGTGCAAAAACGTAACGGGAGACAATTCTGATTGGCTGTATCGCGTGAAAAAACAGTCCGCACACTGATTTCTGCGTGCAACGTTGCTGCGCGCGCATTTGTGCGCATCCGTTTAACACGAGTTATTTCTCGACGGATGAAAACATGCGCGAGGATTGTAATTCCAGCAGTGATTTCCATGCGTTACCATTTAACGCTTCGCGCAAAAATTCACGCGTTGCGCTTGCGTTTTTGCGTTAAGAATGTAATAGGTCCCATAATTTTGTATTATTATTATATAAAGTTTCCCTTTAAAATGACTTCTTCAGAAAACGTTCGATAAAAGGGATGGATGTAAAACACCCCCCAAAACAAAAATAAAAATTTGCACCCCTTAGGACTCTTTTTGCCCACACCTGTCATCTGCCGTTTTTGCCGTTTTTAATTCAAAAGCTTGCTTCTTCTTCTGAACGGTGTCCAAAGAAAATCGTGAGATATGATTATAATGTAGTTTGTGTATTTTATTTGTGACTCAGGAGGAGGACATTCCTTTTTCCTGTAGTAGTATAATTATCTCTGAACGTGTCCTTGTAGCGAATGAAATATGTGGAGTTTCACCCGTTTTCCACAGATGGCATTTATTTGTATTTCAAAACATTTTCTTTTTGTTGAACTCTTTAAACTTTTTCCAGTTATTACAGGAGGACAAACAACATGATTCTGAAACGAGGTTTCCAGTGTCGAGCTGACCTGAAAAGCTTGTGAAAGTGAACAAAAAAGAGTAACTACGAACCAACTGTGACAAAGTATAAGGGAGAGTATTTTGGTGTTGGAGATAAAAATGTCGGATTCTGTTAAGAGACTATAAAGAGGATGTTAGAAAATAATCCAAATAATAAAAGCACAAAAACTGAACTCATCAAATTACAGTCAGGCACAAAAATAGGTGTGTGCATTCATGGAAAAGGTATAAAGCACTGACTGTACATGAAAAACAGACCGTTTTCCACCTGTTTTTCATGAGCCAGATAATGATCATCCACAAAGGGAAGATAGCGAAGATCTAAATGAGGACGAGGAGGACCAATTCTCCCCTTGGACCCCACTATCAGGGTTATTCAAAGAGATCCGAATGGCTGCCGAAGGGAATCGAATGCTGAAAATCAGTGTTCGGTTACCTTTCTTGGCCATTCGGCTATCCAGAGAGCAGGCAATTCGCCAAATCTTGGCAAATTGCCTGCACATACAGTGCCTGTTCGGTGCCTGTTCAAGGGCAGTGAAATCCCCATAGAGAAGCAATGCTTTGGCTTTTCAGAGAACACAAGCCAGCAGTGAAAGGTTCCTGAAATGCCCTGCCATTTCGAGGGTTTAATTCGTCAGGTTTATTCAGGCGAATCCCATAGGCTTCAATGTTAAAAATATTCCCATTTTAATTCAATATCTAATAAACCGTTGACTATAATATTATGCAGTAAAATGTCTCTTTATTTATAGATTTTTTTAGGATATTTTAAGCATTTTTCTTTTTTTTGTGTTTTTTTAAAAAATTCAGATTTTTTTTTAAAGGGACACTCTAGGCAACATGACCACCTAAGCTATTTTAGGTGGTCATGAAGCCCGGAGTATCCTGCCCTCTGTCTCCCCTCCCTCCGCTCGGCAGTTCAGCTGAAAAAGCTGAAAACAGCTGAGAGAGGAGGAGGAGGAGTTTACTCCGCCCTCCCAGCTGTCAGTCAGCAGAGCGGGAATCATATTTCCCGCTTCTGCTGACTTTTGCCGAGTAGGAGACGTCATCGCGCTTTCAGCGCGATGACGTCTCCAACTCACCGCAGAAGCTGGCGGCTCCATCTGAGGGTTAGTGTTGCGCGCATCCTCAGAGGGAGCCGGGAGGAAGCCTGCCGATTGGCTGGCTTATGTGAGAGACGCGCATGCACGCTTCTCACGTAAACCAGAAGCCAAGAAGCATCAAGAAGGACGGGAGCGGAAGAGGAGGGAGGTGAGTATAAAAAAAAAAAAGACGCCGCTGGAAAGAAGTGGATTTTAGGGTAAGTATTACAGTTACAAAAAAATAAATAAAAACTAAAGATTTATAAAGGGAATAGGGATAGGTTAGGATAAAAAAACGGGGGGGGGTGATTTTTTGAGTAGAGTGTCCCTTTAAGTTTACTTTATTTTTCTGTAACAGCCCTTTCTATTATCATTCTTTGGATCTCATAAGTAAATTTCAGACATTTTCGCTCAGTAGTTTCTTTGCAAACAGCGTTTCACTTTTCAAACATTCAAGCAAACAGTTTTTTTAATTTATTCACTCCATTATTCGTCTGCGGTGTCGGGTTTTTCCGGCAGCTGCGCTGCGTGTGATCGGCTCCTGCTCGGGTTTTTCCGGCATTTTCGGCAGGGTTAATCCAGATGTCTTTGTGGGTTTCGGTGTGCGTTCGCCCTCGCTTTGCGGTGAGTTTCGGTGAGTTTCGGTGCGTTTGCGGCGACCTTTCCCTGCAATTTGGGGACCCTGTGGTGCTTGCTGAATACACCGCAGGGCTGCCGAATGGGATCGCCAAATCGATCCGAATTGAAGAGAACGAAAAGTCACCGAACGTGCGGTGGCTTTTTGATTCTCTTTGAATAACCCTGTTTGTAAATGTCAGTAGCATACAGAACATTTGTGGAGGGGGGAACAAATGAAGTCCTACTACATGAAAATGATGTTCCCAAACACGCTGCAACGTCTCACCACCAACACCCTGGATCCTTAGACGAAGGAACCATGCAGGAACCACGTAGAAAAAGTAGAGACAGTGCGGTGTTTTGTCAAAAGGTGCACTAGTGTCACTTGTTTTTAATACATGAGATAACGAACATCAAAAACAAACATTTCGGGTGGGGATCCCTTCTTCAGTGTAATGCCCATTATGTAAATGCCAGTGGGCACTGCATGCATATGCCAATTAATTGAATCCACGGAAATGTATAATTTGCTTTTACTTGACATAAAGTTTTTGCCTAAAATAATAAGTTCAGATATGCCTGTTAATGAGGCTTGCTCACATCTGTATCATTTTTTCTTTATTGAATAGACCTGTGTGATTATACAAAGGTGAAACTCAGGAGAATGGCTGGAGAAGTTAAAATTCTAGATCAAAATAACCAAACCAGAAAAATGCTCCCATTTATCTCACTTTCCTAATCGACTATTTGGTCTAGATTGTTCTCTTCTCCTGCCAGTTCTCCTGCTTTTCACTTTTCTTTGAATAGATCTGACAGACTCAATAGGTACATTTCTGACCCGTTCTTCAATGTCAATTCACTCAGTAAAGAATTTTCACATTGTGATACATTATATATAAAGCAATACATTCCGTGCACCAAAATAATTACATTAATCTCCGTGTCAGTAACATCTAGGACGGCAAGGAGGCTAAATTAGGGAAAATATCAAGGCATCTGAACTGTTAAATAATCAGGGTTATTCAAAGAGATCCGAATGGCTGCCGAAAGGTAACCGATTGCTGAAAATCAGTGTTCGGTTATCTTTCTTGGCCAAATGTTGGCGAATTGCCTGCACATACGGTGCCTGTTCGTTGCCTGTTCGAGGGCAGTGAAATCCCCATAGCTTTGTCTATTCAGAGAACAAAACCAGCAGTGAAAAGTTGCCGAAATGCCCTGCCATTCAGTTGCTTCATTCGACAGGTTTATTCAGGCGAATCCCATAGGCTTCAATGTTAAAAATATTCCCATTTTAATTCAATATCTAATAAACCGTTGAGTATAATATTTTGCAGTAAAAAGTCTCTTTATTTATAGATTTTTTAGGATCTTTTAAGCATTTTTCAGGGTTTTTTTGCAAAAATCTTTTTTCCGTTTTTAAAAAAAAAAAATTTAAACGTTTTTTTTTTTTCTGGAACAGCCCTTTTTATTATCATTCATTGGATCTCATATATAAATTTCAGACATTTTCGCTCAGTAGTTTGTTTGCAAACAGCGTTTCACCTTTCAAACATTCAAGTGTACTGGTTTTTTTTTTCTCACTCCATTCGTCTGCGGTGGCGGGTTTTTCCGGCGGCTGCTCTGCGCTCTGATCGGCTCTTGCTCGGGTTTCTCCGGCGTCTTCGGCGGGTTTAATCCAGATGTTTTTGCGGGTTTCAGTGCACATTCGCCTGTGTTTTGCAGTGGGTGTTCGGCAGGTTTTTCGGCGGCTTTTCCCTGCACTACAACAGCCCTGTGGTGCTTGCTGAATACACCGCAGGGTCGCTGAAATGGGATTGCTGAATCGCCCCGATTTGAAGAGAATGAAAAGTCAGCGAACGTGCGGGGACTTTTCGATTCTCTTTGAATAACCCTGAATGTGTTTTTTGTCCTTGGTCCCCAAATAAAAAGTGACCTTACATAAGTATTGTTTCAGACACTGAAATGTGTCTTAGCTCAGACTGGTGCCTTTTAGCTTTTTTTTCAAATTTTATGCATTCCTCGAGTCTAATAGTTGTGCTACTCGTTTTCAATACAATACTTCGCTATGAGAAACTTAAAGGTTGGCTAGACATAATGGAAAAAGGAGCGAAAAATAAGTAGAATTCGGCACTAGTTAAAAAAAGTATCAGGTGTCAAAAAGAATAAAAATGTGTTCTCAATAGAAATTTTGAGACGGAACACACTGTATCAATATGTCATCAAGTGGAGAATTGAACTGAAGTTAAAGTAAGCATCAAGAAGTCACCAACTGTTACATGATTGATTCATACCGATAAGTAGTAAGGATTAAGTTATATTGCTTGGGGTAAGGAATAATGAAGAGCCGAACACCCCCGTGTTCGGTTCGCATTCGAACTCAAACAATTTCAAAAGTTCGAGTTCGAACTCGAACACGAACCGAACTCAATGCAAGTCAAAGGGACTCAAAAGTTTGATTTTTAGAGTGCCCTCCAAGAGGGCATATATGCAAGATATTTGCCATAAAAGGTGTACGGGGGTCCGGGTAGTGCCCTGGGGGACAGGAAACAAGGACAAAAAGTTTTAAAAAAAAACGTTTTTAAAGGAACAGTGAGTTTTCCATGAAATAAAGGTTAAGAATAAAAACGAAAAAATCCTTCAAATATCGTGCCTAAGAGGTCCCCATGACCTGCCCGTGAAGTGGTGGGTTTGTAGGATGTATAGAACCATTTAAAAACAAAAAAATGACATTTCATATTATGGTAAATGTTTTTCCTTTAATCTATTCATAAAAAACTGCTTGGGGCAGCAGCCTGTATGAAAAGAGGAGACATTTTAGGACACGCAAAACAAATTTACTGATTTTTTGGGCTAAATTATGGTGAAACTTATGCAGGCTTTGGATGAAAGTAACAATAGGTGCTTTAAAATTGGGCCTTTAGTGTCGGCAACAGTGCCGTCACACAGTAACCCCTCTGTGGTATTGTGGAAGAGTGCAGGGGTTGGACCCGGCGGTCCAATATTAAAATGATATGAATCTGGTAATATAGGCGTCAGTGTCAGTGCACCCAAATATTGTGCCTTTGGTGGCTGCAAGTGCCTTCACACCGTAACCCCTCTGTGGTATTGTGGAAGAGTGCAGCGGTGGACCATTTCAGTCCAATATTAAAATGATATGACTCTGGTATAGGCGTCAGTGGCAGTGCACCCAAATATTAGGCCTTTGGTGCCAGCTAGTGCCTTCACAACGTAACCCCTCTGAGGTATTGTGGAAGAGTGCAGGGGTGGAGGTTTTGGTAATGCAGAAGAGATCCCTGATCTATTCAGTTACGTCAGCATCAGGGGATTGATAGCTGCTGATCCAGGACTGATTCGTTTTTATAAATGTCAGCCGGTCTACAGAGTCGGTGGACAGATGCACTCTTTTGTCTGTGATAAAACCTCCAGCAATGAACGTCCTTTCAGAAAGCATGCTAGATGAAGGGCAACCTAGTAGCTGCATAGCATATTGGTTAAGTTCAGGCCAGTGATCCAATCTCAACACCGAGTAAGCCAGTGGATCATCTGCTGTAAAGTTATCCAGGTCTGCCCTTGCCCCTAGGTAGTCCTGCATCATATGGTGAAGACGCTGGCAATGGGTGCCTACATTTGACGTCTCTGGGCGTCGTGGACTAAAATTTTTTAAAAAGGCATCAGTCAAGCGGCCCCGGCCTTTACCGCTCTTCCTCTGATCATCCGCAGCCTCGGAAGCACCTGTGTCATCACTTGGTAACCTACCAGTGCCTGGAAAGGTGTTATACAAGTGTCGCTTTAGTGCCTACTCAAGTTGTTTCATCCGGTCCTCCCTCTGTGCAGGCAGGATGAGCTCTGCAACTTTACCCTTGTATCGTGGATCAAGAAGGCTTGCCAACCAGTAATGATCCCTCTCCTTGATAGCACGAATCCTGGGGTTCTTTAGCAGGCTTTCCAGGATAAGGGAGCCCATGCAGTGTAGGTTGGAGGTGGCATTAGCTTCCGAGTCTTCCTGGTCAATGAGGATGACCCCATTGTGCACTTCCTCCTCCCAGCCACGTACTAATCCTTGGGTTTCTGGGCACACAAAACCCTCCCTTGAGGAATCCCCACCTTCAATGCCCCCACTACTTAAATTTTCCTCCTCCTCCTCATCCTCCTCCTGTCTGATCTGAGGACCCACAGGAATGCTGTCTGCGTAAAGACTGGGGCCTTGAGAGCTAGGGAAGGCCTCCTCTTCCTCCTGCTGCTCTGCCTCTAGTGCCACATCTATAATTCCTCGCAGAGTGCTCTCCAGCAGGAACACTAAAGGAATTGTGTCACTGATGCATGCATTGTCCCTGCTCACCATCCTCATTGCCTCCTCAAATGGTGACAGTACAGTGCATGCATCCTTGATCATTAGCCACTGCGGGGGGAAAAAACAAGTTGACCTGAACCTGTCCTTGTGCCATACTCACACAGGTACTCATTGATGGCCCTCTGCTGCTTGTGCAGACGCTGCAGCATTGCTAATGTCGAGTTCCACCTGCTGGGCATGTCACAGATCAGACGGTTTGTGGGAAGGTGGAATTCTATTTGAATTTCTGCCAGGCGAACACTTGCTGCGAATGACCGCCTGAAGTGGCTGCAGACTTTTCTGGCCTGGTTGAGAAGCTCTGCCAGCCCTGGGTACCTGGTTAGGAAACGCTGTACCTCCAGATTTAGGATGTGTGCTAGGCATGGTACATGCGTCAACTTACCCTGGCGTAGGGCGAAGAGAAGGTTGCTGCCATTATCACAGATGAGCATTCCCAGCTGAAGCTGGTGTGGTGTTAACCATCTCTGCACCTGCCCCTGCAGAGCTGACAGAATTTCTGGCCCGGTGTGGCTCCTGTCCCCTAAACAAACCAGCTCAAGCACAGTATGGCATCTTTTTGCTTGAGCCATTGCGTAGCCCCTGTCAGGCGTCGGTTTAACTGCCACTTCGCCTGAGACCGAGAAGGAGGAGGAGGAAGAGATGGTGGAGCAGACAGACCTCATACAAGCAGCTTTCTGGTGGCGTGGTGGATGAACAAGCTCCAGCACAGAGCCCCGTCCTGGATCCCTCCCAGCTGCAATCAGAGTCACCCAGTGTGCCATGAAGGAAATGTAACGGCCCTGTCCATGCTTGCTGGACCACATGTCTAAAGTCATGTGCACCTTGCTGCTGACTGCCTTGACTCCATAACATTGTCTTCCACGTGCTGGTATAGTGCTGGAATGGCCTTCCGTGAAAAGAAATGGTGTTTTGGAACCTGCCACTGTGGTACAGCACATTCAGCAAATTCACGGAAGGAAGCAGAGTCCACCAGCTGGAAAGGCAGCAGCTGTAATGCGAGTAATTTTGCTAAGTTGGCATTTAGACGCTGTGCTTGGGGATGGTTGGGACTATATTTTTTCTTACACTGCAGCAGCTGGGGCAACGTAATCTGACTGCGTAAATTTTCAGCTGATGGGATGCTGTCACATTCTGAGGAAGGACCTGGTACACCCTTTACTGTAGCATCATCCCTGTCAGTGGAGGTTGTAGGCAATGACATGGCAGGACATATAGTGGGGGTAGAGACAGATGAGGATGAGGACCTATGCAAAGTGTTGTACCAACGGGATGTGTTGCAGGTTGTCATATGTCGCCTCAAGCACGTGGTACCCAAGTGTGGGATGTCTTTCCCACGCTTGATTCTCATCTGACATAGATTAAAAATAGCAACGGTGCGGTCTGTTGCACATTTCTTAACGAACTCCCAGACAGCAGACTTCCTGTACGTGTGCTTTGAGACAATAGCACTCTGCACCTGAGCAGCTGTGACTTCTGATGCCTTTGACTGGCTACGGTTGATCATAGAGGACGTTCTGCCTTGTTTCTGTTGTGCCTCCTCCCTTGACTCCTCTGTTCGATCAGGCACCCAGGTGGAGTCAGTGACCACATCATCGTCATCACCCCCTATCTCCTCGTCACTGGAGCCAACTTGGCAGTATGCTGCAGCTGCTGGAGCAACATGAGTGCCAGTTATTTGTGTGTTACTGGCACCCCCTTCCTCTAGGTTGATTATACTCCCTTCCTCAACCTCAGAGATTGAATCAGAGCACTGTAGTTGCTGCACATCCTCAAGCAGGATGTCACTGTCATTGTAGTCAAACAATTCAGCTGACTCCTCCGTGTGTGATAGTGAGGCTACGGCAGGAGTAGCTGTGGACATGGAGGCTGAATTAGATGTTTTGGCAGCTGAGGTGGACTGTAAACCACTACAAGCCTGGCTGGCAGAGGACTCGGAGGATGAGAATGGCCTGGTTAGCCAATCCACTAAATCCTCTGTATGTTGCTGCTGCTTAAGACGGTCAGCACCAGTTAGAAAGGACAAGCGTGCCCCTGCAGAGGATGCACCACGTCCACGATGACCAGAGGCACAGCCTCCCAACACAGAGGCTGCTTGCCCTCTTATCTGTGTCTGGGAGCGTCTGCCTGTCCTTTTTGGTTTTTCTGACATGGTGAGTGATATACAGAACTCTGATTCAACTCTGTTATAAAAATTGGAGATATGCAGAACTCTGATTCAACTGTGTTATCTAGATTAAAGATTTCCAGAACTCTGGTATAACTCAGTGAGACACCCTGATAGCTGGCAGCCAGTGACAAGACACAGATTAAAATTCCCAGAAACCACCTATAAATCAGTGAGACCCCCTGATGGGTGACAGTGACAAGACACAGATTACAATTCCCAGGAACCTCCTATAAATCAGTGAGACCCGCTGATGGCAAGATGCAGATTACAATTCCCAGATATCTTGTAGAAGTGAGACCCCCTAATTGCTGCTGGCAGTGAGAACACACAGATTACAACAATTCCCAGATATCTTGTAGAAGTGAGACCCCCAATAGCTGCTGGCAGTGAGAACACACAGATTACAACAATTCCCAGATATTTTATAGAAGTGAGACCCCCCAATAGCTGCTGGCAGTGAGAACACACAGATTAAAAAAATTCCCAGATATTTTGTAGAAGTGAGACCCCCCCAATTGCTGCTGGCAGTGACAACACAGATTACAACAATTCCCAGATATCTTGTAGAAGTGAGACCCCCCCCCAATAGCTGCTGGCAGTGAGAACACACAGATTACAACAATTCCCAGATATCTTGTAGAAGTGAGACCCCCTATAGCTGCTGGCAGTGAGAACACAGATTACAACAATACCCAGATATCTTGAAGAAGTGAGATCCCAAATAGCTGCTGGCAGTGAGAACACACAGATTACAACAATTCCCAGATATTTTGTAGAAGTGAGACCCCCCCAATAGCTGCTGGCAGTGAGAACACACAGATTACAACAATTCCCAGATATCTTGTTGTCGGATATAATCTCTGCACGTGAAAACAACACGTTATATATTTAATTTATCAGCCAAGCCTCCAATATGTCAGGGATTATTATTTCATAAGAAATTTATACGAGACACAAATATCAATCGTTAATATTTCCTAGAAATTCTCCTAAATTCTTTTAATTGTCTGTGTTTTGCTTTGAAGAATGCAATAATCAAGAATCGGATAAAAAGATATATATATTTATTATGTATACAAAAAAGTTTCAAATCTCATATCATAAACAAAGATTTATAAACCACAATGCATCAGCATATAAAAACTAGCTTCACAATATATGTATCTCCTGTTAGTAACTGCATATATGATTAATATCATTTACCTTATCAGTTAGTAACTAATACACAAATGGTTAATAAACATTTCTGCTTAATACAACATGCATTTCCCAGCAAACAGTGTTTAACCAGGTAGATCTTATAGAGATATATTTATATCTCTCTATACTACATGGATCAACAAAAGATGAGCTATCATTTTTTCTATTTTAGAATGATAAGTAATAAAATTTATTTAGTGAATCCTCCCCTAATCTCGAAAATTAAACTTCTAATCTTTTGCTTTTTATTTCTAGTTATATAATTCCTTGCTTATTAATTTCAATCACAGTAATTTCCAAATTCAATATATATATTGGTATCAATCTTACAACAATTTCTTTTGGATTAATCCTTATGTCCACTTCCTCATAATTCTATCTGCAGGATAGAAATACTTAGATTTTTGGAGCTACCAAGAATCTGAGAAATCTCAGTCTATGTTGCAAGAATATCACAAATATATATAATTACATTAATTCCTTAATTTAAATAGCTCTCATACATTACCTCTCCAATCTGGATTTTAATGAGTCTGCCTTGGAATTTCTGATGTAATATTTTGGAATATGTGAAGATTATCGATATCAGATAATCAATGCATGTGAGTCATTGATTTGGTGAGAGTCAGAGATTTGGTGAGAGTCTTGAGTGCCTCATGTCCTGGAATCTGCATGCATTGTGGTGTGAGTCTCAGAATGTCGGAATCTCGGACTGATTTGCAACCAACATTGCCGCTTCAATTATAGTCAATTTGACGCCACTAGCAATATTTTTGGTATATCAAATATAATATTTACTATCCTCTAGAGGGCAGCATTGCACTTCTCAATTCCACCATTTCTTTTTAATATGTCTTATTTTGTGTCAAAGGTCAATCTGACTTGACAAAGACCCTCTCTCTCCCAATGTATAGACATTATGTCTCTACATGTCATATCAAATTTATATCCCTTACTCCTTTCTAAGTTTTTACTGAGTCTTTATCAGTTGAATTCTTTTCTAGTTAACTCAACAGTATCTATTCTTCAATAATTATACTATTTACCAATTATATAATCATACAATATTTATTGGAGCATATAATTTCTACTGTAAATATATAAAATATACCTTGATTATAAACATATATTTTATGAATATATTTTACCTTACGAAGATATTAACTCTTATATTCCTATACCCAAAAGACAAAATATCTTTTGTTTTAAACACTTAAAACAGACCAATAAATTTAATTATGACAGGTCTTAGCACATAGCTCTGCATTTATCACACAAAAACATTTTAGGTTCCTTCATGTCTGGTATTCAAAAAAAATATATATAAGATCTCACCCAGCCATGAACTCTGTAAAAAAAAATCTCGGTTCATTCCAAACCAGGGAGACTTGGAAAAAGAAAAAGACTGTCTTTAAAAACAAAATGGCTACAGACATCCATTTTGCCTTTTTTCCCTTCCAATATACCTGACATTGTAGAAGTGAGACCCCCCCAATAGCTGCTGGCAGTGAGAACACACAGATTACAACAATTCCCAGATATCTTGTAGAAGTGAGACTCGCCCCCCCCCCCAATAGTTGCTGGCAGTGAGAACACACAGATTACAACAATTCCCAGATATCTTGTAGAAGTGAGACCCCCCAATAGCTGCTGGCACTGAGAAGACACACTCACGGAACAATCTCCTCTCAAAAAACACGTGCTGGGGGCTGTGTGAAGCCTTATATAGTGTGCTGCGGGACTTAGCTCTGTGAGCCCATGATTGTGCAAAATTTGCCCAATCAGGACTCTGAGCCGTCATTGGCATAGTCTTGCACCTGACCTGTGGTCAGGTGCAAGACTGTAGCCAATTACAAGCTTCAGGCCAGTGGAAAAGTGCATTGTGGTGCATTGTGGGCGAACTCGAACCGAACACGCGGAAATGTTCGGAGTTCGCAAACAGCCGAACGGCCGATGTTAGATGCGAACTCTGAACAGATCGAACCGAACAGCTCATCCCTAGTAAGGAACGTTTGGACACCTGTGCCTTTTATTTTCACCTTGGGCTTGATTTTGTTAGATCAGTTGGTGTTTCGAAAAAGTATTGTGTAGTTGTAACCAATTTTTTAAACTTATTGACGCTTAATTCGATAAGGTATTTGATTGGAAAACTCAGACTCACATTTTCCCCCCCATACCCTCTATGCTCCCTTCTATACACCTAATCCCTCTATACATCCTCTTTACCTCTTCTATACTACCCTCTATACCCCCATACCATGGGGGCATGGCCAGTCGGCAGCACGAGCTGACTCATGGATTGAGAGCTCTGGGACCGATGCTCATTTTTTCATAATCTTGTGGCTTCAAAGGGGACCCCACAGCCAAACTCTGCCTCCAACTGTGCCCCAATACCCACCTGGCCACGGATGACACCTCATAAAGCCCAGCGGCCACTAGATGGTTCCCAATCCGGTCGGTGAGATAAAGGCCATAAGGCCCAAGATGGCGGCTCCTCATTGTCTGGTTCTTCACATTCCATGGCTGATCCAGAAGACTTTTTTCACATTATCTCTCAGGGGCTTCTCCAGTGACAGAGAGGGCAATGCATGTGATGCTACAGAAGCTCTGTCCTACTCTGCAGGCAGACTTCAAAGAGGCGTTCCAGGAACGGAGACCGGATGTGCAGGATCTTGGCGAGCGGACTGACCTTCTATCTTGACCTGATGACCTGTGTTTAGCTCACAATGATCTGGTGGACAGTTATCAATCCCTGCACGTTGGTCATGACACATTAATTTGTAAGGTTGTCGATATTGAACATAGTTCCTGCAGGAACCACATCCACATTCATAATATACTGGAGGCGATTACTTTGGCTGACCTCCCCGTTTCTATTTTGGATCTCTTTCAAGCTATATTGCCCTCCGCTACGCCACAAGATCTGCTTTAGGACCGTGTACATCAGCTGCCAAAGGCAACAAACCTGCTGTCCGAGGTGCCCAGAGATGTGATTGAACGCATGCACTTTTATCATAACAGGGAGGCTCTAATGACAGCTTTCAGGAATCTTCAGCGCCACAAAGTCCCTATGCAGATGTCTAATTCTTTGCTGACCTTTTCGGTGCAAGCCCTGGCTGAGCGACAAGACTTCTTGCCGGTCACAAAGCGCTTGAGGAATCATGCTATGGCGTATCGCTGTGGCTTCCCGACGAAGTTGCTGGTGTAGCATGAGGGGAAGCTTCACGTAATTCCCACTGCATCTGCAGGCCTGCAGCTCCTAAAATATTTGGATATCCTACAGGAATACACCCCACCCAGGGCAGCAACAACATCCCTGATTAAAGTATCCCCAGAGTGGCATTGGGTTAAGCAGAAGTAGCCTATGGGGGCCTCACTCATCCTGTTTTTTTATGCCTGCCTATGGTGCCTTGCTGTTTCCTCTGCATACGTGGCGGAGCTACTGATAGTGGATCATCAGTTTATACTCCATACCATACATTGGTTAGGACTACTTTTAGTGTTAGTGTTACTTTTAAGGTTAGTGCACATTTTTTGATTAGAGATAGTGTTACTTTCAGTGTTACTATTTCTGCTTGTTTAAAGACTAGGGTTAGAGTTACGGTTACTTTTTCTGCTTGTTTGATGACTAGGGTTAGGGTTACGTTTAGAGTTAGGTTGCTAATTTTGCTTTTTTTATGATTAGTGATAGAGTTAGGATTACTGTTATGGTTACGTTTAGGGTTAATATTTCTGGTTGTTTTATGATCAGGGTTACTGTTAGGGTTAGTTTTCGGATTAAGTTTACTGTTTCTACTTATTAGGGTTAGATTTAGGGTTAAATCTACTTTTAGAGTTTGAGTTACTTTTAGGGGTACTATTTCTTCTTAATTTAAGGTTAGGGATAGTGTTGCTGTTATGGTTACTTTTAGGATTACAGTTACTATTTCTGCTTATTTTATGGTTAGGGTTACTGTAAGGGGCAATGTTACTTTTTCTGCTCGTTTAACGATGTGGGATAGGGTTAGAGAATTTTGCATTGCATGGTGGGTGTAATTTTTTTCAGTCATCTGAATCAATATGAACATCACAAAGAGACTGTAAAGTTTGCAAGGAAATAAAAAAAAAACTGATGGTGTAGCACAGCGGTAAAACAGATCCATCTAAGTTAGATTAAACTCACAGGATCCGAAGGAAAAAGCGGCAATATACTCCTCACTGGACACTCCTCATACACTCCCCAAAGGGCTCCACTACAGTATAGCCCTAAGGATGTCAGGACACCAGGATATCAAGAAGTAGAAAAAAATATGTATTTATCAATATAATTGCCCAACTGGTTTCGTCAATCAATCACAAGTTTCATCACGTCTTTGTGACGTTTATATTGTATTTGGAGGATTGACAGCCACCTCCCAGGAGACTATCTGCAGCAAGTGTATTTAGTTAAGTGTCATTTGTATTATCTGTTTTATTGATATTATCTGAATCAATAAGAATAGAACTGATTACATCAGGGTTGTATTCAGATCAATTTAGAAACTTTATTGCGTATTCATTCAGTTCAGCAATTGTATTCAGTGCGAACCAAGTTGCACAAGTGTTATTATCATCATTTATATAGCGCCAACAGTTTCCGCAGCGCTTTACAATAACCAAAAGGGAACAAGATACAGATAAATTGACATAGGATGGAAACAAGAGGTGTAGAGGGCCCTGCTCATATGAGCTTACAGTCTAGAGGGAGTGGGGTTGAGGAAGGCAAAGGGGACTTTTACTTGATGTCAGGATCATTAGTGCCAGAGGTTTAGGAATGGTGGGGCCATAGAAGCAGCTTCAATCATGTGGGAGTAGGAGACCAGAGGGATGAGTTGCATCAGTGATGTGGTACGATAATCTGAAGAGATGGGTTTTGAGGGATTTCTTAGTATAGTGGGATTGCAGGCATTTAATGCAACATGTAGCACCTATTGACGGGACACATCCGATGTCTCCTTCTCCCCCTATTTGCAGGCACCACCAACGGGCTCGCTACAGTTAGAAGGACAGCTGAACTTTTTTCTTGAATCCAGGAAGCAAAACATCTTATGTGGTTCAAGATAAAATGCTTGAACATTGTCTGTATTTTAATACATGTGGTTATTGCTAATACATTTTAAATTTTCCATTAGTGCACACCACCGATTTATCTCATCTTAAAAGAAAGCTAATGTAAAACATGCTGATGGAGAAATTACTGAGAATATTCTGTTTACTGCTGTAAGTGTTTTATATATATAGGTAATGTGCAAAGGGATGGACATAAAACTCAAATAACTGGCTATGTTACATGATGTCAGACATTCTGAAAGAAAGGAAGGACATGGAGACTACGGGTAGACTAATTGGTTTTGCTGTGTATCAAAGCCAATATTTGGACCCCTGTATCTCCGGTACCATAAGCCCTATAGGATCATAAGCCCTTTCCATCCAAAGATTCGAAACACGACCATGTTGTTTGTGAAAATAAAAAAAATTGTTAATAAAAAAGCTTTCGTTTTGTTCTATAGCAGCATCATTGTCCACTAAAGTGAACAACGATGCTACTATTACTCACTTTCTTGTCTCCAACACTGGACCCTATTCCAACCCTGGTGTAAACTTAACCAGAGCTGTTGTAAACTTCCCAGATCCATTATAGTCATAGGGCCCTATTACATACTTAATGCTAACATTAGCGCTTAGCTGTGTGAGTGGTAACGTTAGACTAAGTGGCCCTAGCACGGGCCGACCATATTACATTCCAAATGCTAACGGGTTAAATAACCCCGTTATCGATTTGGAGATTGGTCTTTTCAGCGCGAATTTACTGTACTTTTCATTCCCTATGCTTAACATGGGGAGCGCAAAGAGTTAATTATCGTTAGGATTATAAAATCCTAATGCTAATTACGTCCCGCTGAGTTTAACTGAGAAGTTAACCACAGCTTGGAGCTGGTGCTGACACCACTTCTGCAGAATCAGTTATTACCAGCTACAAAATCCCTGAAAAATCACATACTCACCTCTCATCCCACGACGAGAACAGCAGCCCGATCCGTCGCTTCTGAGTGCAGAGTGAGATTGGGGGAAAAAAGTCCCCAATCTCCCTCCGTGATCACTCCGCAGACCTGTAGGATCTCACGAGAGGTGAGATCCTGCAGGTCATGTGACCCGGCAGACAAAGCCTCAATGGAGTCCTATAGACTCCGTGGCGGGGATGCTCAGGGCAGTGCATTAGCACTGCCTCGAGTATGTTTGTGTTCTACGTGACTAACGGTACCTTTGCTATAACACTGGCTTTGTATTTGCTTCTGATTTTCAATAAAGCTTAATATGTTAAAAAAAAGTTTACACCAGCCCTGGTTAAGATAACACCAAACATAGATTAGACCCCCCTGGGAGCAAGTATGGAATTTTATATGTATTTTTTGTGAAACACAATGTGCCAAAATACAAGTGAATATATATTTTTTTTAATTGTATATTTCTTACAAAAATACATTAACAGGTTCTCCACAGAGATTATACAAAGAGCACTGAAACTTCACCGGCGCACTTCGGTGAGTTCAATTCAGCATTCACCGCAGGGTCCCCGAAGTGTGCCGAATGGATCCGTCGATCGCCACCGATAAATCTGCCAAACACAGCCAATGATCTGCCGAACAGACTGCGGAAAGCAGCTGCAAACCGCCAAACGCAGCCAATGATCCATCGAGTGCCACCGAACAGACCGCTGAACATCACCGAAAAAAGCCGACCAGCTGCCGAACAAGGGTAAAAAAAATAACCCTGCAATTTTTAAAAGGTGTTATAAACAAAAATAATGCATGAAAACAATATATAAGGCCCTATGAATAACAATAAAATGGTCTGTCATAGAATAATAAAAACACCATTTAAAAAAAATTTGAATTAAAAATTTTGCTGAAAAAATTCAGAAAAATGCCCAAGGAAAAATAGACTTTTTGCTGCAAATGAAAATAATAAGCAGAAGAATAAAAAAAAATATGGATATGGGGAATTCTTTTTACATTGAAACCTATGGGATTCGCCTGTTTAATCCTGTTGAACAATAGCATTGAAAATCTTGGCATTTCACCACCTTTTCGGGGCTGTTCGGCGTTCTCCGAATAGATTAACCATTACTTCTCTATGGGGAGTTCCACTGCTGCTGAAGGTCACCGTATTTTGCTGGCAATATTTGGCAAATTGCCAGCTTTTTGACTAGCCGAATTGCACCGTATGGAGAAATTCACTGTTCGGTGCAATTCGGTGGCCAATTTGGCTGTTTGAATAACCCCTCAAGAGTATCCCATAGAAAGAATACATACCAACAAAGGTTTGGATTATAAAATCTGAGGTTGTGGATTTAGTCCATATTAGAATGCAAGCTCTTGGGGTAGGGATTATTTCAGTGGTCATTTCGACAGTGATTACGTGCTGAGGTTTCGGGGTGGTTGAAAGCCGATAGGGAGGGAGGCACTGCTCTGAGAAAGACAGCACCACAAATCACAGACTGTCAAACTAACGAGAAGTGTATCAATTTGTAGTTATATGTGGAATGTTCTTTGTGTTCGAGTTAATGATGGGAGGTATTAACCCACGTGGGGTGGAATAAAGTGTCATAGGGAGGTGGGCTGATGGGGATGTACCTAATTTGTATTTGGGGCATAAAACCTCATGTCACTGTGTAATCGGGGCTCACTCTAAGCGATTCAATCCTGTGTGAGCACTTGTGTGACGACACAATAAACTCTTGCCTTTCCTGAAGAGACTCGTGTTTGGACAATCCTTGCTTGTGTCTGGTCCGGCGCCGTTAATGAAAGTGAACCTGTTTTTGTCCGCCTACAGAAATGGGCATGGCGCAATGTCATGTTTTATTAAAAACATTCAGATAATGCATAATGTCTGATTTATGTTTGAAATTGTATTGCTTTTTCACAATATTTAATGTACAGCATATCGGCACAGGTATCGGCTATGGGCCAGAAAGGCTGCCGATACTCGGTATCACCGCTGAATAAATGATATCGGACTATCCCTTTTGGATCCCTCATTTAAGAGGTTTATTCCAGTGGTCCAGAATGTTACTTTTTTATTGTTATTATGAATTTATCACCTTGTTATTTTACACTCATGTTAATATTGTAGCTGTATATTATACTTTCACTGGGTAAAATGATACAGTGGATTTCTCTCCCTGGGGCAGCGATGGGCAGGACTGCACGCGCAAACTTAATTAACAGTTTTATTATATAACAATTAAGGAAACAATAAAAATGGCCAATAAAGTCAAATTATTCTCTAATCCAACTGCTGTGAATCTTGAGTATTTTTCTCTCCACACACACAGAAGAGGGTAGACACATCAGCAGAGTGATCCCTTTGCAGACATTCCAGTGCCTGCAGACAATGAGGAAAGAGAAAAAAAAAAGCTCATCCAGACACCAGATTGCTCTGACTTTTGTTTGCGAAAAGTCGGCTGAATAAAGCTTCGTTCAAGAAAAAAAAAGAGACTGGAATGAAAAAGTGCCACGACTCCAGAGAGTGAGCAGAGAGAGGCTGAGCCGGCTGAGTGAGCTCCCACTGCCTGAACGTACAGCACCGGATCCTTCTGCGGGTAAGAGCCGGGCACACGGGGGCTCATTCCAGGTTACACATTGCTTTTATTAGCATTATTATTTTCCCATTGACATTTACACTGCGGCCACAATGACTCTATGTGTGTCACGTCTGTCCCAGCTGCTGCAGAACAGCCTGGATCTGAAAATCAGGATATATATACACACCTTTTTTCCTTCTTTTTTTTTTTTTTTCTTTTTAAGAATTCCCATTTATTCAGGGCTGTGGGTGAGGGGTGTTTTTTTTAATTGTGGGATCTTGTAACCCCCTCTTTCCCTGGGGATCTCCCTTGTATCAGGGGGGCTGAGCTGCTGGAATGTTGGGATGGCAGACCGGATCCTACATATAAGGAAGGGAATTCTGCCCTCCAGGAATCGGCTGATACTTTGTGTCTGATCCATGTCTCACAATATAAAGGAAACTTTGCAACTCGCTTGGACTTTGCATGGGGGAAACAAGGAAGTAGCAGAGGACTGGCAGGCTCTCCATGTCTCTCTAGCCTCGTATGTCCTCCTGCTGCTGGGGGACTACATTCCCCTTGATGCTCAGCCACCCGGAGGCTGGGTTGTACCGGTAAAACAGGGCACGTCAGCATACTGAGAGATCAGTCACCTGTCGAGCTGTGCATCATGGGGGTTGTAGATCTTTTCCACAATCAGTGATGGAATGCTGAGTGGATTAATTGCTCTGCATCATGGGTAATTTAGTCTCCAGGATCACTTGGCATGTCAGATATATTTATAAAGTATTTTATCAGGAAGGATACATTGAGATTTCTCGTTTCAAAGTATGTTATGTATCTATTCTTTGATCTTATTGTTATTTGGGGAGAATTGATCAAAGTGCAGTAGAATGGGGAATGTCTCTGATCTTGGAGATCTGATTGCTGGTTGTCTGGTGTGAAGGCTATATATATATATATATCAGTATAATGTCTTGATCTGTCATCCTGCTCTGAGATTTGGGTTTCAGGCATTATTTTCTGTCTTTGTTAATGGAAAGTGTGATGTAGAGGCTGCTGGAGATCCAGTCAGTGAATGTCAGGCTGTGGGAGCTCCCCCCCAATCTGTGACCTTCCTCCTCTCCAGGAGAAGCTTACGTGTCCACATTTCTGGCGAGAGGGACACGTCTGCTTAACCCATCTAGCGGTCTGTGGAGAGGAATGGGCAAACTCCATCCTCCAGGACAGCCAGACCCCCCCTCATTTACATATGGGACGGTGTGCTGGAGGATCCTCCACCCCCTGACTTCACTTCATTCCAGCAGGCTCTTGCACTGATTCCAGCAGTTTTGATCTCCTCTCTGAGAAGCTGTAGGAGAGTGTGTACAGAGGGCTGAGTACACCAGCTGCGCTGCCTCTGTGCTCTGTGCTGGACAGCTTGGTGGCGGCTTGTGGGAAAAATACAAATATTTGTAATTCCTCAGCAGCAGATGTTAAAAAGAATAATAATTTTTTATGATTTGTGAAACCTCTTTTAATATGTAACTTTGTGTATGTTTTAGAATTCTAGAAGAGATAGATCTATGTTCAGGGGCCCTGACCCTTGCCACACCCTGTGTAGCATATCCGGACATACAGTACTAAATCTCAATGTATCCTTTCTGGTAAAATACTTTGTAAATAAATGTGCCACGGATGTAAGGGAACCTTCGTGTCACCCAAGATTGACCCACCAAGGTACCTATAGATTTACCGGTGGGCCGAGACACCTAGGGCTGGTAAGAGCGCTCCGACTCTTCACTGTGGGAGCGACTTAATATGGTCTGCACCAGGCAGAGGTGTAGAGTGCAAGCTCTTGCACCAGGGAGCACTTGCCTCCTTGCTGGATCACCCACTCCTTGTAAAATATGGTAAGCTGAAGAGGCAACATGTTTTTATTTCTTATTCAGTTACTGAAATAGGCAGCTGAGGGGGGGGGGGGCTGACCAGCAGTGCAGTAAGGGACCCCAATATTTATGATGGCAGAACTTTGTGTACATTTTTATTCTCTTTGTCTGGTTTTTAGTCCAACAGTAGCTGATCAAGGTTTTAAGTTTAGAAATCAGGGATCACAAATTCGGCGCACCTCCTGTTTCTGAACTACAACTCCCATGAGTCTATGGCCGTCTTTTGCATTACTAGTATTCTGGGAATTGTAGGCCACTGTCATGGGGGGGGGCAGACTTGAGGATCCCTGCTCTAAATCCTAAGTAAAAGGGATATTGGTCATTGGCCGAGTCACTTCCTGCTTTGGGCAAAGCTCTCTGTACAGGCTCCAATCAGGAAGCTCCCATGGCTTTCCAGGTCAGTCCAGTCTTGTGCTATGAAGTCTCTGTGGATGGTACACCTGCTGCAGGGCAGAGGGGAGCTGTGATTTTCGGCCAGCTGCTGCAGTTCTAAGCTGTGTGCAGGAAGGTAGTGATATGGTGACCTTCATGTGCTGTAACCTGTGCAAGCTGCTCCATTGAACGTGACAGCTCACTGCTTCTGTTGGAGTTGCAGCAGTCAGTGAATTGACAGAGGGTGAGGCACTCGCTCAAGCATCCAGCCAATCCAATACCTCTCTATAAGCACATTGATAGCCGTTATCTGGTCAGGAATGCACACAGCTGTACGTTCTTGATCAAAACCCAGGTAGGCCGGGTGCAAGCTGATTGATTGACAATTTTTACAGCGGGAACACTGGGGCCACGTTCAGCTTTTTCTTGTTTGTAAAAGCTTCCAGACTAGATACCTGGATGTATTCCTATATAGGACATCTAGGCCTGCCTCCATATTTATTTGATTGGGGACGGGGCAGTAGAATCTGTTGAGACTAGGACAGCATACTGTGTAACTACAGCCCTGCATTGATGGCAACAAGTTCCATGTTTAATGAAATGAGCTAAACACCAATTTTCACCCATCTGTACTATATGTGTTGAGGTGCGTGCTCCAGTTGGATATTGCATGGTTTACTTTGGACCCTTGGATTGAGGACACTGCTGGTTTCTCTACAGGGAAGCCATGCACGTACACATAGGACCACATCAGCCAATGGATACGTCCAGCGTCATCCCTTCCGTCTATGATCCCTTAATTACTTAACTTGTACCATATTTCAAACTTCGCTCCATACTTGAAATTCTTTTGCTTGCAGTGCTGGCCACTATTCGGCACCAAGGAACAGCTCTAACAGGGCATCCAGATTCATTATACAGTTTTCTGAACCCCCCCCCCCAATGAAACCCATGGTTCTTTTTTGTAGAGGCAATGGTTAGTGCTACCCATTAGATAATGGAGTGTAGTCTAGTTGGGTTTTATAGCGATGTCCCGATCTAATCCGGATGAACGATCTTGTTACAGTTTATTTTTCCATAGGAGGATCGAGCCTTGCAGCGCTAAGCACACTAACTGCGCTGAGCGAGGTGGCCACACAAACGTCAGAGTGGAAGGACGTCCTCTATCATGGACGTTCCTTCCGCTCTCAAAGACGCTCGTCTGACCCTGACCTTAATGAGTAAGTTCCCACGGGAATAGGGCCTTCGTTTCATCCTGTACTGGTTTGTCAAAATGTTGTTCAATGTTTTGTAAGCCTGTCTATATTGTGCCGACTGTACAGCGCTGCGGAATAGGCTGGCACTTTATAAATAAATAATAATAGCTGAGCATCATGGGAGATGTAGTTCCAAAACATCTGGAGGTATTAGGTTGCTGACCCCTAATTTAAATTCATATCCTCTTCTGGTAGAGCATCATGGGGACTGTAGAACAGGACACGGTCTGAGCTCTTAGCTTTCACTCCTTGTATTGGTTGAACTTTTCCTCCGGTGGCAGAGGAGCATCTTGCTAGGTAACTAATTGAATATGCATCTCTAAGGTCCCCTTAATGATCAGGAATACACACCGCTCTGCAGCAGCAGCAATGTTTAGAGATTGCTCGCTTGTTTTGCAAAATATACGCAAGTCAGACACAAAGGGCAACCATGGCTTTGATACCGGGTGCACCAATCCTTAAGAGAGCTGCGGAGTCTGCTTGTGGTCTGGAGAATGAAATGTAAACTTGAGAAACCATAAATATAATATCATTGCAGTTTTTAATACTGACCGTAGGAAGTGCTTTTGTCTCCTGTTGCAGATGCCAGCTGCCTGGGCCCTGTGTGATTTTTAATATAAATATATTACGTTTCCTCACACGTGAGGGGTTACTGTTGACAATATATTACCATAGATACTCAAGTATAACGTGACCTGAATATAACGAGCTGGATAGAGATCTATTATGGAAATGAGAGAATACTCAAGACTCGAATATAACGCGAGAAGCAGAATTATACTGTACCGGAAACCATTAAAATCCTTCCAGAGTCTCTTAACACAGTCAGGCTCCCCCTCAGGCCAGGGTGCTCTGCTCTAGAATGATTGTAGTTGTTACTAAGTATGAAGCCGCCGGACACCCGTCTTCTTTGCTAGCCGTTTGATGGCCGGCGGCGGTGAACTAGGTGAATGATCGGCTTAAACTGAGCGTGCACTCTGGCCGTGATGGACCCCACCTCTCCTGAATCCAAGAGTTCCTGAAGAGTTTGCAAGCATCAGGGAGCCCAGCCCGCATTCACTTCAGCGAGACTACCGGAACTTTTGGGATCCCGAGCAAGCCCTCCTTTTTTTTTTTCTTTTTACACCGATGCAGATGTCTCGAATATAACGTTACCCCTCTAATTTTAAGGTAAATTTTTGTCACAAATCTAGCAGTATACTCGAGTATCTACAGGAATGTGTTTCCGATTCCATGGGATTTTATAGACTAGGTATCAGCAAGCTTGGCCTTCTACAGATGTTTTGGAACTACATGTCCCTTGATGCTCAGCCACTTGCCAGCTTAGGCTGTGGTCAGACGAACGCAGTGCGAACGTGCGTTTACCCACACTTTATGACGGCCGTGGTAGCAGCAAAAGACGTCCAACGCAGGCACACACGAAGTACGGCCGCACGAAAGTTCGGCCGTGCAACGCAAGTGGCAAGCGAACGCATTTTTGCAAGAACATCGAACCGCTAGTACTGACGTACAGAGTGCGCTGCGTCCGCATAGCGGCGTGTGTGTGTGTGATTTGGAGACGTCAGACGCTGCTCATGTCCGGCCAACAGAACGTCCAGACACCCAAAGTTTCCTGGTTTGGATCCGTATGAAGTCACGGCCGACATTGCGCATCGTATGACCGCTATCGCGTATTCCGTGAAAAAGTACGTCCATGCGTTCGGATGCACTTTTTTACGGATAATGCGAAAAATGCGTTCGTCTGACCCTAGCCTTAGCAGAGACTCATGGGAAATGTAGTTCCAAAACATATGAAGTGCCAAGGTTGCTGACCCCCATTCCCGTTCATCAAGCAGCACCTCCGGTTGGTTAGGAATCGGGTAAGTGGGGGGGGGGGTGCCATCTCTTAATGCAGACAGATTTGGTGCTTCATTCAGGTTTTATATTTACATAGAATATTCCAAATACCTTGAAGCCTCAGGTCAGATTACCTCCCTAGCCCCTGGATTTTTTTTTTCTTTCAGCCCAGGTTTAAATGCATAATATTCAAATCATTAAGTTGCTATTTTGTAATCATTAAGAAAACACCGCCCTTGAATGAAATAATTTTTAATTAACCTTCTTCCCCATCGCTCAACTTTCATTGAATATGTCAGTAAAGGGTGAGGTCAAAATATATATCTCTTCATATTTGCAATAGAAAGGTTTTAAGAATTCTTCTGGAGTCAGATCTAATTTTAGACACTGGGGCAGATTATTATTAAACAGCATTTTCTTGTTGCTTCTCTCTGATCTTTTCACGGATTGTCCGTCCGTCCACATTTGTAGCATTGTTGTTCTTTTATAACAGATCCCACATAGGGCACACTCTAGCCCGGGGCTGTCAAACTCAAGGCCCCCCAGATGTTGATGCCAACAATTTCCAGAATTCTTTGAATGCAGTAGATGAAAAGGGAATCATGGGAGCTGTAGTTCAGCAACATCTGGGGGCCATATTTGGAAAGCACTACTGTAGTCACATGACCATTTAATATAATTAAATGGTGGGGGGGGGGGTGTTATCATTTATCCCCCTTTGTCACACTTCCTGTTAATACCTTTTATAGCAGGGCTGTCAAACTCTGCGCCCCCCCCCCCCATCTTTCTGAGCTAAACACCCCTGCTTATTTTTTATTTTTTTTATTTATGTCCCTTTAAAACAGGGGTAGGCAATTTTTGGCCTTGCGTTGCCTGATCCTCATGGGAAATATCTGGAGTGAGCGAGCGCAGGGGAGACGATATGAATATATATCATTATTATATTTATAAGAGAAAAGTCCAAATTTAAAATTTCCAGAGTATAAAATTACTATTTCTCTTCTCTTTCCCCCCCCCACATTTTATCATCCATACATTTGGTTATATATTCTATAGGGCATTCTTGAAAAAAGAAATTGCAAAGAGACCATGTTACTGTTTTTTTTTTTTTTGAGAAAATATGCAGCTTTATCTATATCTGAGAGGGGGAAAAAGAGAATTTTCACTTGTGTTTCTTTTTTGTTTTTATGTGTAATATGACTGTATAAACCACTGACCTTGCACGCGGTGTGGGAAATGAGAAGGTGAGTAACGGCAGTGGTATTACTCATTTTATATGTGAAAAATGGGCAATGCCATTGCTTTGGCACTAAATAAACAAAACAAAAAAAAGGAAAATCTTGTGTTTTGATATCCAAAAAGGCCAGGCTCAGACCTGTCCAATGACACCTAACATAACTTTGTGGGGTGTAAAGAATGGAAATACAGGTGTTCGAGGTCTCTTCGCGTTGTGGCAGCTTGTGTATTCACTAAACTAATGCATTGTGCCATCACTTCTACATTTGGTCCCAGCATGAGAAATGAGAAGGTGAGTTAGTGCAGTGGCATGCTTTGTTTTATACATAAACGCATATAATGCCACTGCCTTAGAAATGCGTAGGGTGGGAGTAAGTTTTGCATTTTTCCTTTTTTTTTTTTTCTATTTGGCAATATGTGCGCCCGTACTGACGTGCTTACCGGCGTCAGTCGCAGCGTTTTGACACTGCAATGGGGCCGGTCACGTGCAACAAGCGTCTGTTATCCAAGCCTCTCTAGCAAAGCGCTAGAATGGACGTTTGATGGAGTTGCAAAGCGCGATTCTCCATAGGAGGATCGAGCCTTGCAGCGCTGAACGCACTGAGTGCGCTCAGCGATGTGGCCAGACGGGTGTTGAGTGGAAGGAACATCCACTCTCATGGACATTCCTTCCGCTCTCCAAAGACGCTCGTCTGACACTAGCCTTAGTAAAATGTTGTGCCGCTCGTGTTTCTGCTCGGTTTGTAGCGGCCTATTGTTAGATGGAGAATTAGGCTTGCTTTTTGATTTAGCAACATATTTGAAAATTATTTATACACTTATGTCTGTGAACCTGTTAAATCTTGTCTCTCCCCCCCCCCCATACTTTATATTAATCTCGTCAGAATGCAGGACGTCTGAGACTCCATATACTGACAGTGGAGAAACTAGATTAGTTTCCCTGTAAAGAAATACTTCAAAACATAAGATTTTGCTGCTCATTAGAATTTGTTTCTTTTTGTGGGTTTTGAATGGTTACATAAAAACACAACAAACGGGCAGGTTACTGCTGAATGACACCGTCTTTATTAAAAATTAAAAGAATGAGATGCTTGGCTTGTTGTACTACAGGTTTCTTGCAAATGCTTTGCGTATGATGGTGCGATGCGTGGTCAGTACTCATTGCCTAAGGCATGGGAGCTTGTTAGACAGGCTCAGGAGCTCCCTATAAAACACAGGTGTGGACTATGGCCACGACCTTTTTAATAGCTCAATGCGTACACCTTGAGCAAAAGGGATTAGACTGGGGTGTAAAAGGAAGAGTTTTATTAAGGGGGGATATCCTGTAGTCTTTACACATGATCACTTACACACTTCTCCAGGAGAATGACTATTGAAAGTTGCACAGGGGGTACAATACAGATATATGGCATCCAGGGTCGAATAATTAATGCCCTGATGCGGGGCAGTTGGCACAGACTCGGAGACGTTTCCAGGTCCACTTGGGTGGAATAAATCTCTTTTCTAAAATCCTGGAGTCCACATACTTGCCAACATTCACATATTTCGGCCATGAGCTCCTCCAACGGTCTCCATTGCGCTCCTCCTGTATCACTCCAATACACAGGCCCACTTCTTCTTGCTCTCCTTGTGCGCACAGCATTTGGCGGTAGAGAAGCTGGACGTGGGATGACGTCACAAAGCAGAAGCCTTTGACTCTGCCGACAGCCGGACTGGTGAAAGCTTTGCCGGTGGTTGGGGGCTTTCCCCCAAAGTTAAGGCTTAGTCATTCCGGGCTCGGCTGGCCTCCAGACTCAGACTCAGACTCAGCCAGGTCTAGGTTGCGATGACTGATTTTTGGCTTTTTTTTTTTTTTCGGCCGAATGCACAATTTTCGGTCAATAATATAGGTACATCCCTAATCGACTACTATTCAGAAAGTGTGTGGAGAACATTCCTCTATTACACTCATATCCTGGATGGATCACATTGTTCTTTTCTGTTGCCACAATATATATATTTTTTTCAAGGTATCTTAATTTTGCTGTTGTCATGTTTAATTTTTTTTTTTTTTTTTTTAAATCATTTTATTAACCCATTCTTCATGCCTGCCTTGGAGCCTCTTATGACTGTGCACGCCACGTTTCCACAGGCTTAGTCTTTCTCACATTCGCCTGGCCTGACCTCCCCCTCACAGCTCTGGTCTTTTAAAAGGGCAGCAAGGCTACATTATATAAATGTCTATCCCTAACTACAAAGGGCATGGGAGACAATCAATTCTTGAATACGATTGGTTACTTCCACATACAGTTTGTCTTTATGTTCTCATGGTAAATGTATGTATTGTGTCTGTTACAAAAATAATGGCACCCATATTGCTGATTCCTAGCAAACACAGGTTGTTTTTTTTTTCTATTCACCAATACAAGTTGTTGCCCCCCTACAACCCAGCGTCCACGAATAACATGCGGACGCTACAGAAGATTTAATTAACCCCTTCACTGCTGAGCCATTTCACGTCTTAAACACATTTTTCTCTTTTTTTTTTTTTTTTTTCCCCCCTTTTACTTTAAACATGGTCACGTTTGATATCATTGGAAAGGTCATGCTCTGGCCTTTTCTAGTGATTATCAAACATGACCCTGCTAGCTGCCAACAGTCTGGAGATAGGGGGTTCCTTTGAACCCCAATATCTTTCCTTAGGAGTCAATGAGGATGTTCCCCACACGTATATGTGCAATTCTATAGATACTGTATATATCGGCCCCCCCCCCCATTTGTTGACAGTCCTGAATCATCCCCTGCCTCAAAGTGGTATTCCATCCTGACAAGGGACCTGGAGCACTGAACTAAAGGGTGTCTGTCCCTGTTTATCTGTTTTGCAACCATCACATATGTCTTCAGGGACATGAAAGCTGTTGAGGAATCCTTGTAACCCTTGGTGATATGCGTGATGCGTCACTGAATTTCTTGAAACCACTTCTGCTAAAATTGAAATCAGCTTTCATTCTATTAGTATGGTAGGTCACACATTCTAAAAATTGGGTGTGTTTGGTTCTACAAACATTCTATCAGGGTTATTCAAAGAGATCCGAATTGTGGCCGAAAGGTTACCGAACAGTGAAATTCAGCGCACAGTTACCTTTCTTGGCCATTCGGCTATTCAGAGAGCAGGCAGTTCACCAAATGTTGGCGAATTGCCTGCACATACGGCGCCTGTTCGTTGCCTGTTCGAGGGCAGTGAAAACCCCATAGAGAAGCAATGCTTCATCTATTCAGAGAACAAAAACCAAAAGTGAAAAGTTACCGAATTGCCCTGCTGTTCGGTGGTTTTATTCGACAGGTTTATTCAGGCGAATCCCATTGGCTTCAATGTTAAAAACATTCCCGTTTTAATGCAATATCTAATAAACTGTTGATTATAATATTCTGCAGTAAAGTCTCTTTATGTATAGCTATGGTGTGAACCCAGCCTAAGAGAAGTGAAAATATGCTGCAAGTTTGGAAGACTTACAAGTTATCCTTACTTTGAATATATGCTTTATATAGATAGTAACGACTACCCATGGAGCATTATCAGTTGGGTGTTTAGAATATTTTTTAAGACCCTTTTGAATTCATTACTTCTTGTTTGTTTTCTTGTAGACACTACAGAATAAAAACTCGACATGGATTTGTACGATCCCCAGACTGTAGGAGTGGTGGTGTTTGGCAGCTTCATGGTTGTATCGGCCATTTGCATCTTTCTGGTGTCTACTTTTTCAATGAAGGAAACCTCTTATGAAGAAGCTTTGGCCAAGCAGCGCAGAGAGCAAGAGAAGAACCAGCCCCCACGAGTGGACAAGAAAAAGAAAGAGAAGGCCCCTGAGAAAAAAGGAAAAGCTAAAAAGAAGGATGAGAAACCAAATGGAAAATTACCAGAATATGAAGATTACATAGAGCAGGAACACACAGAACCTGAACGGGTGGTGGTTGCAAATAAGGTACCAGTACGTCAAGTGCCTGTTACAGCTTCTGTGGCTCCTGCTCTGGAAAAAGCACCTACTAAAGAGAAAAAGAAGGCTGACGTTCCGGTTATTCCCACGGAGACTCCTGCTCAAAGAAAATCTGCTTCTTCTCCTAAAGAGAAGAAGAAGAATGAAGTGCCTGTTGTGGCCAAAGCCCCTGAAAGACCAGCACCTCCTGCTAAAGACAAGAAGAAAAACGAAGTGCCTGTTCCATCAACAGTGATTCCAGCTGTGGGAAAAGTAGCTCCTTTGGCTAAAGACAAAAAGAAGACCGAAGTGCTTGTTACACCTGCCGTGCCAAAAGCCTCAGAAAAATCCGCACCTTCTAAAGACAAGAAGAAGAATGAAGTGACTGTTGCACCTGCTGTTGCTCAAGCATCAGAAAAGTCGGCTCCTTCTAAAGACAAAAAAAAGAATGAGGCACCTGTCCCAAATACTGTGGCCCCAGCTGTGGAAAAACCCGCTCCTGCTCCTAAAGAGAAAAAAAAGAACGAACTCCCTGTGAAGCCTCTCGTGGCGCAAGCCCCGGAAAAACCAGCGCCTGCTCCCAAGGACAAAAAAAAGAACGAAGTGCCTGTATCTCCTGTTGTTGCGGCCCCAGCTCCAGAAAAAGCTGCGTCTTCTCCTAAAGCTAAAAAGAAAAAGCAGGAGAAGAAGGTAGACCAGTCTCAAAGCCCAGCAGTGGCAGTAACCCAGTCAACTGTAACCAAGCAAGCGCCAGTGCCAAAGGAAGTGCCTGTGATGGCTGTTCCTCCAGTGGGATCAAAGCCAAGCCCACCAGTCACCAATTCATTGCCTCCAAAAAAACTTGAAGCTGTCATAAACCATGATGATGCAGCTCCGAAGAAGAAGAATGCTTCGAAGAAGAAAACTGAAACAGGTATTCTATATTTTTTTTTCTTTTCAATTCACCTTCTATTTTCCCACCAGCAAAAATAATAATTTCCTATTACTTCCAATAATGTGGATGTCAAGGTGCCAAAAAAAACTATAAACAAAACCTCTGTAGGTAGAAACTACAAAGAGGGAAAAAGAAACAAAAAAACATGTTTGGTATAACAACATATTTTGGAGTGTCTAGCATGAACTCGTACAACTTCTTGTAAAATTGATAACCTATGTCCTTGTTTACCAGTCATGAAAACAAAGTGTGGGCTCGATGGTAGCATTGGCTGGTACTGGAGAGCTACAAAGACATACAGTTGTGTTCAAAATTATTCAACCCCCAATGCTGTAAAGGGTTTTAGGGAATTTAGTGTACATTTGTAATTGTATTCAGAATGAAATCCTACAAGGACTTTTTAAAGCACCATATGCAACTAAAATGACATCAATTGGTTTTGTAATACAGTAGTAAATGTTTCTTTTGTGAATTCTTCATTGACACAATTATTCAACCCCTTAAAGACTACCACTCTGAAGAACAGAGGTTCATTCAAGTGTTTTCAATCAGGTATTGAAAACACCTGTGGATGTCACGGAGCAGCAATAAAGCATAATAAGCACCAATTAGGCAGCTTTAAAATGACTGTGATACTCAGCTCCTTCTAGACATTTACTGGTGTGGTTACAAACATGGTGAAGTCAAGAGAATGGTCCAGGAAGACAAGAGAAGAGGTGATTACTCTTCACAGGAAGGGCAATGGCTATAAGAAGATTGCAAAGATGTTAAACCTACCAAGAGAGACCATAGGAAGCATCATTCGCAAATTCAAGGCAAAGGGCACTGTTGAAACGCTACCTGGTCGTGGCAGAAAGAAGATGCTGACTTCGACTGCTGTGCGCTACCTGAAGCGTAGAGTGGAGAAAAGTCCCCGTGTGACTGCTGAGGAACTGAGAAAAGATTTGTCAGATGTGGGTACTGAAGTTTCAGCTCAGACAATACAGCGCACACTGCGTAATGAAGGCCTCCATGCCAGAACTCCCAGGCGCACCAAAGAATAAGCGTTGCTGTCTCCAAAGAATAAGAGTCGACTGCAGTATGCCAAAAGTCATGTGGACAAACCACAGAAGTTTTGGGATAGTGTTCTGTGGACTGATGAACCAAAATTAGAACTGTTTGGGCCCATGGATCAACGCTATGTTTGGAGGAGGAGGAAGAACAAGGCCTATGAAGAAAAGAACACCTTGCCTACTGTGAAGCATGGCGGGGGGTCAATCATGCTTTGGGGCTGTTTTGCTTCTGCAAGGTACCATGAATTCTCTTCAGTACCAGGAGATATTGGATGACAATGTGATGCAGTCCGTCACAAACCTGAGGCTTGGGAGACGTTGGACCTTTCAACAGGACATTGATCCCAAGCATACCTCCAAGTCCACTAGAGCATGGTTGCAGATTAAAGGCTGGAACATTTTGGAGTGGCCATCGCAGTCACCTGACTTAAATCCGATTGAGAACCTCTGGTGGGACTTAAAGAAAGCAGTTGCAGTGCGCAAGCCTAAGAATGTGACTGAACTGGAGGCTTTTGCCCATGACGAATGGGCGAAGATACCCGTAGATCGCTGCAAGACACTTGTGTCAAGCTATGCTTCACGTTTAAAAGCTGTTAGTACTTAGTACAACATCCCTTTTACAGTTATAAGATTGAATGTCACTTGGGGGTTGAATAAAACTGATAATGATGTGAGCACAGAAAAGACATTTGTGGTTATTTCATTATAAATGTTATGTTATATTTGTCTGACCTACACGTGCCTCTTTGCTTTAATTGAACTACACACCTAACATCATTTATCTACAGTGAAAGGCAAGCGGGAATAGCCCAGCCTCATATCTGAACAAGCAGAGAGCATAACATAAACTGAGGGCTCCTCAACTTTGTTTTGCTGCTGAAGTGGTAACCTTCTTTCCTCCCTTTTTTGTAAGATTTGCGATCAGATCACAAACAAACTGACTGTCCAAACCAGGCATGGCGCCCTTCCTTGCACATCCAAGGGGGTCTTGATCCATGAGGCTTCAGTAATTGAAGAGATTGTCTCTAGATTTCTGATTCCATGTTTTGGGTTCCCACATAAATCGTGTGTGTGTGTGTGTGTGTGTGTGTTGCATGACTACACCTGTGGAGTACTACAATGCGAAGGGCGGCGTTTTCTTTGGTTGTTATAGATTTTTTTTTTTTTCCTTTTGGCATTAATGTTCTGCCTACTCCTTTTACATAAGATTACTAGTTGGCAGGAGAAATACTTTGAACTGTCAGTTATTGAAGACTGTGATGTACACATTTGATAAGAGGAATCCTTCTTTACAAACTGGTCACTGGTTAAAGTGACACTACATTACATAAGCTATAACTAGATTACTGTGCATTACAAACCCACCTTCTAAAACACATTCTGCTGTTTATTTTCTTTTTGTTTTGAAGTAATTGCATGTAAAAAGGAAAATTTATAAAAAAAATTATCTTCCTACCATTTTGGTGAATTTTTTTTTAACATCCCTTCCCTCCCACGAGGCAACATTTACCAAAGGTTTTTTCTTTACTTAACAGTTAAGGCAGGAGGGTATTGTCCTTCAGGCTACTTGAGAAAAGAGATGGCAGCTGAATGAGCTATGACAGGGAGCTTAAAAGCCGTCTAATCTACCCCCTGGTGATGCCCTTTGAATACATCCCACACAATATGATGATGTGAGTCTGTGATTGACCCATGGACTCCATTCTATGGTCAAAGCCACAGAGTGAGGAGCAAGTGATGTAAAAATACTGTGGGGTGTGGGGGGACAGTTTACAAGAATATCAAAAACTGGATCCACCCAATGACACAGAAAATGTTTTCTTAACTAAACCTACAACAGGAAAAACAAAGTAAATGTAAGATATCAGCGACCTAAAATAAACACAATGACGTTTCAATTTTTGGACGGTAGCGTCCCTTTTATAATGGTATGAGTTTTCTGGTTAACAAAAAAATGGCATGGAGACCTCACATTCAGTTATTACAGATTTTGTTCGTTGCTACAAAAAACTGTGTCAGGTTAGCACTTAATGGGACGTTGACGCGAATCATGGTCTGCATGATCGCCCCAGTCATTTTTTTTTTTTTTTTTTTCCTGGAAGTGGTTTTTGTGAACTCCATCTTTTAAGGAGCTCGGCAAGGTGAGGGCTTACAAGTGCTTCCTTGTACATTCTGGGACCTTCTCTTGGCCAAGCATGGATGCTCGCCACTGTATGAGATTGGGCAAAAGTACATAGCACTCAATATACAATTCCAGCCTGTTAGGTGACTTGCCTAAAACAAAAGTCTTCTAGCATGGCACCTGGGGTTTGAGGTAACATTCGGTGGTTAAACGTTCCATTTATCTTTTTTTTTTTATGAAAAACTCAGTTTTATTTGGGTTTATGTTGACCAGACCATTGATTACCTACTAATACATTGTTTGTTTTGATAAATCACTTTCTTCCTGGTCGATCCCTTTTTTTTTTTTTTTTTTTCTTTTTTTTCTAGCTGTCATAAATGTTACACGGCTGTTTAATTAATAGGGGTGGAAAATCCAAAGTATTTCTGCACAATGGGAAGGTTTTCTTCTCCTCCTTTCGAATGAATGGATGGATGCTTTTTTTTTCTTCTTTTACAGCAAGACATTTGAATATCATTCAGCAGAAGATCTGCTGCCGTGGCTCTGGTTACAGTCTTGAGACCATTTCTGGAACACATTAACATTCCTGATATTCAGGAAATGATACCCTTTGCTTTCTAGGGACAGGACTGATACTGTCATAATACAACCTGAATAAATGGGCCAGTTCTCTGAACTTCTACCATGGAAACTCATTGTTGCTTACCTTACCTTCTGTAATTGGCAACGCTCCCAGTAATTTAGTATACGGTCTTACAAACGTATTTCATTTTATTGCAATATATATATATATAGTCTACCATGCACTTCAGCTTCCAAAATCGGTGCCTGCTGTTTGGCTCGCTAAGTGTCAAAATTTTATTCTCTCATATGGGTCAACGTTTCAGCTCCGGTTGGGAGATTTCCTCAGGACATACATGTATGTCCTGACTGAGGAAAGCTCCCAGCCGGAGCTGAAACATTGACACACACACCCCCCCCCCCCCCATGGGGAAAATCAATTTTGATATAAAGCAGATCTGGAGTGCTGCTACGTTATTCATTTTATCTCCACGTCCCGCCACTCAGACTTGATAATGAAAAAATGTATTTATTGCAGTCGACGTTTCAGTCCAAACCAGACTTTTCTCAAGTCAATGGCATAAACCACACTTTATACCCCCATAATGCAAATGCCACCCAGGTGATCAAACTAGATGCCGGAACCCGGCTCCCGGCGGGGCCAAGGACGTGTCCAATATATTGATGTGCCCCTGTGTTGCCGGTTACAGTTTCGTTGCTGGGTGATGGGACGCGTCCTTGGCTACGGCAGGGAGCCGTGTCCCTTCCGGTTTCCGGCATCTAGTTTGAGCACTCACCTGGGTGGTATTTGCATTATGGGGGTATAAAGTGTGGTTTATGCCATTGTATCATTATCTTGAAGTACGGTTTGGACTGAAACCTCACCTTTTTAATAAATACATTTTTTTCATTGACAAGTCTGAGTGGCAGAACGTCGAGAGCTACTTTGTGGATTAACCAGGCTCCAGCACCAGAGCATGCAGGTTGATTGAGGCTTTTAATAAACCTAAGCGAATAGAACTATATTTGAGTTGTGGAGGGCAATATATATCTTTGACACTTTTTTTTTATTTGTGTTTTTTATTTGTGTTTATAATTTGAAACCTACTGGGTGCATGTTTTTCTTTCTCAATATTGCTTTCAACCTCCATGTTGTATAATATAACACTTTGCATTTTCTGTTACATCATACTTGATTTTGGGGGCAGACTGATTTTATATAATTTTTTTTCAGATCTGATACAGATTAATGTCAACCTTTCTGTCCGATAGACAATATCTGTTGCCAATATTCTGTACAATTAAAGTTGTGGGAAAACAACACAAATCTGACATTACCTGTATGTGTTTAATAAATCTTTAATGTTATAAACATTGCACAATGCCCATTTCATTTATTTTATTCAAACTTTTTGTTTTCATGAACAGTCATGTCTAGACTCTGGTCTTTGCAATGATACCACCCATATGACCCTGTAGGTAAGGGGTCAGCAAGCTTAGCCCTCCATATGCTTTGGAACTACATCTCCCTAAATGCTCAGCTGCTAATTAGGTTGGTAGAGCGTCATGGGAAATGTAGTTCCAAAACATCTGTAGGGTCAGAGTTGCTGACCCCTGCAGTGTAGGACTTATGGTATCAGAGATGCAGGGTTCTTTTGGACTCCTGTAACACCTAATATAGAGAATTCCTTGAAAGATGGGAGGGAAGCCCCATTTCTGTTGCTACCATGCTCATGCGCAATACCGTCAGTGGGCAGGGGAAACCCTACAGTGAGGGAGAAGCCCCAAATCCGTATCGCTTAACATTAGGAATGCGATCCAAAACATTGCAATGTTGACATTTGTAAGCAAAAATATGCAGCTTCGCGCCAACATGTGCCTAAGAAAAGGATGGCCACTTGCTGTGATCAGATGTGCTTAACATAAGAGGAGGTACATTTTCAGAAGATCTCATTACTTTTCGTTTAAGATAAAAAAAAAACAACAATTGTTGGTAAAGCTCTATATGAATCACCCAGTATTGGAGGGAGAATATTGCTGATGTATAAACTGTTCTAGCGACTGTGCTGGTAGTAGTCTAATTTATTATTGTTTTCTTGTTTACAGTCATTAATGAATTGGACGCCGCAGTTTACCTTCCATACAAGACCCTGGTTTCCACACTAAACAGCATGGTGTTCAGCGAAGGCGAAGCTCAAAAACTCATTGAGATACTAACCGAGAAGAATGGCATTAAGCAGGGCACCTGGCACACCGTAATACTTCTTTGCTTTTCTCTTCTTTTTTTCCTCTGTCACGTTTCAGACAGGTGTCATGGTAATTCTTTTGAAGTGGAATAAATAATTCCGCCGTTCTTGAAAATGAAGACCTAATGCCCTGTATCCGGTACAGGCGACAATTTCAGATTTAAAAATCCAATTTCTTATCTACACTTTAGCACTAACAATGCTGCTGTCATCTCGATCGAGTGCGAGACGAACAATGCAGCGATCATGCAGCTCTGTACATTGCTGCAAAGATCTTTCTGAATAATAATGCTATTGTAAGCGTGAATATGGGTTTTGGCATCGTCGTTTAGATCTTGAGACGTGGAGATTAACCCTGACAAGAACAAGATGCTGCTGTCTTTTAAAGGAAACCTGCCACGGTTCACACTAGTTTGCAAAATTTAATTGGGAATTTCTACGTATAGATTTTTAATAAGTCCCCTTTTGAATGATGCACCACACACCATGCCAAAATAAGTGCCATAGGTTCCAGCAACAGAGCTATCAGCAGCTGGTTTATCTTCTCTCACTGCAACCACCTGACTGTTTTCATGCTAAAGGGTCAGCTCCTCGGTCAACACAGCTTGCCACTTTAAAATCCCAACACTCAATGATGATGGCTCTTGGTAAAGTGCGTGAGCTGGGGTTATTATTTTTTTCTTTCTACAGAACATGTTCTAGGTGTTAAAATCACAGATAACCCGATCAAACTCCCATCTTATCATTGCAGGCTACTCAGAAAGGCGATCCAGTTACAGCTCTGAAAAAGCAGTTGGAGGAGAAAGAAAAACAATTATCTGCTGAACAAGAAGATGCTGCGGCCGCGAAGAATAAGCTGAGGGAGCTGAACAAGGTAAACTATACATGACTTAAACATAGAATATGTCAGCAGATAAGAACCTTTCAGTCCGATTATATACATACTTTCCCTGGATTTATTTTGTTTAGGATAGCCTTATGCCTATCCCATGCCTGCTTAAACTCACTGTTTTAGCCTCTACCACTTCTACCGGAAGGCTGTTCCATGTATCCACCACCCTCTCAGTAAAATAATACTTCCTGATGTTACTTTTAAACCTTTGCCCCTCTAATCGAAGACTATGTCCTCTTGTTTTGATGCTTTTGTTTCCTTTTAAATATACTCCCTTCCTCTACCTTGTGGATTCCCTTTACGTATTTAAATGTTTCTATCATATCTCCTCTGTCTCGTCTTTTTTCCAAGCTGTACATGTTAAGATCATTAAGCCTTTCCTGGTAACGTTTCTCCTTCAAGCCGTACACCATTTTAGTAGCCCTTCTCTGAACTCTCTCTAAGATGTCTATATCCTTCTGGAGATACGGTCTCCAGTACTGCACACAGTACTCCAAGTGAGGTCTCACCAGTGCTCTGTACAGTGGCATGAGCACTTCCCTCTTTACACTACAATACCTCTCCCTACACAACCAAGCATTCTGCCAGCATTTCCTGCTGCTAAAATATACAGTATACCAAAATGTGTTTAGCATAAAAAGCTGCTACTGTGCATAGCACCAACTGATGAAGCTTTTTATGCGAAATGCGTTTTGGTATACTGTATATTTTATTAATTTTACACCTATCCCTGGTCCTGGATGCTTGTATTCGCTGAGGAGGTGACTGAGGCTGATGGGTGATCCGGTGCACCTTCTGAAGTCACGGCTGCCTACAATTCTGATGTCTGATCGATAAAACACCAGCAAAAGGACACGGAGGATGGTAAACCCTGTAAGGAAACCAAACTTCTGAGCCTGGGGTTCAGCAGAAGGAACCACCAACAGGGCAGGAAGCGCCAACTCCAGCATGTCTTTCTTTTATACTGACTTACAAGGTGGAAAAGAGATATACCACCAAGTGGTCTGGAGAGGCAGCTGACTCCACAAATACGAGATACTGTATTACTTTTATTTTTTATTCTTCCCTGCACTGATTATTAAGACTTTCACAACCTGGAGTATACAGGATAAGACTATAAATGTCACATTACTTTGCTTTATACTATTTGCACCATTTTGCTTGCATTTTATTTGATTGTATTGAGGTTGTTTATTTGCCATCCCCACCGGGTGACGCCTGTGGCACAGATCACCATTTTTACAAATAATGAATAATGACTCTAAAAGCTTGTTTTTCAGTGATTTTTGTGAAATCCCTTAGCACATTAATTTTATTTAATTTAACCCCAATAAAAAATATTCAATACTATCCTCAGATCCCTAGGTGAAGAGAGTGATCTGCTGCTTCCTCTCTCCATCAGCAGCAGAATACTGGGAACAAATAGTTTCCAGTGTTCCTCCGAATCCTTCCGCTGTTCCGGGCTAACAGCTGCAGAGCTTGAGCGGTATCACGCATGGCTCCAAGGAGTTCTCTGGACTCCTGAAGCCAATAACCGCACGGCACATAGTGCCACTACCATTCTCCTAATGCAGTTCAGAATATTTACAGTTCGACCTGGTGACAAAGCGGTTTGTTCAGAATACACGAGTAAAGACTCACAATTGAACGACATCTCTAGGGAGAATCCTATCAGGACTTCCCGAGACAAACGCTGTGAAGGTCCGCCGGCCTCCAAAGCTACAGAAAGAACGAAGTCGGCGTGCTCAAGGGTACAAAGAATCAATCCCACGGATTTATTAGGAGCAAAGAACAGGATAAAAATGCAGCGTTTCGGCCCTTTGGCCTTAATCATGCAGGGCCGAATCATTGCATTTTATCCTGTTCTTTGCTCCTAATCCGTGGGATTGATTCTTTGTACCCTTGAGCACGCCGACTTCGTTCTTTGTTCAGAATGCAGGTATTAATGGTGAGCGGGAAAAGGAAATCACACATTTTCCATTAGAAAACAAAGGTTGAAATCGGACCCAGCATTTCTAAACATGGGATACGGTATATATACTTCTGGTTATATTCAATGTATAAGGAGTTGTGCTCTGTCATCAAATGATGTTACACGGACTCTTCTCCTTATGTTAATGTGCAAATAATAATAATATGATCCAGTTGTTTAATAAACCCACTTGTGACACTTTCAGAATTTTGCTTGAATCATTAATGAAGGAATTCAAGGAACTTTTTGTTCTCTCTCCCCCCCCCCCCGTTAAATTAAACGATAATTCTGCCATGTTTTCTTTTGCCATTAACCCTTTTGACATTGATTAGAGTACATCACAGCTATAATGGCAGGGTTGCGCTATAAACACCACAATCTTTGTGCATCGACTCTGTAGAATTAACATTTCAAACAAAAAAAGCACTTCAAGCAGTATCTATTTAAACTTGGCATGACGCATTCATTCGGTTGCCCTATTTGTTTGAGCCCTGGCCTGAAAGCTGGATTTTGTGAGTTGCTCATTTCAGGGCCCTTGGGGGAATTTAATAATTGTCTCCTGAGCAATGTGTTTGTCGAGCTCAAGCTCTGCAGTTGTATCCCTTGGCAGATTTGCGTTTCTCACGAATGACATTTCTGTGGATGTAAATACAGAATCGAAAAGGTACAGGTAATATAATATGTGTGGCTCAATCTAAACTTTGCATAACACGTGCAAAAAAGTAGCTTTTGAAAGATTAAAAAAAGATCTGTAATGTGTAATTTTTTTATTTTTTAGGTGGAAAAAAATTTTTTGCCTTAGTTACTGGAGCTGATATGATGTATGATTTTTGTCCCTTTTTTTTTTTTTTTTATTTTTTTATATAGCATGCTGGCCGGATGTATGATCTGTGTTTTTTTTTTTTTCCCTTTCTTTCAGGAACTGGCAACTGAGAAATCCAAAGTAACCGGTGTAGAATCCAAACTCAAGGGACAAATCGTATCCAAAGAGCAAGAGATTGTTGCATTACAAGCTCGCATGCAGGCTACTTACCAGGAACACATGAAGGAGACCCAGCAGCTGCAGGGCAAGGTAAAAAGTCATTAAGCACACGGGCATACCGGGCCGAACGGAGTACCAGGAATCAATGGGGTTATTCAAAGAGATCCGAATTGTGGCCGAAAGGTAACCGAATGCTGAAATTCAGCGTACGGTTACTTTTCCTGGCCATTCGGTTATTCAGAGAGCAGGCAGTTCGCCAAATGTTGGCGAATTGCCTGCACATAGGGTGCCTGTTCGAGGGCAGTGAAACCCCCATAGAGAAGCAATGCTTTGTCAATTCAAAGAACAAAAACCAGCAGTGAAAAGTTGCCGAATTGCCCTGCTATTCTCGTGGTTTCATTCGACAGGTTTATTCAGGCGAATCCCATAGGCTTCAATGTTAAAAATATTCCCCTTTTTATCCAATATCTAATAAACTGTTGATTTATAATATTATGCAGTAAAAAGTCTCTATTTCTTAAAATTATTATTTTTTTTTTTTGGTGGTTTTAAGCATTTTACGTGATTTTTGTTAGCGACTTCTTTTTTTACATTTTTTTTTATAAATCGTTTTTTCTTTCTTTTTGTAACAGCCCTTTTTATTATCATTCATTGGATCTTATTTGTAAATTCTAGACATTTTCGTTCTGTAGTTTCTTTGCAAACAGCGTTTCACTTTTCAAGCGTACTGTTTTTTGTTTTTTTCTCACTCCATTCGTCTGCGTTTGGCGGGGTTAATCCAGATGTTTCGGTGAGCGTTTGCCGGGTTTTGCGGTGAGTTTTCATCGGGTTTGCGGTGGGGTTTTCCCTGCACTACGATGGCCCTGTGCTGAATAAGCCGCAGGGTCACCGAAATGGGATCGCCAAATCGCACCAAATTGAAGAGAACGAAAAGTCACCAAACATGCGGTGACTTTTCGATTCTCTTTGAATAATCCTGTTAATGTAGATCTCCTGGTGTAAAGCTTTCCTTACACATATCAAGTACAGGTATTTGTGGTAAAACGTGGTGTCAAAAGAACTTTTGCTTAAAATGAATGTCTGAATTTACTTTAGAGGTCCAGTATTAGTAATGTGGGGTGTGTTGGTCTATATTACAGATATGCAAAGCGCAGGGAAAAAAAACACCTATGGGTCCCTAAACTGCAAAAAAAGTTTTTATGAAACAGAGGTGGATACGTTTCTGTACTTTTGCTTGAAATTACATTTATATTGACATAAATGGCCTGAATCGGTCATGAATATTTGCGCTAAATGAGATTTGAACATGACATTGAATTCAATGAACAGGAAAGGACCCTGCTCAACTGCTTAAAATCTACATCAAACCTCAATGCTCCCATGATGTCACTGACCGGTCAAAAATGAGCCTTTCAAACGCAGCATAAAGTTCTTTGAATTCGGCTGATTTAGGGGACTAGTCAGGCATTGATATTGTTTGGGCAGAACTGGACACAATTTACCCCTTTCAGGTGAAAGCCAACAGTAATAATCATTTGCTTTTCTCAGGTACACGTTTCATCAGACTACAAAGTCTCGGGTCCACTCAGTTAAACCCTTGATCCATCCATCCCCTTGACTTTCTGCTCTGCTTTTACCTGTTTTTTTTTTTTTTTTTGTTCATGAATCAACATTTTGGGATTGACCCTTGCCTCCGCTTATTGTAACCATCTATTTTTCAATTAAGTAAATTTGACATAATGGTTTTAGAACTTAGGGGGCAACAATTAGCTTTTTTATGCTTTTTGTGACCTGATCATCAAAGTGTGTGTGTGTGATGTATATTTCGCTCACAAAAAAAAAAAAATGTATATTTCATACACGGCAACCTTGGCCTTTCAGATGTTTTGGAACTACAGTTCCCTTGATGCTTGGTTAATCTAATGAGTGGCTGAGAATCATGGGAGATGTAGTTCAAGAACATCTGGAAGGCCAAGGTTGCTGACCCCTGCACTATTGCATACAGCAAACACACAATGGCAAAAATTATAAACTCTATCCTTGTTTCTCCTTTTTTTTTATGAATGATAAAAAAAAGACTATATTTATTAAGTGGTGTTTCAGGAATGTACTTTCCTTGAAACAAAATCTCAGTTTGCTTCAGGAACCTCAGTTTTGTAGATTTAGTGACCGTTCATTGATGACCATTGCATTAGACCAGTCCAAGGATGGAAGTTCTTTCCTAATTCTAATTTTTGATTTATGAACAGTGGTCTGTGTTTTTATTTTAATGATATATATATATATATTTTTTTTTTCTTTTTTCCCACCTGCTTTTGTTGTAACTCAGATTCGGAATCTGCAGGAAGAAATCGAGAATGGTCCCAAAGCGCAGCTCGCTCGTCTGCAGCAGGAGAATTCTATCCTCCGGGATGCTCTAAATCAAGCCACGAGCCAAACTGAGAGCAAGTAAGTATTTCTGTGGGCGAAAAGCTAACCAGCATAAATTATAATTTTATCAACCATTTCTCATGAAAAGAAAGCCGTATAAAATTATCTGCCTTGTCTCTCCTTGATGACATCACTGAAAGGATGTGCAGCATCAACAGATCAATATTTTTGTTTATTGGAGAGAAATCCTCTATGCTGCTTAGTTCCATGAAAGCTAAATGGACACTCTAATGAAAATTGACCCCCCCCCCCTCTTTTGTATACCCTTAAATTATTGGGCAGATACTGCAGACAGCATCTGCACAATTTATTTATTTTTGGTTTTTTTAGCAGTAAATTCTTGCCTTTTCTCCCTTGTGGCTGGACTGATACTCCCCTTCAGATAAGAACTACCGAAATGCAGAAGACCATGCAGCTATCTGATGCACTTTGCATACCTATGCAATTTCCGTTGCGCACAATGTACAAATTGCACATCGCTCGTAACTTGCATAGTTTTTTTATGCAAGATGGAAATTCAAACCGCGGCAGGCAAAGTTCCATTGAAGCTTCTGCTGCCATTGAATCTTCCTCGCTGTATTGCTTACTTTTATCATGATTACAGCAATGGCAATTGGTGACAAACTCACTGTGTCAATGCAGTAATATTTGCATATATTGTCTACAGCTGAGCATGCATTATCATTTCTCCCTGAAACCTCCTGATTTGAATTTATTCTCTGTAGAACAAATAACACAGTATATCTGTGCAGGTGCGACTAGTTTCTGAATCTGAAACCTCCCCTATCCCTCCACCCCAAAAGAAAAGAATCATGTTATATAAGTGCTAAATATAATGTTTCAGTGTGATACAGTGAAACCAAAGTCAAACTGTATAATTTTCAACGTGTGCAAGTGCCGATTGTGAGCTCACTTCCATAGTTAGGGCTAACTTAACCTGTTGTAAACTTAGAAACATAGAAAAATGTCGGCAGATAAGAACCTTTCGGCCCATCTAGTCTGCCCAATTACATGGATACTTAACCTGGATTTATCTTTTGTTTAGGATAGCCTTATGCCTATCCCATGCCTGCTTAAATTCAATTACTGTTTTGGCCTCTACCACTTCAACTGGAAGACTGTTCCATGTATCCACCACCCTCTCAGTAAAATAATGCTTCCTGATGTTACTTTTAAACCTTTGCCCCTCTAATCTAAGACTATGTCCTCTTGTTTTGCTATTTTGTTTCCTTTTAAATATACTCCCTTCCTCTACCTTGTGGATTCCCTTTACGTATTTAAATGTTTCTATCATATCTCCTCTGTCTCGTCTTTTTTCAAGCTGTACATGTTAAGATCATTAAGCCTTTCCTGGTAACTTTTCTCCTTCAAGCCGTACACCATTTTAGTAGCCCTTCTCTGAACTCTCTCTAAGATGTCTATATCCTTCTGGAGATACAGTCTCCAGTACTGCACACAGTACTCCAAGTGAGGTCTCACCAGTGCTCTGTACAGTGGCATGAGCACTTCCCTTTTCCTACTGCTAATACCTCTCCCTACACAACCAAGCATTCTGCTAGCATTTCCTGCTGCTCTATTACATTGACTACTTACCCTTAGATCCTATGAAATAATGACCCCTAAATCCCTTTCCTCAGATGTTGAGGTTAGGACTGTATCAAATATTCTATATTCAGCCCTTGGGTTTTTACGTCCCAGGTGCATTATCTTGCACTTATCCACATTAAAACTCAATTGCCACAACTCCGACCATTTTTTTAGTTTACCTAAATCATTTGTCATTTGGCTGATCCCTCCAGGAACGTCAACCCTGTTGCAAATCTTTGTGTCATCAGCAAAAAGACATACTTTTCCATTAATACCTTCTGCAATATCACTAATAAAAATCTTAAAGAGAATGGGTCCAAGTACTGACCCCTGAGGTACCCCACTGGTAACAAGACCTTGTGCCGAATAAACTCCATTTACCACAACCCTCTGTTGTCTGTCACTCAGCCACTGCCTAATCCATTCAACAATATTGGAATCCAAGCTCAAAGATTGCAATTTATTGATAAGCCTTCTATGCGGAACAGTATCAAAAGCCTTACTGAAATCTAAATAAGCAATGTCTACTGCACCACCTGTGTCTATTATTTTTGTTACCCAATCAAAAAAATCAATAAGATTAGTTTGGCATGATCTCCCTGAGGTAAACCCATGTTTCTGATCCTGTAATCTATGTGTTTTTAGATGTTCAACAATCCTTTCCTTTAACATGGTTTCCATTAATTTCCCCACTACTGACGTAAGACTAACTGGCCTATAGTTCCCCGATTCCTCCCTACTACCCTTCTTGTAAATGGGCACAACATTTGCTAATTTCCAGTCTTCTGGGACGACTCCCGTTAACAAGGATTGGTTAAATAAATCTGTTAATGGTTTTGCTATTACATCACTGAGCTCTTTTAATAATTTAGGGTGGATCCCATCAGGCCCCATTGACTTATTTGTCTTTACTTTAGACAGCTGCTGTAGAACCTCCTCCTCTGTAAACTGATATGTAAATGTCTCTTTAGTGTTCTCTCCTAACTGAGGTCCCTTTCCTTCCTTTTCTTCTGCAAAGACTGAACAAAAATATTCATTGAGGCAGTCAGCGAGACCTTTATCCTCTTCTACATACCTTCCTTCCTTTGTTTTTAATCTAACTAATCCTTGTTTTACTTTTCTTTTCTCGTTTATGTATCTAAAAAATGTTTTGTCCCCCTTTTTTACTGACTGAGCTATTTTCTCTTCTGCGTGTGCTTTGGAAGCTCTTATAAATTGCTTTGCCTCTTTCTGCCTAATCTTATAGGTTTGCCTATCTTCTTCACTCTGAGTTGTTTTAATTATTGAATGCTATCTTTTTGTTCTTCACTATTTTGGCCACTTCTGCAGAGTACCACAGTGGTTTCTTCCCTTTTTGTGTTTTGCTAACAAGCCGAATGCAATTTCCTGTGGCCTTCAATAATGCTTCCTTTAAATAATCCCATTTCTCCTGGACTCCCTTTAAACTCCTCCAGTCTGATAATGACTCCTTCACACAAAATCTCATTTTAAAAATATCTGTTTTTTTAAAGTCTAAAACTTTCGTTCTTGTGTGGTGCGGCTCCATCCCTGTTGTTATATTAAACCATACTGACTGGTGATCACTAGATCCCAAATTTTCACCTACAACAACGTCTGATACCAAACCTCCATTTGTGAGTATTAAATCCAATATGGCCTCTTTATGGGTCGGCTCCTCAACTACTTGTGTTAGAGATAATCCCAGTAGGGAGTTTAGAATATTTGTACTCCTGGTGCACCCAGCTGTTTTGGTTTTCCAGTTCACATCAGGAAGATTAAAGTCCCCCATGATAATAACTTCCCCCTTCATTGCCATTTTGGCTATTTCCTCAACCAGCAGATTATCTAGTTCTTCTGCTTGTCCAGGGGGTCTATAGATCACACCTACACGAGCTACTGTATGATTGCCAAATGTTAGCGTAACCCAAACTGACTCTATGTTCACCTCGCTCACTTTTATTTGGTTCGTTTTTATGTTGTTTTTCACATACAGGGCCACTCCTCCTCCTTTCCTACCTTCTCTGTCTTTTCTATATAAAGTGTACCCCGGTATTGTTATGTCCCAGTTATTTTTCTCACTAAACCATGTCTCAGTAACCGCCACTAAATCTACTTTTTCAGCTGCCATCATTGCCTCTAGTTCATTGATTTTTATTGACTAAACTGCGAGCATTTGTAGACACGACTCTGAGCTTGTCATTTTTTACATCGCATGTTGCTTGCACCCTCCGATTTAGTTTTGGGGGACAATCGGGCAGATTGTTTTTTACCCTTTTGTCCCCCCCTCCTAGTTTAAATATTTCTTTGCGAAACCTTTGAACTTCTCACTGAGAACATATGTTCCCCTAGAGTAAGATGCAAACCATCTTTTTTATACAGTTCCTTTCTGCTACAATTAGAGCTATCATGGGACACAAAGCCAAATCCTTGCTCCCGACACCATTCCCGAAGCCACAAATTGAATTCCCTATTGCACATCTGCCTATCTTGAATGTTATGCACAGGCAAAACTTCAGAGAATGACACAGTGGACGCAATCTTCTGTATTTCACCTCCAAGAACACAAAAATCTTCCTTAATCTCAGAAACCTCATTGCTAGCCAAGTCATTTGTCCCTAGATGGACTAGAACGTCCACTTCCCCTTGTTGCTTTGCTTGTTTGACAATATTGAGAATACGTCTCTTGTCTCTACGAGCAGTAGCCCCAGGAAGACATCTCACCAAACCACTACTCTCCAGCTCAACACCTCTTATGATAGAATCACCCAGCAACAATTGCCTTCTATCAAGTCCCACCTTTTCATTTTTGTCCTTGGTTGCAGTGCTGCATACCTTAGGCATAGTGGATGGTGGTTCCTCAACTATGGTGTCTGAGCCTACATCCGTCTTATCACTACACTCTGAAAGTGCCTCAAAAGAATTAAGAAGAGCCACAGATTGTGGGACATGCCTTCTATCCACAACTCTAAGTCTACCAGATCCTACAGTAGTCCATCTGCCGCTCCTAGGAGGCCTCTGTGGCAGTGGCTTAATAACAGTCATAGCCTGAGTTTCTCTAACAGATAATTTACAAATCTCTGACTTCAAACAGGCAATTTCCTGCTGCAATAAAGAGAGCTGCCTACATATCAGGCACACTCCAAACCTCCAAAAATTGGATCTAAAAACAAATGCATGACCGCTCTTACACTGGACCAAGCCTGCCATTCTAAAAGAATGGATTTAAAACCAGCAAATCTTACATTTTTGTAGGTTTTCTACCTCCTGTCTAACCTCAGACTACCTCCGAGTATCTCCAGAAGATCTCCTGTACGTGCTCACTTTGAAGACTTCACTTAGAAGGCTTCCCAAGCTCAATTAGACCAAGCTAATATTCCACAAGCTTTATATAATCACCTAAGAACACCTCCCCCAGCAAGGAGTGGACAAGCTAAACCTGAACTTACCAGAGCCATTCTATTCTATGGAGTTAAGTTTACAGCAGCTCTGGTTAAATTGGCACCAACTTTGGAATAGGACCCGATGTTTAAAAATGTGCCAAAATATACTGCAGCAAGAATACCTCTTTGATGTTCTCTGAACACCACCACATGCATAAACATTACCGGTTAGAGGTGTCTGTAATCGACAAAAAGACCTGGAAAGTAAAAAGTTCATGGTGCTTTCTGTATCCGTTACAAGAATCACACATTAACAAAATACAAGGAGCGACAGTCAGCACTCACTCACATGGCCGGAGCAGCAATGTGCTACTCATGCAATCACACTCCAAGGAGGATCAGACCCCTTTATGTGTGATCCTTCAAAATCCTTTAGTAGCAAAAGCACAGCAGAGCCAAACATGAGATATTGTTTTGTGTTGGTCGTTTAAATCACCTTTTCTGTGATCTCTGCACAGAATTTTGTTAAATCAGATCACTTTTCATGTTCTGTTTCTGGAAAGCATACAAATGAATCCAAAGTGTCCTCAGGGGATAGTTGGTAACCAGGCTCCCCCGCATGTTTGCTGAATTTGGTCTGGCTTGATACACATTTAAGACTTCGCCTACACTTTCTAGATGACTCTTACACTCTGTTTTACAGCTCTTGATGTAGGTATCACTGTCAGAACTTTGTTATTGCTGGGTTTTATGTAGCCACAGCTTTATTTTCATATCTGAGCTCCTCGTTCTGTTTTGTAGGATTGCTAGGTCTCTTTTTAAGATCAATGTAAGCGCACTTTATTGGGAAGACTTCAAATACATATTTTGCTTTTCCAGGCAAAATGCCGAGCTGGCCAAACTTCGTCAGGAGTGCAACAAGTTGAGCAAGGAACTCGTAGAAAAGTCAGAATCTCTACAACAGGAAGAGCAACGCAGGAAACATCTTGATGTTAAAATATCTGCTTCCGAGAAGCAAGCCTCCCAGCTACAGGTGAGAAGCGCATAACCCTGTTTATTTCATTGTGTGTATGGACCTCAGCTAATGCTTGGAGAGGATGTTTAAGACCGAGTGTTATGCTCCGGGATGCGGGACACAGCAGATGTACTGTAGGTGGAGAAGTGGAAAGGCAGGTTACAGGTTTGAGGAGACTGGGCACACAGGCGGGCATAGTTTAGCATCCGCAATTGATAGAGCCAACAGTGCGAAGGCAGACTTGTGGTTACATCCATTAATAGGGAGTTCAGGAAGCTGAGGCAACGTATAACTGTGGCTCTCCTAAAGGTCCTTGTATGTCCAGGGGTGGAGTACTCCGGGCAAAGCTCCCATACCAACAACCTGGAAAGATGGGAATGTAGAGACCTGACGGGGAGTGGGTGGCCAATAATCAGGACCGGGCAGAGCCAGCACGGGTCATCTTCCAGCTTGGGTGGCATGACACACGGCAACACAAAAGTACATATACATACGAAAAATACTACAAACTCCATTTTTATTGTCTCACGGATTATAAATCTATAATTTTGATAGTTTAATGAGTTGTAATAAAATGTATGTAGAAAAAAAGAAGAGCAACACATTCCAATGCGCAAACTGCTACCTGAAACGTGTAATACTGAAAAGAGAGATTTCTCTCTGTGGCGTTTCTCACAATACTATACATACATACATACATACATACATACATACATACATACATACATCAGTGCAATGTTCTAAACAATTGCTTATGCAATTATAACCTTGCACTGGAATATGTATGTATAGACATCTAGTATTGTGAGAAACGCCACATAGAGAGAAATCTCTCTTTTTAGTATTTAGTGTCAGGTACCAGTTTGCGCATTGGAATGTGTTGCTCTTTTTTTCTATACTGTATCTTTAGACAGAGTGTTTTGGGGTTTGATTCTGCCAACACACTCATTACAAAGTAGCATTCATAAGGTACTCACACCACCTTATCCAGCGCTCCATATACAGGTGTTGTGCACTAGTTTTTTGTAATAAAATTATATACCTTTTTTATTTTTTGAAGTGTCCCTCTCGTTCATGATTAATGCCAAGTTAGGCCCGGGGCACATGAGCGTACCTAGTGCGCCCATGCGTCTGCATTTACCGGCACCCGTCGCAGCCAAGTGATGCTGCGACAGGCGCCGGTCACACACTTGTGCGCGCGCATGAACTGCGCTTACACCAAGCATCCACCTAGAGAATCGCTCCGTTGATGCGCTAGGAAGCGCGTCGACGGAGCTGCAAAGCGCGATCCTCCATAGGAGGATCGCGCTTTGCAGAGCTGAGTGCAGAGAGTGCGCTCAACGGCAGCGTTGAGTGGAAGGAACGTCCACTCTCACGGACTTTCCTTCCACGCTCGTCTGCCCCAGGCCTTAGGCTGTGCTTTCTGATTCAGCCAAGATTCCTAGAATCTACAAAACGACCAACTCGCTCCACAGCTGCTGTTACCCAGGTTTTGCTTACACTTGGCCTCTGAATAGCAAAAAGGGGGGGGGGGGAAATTCTGCTTTGAGCTGAAGATTTCTGTTTAATTTCTCCTGCGTATTTCGGAATGACCAGAGGTTTCCACATTATGGGACGGCAGGGAATAGCATACTCTTTGTTTCAATTTGCTGCAGTATTCCAAAATTCAGAGGGTTTCTTGTGTCTTAGAAAGGAATACTCTTTTAATAGTTTTGTCGGCAAAGGTTTTACCAAGCAGCAGCACGTAAACCCATGTTCTTTGTCTGTAATGTGTCCATTATGGATACAGTATACAATGTATTCTATAATGGATAAAACTGGAATATCACATCAAAATGAGCTTTCTGTATGCACTTATCCCTATTCCCCATGACAATTTTTTAAATTAATGATTTAAGTTGATGCTATTTATTATTGCTGGGGTTTGTGTGTGTGTGTGTGTGTGTGTGTATATATATATATATATATATTTCTTCCTCTTTTCTTATTTTTGACAACTGATAAAGTAATTATTCTAGTTTTATGAAGCAGTTTCAAGTATTTTTTTATTTCATACGAATTATGTGTCTTTTATTTAGCAAAAAATGGCGATTGATATTCTTCAGTGATTGAGGACTGTCAAATCCCTTTTTTTATTTTGAAACTGAGGTTTTGGTTTTGTCATCTTCCTGCTATATAATTGAAATAATATCCTTACGTGGTTTAAACCGCATTGTACAGCCACAGGAGCAGTGATCAGTCTGGTTAATGCTGTTGCTGGGTGCCTCCGAATCCAGGGCACACCAGAAGCGGCAAACCACCTTGTGCCCGTATGGTGACAACTATGGCAGCCAAACTGCCGCTTTCTCAAACAACTACCAAAAGCCTCCATCCTCAAATTTGAATGAGCTCCATAAGGGAAATACCATCATTTAAGTCTATCATTGAAAGATTTTGTTCGTGGGGGGGGGGGGGGGAATCAGTTATTTAAAGCACCTTATGATACGGAGCTTTTTATTCTAAAGATGTAGCATTTCAGTCCTGACACAAGATCTTTCTCGCTTTGGTTATGGAAAGGTCCAGTGTCGGCTTCATATTCTGCTTTGAGTGACATGTCATCTTTCTTTTTTCTCCTGTGAATTATCGCCTGTTGGTGACCCATAGACATCTGGAGCCCAAGCCAGTCTACTATATACATGTCACGTGTGCCTGTCTTGCTGTGTTTGGGCTTAAACGACTTTGTGTTAAATCGATTCTACTGGAATAGACAAAACAGCACCAGGCGGTCAAAAAAAATGGTGGTGTTTATTGAGGATGATATGCAACAATTCGGTCTCACAGACCTTTCTCAAGCATCGATCCTACTGGAAGCACCAATAGTCAATGACTTGTATGAATAAACCTGTTCTAATGATGATTCTCACCAAGTAAAAAATGTTTGCAGATGGCAAAGGAACTTCTCCGTACGTGTATAGTCATCATTTGTTTTTTGTGGGTTTTTTTTTTCTTCCGCTCTAGACTTTACAACAAGAGAGTGAAGCCACTTTCCAAAAAAGATTGGACGAAGTGAACGAAGAACTCCGTAAGTCCCAGAGCAGTTACAAAAGCTTACAGACAGAATCTGAAAAGTCTAAAGAACATCAGAAGAGTCTCACAGGTGAGCCTGCAGAACGAGTTCACACAAAGCTGCATTTATTTTCATTCATTTCAGTGGTAACGAACCTGGTTTAACCACGACGGGCTGTTTTCCAGCAACTGTGTGTGTTGCAATAATTTTATATTCTAAATTATGATGTGCAATAGTGTTACATTTATTTTTTATCTTCTATGTATAAAAAAAAATAAAAATATTTTTATAGTATGGAAGATTTCTTTATTTTATTTTTTTTCTTTCGGACACCTTGGCCAGGAATGTCTGCTGCCCCATAGATCTTTCAAAACCATAATCTATAAGATTGTTAAACATTCTAGCATTTAAAATAATTTTTATAACCGCATTTGTTGATAGATATGTAAAATTAATTCATTACTTTAATGCTTTAAAAACCATAAATACTTTTTTTTAATATAAAAAACATAAAGCAGAACTGGTGCTTTTAGACTGAATACACTGCTCTTCTGCATCAAATCCTTAATGTTATTAACCTATAAAAATAGATTAGAAATTATATTAATCAGTTCAGCACTCCTTGCTATCTATCCCAATTTATCTATCTCACCCTGTCTTCTGAAAGAGACCTTCCAATGACATGAACATAATGCAGGTTGCACAGCATGGTCTCCTCTCCAATTAACTAGTGAATTGGAGATCAGACAGGATTTTTGTTTTTGGGAATTCTTTTTCACTCTGTTTCACAGGAACACACAAAATTCTTCTTATTCTTCTTTTATTTATATAGCGCCAGCATATTCCGCAGCGCTGAACAATGGGCACAATATAGACAGGGTTCCAATACACGGAGACTGAACAACATTTGATAAACCAGTACAGGAGGAAACGAGGGCCCTATTCCCGTGGGAACTCACAATCTAGAAGGGTTGGGGGTGGAAACAGGCGGAGAGGACTGCAAGGTGAGAGTGATGGACTGGTTGGGACAGTGAGGTGTATCAGTGAATCGGGTGGTCAGCTTCCCTAAATAGGAAAGTCTTAAGGGAGCGTTTTGAAGGAAGGGAAACTAGGGGAAAGTCTGACCGTACGACGGAGAGCATTCCAGAGGATGGGGTCTGCGTGTGAGAAATGCTGCAGTCTATCATGGGAAGACGTGATGCGGGGAGAAGCAAGGCGCAGGTCACTGATCTTAGGGAGCAGGCTGGGGTGTATTTGGTGATTAGTGGGGAGCTGAGTTAGTGAGAGCTTTGTAGGTCAGGGTAAAGGATTTTGAATTTGATTCTGCAGTGGATGGGGGAGCCAGTGAAGAGACTCAGAGGGGAGCGGCGGGTAAGGTGGATGAGCCTGGGTTCTGTCCAAAACTGCAGTACCAGAGCCAGCCTGTTATTTGTCAGTCCCGTCTTTGTCTCAGAACCCCACCAGGAGAACTACAGTCACCTCAGATTACCTGATTGCCCTGACCATTGCAGAGAGATTCCCCAATGAAGTAAAGTTTCCCCACACTCCACCAGTGAGATCTTTTGTAAACGCAGGAATGATTTAATTTTCAGTCGGCTCTGTTAAGCAGGTTCATTAACATACAATAGGGACACACTGTAAAACGAACAGCTCAATCAAGATAAAACAAGCCCCGGCATTATATTACTGTATAGCCTGCCGCCTCGCACACAAGCCCTGGTCTGAAAGACAAAGGATCATGGCAGAGTGATTTGGTTTAAGCCAGTTCCTGGAGGATGGTTTAAACTAATACAAATAACTCCAGGGATTGCAACACAGAAAATGTCCAAAACCAATCTATTATATACAGCATGGCAATGCCCAATTGCTCCATGATTAGTCTCTGCCATAATCACCTTTTAGTCTGTAGGCATGAGGATGGCATACACTCTTCTCCAAAGAGCACAAAGTCTTTATGTAGCGCGGGCAATGCTGTGAGTGCCCGCGCCAGCCAGTCTCAGACACTTGGAATCCAAGCCTTTTAAAAGATGGCAGAGACTTCCGTCAAATACTCTATATTCATACTTGTAGATTTAAATGCCTGGTAGAAGGTCACATTAAGCAATTTCGAGGAACACCTGCATTCGTGATTCATCTTTAAGGGTACTTTTGGGAAGGATTTGGATTTGCACAGGGTGCTTCTCTCTATGATGTTTTGGATCTACATTTCCCACAAGGCTCAGTAGATCGGAGTATCATGCAATACATGGATCCAAAATATCTGCAAGGCCATGGATTAGAGAAATCTGCTCATTAAGATTATGTAGCCACATTTATAATAGAATAAGATGTGGATGGATATTGTGATGGAGGCGCGCACCGGAAGCAGTCCATCAATTATTCTTGCAAATGAGCTATATAAAAATCTCACATTGGATTTCTGATTTTTTTTTTTATTTTATTTTTTTCCCCACATGCATCTCTTTTTTTAGTTTAGCATGGAGATCCCAAACTCCTGCCCCTATAACTTCATCTCTCATGTTTCTCTGGCCATCTGGGGCCCCAGAGATGGAGATCCCTGGTTTTGGACATCCCTTTAAAAGCTTTATTAACTAGTCTAGAATGTCACTACAGATTGTGTGATGCTGTTTCAATAATCGCTTTACTTTCTTCTGTGCTGATAGATCTTCAGACTAAACTGATGTCCCATGAAGCTGAAAGCCGGCAGAAGACTGATGATTTGAACAGGCTGAACAAACAACTTCAGGACGTCACAAGTGAAAATGTCCAGCTGAATGAAAGGATAAAGTCTATCGAATCTCTCCTGGAGGCCGGACAGAACAAAGACACAGAAGCAGACCAGCAAAATCAGGTCTGCACGAATATGGTATTTGCGGGGCTCAAGTGATAAAAAAGAGTGGGAACTCCTCCATATCTCTTCCCACTATTAAGCATTGTCATCTTTAGGCTGGGGTCAGACGAGCGTAGTGTTCACGTCCGTGATTGCGCCTAAAAGTACGTCCGTGATGGCATGACAGAAAACCCATCGGAACCCGTTACACGAAGTACGTCCGCACTGAACTGCGGACGCACAATGGCCGCGGCCCACGGACGCAAGTCAGGCAAGAACGTACATCCCCTAGAACGGCCGCACAAAGTGCGCTGCGTCCGCAACATCCGCATAGCTTTGTGTGTGAGTGATGGAACGTGGTCAGACGGATTGCATTTATACATCCAGCATTTTTCACGGACACAGTGGTTTTGCTTTTTAATTTATTTTCTCTCCTACATCCGTCAAAATATACGTCAGTGATAAACGGACTGTGTGGCCACTACTGCATCTTCCGTACTGACGTACGTCCGTGTGCACGGACGTACAGTCCGTAGAAATCACGCTCGTCTGACCCTAGCCTTATGTGTAACCTACTATATCACAATCAAATTGATTGTTTCTATACAAATCAGATGGGTTCGTGGAATCCTTATGATAACCAATATGGATGATCTTTAATAAGAATTTTTATTGGGAATTGAAATGCCGGTAAATCCTCATTTGAAACTATTGAACAGAAAAATGGTCAAAAATTGGCCAATAAAGGTCCTGATTTCAGCCAGTGGGCCGAATTATTAAATCGAGCCTTAAATTGTAAAATGCTAGAATTGAGTGGTTCACAAGTTGGTTAAAAAATACCTGCTTGAATATACTCCTCAAGGCCTTCCTGGTATTCACACAGTATTATGTTTGAACTCTAGAGAAAGGTTTTATTTATTTTTTATTTTAGACACTTGCAACTTATCGGTTGAGATTGACCTGGCCAGTTTTGTTCACACTGAAACATTTGCAAACAATGTTCAATTTATTTTACAGAAAATTAAATAAATGGAAAAACAAAATGCTGAGATATTCAAAACTTCGTAAAGGTTTAATAAGCTGGGATAGCTTTATTATTTATAGCTAATAGCTTTTATGATGTGCCAGGAATCTTACAAAAGTTTTTATCCAACTTGTATTCCCTTTCAAAAGGGAATCTTCGGGGGGGGGGGGAGAACAGTTGACAGCTCCCCCTTAGGACCTTTGGTGCTGTTGCTACCCTTTTTGTTTTTGGCCAATTAATTCGGCATGCACTTTGCATAACCACTTTCAATGCTGATAGATGGTTTATTTAATTTTATTTGAAAGAAGTGTTAAAAAGGATACGAGATTTTTTTATGGCTGTAGTCTGCTCTTTTAAGCCTACCCGGAAGGTTACAATCCCTCGCATGTTTAGCTGGATGAACCTGTTATAACGAGACAATGCAAGTATTTATAGCTCACCTTTGTACGTAGACCTGATACAAATGACACAAACGTTGCAGTAATCAAGATTCACTGCTAGAATGAATAGTGGTGTGTTTATTTTTTACAGCTGTTAAAAAGCCTTCTAGTTTTATACATGTCATGCAATGATTATTTCTTTTGACTAAAAAGACACATTTTCTTTCCCCGCGTTCACCCATATATTTACTTTTTTTTTTTTTTTCCTTTTTACACTAAAAAATGCTGATGCTTATATGCCGATACTCAGAGCAAGCCTAGGTTTTCAAAGTTGGTCTGAACTAGACATTCAGCTGTTTACGTTCTACTGTGCTGTAATTCTTACACTTTTTGATCTGAGGACAAACTGTCAGGATTTATGAGATCTCCTTTGTAATAAAATTTTCTTTGTGCGTAATTTGTTTCGTATGCGTGAGATTATGTTCTCTTGCATAAGTAACTTCATATATCTACAAGGGTTGTGGTGGAGGACAAAAAGTGAGCTAAAAAGCCTCCACACTATAATAAGTGTTTATTATCGCAGAAGCCACTTGCACATCACAGCAATTCAATGAATTGCATGCTTGCTGCATATGGGGAATGGGGCACAGGAGCTCTGAGATGCAATTCATCGAATTGCTGTGATGTGCAAGTGGCTTCTGTAACTTCATATAGAAATGTTTACACGAGCATAAATGATGCTGAAATGTAAAATGTAATTTACAGGGTTATTCAGAGAGAGGTGAAAAGCAGGAGAATGACTGGAGAATGGAAAATTCTAGGTCAAAATAGCCGAACCAGAAAAATTCTCCCATTTATCTCACTTTCCAAATCAACTAGTTTGACCTAGAATTTTCCCTTCTCCAGTCATTCTCCTGCTTTTCACCTCTCTCTGAATAGCCCTGTTAGTATTAAAGTTTGAGGAAACACTTTGGTTGGTTTTTCCCCGTGCAATGTTTTTCAAATCCAATTTTCTTTTTGCCATCCTAACTTTAACACCTCTGCTTAAAACAAACGAACGTTTTCAGCAACTAGACAATGCTTTAATTTAAAACTAAATCTAGAATTGAAAATAATTCCTGTCAAAGTTTTAATATAGCTTTTTTTTCTTTTGTCGTTTTCTACAGGAATGTAGAAAAATAGAAATTGAACAGCTACAAAGCAGGTAAGAAAAATGAATTGAATTTGTTTTTATTATTTTCTCCCACCCAAACAGGGGTATGTTTATCTGATCTATACAGTTAAAAAGCCGGCACCGGGAGGGGCATGACCAGCAGCGGATGAGAGGGGTCGCAAGCAGTGAGAGCTCTGCTGTGATTTCAGCATTTTTGACAGATTTTTAGCGACCCTCTCCCTCTGCTTCGACTTGTTGGGGACCTGACACCCGCAGCGCATCGGAACCGCTGTGCTTCGGGCGTGCAGAGACATTTTCAGGACTGTCGAAATTCAGGCCTGGTGCGACCTTGCTGCGGCGGCCATTTTGTGAAGCCTGGGGAGTTTCCTGCTGCACGTAACGGATCCGAATCCCGGCCGTTGGCCTCACATTTTTACCCAGATATGGGGAAGAAGACGCAGGGACAGCAAGCACTCAGATCAGAGGGCCCCAGACAAAGAGACATCAGGGATTCCCTGCGGGGTGGCTGCATTCCTGGAGCACTGGCACCCTCACCCAGCCATCCCTGGGGTTATGGCTCCTCAGGGGAAGAGGACATATCTTGGCCGACAGGTGGTGATCCTGTGTTTAACTGGCTCACTCCGTCTCCTTGGGCGCAAGATGGGGAGCCACTGAGCTCTGCTGCGCGCAAAAGGGCTCAGAAAGAGAAAAAAGGCCGCGGCGGTGGCATCCCTGGAGATGCCGGTGGCCGCTTCTTACCCATCTACAGAGGGCTCGGAGGACGAACAGTCACATTCTGATGTAGGGGACCTACCCCAATGAACTGCCTGCCAGCTGTCTCAGGGCCCCTCTTTGGGATTGGAGACCTCGAGCAACCCTGAGATGCCCTTTCCCCGCCTTGCTCCGGACCCTGTTATCATTTCGGATGACGCTCGCCCCACTAATATGGTGGACTATAGGAAATTTATTGAGGAAATTAAAACCCTTTGGTCTACTGCTCTGTCGGGGGTCCGCTCCCAGGTTGTGGCGGTCCAGGCCCAAACCGCGGATCTGGCGGGGGAACAAGGGATACTATTGTCCCAGGTGAGCGCCCTCTGCTCGCAGGTGGATCTGCTGACTCGCTCCCTAGAAGCCCTGGAAACCCGGCACCGCCGACGCAACGTCTGCATGCGCGGGGTCCCAGAATCGGTCCCCATGTCAGACTTGCTTCAACTCGCATGTGGCTGATCGCGTCTTAGGCTCCCCCCCCCCCCAGATTAACCAAGCCTTTCTGGTACGGTTTACCGGATTCGGAAGGCCACGGCGGCACCAGCAGACGCCCCACGAGATGTGATCGTGGTTGCAGGTGATGCAGCCACCAAGTCGCGACTGTCAGCCCCGGGAACTCGTATGCCTGTTAGACTGGAAGGAATGCAGCTGCAGCTATACCAGGTTCTTCCCTTAGTGACCCTGATGGCGAGGTGGCGCTTTCGGGAGGTGACTGCTTTCCTCAGACGCAAGAAGACCCGATACCGGTGGGGCTTGGCTGGCTCTCTCGTGGTGGCGCGACGTCGCTTTTTGTGCACACTGGTTTGCATTGACTTGTTCGCCAAATGGTACTGTTTCTCTAGTGTCCGCCACTATATACTTTACTGAGACTTATTATTTTTTTTTTTTTTGCTTCTGTGAACCTTGAAGACTCTGTTGCTGAAAATCCTCGGCTGGGGATTATCTAGATTTTTGCGCTACACTTCCCTCTCCGTTTTCGCTGAGACCCCCCCCCCCCCCAATAAACAAAAAATATCTGGGGATGTTACCTGTTACGGTAATTGTTTTTGCTATGTCGAATCCAAGCTGACAGTTTTGGTTGGCCCTCATTGGCCCCTTTTTATTATGTCTGATTGTACGTTGACTATTTACAAAATAAAATTTTAAATTAAAAAAAAAAACAGGCACCAGGTACTGTACCTTTTGAACCATTTTATGTAGATGTAAAGTACTTCTGTTCTTTTTATTCTCAATTTGTTGCCTATCGTCATACAATATTTTTGCATTTACAAACAAAAGCTTAGCATTGGAGGATTGCCTATTCCTATCAACCCTTTTACTGGCAAGTGATATATATATTTATTTTATTATTTTGTTTGCTTTTTTTCTTATTAAACCACTTCAGGAACCAAATAATGTGATACAAATATATTTTCCTGACTTATTTTTTACTGTAGTAGCCCTGTTTGACCAGGACATACTTGAAAATGAGAGAAATCTCAATGTATCCTTCCTGGTAAAATACTTTGTCCTGTGCAGATTTTATTTATTTACAATCTCTTTGGGCAACTTTTGGCTCTCCTGCCCATGTGCAAATGAATTTGATTTGCCATAAACGAAATTCCTATGCGCCGCTTTAGAATTGCAATGGATTGAGAATATTGTATCTCTGGGCACCTGCAGGTGCTTTCAAGATAGAGTATACTCTGTCCTGTTAATGATGGGGCTTAAAATCCTTCTGGATTTATGAGCATAATGAGGTCGGTCAATGAATCCATAAAGGCAACTCTTTCATCTATTTTAATTTGGATTTTATTCACCCTTTATTTTTTCTTCAGTCTTCAAAAAAGTGATGAACAGGTATCTGCATTGGAAAAGGAAATAACAGAATTAAAGGACACCATTGAACAACAGAAAACTAAAAATAATGTAAGTTGACCACTTTAAATCTTGAATTCCAGAAATACTGTGTTTTCAGATTAATTGCAGCATTTTTCTGTACTTGTTGACATTGTGGTTGGAAGAACCACCTAAAATGCTCTCGTGTTTTTCAAATCCTTTCTCGGTGCTGTCACTTTAGAGGACAAAGTTCCATCCTGACCACGTGATTTTTGGTCAGTTGTTTGGTTTTAAATGGTGATCATACAGCAAAGGTCAGAATAAAGTTGGCAATGGCAAACAGACTTTAGGACAATTCTCTCAGACTAGTGAATCCATAAGAATTTCCTTCATGACGGTATAAAAGTTGCATGGGGAAATCACTTCAGTCTTTTAACCATGAGATATAGGTCACATCATGTAATGTAACTCTAAGAAGATTCTTTAGAACAAGGGAGCCTCTAATGGGTACAGACTGTCTCTGGTGTCTCCATAGGACAACCTGGATATGCGAGTGAGCCCTGGTTTTGCAGGGCCAATGGAAGGACACTGGGAGCTATTTGTTCCCGGTTTCCTTTTCCTGCACAGGAAGCAGAGGTGGTGGATTGTAGTGTCCTCTGCGACGTTGTACCAGAGGCTAATGATTTTCATGTGAAAAGTGATTATGCAAAAGCAAATCTGCATTAAAATGAAGGTTTCTGAGCTGGTATTCGATTTTTAAACACTTCTCTAGACGAGAATAATAGGCGCGATGGGATAGTTTATTAATCCCAGCTTGTCACTAATGCGTCCTATACAAGTTCTAAGAATTGTTAGTTTACCGTAGGGAGTTGTTTAACCCTTGCTGCAAGCAAAGTTTACAGCATGACTGGAGTAGCCATTAACGGCTAGGGTGGAATAAGGCCCATGGCTGTGGTGGTTGTTGTGTTTTTTTTTCTTCACATTGTTTTTGAGGGGGGGGGGACCCCTAATAAATAAAACCTTTTACCATGATAGAAATTCCAGTGTATTAAGCTGGAACATGTTTCCTGGAAACCTTTTGGGCTCAGAGGAATTAAATCCAATAATTGTGTTTGAATGTATATGGGATTATCATTTCTCCGGGTTTTTTTCTGTGCCATTTCGAAATCTCTTGGCACCCTTGCTGCTGTTGCTTCATATTTTTTTCCAAGGCATTTTTTACTGAGCTGTTCATTTCCTGTCATCATTGCTACCAAACACATTTTACCTTGGGATTCAGCCTTCGGAGGGCCTCTTCATGCAATCTGGGATGTCGGTTTTCTGATGAGGATTATACAAGTTAAACACTATATATTTTTCTTTGGATTTTACATGTGGAAGATACGGGCATTTTTAAAAGTCCTATATTGAGGTGAACGATGCTGTAATTGTCCTCTCGTAAATCATAAAGAAATGTAATTCTTTTTATTCTTGTTTATCTAGGATCTCCGAGAGAAAAACTGGCAGGCTATGGAAGCATTGGGAAAGTCTGAGAAAACCTGGGAAGAGAAATTGAACACAGAAAATAAAATAAAGGTGCTAAAATATATAAAGAATAAACAGGAATTCAATTAATCTTTCCATTAGGGATACTACAAGAGTATTTTTAGGGTCTAATTGTAACAAAGGAGCAGTGTTTTGAAACATTTTCTAGATATTGCTAGGATATCTAGGAAATGATGTCAATCCAAAGATTCTGTGGCATCACAGCCTTAATTTGGGTTCGATTTCATTGCTTTCTGTAAATTATTTGTCACTATTTGTCACTTTTTCTATTTTTACATATTACGTAATCATTTTTGTTATCCTTGGAAAGACCGGGCTCTGACCTTTTCCAGTGACCCCTCACTTGACCTTGTGCACTGTAAAAACCAGAGACAAAGGGCTCCAAAAGACCTCCCCTCATCGCTCCTCGCTGCAGTCCGGCGGTTTAGGTGTGTGATGGTACAATGCGCAATAATCATAAAAAAGATGTTTGTGAACTACAATGCCCCTTGATTCTTAAAACTGGCTGAGCATCATGGGGCATGTAGTTCAGAAACATCCGGGGTGCCATGGTTCGCCATCACTGGTCTGTGTGTGTGGTGTCATGAAGAAACTTGTGCACCATAAAGTCCAACCGTCTCTTCTATGTCCTCAATTGACTCTAATCTTGTAGGTACTATAATTTCATTTTGCCATTAGTATGACAAGGATTGAGAGAGTTGGATAAATGTTGAAGCTAGAAATGTCCCCTAGCAACAAGAAGGTGTTTACAGATTACTGGTAGCAGCTGATTTATATCGATGGTTGGGCACCATGTACCACTCCTTTTAAACGCGTCTCTATCTCCCTCTATCCACTCATGCATATTCAGTCCTAGCATTACAAATTGAGCTGGCTGAATCTAGATAAATATTAAATATTTGTTAATTTCACGTCTGAGAACCCTATGCTTCTTATATTGGCATTTCTGTCTAATGACTCAAGGATTATGAGAGAGTGACTTCATAAAACTCTTAATACCTGCTCAGTCAGTCCCTTTTTAAGTGGCCTCAGACTGAGCAGATTTACAAAAACAATGTCCTTTGATGTTGACATGCTCAGCTCCTATTTCTGCTTTCTTCTTCAAGGCCCTATTCCAATGTTGGCTATAAGGTAACTTCCAAGGCGCTATACATAACGTCTTGAAATTATTTCTCTCTTGGCGCAAGCTGGGGGCGAGAGGGAGACTAAGAACACATAATTCCTATGGGTTATTCAAAGAGATCCGAATTGCCGGAGAAAGGTAACCGAACGCTGAAAATCAGCGTTCGGTTACCTTTCTTGGCCATTCGGCTATCCAGAGAGCAGGCAATTAGCCAAATCCTGGCGAATTGCCTGCACATTTGGTGCCTGTTCGAGTTTTTTCTGTAACAGCCCTTTTTATTATCATTCCCTTCACCTCCATATGTAAATTTCAGACATTTTCGCTCAGTAGTTTCTTTGCAAACAGCGTTTCACTTTTCAAACATTCAAGCAAACTGTCTTTGCTAATTTATTCACTCCATTCGTCTGCGGTGTCGGCTTTTTCTGGCGGCTTCGCTGCATGTGATCGGCTCCTGCTTGGGTTTTTCCAGCATCTTCGGCGGGTTAATCCAGATGTTTTTGCGGGTTTTCGGCGTGCATTCGCCGGGTTTTTGGCAGCTTTTCCCTGCACTTCGACAGCCCCGTGGTGCTTGCTAAATACACCACAGGATGGCCGAAATGGGAAAGCTGATTCGCGCCGAATTGAAGAGAACGAAAAGTCACCGAACGTGCTGTGACTTTTTGAATCTTTGAATTACACTGCTAGTCTTCCTCTGCCGATGTGCAATCTCACGAGAGCGAGCTCTCGCAGAGTTTAAAGACAGGACACTCACCACTCCATGGAGTGCTATGAACTTCACAAGGCCAATGTTTGTGGCAGTGCTGATGCAAGTATCAGCTTGCGCTGCACTTCCTTCCAGGGCAAGGTGCTAATAGGCATGCAATAAGGGAGTCGGTAAGGCCCCATTCACACCTTGGCGTTTTACAGCGTGTTCCTGTGCGCTGTAAAACACCTAAACACGGAAATCCTATGATTTTCCTATGGGGCCCGTTCACACCTGGGCGTTTTACAGCGTGTAGGAACGTTCTGTAAAATGTCCTACGCCCAAAGAAGTACAGGAGCTTCTTTGGGGCGTATTGCAGCGCGTTCACGGCCATAGACTGCTGTGTGAACGCGCTGCAATGCGCGTTTTTACGTTTGCACGATACGCGCATCAAAAAACGCACGTCAAAAAATGTGCAGGTGTGAACCCAGCCTAAGAAAAATCTGCAGGTGTAGATTATTTTTACTTTCCATCTCCCTTTTTTGCATCAGCATTGGAATACGGAATAAAGAATGTAATGGCACACTGACTCCTTACTGTGCCATGGGGGTAAATAAACTGGCAAAACCTCAACAAAAAAGCCTCCAATGTTTCAGGAATAGTTTGACCTGAGACCTAAGGCGCGTTCAATACCAAAGTCGCTGCAAGTGCTAAGTTAGCAACTTGCCATTGAACGCCGTTCTGCCGCTCAGCACTGCTAATTTAGCACTTGCAGCGACCCGAGGAGATGCTGCGAGTAGCTGAGTGTGACGTATTAAAGATGGCTGCCGCCATGAAGCAAGTAACAATTCCGTACATTTTGAGGTTTTTATTCACCAAAGCACAAAATATTTATTTCCCCCTGCACATAGACATATATTACAGTTCAATTATATTTTGTTTCAGAAGTAAACATAACGTTTGTTCAATAAAAACTATCATTTGTGGTGTGTGCATACAAAACGGAATTGTGTTGACTACTTTTCTTTATCATATTTTGCCCGAGTGATACGAAAAACAATCTGAATCTTTCATTAAAAAATCGGCCATTTTGGATTCAAAATTCGCATCCAAAGCGTTCAATGACACTGCTGCAGCAAACTGAATTGCTGCGCTGCAGCAATTCAGCAGCTGCTGAGGTATTGAATGGGGCTCTAGATAGGCATTGTCCGTTAACCTGCTTCTAGACTGGAAATGAATCCTTCGGTTGGTGCGGTGGATGTGCATTTCGGCTATTATATACAGAATTCATTTGAAGACATGAACACGAATGCCCTTGTAGAGTTTTCATTTCCCGCCATGCAACCCATCACCCTAGTTGTTGTGATTGGTTTATTTTTGTTTGTGCGGAGGTGTTTGTCTCTGCCCAATGTGGACCCAGACCTGGAGGCTTATTTGCATTATGCACTATATAATCTCTGTGGTTGATGATATCCCAGTTATACTTATTTGGAATTAAGTTGAAGCTTTATTTTACGGATTGAAGCTGGATAACTTCTATATACTGTACATGGAACTAACTGTAAAATGTTGTTGCTTCCTCTTACAGGAAAATGCTGAACAGCAGCTCAAAGACTTTCAGTCGCAGACCAGAGAAACGTTGCTCACCCTCTTTCCAAAAGTCACTGTAGAATCACAACAGGTATAGTACACTTGGTACTAATCACTTTTCATGCATAGATGGTTTTTCCATAAAGATACTGGTTTCCAACACACACTTTACAAGAACTACACATTGATAATGTGCTGCAGAATCCTTACATCACATTTATTTGCTCAGACTTGTGAGCATTAAGTGACTTTAACGCATGCCCCCATATTACATCCCTAACACTAACGGGTTAAATATTTTACCGCATTGGTGATTGCGCTAGCTTGTGCGAGCTTACTGTACTTTGCCTTCTCCATGTTAAGTATAGGAAGCACAAAGTCCTAACGCTAATTACCGCACCGATGTGGTAACAAAAAAGTTAACCACAGCTTGAAGCTGGTGCGGATACCACTTCTGCAGAATCAGCACCAGCTGACCCCCCCCCCCAAAAAAAATGAATCGGCTGCTCCTGGCCCACGGGAGCAGAGTGAGACCGGGGCCAATAGACCCCAGTCTCCCTCCACGAATCAATCGGCGACCCTGCATGATCTCACGAGATTGCACAGGGCTTGCTGTCCGGCAGCTCAACTCTCCATGGAGTCCTATGGAATCCAGGTGATACTCGTGTGGCATGGAAGTGCTGCCATAAGTATCAGGGAGGGTTGCGCTGCGTTACGGGGCAGGCGGCTGAATTGGCGCCTGCCCTATAATATCAAGCTAAAACTGGGACGCTGCAGGGTATCTTGTTGGAGCCGGTTTTCCCTGTTAGCGTCCCCGTTTTGGCACCAACAAATGTTATATGGGCCAAGATGTTTACACCAGGAGTATATAACGTGTGTGTGGAGAAATGCTCAAACGATGCATAATACACTTTAAACCCATGCGATTTGATTTGACTAAATCTACTTTCGATTTTGTAGACTAAAATCTTGTGCAATTTAGTCGACTGACACTAGACAGTAACTGTAAACAAGTAAAATGTGACTAAAATTAAATGGCAGCAGACTATCCCGCACCTCTCACACCTCGCCCCTCTGTCAATTTCGGAACTGGCTCCCTGTTTCCTTTTAGAATCCAATTTAAAATATTGGTGCTCATGTACAAAGCTCTCCATAACCGTGCCTCTGCCTACATCTCCCTTTTATTAGCCAGTACATCCCATCCCGACCACTTGATCTGACATTATCGTCTCCTCGTATCTGCATCCCCAACTCTCGCCTTCATGACTTCTCCCGAGCTGCCCCCTTTCTATGGAACTCCCTCCTCCGCAGCATTAGACCCTATCCAGTCCTTCAAGAAGTCACTGAAAACACATTGCTTTAGAGAAGCCTATCAGCTCACTCCATAACCCCCCACTGTACATTTCTTGCTCCATTTTCCCACACAGCCCACATGCACCCCGCTACTTCATGTACTTTATTTACCCTCACCTCGCCTCTTAGATTGTTAACTCTCGAGCAGGGTCCTCTCTCCTATTGTTCTGTGTGTTTTAACTTGTATGTATATTTGTTATTCTGTCTTACCCATTGTACATCGCTACGGAACCTGTTATTGCTTTATAAAAACTAAATTAAAATTTTGTTGTCAAAATCAACACTGACTCAATCGTGGTAGCGAAGAGTTAAAAAAATATATATTCACGTTAAATTGCTGCTAAAGTATCAATATATTTTCTTCTGCACTGTTTTGAAAGCCTAAAATCGTCAACAGAGCGCTTAATGTATGGCAAAAATAGGATATGTGAATTCAATTAATGTGGGAGTGGTGGTGTTTATTCCTTTTTAGTTTCTTAGGTTAATATGAGGTTCGGGTTTATTTCCAATCCCATTTGTAAATAGAAACATTTGTTTTTTTTATTATTTTACTACTTTCCCTCTTTTTAAGATGTATATTTGGGGGTAGTTCTGATGTTTGTTAGAAAGGAATTCCTGCTGATTTCAGGGTCGCTCCACTGAAATCTTGATTACAGGTGGCATTTGCTTGATTTGGAGGCGGATACGTTCAATAAACCATAACCAAATGTTTGTTTTCAAATTCACTGGAGGAATTCTTCTTGTTTCCTCCAGCAGATTGGGATTTCTCCAGACAATGCTTGCTTCCGGAGTTATTTGCTTGTTTTTCCCTATTTTTCATTGTGCAAGGAGTTAAAGTGCTTACACAAATGGTTAATGCTTGACTCTAGTACAGGGATCACCAACCTTGACACTCTAAATGTTTTTGAAATAGGTTTCCCCATGAGTCTCCACCAATCTAATGAGTGGCTGAGCACCATGGGAGATGTAGTTTCAGAAACACCTTGAGGGACAAGGTTGCTGACCCGTGAGCTAATAAATGGATGAACCAATGGAGTAAAACGTTTGAGACTGAGCAGCGTTGAACTAGAAAGTGGGGAAAACATAACCTATAGGTGTTCTGCAAACTGAAGGGGGAGACTTGCAATAGAAAAATCATAAGGAAATGCTTGTTTACGGCAAAGAAGACTTTGGTAAATTAACTAAAAATATGTACTTTGGACACCGGTGTCTGTAGTATACACAAAAATACTGGATTAGTAATGATTTTCTTCTTGTCTTGCCCCCTCCTCCAGTCATACAGTGAATGGCTACAGGAGTTCAGAGAAAAGTCTTCAGGCATCCTGAGTCAGCAGACTGAAAATACAGCTTCAACTGTAAGTACCTGAGCATGAATAATGTATGTGTGTCTCTCTGTGTCTGTCTCTGTCTTTTGGAGCAAGGTAGCATCTACCTGCTAGAATTTTACCCATGACTCCCATATGTATGGATTGTTCTAAGAATATCTGTAGAGCTGTCCAATGTTCCTAAGAATGTGGTGTTGCAGATGTTGTCTTACCTGGATTCTGCATTTGATATAAATTTATCAAGCCGTGTACTCCTAAAACTATCAACGCATAAAACGCTATTACAAAACCATCATGGCGTTACACACCCAGCAGGTGGCATGCCAGTGCCTTTTTATTCTGTAAGGCAGGCTAGGAGCTAGTGCAAACTTTCTTCATTATTGGTTTTATTTAGCATTTAGATCGAAGGCATAACGAAGTCTTCGAGTAGGGGGTCAGCAGCCAGATGTTTTGAAACGACACCTCCCTTGATGCTCAGGTACTCTCTAGACTAGCTGCACATATCGGTAGTTCCAAAACATTTGGAGGGCCGATGTTGATGATCATCATGATGATGATAATATTTATATAGCGCCAACAGTCTCTGTAGTGCTTTACAATAACTAAAGGGCACGGGATACAGATAAACGGATATATGATGGAAACGAGGTGTAGAGGTCCCTGCTCATAGGAGCTTACGGTCTAGAGGTTGCATGTCATAGAGCATTCTTAATTGCATTCTTGTGTGTGGACTATCTTTTTTTTTTTTTTTTTTCTCGTCGCTCATGAGGTCTCCTTTTTCTGTATGGATGGGGGGGGGGCGGAAAGAAGACAGTCCATATTTTAAGTTGCAGAACCCACATGCATAGTTCACTTCATCAGTTCTGAATCTTTCATGTTGCTGTTACATACTCTGTTATTTTCTATGTACGACTTCTCTCCACTTTACGGACACGATACTCACTTGTTGTGCTTGCTCTTGGTAAATTGATCAGTTTGGTGAAATCTTCTTCTAATTTATCTGTATTGCTTTCTATGTGCAGTTTTCATCAGGATATGAATTATTTGTTGAATTTATACAATGCTGATAATGGAGAAGAATTGGCTACAAATTAGCAGCCGAACGATATGAGTAATATAAATCCTGACCTGTAATAGAGTGTGGGCCAGTCTTTCCAGATGTAATGAAATATTCTCTCATGGTGTAGGAATTGTTGCAGAAGCTAAAAGAAGCAGAAGAAGCACACCGCATGGCGCAGGCAGATTGCGATCAGTACAGAACCATTCTTGCTGAGACGGTGAGCTGAAGTTTTTAAAGCTGCCTTGTTGATGATGTGGAAATTACAGCTAAAAAGGGGGTTTAATTGGATTCGTAAATAGACCAGATTTTAAGGATTACTTTGGGGAAATGCAGACTGAATCCTGCAATCACTGGGCAGCAAATCATAACCCCATTGCTGTGCTTCAGATATCTGGAAAACCTGGCGAGGCGGAGGGTCCTGGGGAAATGTTTGGGAAGCACTGCTTTTATACTAAAATTCAAGCTATGGAATACCCTGTGATCACACAGCTCTTCCTTTTCCATTTACGGTTTCCCCGCTCAGCATTATTTGTATTTGTGTATGATTTTAGGAAGGAATGCTCAGAGATCTTCAGAAGAGCGTGGAGCAGGAAGAGCAGGTGTGGAAAGTAAAACTCACAGAAACCGAAGAGCAGCTCAGGAAGGTGAGCATTCTATTTATGATCCGAATCTGATTTATTGACATTTCAGGCATATACAACTTGTACACCGTAAACGGAGATAACGTTCCTCCAGAACCATAGTGCTACATATAACAACACAACACAAGACTAACTATACTACACAGCACAGAAATTACATTAGAGTATTGGGCAGTCTGATCTTTTTGGGAAGAAATTGTTCTAGTTTGACCGAAGGGCCCGAATACAGGCCTGCCCTTTGGGTGGGGCAAGAAGGGTGCACGCCCTGGGCCCCGCGCCACTGCCGACACATCTGCCATGTAAATGCACAGAGCCAGTGCCCAGCTTAGAACCCTATCTGCCTCCAGGACCACTTGTCTATGAGAACCCCCCCCCCCCACCTCCTAAGTAAACAACAATAGCGTGTTAGATGCCCCCTCAACCTCCAAATAGAGTGTTAGTGTGTTATAAGGAGGTGGGCCTTGAAAGCTTGGCCAGGGGCCCCACTTGTCTAGGGGTTGCTCTTCCCGAATACTTCAGTATCTTCAGCCAGATGGTGGGAGGGTAAATGATTTATGTAAAAGGCGTCGGCTCATCCGCAAGGCAAATGGCTTTGTACATGCCATGTGGTATGGAGGGAAGAGATGCTTTGATCTTCTCTGCTGTCCTCACTACCTGCTGCAGGATCCTACCATCCGAAATAGTGCAATTCCCAAACCAGATGGTGAACGTTAGTTTCATTTATTCATCCATACAGCCAAACATTTTATTTTGCATCATACACTCTGTATATCCATCCTTCAAATTAAAACCTCTTCAGTAGCTGAAAATAAATAGTAGGCTGAGTGCACATGTTGCGTTTCATTTTATAGGCCGTTGAATCCTATACATTTGCTACATCCCAAGAAGGAATGAGCTATTGGCTTATTCTTTATAATCCATGTGATCTCTAGCCGTTGATTGGTTGTTCTTCCTTGCAAAATACAATTAACTACAGGTACACTATATAATGACTTTCTTGAAAAAAATAAAATAATTTATGGCTCTGTTTGCAAATACCTAAAACTGTTTCAGCATGTGTCACTATTCCACTGACCAGAACGACCACCCATGTTATCGGGTTCCAGCCTTGTTAACACAAATTATCACTTGCCAAAAAAAATATTTTTCTTGGCAGGAACCGACTTCCTTTCACCCTTTCTAATGAAAGTGTATCAAATAAATGTTAAAGCGATATGGGCCACTGGTATGTAAGTGGGGATGGAGAGCTGAGCCAGAGATGAGAATTCTCCTAGTTTTAGAATTTTTCCTTGAACCATGAAGTCATAACAGACCCATTATTAGGGAGATGCTACGAGCCAGCCTCTATATTGGCAGCTTGACGCGTAATGTTAGGAAGCCTCAACGTAGTACTGGCAGTGCCACCGCCATTGCTGTTTCTCTCCTGGAATTCATATACTCCATGGAGACTTGTGTGAGCGCTTTCTTGGTGTCCTTCAGTTTGAGGGGTGAGGAGACAGAGGATTGTGTATTCTTCTTCGCCGAGGGACCAGAGGTGAGTACTAAATTTTTACGACTATTTTCACAGCTGCTTTTGAGAGTTTGTATTTTTTCCTCCACCCAGTATTTGCTGCATAAGCGAGAATAATTAGCAATGTTGTAGTCACCCTTTATTTTCTGGCTGCCTCAACTTCGTTGCTTCCTATACCAAAAATCTAGTGAAGTACAACTATACAGTAGGAACTGTCAAAGCTGAAATAGCAAGAGCAGTAGTGGCTTGGCCTGGAATAGGAGATCTATATTGTGCTAACAAGTCCACAAATACCATGTTCTTGTTACCCTCTTCTCTAATGCAGAGAGATGGAGAGATTGTGTCTAATGAGTTTCTATTACTGGCTTCATTCATTTTAACCCCCTTCCCACAGGTTTCTTTAGTATACGGGGCAGATGTGTCCCATGCTATTGGCCTCAAAATACTGAAGGAACAGTTTGTTATTTTTATTTGTGGTTTTGCTTGTACCTTTTATTATTTGTAGAGCTACATGTCTGGCAAAAAGTTCTGAAGATCCATAGAGCTGCTAAACCTTCTCAGCATGTCTGTGTCGTGTGTGATGGTCACAATCTATTTCCAATAATCTGTGACTGAATCTCAGAACTTGGAAGTGATACAGATCATCAATGCTTTCCATACCTTGGTGTTAATGTTTTTTTTTTTTTTTTCTACAGTCTGAGACCCAAGTGAAATCTCTAGAAGAGACGGTGGAAAAACTGACGTCAGAAGTTCAAAGCACAGAGCAGGTATTATTATTATTTGACCGATTTATCAAACATGCAAGTGCATTCAAATGAATTGTGTATTTCTGCATAATAAATGTATATATCTATTGTGGATGCCTTTCTGACATCTTGTTTTAATGTTGCAGATTTTGCTGTCCTCAACTGCCTGACAGTTTCTTTAATGAAATAAGAAAAAACAGATGTTTCTTTAGTCTCATACTAACAAAGCTGTTCCCCCCCCCCCCCTCTAATGTTTTATGTTTTTAGCTAAAAGAATGCATCTCCCTCATGGAAGCACAGCTGGAAACCCAGATGAACTCTGCGAGCTCAGAATGTCAGAGCTACTCCAAGGAAGTAGAAAGTGTATGTATTGTCGAGGAGAAAAAGGGAAGTGATAAGAGGTTGTGGAGGATTAATCTGCTGTCCCAGCGCCCATCTCCAATAAGGGCTTCCCCCACAAACACCCTCAGCAAAAACAAATTCTACACACAAGGAAACAGGAAAGTGCCTGTATATATCCCATAGATGTGTGGTAGAGGACGTGCAATCTAGGAAATGCACAGAAAATATGTGTATACAAATTCAATAGTATCGGCACCTCCAAAAACGTGTACACACGAGGATTTTACCCCAAAAACGAATCACGAAATGCTGGTATTCTTGAATACATGGAATAAAAATCAGAAAAGAGACAATTGCGCAGTACATAATCACAATTTAGCTTATTCTGATCATATGTATACAAATGGCCACTCACGTGGTTCAGAGCCTAAGAATTTTAAGGCTCAATATTTCATCAGTGGGTCCCTTCAGGGATGACCCCCGTCCCCTGTCAGTTTGTCCTTATGGCAATTCCCATGTAACTGGAAAACCTATATATACAAGAACCATAGAGTGATTATGTAATAACATGGTATACTTGAGGCGTAAAAGCATGTGGTCCTGAGCCTGTGGTGAATACACTGGCTCGTATAAGCACTTCTGGTGTAAATCTAGGGTACACCAATCACCCTTTAACTGAAAGAGTTCTCTCCCAGTCTGCATGCAAAAAGAATATTAAGCAACTAGTACCAATACGCGTCTCGCTAACATACAGCTTCATCAGTTGGTATCTTACAAAAATGAATCACCCCACATATAGAAGGCCCATACTCTCAAAGTCTCTGTTTCGGATATAATTATCCCCTGATCAACATGTCCAGCACACGTATTCGGCATTTGTTCCTGTCGCTCTTCACCCCAGCCCGCTCCCTAAGGTCAAACAGTGACCTTTGCCTAGCTCCCCCCTCCCCGAATCACCTTCCCATGATAGACTGCAGCATTTCTCACACGCAGCCCCCATCCTCTGGAACACTCTCCCTCGTACTGTCAGACTTTCCCCTAGTTTCTCTTCCTTCAAACGCTCCCATCACACTCCCCCTGCAGTCCATCACTCTCACCTTGTAGTCCTCTCCTCCTGTTTCCACCCCCAACCCTTCTAGATTGTGAGTTCCCACGGGAATATGGCCCTCGTTTCCTCCTGTACTGGTTTGTCAAAATGTTGTTCAATGTATTGTAACTCTGTCTATACTTTGCCTATTGTACAGCACTGAGTAATATGCTGGTGCTATATAAATAAAGATGAATAATAATCTTACATCAGAGTCCCGGATTTGCAACCAGGGCCAGATTAATATAGGGGCAGATGGAGCAGCAGCTCCAGACCCATGCCTCAGAATAGGCCCAGAGAAAGGATAACTATATCTGCATTTGGACCCTTGTATCTCCAACTCCATAGCAGCTAGGTATCACTAGAAAGGCCTGAGCATGGCCTTTCCAATGATACCAAACATGACCAGGTTTAAAGTAAAATAATAAATATTTACTTTTTTCCAACAGTAATATTTTTCAATTATAAAGTAAACCATGATGCTGCACTAGCTAACCATCACATTTCTCACGTCACCAACAAGTGTGGAGTTGATGTGTGATGTTTCAAACCATTGTTACGAATTGTTACATTCAAAACCGCCGCAGTGCAGCGACGAGCACTGCGTGGAACTTTGCACCCCTGCGTCACTTATCTTTACACCTCACAAGGTCAAGTGAGGTGTCATTGGATAGGGCAGAGTCTGGCCTTTGCATGAATACCAAACGTGACTATATACCCACAAAGGTTTGGATTGTAAAATGGGGAATTATACCTGTATCTGCTCTATTAACCCCTTCACTGCTGAGCCATTTCACGTCTTAAAAAAACACATTTCTTTTTTTTCGTATTATTTTTTTTCCTTTACTTTAAACATGGTCATGTTTGGTATCATTGGAAAGGCCATGCTCTGTCCTTTCTAATGATACCAAACATGACCCTGCTAGCTGAAAACAGTCGAGATATTGGGGTTCAAACAAACCCCTATCTTTCCTTAGGAGTCAATTAGGATGTTCCCCACACGTCCTCAGCAGTGAAAGGGTTAAATAACCAAAAATATGTTTTCATTTCACTAAATTCCAAAATAAGCCCACCAAAATATTCAGCTCATTGAGATCTTAATCCAGGCCTGCTTGCAACTCAGCGCATGTGCGCATGCGCAATGTTTCTTCCATTAGGCGCCTCCTCCATTCCATGTATTCAAGAGTACCAGCATTTCAAGATTCCTTTTTATGGGTAATATCTTGTGTGTTACACATTTTGAGGTGGCGATACTATTTTTACTCATACTATATTTTTGTGCATTTGCACGTCCTCTACCACACATCTATGGGATATATACAGGCGCTTTCCTATTTTCTTGTGTGTATTATTTTTTCTTTTCATTTTGGAACAAGCATTTTTCAAATTTACCTCCTGTTGTGTACATAAACGTTTCAGGTGGGATATTCCGGAAAGCCACTGCAAAGCTTTCCTTCCTGACCTAAACACATTCGCTTTACTGACTGGCTAAGTCTTTGCACTACTCACTAGGGGGATATTCAGAGACCACCGAGATTCCACCGGAATCAAATTCCCTGACTCGGTGAATTAAGCATTCGCCGCAGGGACCCCGTCAGGCCCGGACTGCGACAAAAAATAGGCCTGGGCATTTTAAGTTGGGCAGCCCGCTTTCATCTACTGTGATTACTGTGATCCAGAAAGTAAAACACATTTATTATTTATTTATTTATATAGCACCAACACTTTCTGCAGCGCTTTACAATAACCAAAAGGGAACACGATACAGATAAACGGACATAGGATGAAAGCGTTAGGTGTAGAGGGCCCTGCTAATAGAAGCTTACAGTCTATTTATACACACCTCGATATGCACCCCTATACCCAAACAACTGTATATACACACCTATATTATACACCTATACGGGAGCACACTAAAATAAAACTCCTAGTAATGTGCATTGTGTATGGGCAGATCACAGAATCCACAGTAATAAAACTAACAGTAATGTGCAGTGTATATTGGTGTGTTTGACCTCCACAGAAATAAAACTCGTGCTCATACACACTGTACATTTCTGTGAGTTTTATTGCTGTGGAGCTCTGTGATGCACTCATACACATTGCTGTATCACCGAGCTTCACAGCAATAAAAGGCCGTTGTGTAACTCTTGGGCTGCCGGCCGAACGGCCCCAAAGGCCATCGGCCTACTGGGCAAATGCCCAATGTCCAGGCCTGTTCCCTGTAGTGCAGGGAAAATCCGCTGAATCAAAGTAAAAACCACCGAAAACATCGGATCCAATAAGCTGCCACAACCCACCAGGAAAACAACGGATCTGTTAAGCCGTCGAAAACCCGAGCATCCGCCGAACACACCCAACAACCCGCCACAAACGAGTCTGAAAAAAAGATGACGTCCGGCGCGCACACAGCCCTGACCAGCCAATGAATGGGGTAAAAAGAAAACAACGAAAAACTGACTTTAAAAAGCTGTTTGCAAAAAAGTACTGCACAAAAATGCCTGGAATTAATATATAAGGTCCTATGAATAATAATTAAAAGGTCTGTTACAGGGAAACAACGCTATTTAAAGGAAAAAAGGGGAATAAAAATTTGCTGAGAAATGGCTAAAAAAATTTTTTTTAAAAAAATCCTTTAAATTCTAAGGGGTTTCAAAGTTGACGTTTGTCACTGGTAGTTAACCTCTCCAATACAAAATGATTTTCCATAAAACCACTGATATGACACAGTGAAAAATGTCTTTCCATTACCCATGCACTAAATGTAGTGTTCCTCTGTATATGTTCAGTGTAGGTAAGCTCTTCTTGACAGGCAGGGGGCTCCCTCTGGTGGCCATTAAGCAATACTTTTACATTAGATTGGTTTTCCCTGCAGGGAACCAGAAAGTGCAATCTCAAATAATTTCAACACCTCCAAAATCCTATCGGATGTGTTGAAATTTCGGGTGATTTTGTTCTGGAGTCAATTTGCAAATAAATTGTGTGCAATAAACAAAATTTCTTTGCTTTGCTGCAGAATTGGACCTCATAAGGGATTATTCAATAAGAGCTGAACTTCCCACCAAACGGTGAATTTCACAGCAGTTTTGCTATTCAAAAAGCTGTCACTTTGCCAAATGTTAACGAATTGTCAGTGAAATACGGTGCAGTTCGCGTCATATCACCGCAATTCGTCGACCTTCGGTAGCAGTGACATTCCCCATAGAGAAGTAATGGTTAATCTATTCAGGGAACAACGAACTGCACTGACATGTTGGCAAAATGCCCAGACTTTTGGCGCTTCAGTTCGACGGGTTTATACAGGCGAATCCCATAGGTTTCAATGGGTGGGGAAAAATTACCGTTTTATTTTTTTTTTATTCAAACGTTTATTCTTTTAATTTGCAGCAACTTGTGCCTGGATCAGCATAGAGTATATTTGACCATGGTCCTAACTGGGTTCACATTTTCTAATTTGCTGCAGATTACTTTTAAACTAACATGTAGATGTTTGTTTTCAATTCTTACATTTCAAACTACAATATAACTTTCTTGTCACATGAAGTCGTTCTGTGTGCATTTCCCATGACTTCTCTTCATCGTGACTTTGTATCATACAGTGCTCTTTTACAGTTGCAGTCAAAGTGCTTTTTTAAAAGGTGTCATTAGAAGCGTGTATATATTGACCCGGGGGTGACACTTTCTGCGCTTTATTGTGTGCTGATCCCTCTGTTACATAAAGTAATATAATGAGATGTTCATTCCTGCTACATAAATGGCAGCGCGGCCCATATTAATGGAATATTGGTGGGAATTAATACTAATGGTATCCATTTATACCCACTTAGGCTGGGGTCAGACGAGCGTGATTTCTACGGACTGTACGTGCGTGCAGTACGGACATCGTCAGTACGGAAGACACAGTAGTGGCCACACAGTCCGTTTTTTTCACTGAAGTTATTTTTGACGGATGTAGGAGGGAAAAATAAATTAAAATGCAAAACCATTTTGTCCGTGAAAAATGCTGGACGTATAAATGCAGTCCATCTGACCACGTTCCATCACTCACACACAAAGCTATGCAGACGTTGCGGACGCAGTGCACTTTGTGCGGCCGTTCTAGCGGTTGTACGTTCTTGCCTGCCTTGCGTCCGTGGGCCGCGGCCGTTGTGCGTCCGCAGTTCAGTGCGGACGTACTTCGTGTAACGGACTCCGATGGGCTTCCTGTCATGCTATCACGGACGTACTTTTAGGCGCAATCACGGACGTGAACACTACGCTCGTCTGACAGCAGCCTTAATGAAGGATGATTATATGATCTCTATAATATGAGGAGTTTCTTTAGCCTCAACATCGAAAATGGACCTGCTATGCCCCATGGGTATACGGGTCGATAGCTTTTTCAATCCGTGTAGTCAGCGATGCCCGAATTTCCGTATGCTCTTCACATGCAAACAGGCATCCATATTGATCATCCAGATCAATTCAGAAGAAGTTTGAAAAATTTCAAAAATAGAATTTTTTGGGAACGCTGCCTTTCCAAATGTGGAACTTAAACCGCTTTTTAATTTTTTTCCTTTGACAAAGTACTCCTTTATCATGAAATCGCTGTCGAGAGAGACCATTCTTAATTCTGTATTTGAGTAACCATTACGCTCCACAACTGCTCTGTTCTTTAACTTTGCTGTGAACTGCCTGTCAACTTTAAAACTCTCCATCTTGTCCATCAGCTGCAACAGCTCTTATCAGAATCCCAAGAACACTTGGATGCCACTAAAGTAGAAGCAAGGAAGCAGAGTAAAGAACTCTCACTGGTAATGTATAGCTTTTTGGGCAGCTGAAAGAATGTGTATTTTATTTATTTATTTACTTATTTTTTGGGGGGGGGTTGCTCTGAGTTGCCATGAATACTAATCCTAGAACACTTAAAGGAATAGTCTATAGAAAATGTACCCCCCCCCCCGTGACATATCAAGGGGGGGCACCTGTCCCCAGGTGCAGCAAGCAGGGGTGGACTGACCATCAGGGGCCCCATACAAAAATAACTTGAGTTGGGGGCCCCTCAAGCATGGACAGAGGGGCCTGACTGCTTCCCCAGAATGCCAGCAGGCCGCTCTGTGAAGCTTCAAGCTGGAAAGCAGCAGGGCACTTTCTAAGTGTGCTGCAGGGTTTTCCATGCAATTGGTCTGTGTTGCTTTAAGGGCCGCAGCACCGCCTCCTCTGCGGCAGTGCTGGGAAGGCATGATCTGGTAATATATCACTTCCTCCCAGCGTTGTATGGCAGCCGCACAGGAGGAAAGAGAGGATCTTTGCTGGATCCAGGGTAAGCCCCCTTGCAGCTGGGAATTTTGGGCATTTGCCCCCCCTCCCCAGTGCCACATGACCTTGATACCCCTCTGATCCCCTCCCTCCCTAAATAATTGGCCAGATGCTGTTACACGCACCCTGACCACCTTAAACATGGTCAAGGTGCGAAGAGTGTCCCTTTGGCAAATACTTAACAATGTAGCTGCAGTTAACTACTTTTCTTTTTGAGATCTCGCGGCACCTTTTACAGTATAGTTTGTGCACGGACTGATCTTTCTGTACACCGAAGCCTTGAATTTTTACCTAGTAAGTGATCTTGGAGCAAGGATGCTATTGCTATCTTTTTGATAGCTTCATTTGAATTGTGCAGCTAAGATGCTATGTTCTTTTTTTGTTTTGTTTGTGTATGTATGTATATATTCATTTTTCTCCTCAGCTCAGACAGCAGCTTCATGAAATACAGAGTCATGTGCATGAAAGGGAAGCACATGCAGTAGAAGATCATCAAACCGAACAGGAGGTTTGTAATGAACTGAATTATAGATCTACACAGTTAAAAATATTTACAGCAGTGTTTTCCAAACCTGTCCTCAGGACCTGCTAACAGGGAAGCTCGGCACAGGTGATATGCTTTGCTGCTCAGTGATTGCAGGATTCAGTCTGCATTTCCCCAAGGGAATCCTTAAAATCTGGGCTGTCCCGGTTCTTGAGGATCATGGTTGGGAAGCACTGATTTTACAGAGTGATTCAAATGGACCCAAAGTGATTGTTATAGATTGTAACGCTGTAGCAGCTTTGGGTCTGGTCCACAAGCTGGAGACCAGTGCACCCCAGTTGCTGTTACATAGATTATAAACAAAGTAATAGAAATTGAGAGTGTCGGGAAAAGCAGATCCCATCACCGCAAGTCTCAGAAGTGGCTGCCGTTTTCTGTTAGGTACATGTAGATGTGACGCTACATGATGTTGCTAATGTGCCTTGCGATGGCACCACAAAAGTAGTCCGGGCTGGTAAGATCAGGGTGGCCATAGGTTCTTTGAAATGACAGGTCCTCGCAAAAACTCTGGATTGTCACCATCCTGCTGGAAGTAACCAGTGTCAGAACCAAAGAGTAAGCCATTTTCAATAAAACTCCATGGAAGTTCTATTCTCGTGGTCTTGCTTTTGTTGTAGCTGTGCTGCCACCTAGTGGTCACTGCCGACACATGCTGTGATGGAGTGCACTCAACATAAGAGGAGGTACATTTCCTGAAACTCTTGTTCCTTTCCATTCATTTGTTTACAATCTATATAACGAAAACTTTGGGTTTGGGTCTGTATGAATCACCCTCTATTTAATGTAGGTTTATAGAATTATTTTTGTATATTTTATCTCTTCACATAAATCATTTTTGATTTTGGTGAAAATACATTATGAAAATATCTTATTTTATTCTATTAGTTGAAAACTCCACAATCCAACCATGAAGTACAACCTGAAGAGCAGAATATTTCAAATGATTTGGAAGAGGTAAAATTTAACACAATAAATTATCTGTCACTTTCATAATGATGTAATTCTTTGAGGAAAGGTTCTCCCATGCGTAGCAAAGGTGACATGAATCAAAGATTATTTGGTACCTGCATTTAACGCTACAGACTATGAACAGTAGCAAATCGATGGAATGGTGTTATACTTCTGAGTGTGTATCTTTCTAGCATGAAAATCATATCTTCTCGTTAGGTGTCAGCAGACCATACATACATCAAATCTATATTTTCCCGAGCTTATGTTCAAATACACAGCTAGCAAGCTCTAACTGCATTGTGGTTGATTTCCTTCCGTAAACGGTAATTCATGTTGATCTCCAGCAGTATTGGCTTGTCTTCAATGATTTTGGTTGTTTTGTTTTCTCTTATTTTCTGCTGTTCCAGTTATACTGAATAAGCTAAACTGGTTATAAAACTATTATGTGCTCTTACTGTCTGTAAGAGGTGCTAGTGACTCTAGGTTTGCCTGGGGAGAAGACATGTGGTCTTACACTCCATCCTGTGTCAGATAATATTCCTTAGGCCCTGTTCACAATGTGCGATTTGAAAATCGCGTGTTTTTCCCGCGTGATTTTCATATTCGCGACGTTGTGGGTTTTGCAAAACCCCACCAATGGAAAACGCAAATTGCAAAAAAGGGTCGTGTACCAGCGTCATGCTACCGCGACATGTGACGTCACGCGGCAAGATGTGAACAGCTCCATTGAAATGCATTGGCGATGCTTCATAGCACGGATTTCGCAGCAAAATCTGCGCTTTAAATCGCAGTGTTGAACGGAGCCTTAATTCGATGCAAACCAACTGCAGCACACTGGTCTTCTGCAAAATCTTGTAAATCTGTTCTGTTGTCAAAACATCTGCCATTGGCTTCCACCAAATAAATTTGTTTTGGCTGACACCAGGTGGAGTGCTAGACCATGTTTTCATTTTCTCCACTCTGACTAACCTAGCTGATAGTTTGCGTATGACAGCATAATAATACAATGGCTTTTATGATTTCTTGTATTGGTTCAATTTGGGGAGATCATGACACTAAAAGGTCCTAGAAGCTCAAATTTTGAACATGCATCCTTTTTATATTTTTTAATTTATGTCCCCCTCTAATTTTTTTTATTTTTATTTTTCCCCCATGGGCTAAAAGAAAGCAATGTTGAGTTTACAGCAAGAGCTCGAGGAGCTAAACACGTCGGGTGAAAGTGCAGCAGGGACAGAAGAAGCACATCAGTTGAAGGTCTGTACATCGTTTTCATGACCGATACTAGTGGACACAGTGTATGTACATAACATCTGCAATTTAATTGGCCGGGTTTGGAATTACATGGTGCATGTGTTACCTGTGATTTAATCCACAGATTGATTTTATTTGTAATTCGAATCTTGATCGTATTAAGCCTGGATCCACTTGATCCGCTTTGTTAACAGGTGCTGGTTCTTTTAATCCAAAATGACTGAGTGGATCCTGCACTATTCTAACCTTTCTTTTTGGATGTGGTCTTGGAATTCTTCTAACACTCTTGCTTCACTGAAAATATTGTAGGAAAGGCTTGACAAGGAAAAAAAACTAACACGGGACTTAGGTCAAGCAGCTACCAAACTCCTACGTCTTTTGAAGGCCTCTCAGGAACAACTAGCTAAAGAGAAAGAGTATAATAAGCTTCTGAAAGACCAGCGTCATGAGACGGTACTAATTGTCTTTCTTTCCTCCGTTTATTTTCTGAGTTTACCAAATCCACTAATCTTCTAACCTGTTCTGATCCTCTCAGGCTGCTCTGCTGTTTCCGTTTCGACCTGTTCGTCGAGATACGTGTGTGATCTTTGTTTCTGCATCTTCTCTCGTTTTCATATCTTATTTTTGGCATGCGTTCTTGAAAGAAGAGTCTCTCACTGAATGATCTTTAGTATAATGCACGTCACTCATACCTCCATTCACAGGGTGTTTTTAATACTTAATCAGTGCTGGTATTTTTGCTTGGAGTACTGACTTGTGAGGAAAATCAATGCTCCTGGAAGCAGGCTACTTTAAATCTTTAACCCTTTCACTACTGAGGACGTGTGGGGAACGTCCTCATTGACTCCTAAGGAAAGATAGGGGTGGAGATAGGGGTTTGTTTGAACCCCAATATTTCCCAACTGTTTTCAGCTAGCAGGACATGGTCTTTCCAATGATACCAAACATGACCATGTTTAAAGTAAAGAAAAAAAATAACAATAATAATAATAAAAAAAAAAAAAAAATGTGGTTTTTTTTTTTTTTTTTTTTTTTAAGACGTAAAATGGCTCAGCAGTGAAGGGGTTAAATGGGTTTACGACCCTATTACTATTTAATATCTAGTGCTAATTGTTGCTGCGTTGGAGTCCATATGACCTCCTGATGTTTCATGCGGCAGAGAGACCCCATGGAACGATTTGTTCATGATTTTCCTTCAGAAAGCTGCAAGAGGAGGTACTGAAATGTGCTCTCTTTATCGCCGTGAGATTTGAGAAGTGCTTATTACTCCCCCCCCCCCCCCCCATGTGGTTAACAGTGATTTCACTTCATTACCAAATGACTAAATACCAGATTTTGCAAAGCTGGCAATTCCCTCTCTCCTACTTTTCTTCAACTGTCAGGAGAATAACAAGGGACTCTAAATCACTTATTTCGGACTTACCAGTACTTTGCACCTACTACTCAAATTGTAGATGGTAAGCAGGTTGAGTGGTTCCTGAAGTTACCGCTTGACTTAAAACTGCAAGCAGGACCTGCGTCTCCAATAGATGAACTAGGTAGTGGCCTATGGTTGCTGGCCTGCAAGGCTCTCTGACTCCTGGAATCCATTTGTTGCCATCTGCTTATGGTTAGAGAGTTGAAGTTGTTGGGGAGCACAGGATGGTCACAGACTAGGCGCTGCAAGAGAGCCTCTCCTACCAGGTGCTGCCACACAGTGACTCGGAGATGAAGAGAAACCTGTAATCTGAGCTGTGGGAGGCAGATGTGTCCTTGGAGTATCTGACCCGGGTGACAAATACTCTTTTGCGCACATTCCCCCTTCCTGCGTTGCTCAGAGTTCGGGAGCACAGCTGGCATAAATCCAAATCTCCAGCCAGTGACCAGGGATTTGGATTTCTTGTGGCTCCTCGCTGTGGCGCTGTAAGGTGACCACCTGTGTCGCTGTAGAAAGTGCAGGCCCTGCCTAGTGCCAGGTGGCAGCACGCCATTCACCCGTCTCCCAGGTTGTAACCCAGGGTGGTTCACCCCTCCCCTCACATCTTCCCCCTTAGTATGCCTCTGGTGGGAGGGTAGCATCAAAGATTGAGTTGGGGGTAAGTATGACACTTAGGGCCTTCTAGGTTTTCCCTGTCACTTTACAAAATGCTGTGCGTTTTTATAAAGACCATGTAAAGTGGCAGATTTTGTGCTTAAACATGCTATATAATTAATGTGTTTATGAGTTTGTGTCCTCCTACTTGCTAGGTTTAGATTTATGTCCCAGGTTCATGTACCTTTTTGAATAAAAATGTGTTTTGTGCGTGTAGTGCACTTCTCTATATGGTGATTGCCTACCTGTGACACTCAAAGGCTGAACTGCTAGAGAATCAGGCAATTTGAACACTTTTTTTTTTTTTTTTAATTAAAATTTTTATTTAAACCATATTGCTGCATTATTATTTATGGTTTGATTAATTTGCTTCCAGGAAGAAGATCAGGAGGCAAACAGCGGAACCTCGGTTTGATATCCGGAAAAGAAACTATATCTACCAAAAATGCCTTAAACATTCCTTTCTCAAGATTAATAGAATAACAATATTGTTATAGTGAGCCAAAAATGCTTCTGAAGTACAGATAGGAAGTAAAATAATATACTTTTTTTTTCTTGATGCTCTAAAAATAAAATACATTCCATTTATTAAAAAAAAAACAAAAAAAAAACCAACCCACAACACTGACTGTGTCAGTGTGCCAAATCCATACATTCACCTTCTGAACAACAGGCAACATGGATACTTTGAAAAGGGAAAGTCTGTGTTCTCTGTACAGGAATCAGTGCAATATCTACAGTAGTTTATGCAGTTCTAAGTATATAAAGCCAGCAAGTGAATAGGAAGTTGCTGCCATATGTATTGTAACTGGTCTCCAGTATAAACACCATGTGAATTATTGGTTGTCGAAATGCCAATAAAATGTTGATGTAGCCAGAAATGTGGTGGTGTCGTTCTGTGCTAAACCTCTCTTCTTTTGCTTTCTTACTCTGTGTAATATTTGGGGTTGGGTTTAATAGTTGGGCAATTGTTTGTATTCATTTGAGCAAATCCAGGGCTGGATTAACAGAAGGGCCTATTGGAGCAGCAGCTGCAGGTCCATGCCCCGTAATAGCTAGAAAAAGTGAGACGCTTCCCACAGTGGTGTAATCGATAGGCCCGCTCCCTAAGGTCAAACAGTGACCTGCGACTAGCTTCTCCCCGCATCACCTCTTCCCATGATAGACTGCAGGATTTCTCACGAGCAGCCCCCAACGCTCTCTGGAACGCTCTCCCTCGTACTGTCAGACTTTCCCCTAACTTCTCTTCCTTCAAACGCTCCCTTAAAACATTCCTATTTAGGGAAGCCTACCACCCAACTCACTGACGCAACCATCAATCACTCTCACCTTACAGTCCTCTCCTCCTGTTTCCAACCCCAACCCTCCCAGATTGTGAGTTCCTACGGGAATAGGGCCCTCATCTCCTCCTGTACTGTTTGTCAAATGTTGTTCAATGTATTGTAACTCTGTCTATACTGTGCTTATTGTACAGCGCTGCGGAATATGCTGGCGCTTTATAAATAAATAAGAATAACAATAATGTAATAGATGTAAATTTAAGCTGGGCATTATATGACAAAATTTCAATTCCAATTCACCCAAATGGTTTTGTTTATGTCCTCATACACAATCGACCAATGTTAAACTCTTTATTCGTTTTTGAGTGTTTGTATGCGGTTTGCTTTGATATTGTAGTTTAATTCACCACTCATATCATATCATACACATGCAAACATTCATACACGCACAGATACCAACACAGTTACAGACAATGACAAATACACCTTACACCATAAATCATTATGGCACCCACATATATGTATTACAATATGTTATATGCTGCGCAATCTATTTTTTTTTTCTCTGAAATATCACCAAAACCTAATTGTCTGATAGCATGACCAGTGACTTGGAACTGTTTGCCTTGACTCCAGCGCCCAGACCGCAAGGGGGAAACACAAAAGCATTCCGGTGCATGTATGATCCAAAGTGGCTCATTATTTTCAAGAGGTATTATTAAAAATAGGGTGGGGGGGCAGAAGAAAAAAAGGGATTCAGCTCACAAAAACCCAGAATGCAGACTTTATTATAAATCTATAAATGCCATCAGCAACATTTCACTAATCACTCGATCATCAAGCTCCGAATAGCAAATACACTCATAGATACAATGACACCCAAAGAAACAAATAACCACTGATACAAACACAGAATTGGATTAGAGATGTTTTAAAGAAACCAGGAGAGAAGTTGCATCCATCCCTGGAGAGGCCACCTCCAACACAGTTTAAAAAAAAAAATGAGGTCCAGGTAAAAGTTTTTGGCTCTACGAGTCGCTTTTCAAAACCTACACACAGCACTGACACAGACTCCCCACCCCCAAGTACAATGACCTGAAATCCCCCTCCAACCTCCCAACGTGTAGCTCTCCATGCAAAACTTACTTTAATCGTCTGATTAGTTCTATATACACCTTTTGGTTTCCATGCAGGCAAAGGGAGTTCAGCATTTCTGTGCCAAACTCACTGGGGCTGCCATTGTCCCTTGTGCAACCTGGAGCAAGGGGTGACATGAGGGTCGGAAAAAAGAGGCTTCTTCAGTGCGTAAGGCTCCAATGTCTAACCTCAGTTGCCAGCTTGAATGAATGGGAAACTGTCTCTCTACATCCATCCCTAATTCCTGGCCTCTGATGTTTCAGCACACTCTGCTGGAGAGGCTAGGTTCACCTGCTGTGTTGGCCACCAGGTGCCTCCATTGCCACGGTGCCCTGTTTCCATAACCCCCCCCCCCCCCGGTTGGCAATGATGCTGTTGAAATTATTTAAAAAAAAACCACACTCAAATGCAGAGATAATTCTAGACGCTTAACATATTTAATTGTAAATCTTTAAGATATGAAATTATATTAATAATGCAGTTTGACAGAGGTTAATGAAAGGCACTGCTAAAATGTAACTTCAAAGATGGATAAAATTCATAGCAATATATGATCAGCATTTTAGGCTTTTGAGATTCAATTGCAATGTGGCCAAGTGCTACATGTTGCACTTCATTTTATAGCATGTGTCATCATGTGGGACAGTTGCACCACATTATATATATTGTAAAAAATCATTTTTTTTTTTTTATTACTTTGCTTTTTCTGTGTCTAAATTTGTGAGCCTAACTTTTTTACTTTCTAAAATCCTTTTGTTTTAAAATGTAAACTCGAAAGGCATATCGCGAGGAATCTCATTTTTCTTAAATCCTCTTTAGTTGTAAACAAATTTTACAAATGCCGTGATAGACAATCTTGTACAGATGATGCATTTGTGAAATAATCTATAGATATATAAAAAATATGTAGTTAATTAAATGAGCCCAACTGTCGCTCTGTACACACTGCATTGGCAGACTTTTCTATGTCAGTGATGGCTAACCCTAGCACCCTAAATGTTTGTCATAACCTTCCCAGGGTGTTTTAGCTATCCTAAAGCTTTGAGAAATGTAGTTCAAACCTCCTGAGTGCCCATGTAAGCCATCACTGTTCTTTAATGCATAATTTCTATAGGGGTGGCACTGCTTTTCTATAAAAGTTGTCCTTCCAAAGATTTGATTTTTCCACTTGATAGTTTCTGGGCCAGTTGGTCAATGGTCAAATCGTCTTCACAGTGGATTTCCCATTGCTTGTTGACTCCTAGAAAATATAAAGATTATAGTAGCAGCACAAAAAATCATTGTTTAACATTAGTATTGGAGAGCTTTGCAAAAGAGCTTGTTACTCAGGTTTGAATATCTCCATTATTTAGCTTCCCTCGTAGTTATCAGAAATGTCCCTGCCAAGTGATTATGGGGGTTATTCAGAGGGCACTGAAATGTCGCACTTCGGGGAATCAAATTTCCCCACCCTGCGGTGAATCCGCAGGGAATCAGCTGCTGAATGCCGCCGCAAGCCCATTGCCCGCTACTACCAACCTGCTGAACATCAAACGCAGCCGACAAGCCGCTGGACACAGTGCAGACTAGCTGCAGAAACAAGCCGCCGGACGGGTAAAAAAACCCCCCCAAAAACATACGATTGAAAGTGTCAAAACTGAAACACTATTTGCAAAAATATCTATTGAGCGAAAATGCCTGGAATTTACATATAAGGTACTATGAATGATAATAAAAAGGTCTGTCACAGAAAAAGAAAAGCTTTTTGAAATTATTATTTTTTTTTTTTGTCAAGGAGCCTAAAAAAAAAAAAACACCTTCTACCTCTCCCTACACACATTACTAGTAGTTGTAGTAAAGCAGGACTGAATCGCCTTCATTCCCAAACACTGTATATCAGGGACGTGCGGTGAGGTCAGTTTGTGGTGAGGCACTGGCTAGTATCAGAGCCAGATATTCACAGGTTACGTAGGTGTAGGTTCAGGTTCAGTGCTCCCCAGGACCTGGCTGCCCCCCCCCCCATGACTGATGACTGTCTTGCGTCAATCAAAGCATAGGATGCCAGCCTCCCATGGAGGTGTTTTTTGAATGGCTTGAGACCAACGGTGCTTTCCCATTGGTCCAAGCCATTCCATTGCTCTCAGAGCCCCTCTGAGGCACCGAAGAGTGTAGATTCCGTAAGTAGGCAGCGCCAGCTGCGTGCTGCAGACTTTTCAATGACTCTATCTCTTGGCAGCTTGAGCTTACGCAATTAGCATAGTGTTCAGCTGTGCAAATTGCGTAGGCTTGGGGCAGGCTGCAGCTGCTGTGATTCACAGCCAAACTCAACAGAAAAGAAAAAAGTGGAGCAGAGATGGGTGGCGGGGTAGCACGGAACAGGTGAGTTTAACATTTTTATCATCAGCAGTACTAGTGAGAGATTTTATTTTTTATGTTAGCCAACATATGGAAACTGTATAACTTCCAAAGGAGCATTAAGTCCAGAACAATAAAATGTCCCCTTCACTGGTACCCATGTGACCGCAGAAGCCAGCCAACTCCCTTGGACCTCTGTGGTATGTATGGGAAATCCAACTGGATTAAGAAAACTGGTAATTTCTGGTATTTCAAATAGATCGCACAGCAGCTACGGGTATCCTCCACAAAGAGTTCCTGGATGCCCTCACCCATAAGTCTCACACTCAGGGTTCAGGTTGATTGGCACATAAGATTCCTTCGGGGAATCCATTTGATTGAGGTGTAAGGTAAATAGATTCCCACAGACCCATGTACCCCCAGCCCAAAGGAGCTGCAGTCACACGATTCATTTCATTTGACATTTGAATATATCTATCATATGAGTAGAAGACCCAAAGGTGAAAGACTAATGTTATTACAAAAGTGACAAGATCCTTGAAATAGCAAATCCAAAATGGCCTTAATTGCAATCCATTGCATCTGAAATATTTGTAATATTTTGACCCTTTTGGTCAGAAAGTGAGTTGACTAATATGGCAATGATTTTGGTACCGCTTTATACATATGCATGTTTGTTTCTGTTTTAATTAAGCTATTCACTACCATTAAATACACATTATCTTTAAAAGGAGAAACCAAAGATTGCTCCAGTATATGACTAGACTGGGTATGCACAATGTAAAGGAATTTAATTTATTGAAAATGGGTTCCAGACTTTGTCTTTAAATTGTCAGCACCTCGGACATGCCTGCCAAGGTGCTGAAGCTATTTCTGAAAGAAAAACGGATCTCCCAGCTGTTCAGAGACACAGAATTTTTTTTTATATGTTTAGCATCAAAGAATGTAGAAATGTGTACCTGAAAAAACTTGCTTTAAATATGGTTTGGAACTTGCAAAAAGCATCTTTTCTTTGATGGGTGCATCCTCAGGAGCCCTAGGAACAGTAATATAATGATAAGCCTTATTAAACACATAGTATAATGTCTTTTAAATATATTTTTCTTTAAAATAGACTTGTAAAAGGTAACAATAATTTTAGAAAAGAAAACTTCCGTGGGTTTGACAGCCCTGGACAGATAATATTGCAATATCCCAATTTAAAAAGTGAGACTTTAGGTTGAGGTAGAGTAAGGCTCCTCATTCTGCCTAAAGCAGGGATCTCAAACTTTGCCCCCCTTGATGGTACTGAACTACAACTCCCATGATTCTATTGTCATCTACTGTATTAAAAAAATTCAAGGGAATGGTAGGCCATCAATATCTGGGAGACCAAAGTTTGAGATCCCTGAGAAATTTTAGGGCCGCCAAACATACAACAGCATTGGTTGAGGCAGTGTTGTTTTTTGAAATGTTTAAATATTTTTTTCTCTTTTATGGCAATGACAAGTGTACAGGCATTTTCTACAAGTTAAGTTTTGCACTGAGGATAGTACTAAAAAAAGTTATTGTAAAACAGTAAGTATGTGTGTAAGGTCTATTTTGATTACCTCATTTGATTAGAGAAGGGAAATAATGCTGAAATTGCTTATGAATGAATGTTTCAGAATTTTGTGTTTTTTTTTTGTTTTATACGAACTTGAACAGAATTACCCATTTCAAATTTGCAATTCACAATTCTGTCCAATTTGATGCATGAAACCCAGTGTAATGTACCTGTAAGGAGCGTCACCGCCGGCATAAAAAGCCTAAAACTAGTGCTGGCTCATAATAGTGAGACTTTCAGTAGTAATTACCAAGACTCACGCTCCACCATACAGCGCTCAGGTGTTGTCTAATTTAGCTGAATGCTCCATGCTTAAAACCAGGCCACACCTAAAGATCAATGCTTCCCCATTGTCTTGGAAACATCCAAGCTGTAAGGAGCTACCTGCTTTTCCTCCAAGCTACCTGAAGAACCCTATGACCCCATACTCTGTTGGATCCTGTCCTTTCAAGAATCTTTGGATCTTCTGATTATTTATACACTTCCTGGATCTCGCACTTATTTTCATTTGGATTACAACCGGATTATGACCATACTGGGACTCATTATCAGAGTATTATATAAGGACTCATATATATTTATATATATTACTTTAAAAGTTATTCTGTTATTGCTCCTATTTCTCCTCCTCTACAATTTCTTATATTCTTTAGTACTCTCTGCTTCAGACGCTTACCCCTTCTAAAGAATATTTCTGCTATGGCCTAATTCTATACGGTCTCCTTTCTAATTCCCCTTTTTGCCTATACCTGCAGCCTGCATATATAATATATATCCCCTTTGCCTTTCCTCTCTGTGTGAATATATGTGTATATATATATATATATATATATTCCCCTGTTCAGTATCAGTATCTGCAGCTTTATTGTATTGCTATTCTATCTTCAGTTCTAGTATTCTTGTCTATTCCTTCAGTATAATTTCTACTTGATTATCATTTCTTCAGTATTTCTCCCTCTTTCTCAAAACCCCTCCCTATATATTCTATTATTACCTTTGGTTATTTCTTCTGTGCCTTTTGCAATAAATCTGCTTATATACATATATATCTGCCTTGTAAGACTCCTTCATTGCACATTGGCTCGACCTTGCCGCCCCCGAACCTGTATCCTGACAGTCCCATAATATAACTGAAACCGAAGCTCCTCTACTTTTGCGCCCTCACTCTCCTTGGCACCCTTGCCCACACTGTACATGCCGTCTGTGCCTGTTCGAGAAGTGTGGATGCTGGCCTCCTGCCAAGAGATCATGGACCAATGTGGCAAAGCCAGTTCTCAAGGACAATGGGCATAATTGGGCACCTAAGGGTTAATGAGTTAAATGTATTTCTGTCTTGAAACTGCTTGTATTTTAGGAGTTAGTTTGTGTTTGAGATGCAATGTAGACTTATTGTTCTTGCTATCTGTTTGTCCTTAGATTGATTTGATATTGTTGTTTGCTAATCTCGTCTAGTGTGTACTAATTAGGTTTCTGTGTCTTCTGAAGGAATTCAACCCCCCCATCATTTAGACAATGTATTCTTCTGATTATGTCATGTCACCATGCACTATGTTTCTCATATAACTGGACCAATTTCCAATAAAGCACATTCGTTCCCCCTACATTTAGCGGTGTCTGATGTTTGAGGGAGAGATACATAGAAATATACAGCACTCCCTCAAGTCCTGACTAAGGGTTGTGAGAAGGAAAGCTGCTGCGGATCGGCTTGACTTAAGAGGAGGGACGGATGCTGTAGGTCTGGTCCACAAGCTGGAGACCAATAAACCCCAGTTGCTGTTACAATAACAAACATATTTATTATAAAAAAGACATCCATTTTTACATTTAATATTATATATATATATATATAACATTTTCTCTCATCGGTCGGTTAACCCCTTCACTACCAACTGATTATCCAAAAAAACTGCAAGGAACCAATGTTTGATTGGAAAATCATTCTTAAATTATTATAGTAAGTATTACTATATAATTATTTGACAGTCAGATGTCACCATCTGCTGGCCAAATGGAGTTACTGTAGTTCTGGTCTCCTGTAGGATCAGCTGGGGAGCTGTCAGTTAGAAACATTCCCAGCTGGTTTTAAAAATTGTTAGCACCACAGGTATTATGCCAGAAGTGCTAAAACTTTAGGGGCGTGTTCTGGAGCCCAAATGCAAGTGAAATTAGTTTGCAGTGACGCAGCATAGCCCCAGATCGTGTTAACACGATCATTGGCTACTATGTCTGCTCCTGCCAATCCTGTAAACACAATCATGGCAGTGAAGGAGTTAATCAAAACATCTGCATATATTCTTTTAGTGCTTTATAGGTTACCATTAACTTACCACAAAACAAAAATTAGATCTTGCTTTTTGGATTCCCCAGTCACATAATCTATATCCAGTAAGGCATAGCTGCACTTGGTCTCCGGGAACATGGATTTTAAACGGGGGAAGAAGTCCCCATTGCAGTCCCGAGAAAGGATTTCTTTTCCTTTTTCCACAATGATGAATTTCTCATCTTTACTGAATCCAAAAAATACAGCTTTTTTTCCAGACTTCATGAGCTTCATTTCTTGGAACAGCTGGACAACAGAATCATCAACTCGAACACCTGATGCCTGTACAAAACACACAGCACTCCTTTATTAACAAGTGTTTTTTGGCAATTTGCAAAATAATAATAAAAAAAAACATGTCAGGTTTTTTTTCCCACATGCCTCTCTTAGGCTAAGGTCAGACGAAAGCAGTATTAACGTGCGTTTAGCCACACTTTATCACGGCCATGCTAGCAGCAAATGACGTCCAATGCCGGGCTGCATATGAAGAACGGCCGCACAAAAGTGCGGCCGTGCAACGCAAGTGGCAAACGAACGCATTTTTTCGAGAACGTCAAACCGCTAGTACTGACGTACAGAGTGCGCTGCGTCCGCATAGCGGCGTGTGTGTGTGATTAGGAGATGTCAGACGCTGCACATGTCCGGCCAACATAACGTCCAGACACAAAAAGTGTTTTATTGATGATACGTACAAAATCAGGGACGAAAATGCGCATCGTATGACCGCTATCGCGTATTCCGTGAAAAAATGCGTCCATTCATTCGAACGCACTTTTTCACGGACAACGCGAAAGATGCGTTAGTCTGACCCTAGCCTCAAGGTGTCCCATTTATATTGCAGGGGTCTACTTGTGAAGAAACATAGAAGCTTTACGTCTCCCAAGCAATTATGTTCTATAGCCTTATTTACTCCTGCCATATATTGTTATATTCAAGGAATAATCTTTTAATCCCCCTTTTTCCCACCTGAAATAATTGAGCCAATGATTTATTTATTTTTATTTTCGGTTGAATTTACGTACCTTATCCCTCTTGACATGCAATGCTCTTCGTTCAGCTCAGAGGCTTCTGAAATCCATGACGCCCGCACAGAACTATGGATTGGAGCTGCGCGCACATGCACAGAAATGATACGTATATACACCCTGGCCACTTTATAAGGTGATTGTGGTGTGTAGAGTGTCCCTTTTAATCTTCCAAAACAATTGTTGTGTGTACTTTGACTCCCATATATCTACACTAACAAAAACACAGGTTTTAAATTTACTTAAATGGCTTTTAAAGTTTTAAGTCCACAACACGGCAAACCTCTCTTTGTGGATTCTAACCTATTGGCAACATACAGCCTCCTGCCCTTTTTCAGCTCAGAGAAGAAATGGTGGGTTTAACCCTTACCCTAAATAAATATCCCAATTATTCTGATTTAATTTTGCTTCATGTTTAGGCAACAAATTCTGCTTTATGTCAAAAGAAGCAGCAGAATCTGTTCCCTTAAAATGAAGCAAAACTGGAGCAGAATCTTAGGGACAAAGGTTAATCATAACCCTAATCCTAAAAGTAAACCTAAAACTGTGTTGACAAAAGTAACCCTAAAATTAAAAGGAATAAAAAAAATTAAACGTTTTGATTTGATAGTGTTTGTAAATGGTCTGACTCCTCTGGTAAAGTTTTAATTGTTCCCGAATAGTCCTGCCGGAAACGACACGAGGCATCATTTTTGAATTTGCATAGTTTTTATCGACATTATCCACAATATTACATTGTCTCTAAACGAGTCATTTCAACTCTATATTATATCAGAGCCCCGTTCAATACCTCAGCAGCTTCTGAATTGCTGCAGCAGTGTCGTTGAACGCTTTGGATGTGAATTTTGAATCCAAAATGGTCGATTTATTTATTTTTTTTAATGAAAGATTCAGATTGTTTTTCGTATGACTCGGACAAAATATAATAAAGAAAAGCAGTCAGCACAATTACGTTTCGTATGCACACACCACACATGATAGTTTTTATTGAATAAACGTTATGTTTACTTCTGAAACAAAATATAAATTGAACTGTAATATATGTCTATGTGCAGGGGTAAATAATAAATAAATATTTTGTGCTTTGGTGAACAAAAACCTCAAAATTAACATTGCTGTACGGAATAGTTACTTGCTTCATGGCGGCGGCCATCTTGCTGTACGGAATTGTTACTTGCTTCATGGTGGCGGCCATCTTTACTACGTCACACTCAGCTACTCGCAGCATCTCCTCGGGTCGCTGCAAGTGCTAAGTTAGCAGTGCTGAGCGGCAGAACGGCGTTCAATGGCAAGTTGCTAACTTAGCACTTGCAGCGGCTGAGGTATTGAACGCGCCTCAGCATTGCCAATAGTGCATACATTGCCACACCCTGGAATCCCGAAAGGCACATGCTCCTGAGATACCACACGACCTAAAAATGGAAAACCATCAAATTGCCCTTTGTACGATATTTCCCATATGTGTGTGATTAGGAGACATCAGACGCTGCTCATGTCCGGCCAACATAACGTCCAGACACCCAAAGTTTCCTGGTTTGGATCCGTAAAAAAAAATCACGCACAAAAATGCGCATCGTATGACCGTTTAAGCGCTTTCCGTGAAAAAACACCTCAATGCGTTCGAACGCACTTTTTGACGTTCGCTGCAAAAAATGCGTTCGTTTGACCCTAGCCTAAAATTGGGCCTTTAGCGTCGACAACAGTGCCGTCACACAGTCTCACCCCTCTGAGGATATGAATCTGATACAGGCATCAGTGGCAGTGCAGCCAAATATTGTGCCTTTGGTGCCAGGCCAGCAAGTGCCATCATACAGTAACCCCTCTGTGGTATTGTGGAAGAGTGCAGGGGTGGACCATGCGGTCAGGGCCGGTGCTAGACTATTTTGCGCCCTAGGCAAGACCAGCTACTTGCACCCCCCCCAAAAAAAAAAGACACAACATGAAACTGCTAAATTTCTTTTTACTTAAGAATAAAGTTTGAAAAGCACCAATAGTAAAGGTAAAATAAATATAAATAAACTGTATTAAACCATTTTAAATTAACTCTATTAAACAAATTAAAATTAACTGTATTGAACAAATATACAGTTGTGTTCAAAATTATTCAACCCCCACTGAAATTGAGTGTTTTGGCCAGTTTGACATTGATTTTGATCATTCAGTCATCTTGCTTACAATTAAATCAAAGAGGCACGTGTAGGTCAGACAAATATAACATAACATTTATAATGAAATAACCACAAATGTCTTTTCTGTGCTCACATCATTATCAGTTTTATTCAACCCCCAAGTGACATTCAATCTTAGTACTTAGTACAACATCCTTTTACAGTTATAACAGCTTTTAAACATGAAGCATAGCTTGACACAAGTGTCTTGCAGCGATCTACGGGTATCTTCGCCCATTCGTCATGGTTCAGTCACATTCTTAGGCTTGCGCACTGCAACTGCTTTCTTTAAGTCAAACCAGAGGTTGTCAATCGGATTTAAGTCAGGTGACTGCGATGGCCACTCCAAAATGTTCCAGCTTTTAATCTGCAACCATGCTCTAGTGGACTTGGAGGTATGCTTGGGATCATTGTCCTGTTGAAAGGTCCAACGTCTCCCAAGCCTCAGGTTTGTGATGGACTGCATCACATTGTCATCCAATATCTCCTGGTACTGAAGAGAATTCATGGTACCTTGCACACGCTGAAGCTTCCCTGTACCTGCAGAAGCAAAACAGCCCCAAAGCATGATTGACCCCCCACCATGCTTCACAGTAGGCAAGGTGTTCTTTTCTTCATAGGCCTTGTTCTTCCTCCTCCAAACATAGCGTTGATCCATGGGCCCAAACAGTTCTAATTTTGTTTCATCAGTCCACAGAACACTATCCCAAAACTTCTGTGGTTTGTCCACATGACTTTTGGCATACTGCAGTCGACTCTTCTTATTCTTTGGAGACAGCAAGGGGGTGCGCCTGGGAGTTCTGGCATGGAGGCCTTCATTACGCAGTGTGCGCCGTATTGTCTGAGCTGAAACTTCAGTACCCACATCTAACAAATCTTTTCTCAGTTCCTCAGCACTCACACAGGGACTTTTCTCCACTCTACGCTTCAGGTAGCGCACAAAAGTCGAAGTCAGCATCTTCTTTCTGCCACGACCAGGTAGCGTTTCAACAGTGCCCTTTGCCTTGAATTTGCAAATGATGCTTCCTATGGTCTCTCTTGGTATGTTTAACATCTTTGCAATCTTCTTATAGCCATTGCCCTTCCTGTGAAGAGTAATCACCTCTTCTCTTGTCTTCCTGGACCATTCTCTTGACTTCACCATGTTTGTAACCACACCAGTAAATGTCTAGAAGGAGCTGAGTATCACAGTCATTTTAAAGCTGCCTAATTGGTGCTTATTATGCTTTATTGCTGCTCCGTGACATCCACAGGTGTTTTCAATACCTGATTGAAAACACTTGAATGAACCTCTGTTCTTCAGAGTGGTAGTCTTTAAGGGGTTGAATAATTGTGTCAATGAAGAATTCACAAAAGAAACATTTACTACTGTATTACAAAACCAATTGATGTCATTTTAGTTGCATATGGTTCTTTAAAAAGTCCTTGTAGGATTTCATTCTGAATACAATTACAAATGTACACTAAATTCCCTAAAACCCTTTACAGCATTGGGGGTTGAATAATTTTGAACACAACTGTAAATTAACGAAAAAAAAAAATAAGAGTTGTCACGTAACTTTCAATTTCAGACACATCAAAATTTCACTTTGCGTGCCTTATCCTTTGCAAATTTTCATCATGCGTATATATATATATTGCCCAGGCCAGCTCACATCAAGCGTATATATATTGCCCAGGCCAATCCCCTGGTGGAGATAGGGGGTTCATTTGAACCCCGATATCTCCAGGCATCTAGTGGGTCATGGAGGGTGTCAATCGAAAGACCTGAGCATGGCCTTTCGAATGATACCCAACATGACTAGGTATAAAGTAAAAAAAAGAAAAAAGAAAATAAAAACATATTTTTTTTTGTGTGTTATTTTTATTAATGGAGCAATATTGTTCACATTGCAATTATAATGTGAACGATGATGCTCTAATGATTTTTTTCTATGGGGTGCGTTTGCTATAAATCACGTAATTCCCGCACAAAATGGAACGAGTCCCCATTTCTAATTTTTGTACAAGCGCACCCCATAGAAAACATAACCGCAAACGCTCATGTGCTAAAATGGGAAAAAAAACAACACTTTACACACTGCAGATGATTAAAAATTGAATTTTTATTGCATTTTTTTCATAATATACAGCTAGGACAGGACGTATACATATAAAAATGATATATTATGAATCTGCGGAGTCTGCCGGAAAGAACGATATCTAACATGTCGGTCATTTAACAAAATGTGGCTTCAGAATCGCGTTTAAACATGATGAGCGAAAGTGGTAAAAATGAGCTGAGCACACAGCGGTGAAATACAGCATATTAGAAGTTTTAGGAGGGAAATTAACACTTCTCAAATCTCAATCAGAAGCAGACACCACCCCACCCCCTCACCCTCAGTATAGTCTACAATGTATCAAATTGATTGGACCAGACTAAAACATCTGTTGTTGTTATGACATTTGAAAAACACAGGTCATTTAGAGTTGAGAATTTTTGCACGTACACATTAGTTTTTAATTCAATATCTAATAAACTTTTGCTTATAATATTTTGCAGTAAAGAGTCTCTTTATTTCTAAATTTGTTAGTATTTTTTAAGCATTTTCTATACTTTTTTCAAAATTTCCTTTTTTTTTCGAACTCGAACCGAACACACCCAAAAAGTTCGAACTTTCGAACACCCAAAGTTCGGGTCGAACTCCGAACCGAACAGCTCATCCCTAGCCTATATCCTAATGTCAAAGTCAACACTGTTAGTACCTTGGTAATTACTTTTCAATCAGCATTTTCTTTTAGGTTTCAGGCTACAATTATTAATATAGCACATTTATTGTACAATGGGTAGGACAATAAAAGCAAACAAAAAAGTTTGACAAACAGAGAACAACAGTGCAATAGAGCCAGATTATTAAAATGTTTCCACATTATGCATTAAAGAAAATAAAAGATGATTTCTGAAGGACCCATACAGGGTTATTCAAAGAGAATCGAAACGTCACCGCACATTCGGTGACTTTTCGTTCTCTTCAATTGGGGCCGATTCAGCGATCCCATTTCAGCGACCCTGCGGTCAGTGGCGTAGCGTGGGTTGTCAGCGCCCGGGGCCAGCCAAGAATTGTGCGCCCCCCCCAACCTGTGGACACGTTATCGATATTGCCCCAGCTCACACATGGATTTGCCCCAGCCAGTTCACACATGAATATTGCCCCAGCTCACACATGAATATTGCCCCAGCTCACACATGGATTTGCCCCAGCTCACACATGGATTTGCCCCAGCTCACACATGGATTTGCCCCAGCCAGTTCACACATGAATATTGCCCCAGCTCACACATGAATATTGCCCCAGCTCACACATGGATTTGCCCCAGCTCACACATGGATTTGCCCCAGCTCACACATGGATTTGCCCCAGCTCACACATGGATTTGCCCCAGCTCATGGATTTGCCCCAGCTCATGGATTTGCCCCAGCTCACACATTTGCCCCAGCACACGGATTTGCCCCAGCACCTCATGCATTTGCCCCAGCACATGGATTTGCCCCAGCACATGGATATGCCCCAGCTCATGGATTTGCCCCAGCTCATGGATACTGCCCCAGCACATGGATATGCCCCAGCTCATGGATTTGCCCCAGCACATGGATATGCCCCCCAGCACATGGATATGCCCCAGCACATGGATTTGCCCCAGCTCATGCATTTGCCCCAGCTCACACATGGATTTGCCCCAGCTCACACATGGATTTGCCCCAGCTCATGGATTTGCCCCAGCTCATGGATTTGCCCCAGCACACGGATTTGCCCCAGCACCTCATGGATTTGCCCCAGCACATGGATTTGCCCCAGCACATGGATATGCCCCAGCTCATGGATTTGCCCCAGCTCATGGATACTGCCCCAGCACATGGATATGCCCCAGCTCATGGATTTGCCCCAGCTCATGGATTTGCCCCAGCTCATGGATTTGCCCCAGCACATGGATATGCCCCTAGCACATGGATATGCCCCAGCTCATGGATTTGCCCCAGCACATGGATATGCCCCAGCTCATGGATTTGCCCCAGCACATGGATTTGCCCCAGCTCATGGATTTGCCCCAGCACACGGATTTGCCCCAGCACCTCATGGATTTGCCCCAGCACATGGATTTGCCCCAGCACATGGATATGCCCCAGCTCATGGATTTGCCCCAGCTCATGGATACTGCCCCAGCACATGGATATGCCCCAGCTCATGGATTTGCCCCAGCTCATGGATTTGCCCCAGCACATGGATATGCCCCTAGCACATGGATATGCCCCAGCTCATGGATTTGCCCCAGCACATGGATATGCCCCAGCTCATGGATTTGCCCCAGCACATGGATTTGCCCCAGCTCATGGATTTGCCCCAGCCCATGGATATGCCCAAGCTCATGGATTTGCCCCAGCATATGGATATGCCCCAGCTCATGGATTTGCCCAGCACATGGATTTGCCCCCAGCACATGGATTTGCCCCAGCTCATGGATTTGCCCCAGCTCATGGATTTGCCCCAGCTCTCAACTGGATATTGCCCCAGCTCATGGATATGCCCCAGCTCTCACCTGGATATTGCCCCAGCTCCCGGGCAGCGGGAGTGCCTGCCCGCCCCGGTCCTGAACAGTGTGCGAGTCCGTCCTGTTGAAGGGGAGGCGGCTGCGTGCGTGCGCAGGTCACGCGGTCCGGCCAGTCAAGTGGTACAGAGACTCAGTACCACCTGATTAGACGGACCACGTGACCTGCGCCTGCACGCAGCCACCTCCCCTTCAATCAACAGGACGGACTCACTGTTTAGGACCAGGCAGCAGCACTCCCGCTGCCCGGCATCTGGGTCCCCTCAACCCGCGGGCCCTTGGGCGGCGCCCGAGGGCCCGGCGGGTCAGTCGGGCCACAAGTTTTAGGGGCGCATAATTTCAAAAGAAATTATGCGCCCCTAACAAAACTGCGTCCGGGGCCACGGCCCCCCTGCCCCCCCACGCTACGCCACTGCCTGCGGTGTATTAAGCAAGCACCACAGGACTGTCGAAGCGCAGGGAAAAGCTGCTGCAAACCCGACGAAAAGTCACCGTAAAAACCCGGCGAATGCACGCCGAAACCCACAAAAACATCTGGATTAACCCGCCGAAGACGCCGGAAAAACCCAAGCAGGAGCCGATCACACGCAGCACAGCCGCCAGAAAAAGCTGACCCCACAGACGAATGGAGTGAATAAATTAGCAAAACAGTTTGCTTCAATGTTTGAAAAGTGAAACGCTGTTTGCAAAAAAACTACTAAGCGAATATGTCTGAAATTTACATATGAGGTCCAGGGAATGGTAATAAAAAGGGCTGTTACAGAAAAAATAAGTAAAGTTAAAAAAAATCTGACTTTTTTGAAACAAAATAAAAATCCAGAAAAATGCTTAAAATATCCTAATAAATCTATAAAGAGACTCTTTACTGCAGAATTTTAGAATGAACGGTTTATTAGATATTGAATTAAAACGAGAATATTTTTAACATTGAAGCCTATGGGATTCTCCTGAATAAACCTGTCGAATGAAACCACCGAATAGCAGGGCATTAGGGGAACCTTTCACTGCTGGTTTGTGTTCTTTGAATAGCCGAAGCAGTGCTTTTTCATGGGGATTTCACTGCCCTCGAACAGGCACTGAATGTGCAGGCAATTCGCCAGGTTTTGGTGTATTGCCTGCTCTCTGGATAGCCAAATGGCCAAGAAAGATAACCGAACGCTGATTTTCAATGTTCGGTTACCTTTCTCCAGCCATTCGGATCTCTTTGAATAGCCTTGATAGGCACCACATGACAGTACGTACACCTATCATATAGCTTTTTTTGTTACAAACCACAAACTGGAATATAAATAAAACAAAATAAATATTGCATGCCTGTACTTTTAATATCCTTGTAGAAATGTTGTTCATTTCTTTTTTTTATTTTGTTTTGTAATAGTATGTTCGGCAACCAATGGGGATAAATAACAAAGAACACCATAAGCCGAGGCATTAAGATTGGTGAAGTAATCTAAAACCAATTGACTGCGTAGAACTTTCTGAAAGAATTGAGCGATTCCCAGGCGTGAGGCTAACATTTTTGTATCCCTTGCACAGTCTCACAATGAACATCTTTGAAGATTGGGTTCCACTTGCTCTGACTTTGGGCATTGTTTGCTAAAACCTGCTATTCATGCCGAGACAATAATGTATGCATGCTCTTTTTAGGAGACTATTCGGTATGAATGACAATAGTTGTTGAGGACCAGGATCGGGAACTTCTGTCTTGAAAGACTCTCAGAAGATCCAAACTTCTTCTTCTGCTGATTTCAAATTATTATCAGAATCCACCAGTAGCTTCACTAGATCACGGTCTAGACCTCTACACAACATCTTACACCAATGGTGTGTGTTTTCTTTAAACAAATACGAAGACTCATCTGTAAGTCTTATTTTCTTAAACCATGTAGACCAAGGGTCAGAAAACTTGGCCTTCCAGATGTTTTGGAGCTACATTTCTCATGAGGCTCAGCTACCTTAATGAGTGACTGAGTATCACGGAAGATAAACTTCCGAAACATCTACGGGGAACAATGTGGACTGAAGATGAAGACTGTGGACTGGGTTAATGTTCTTTTTAAATTCACAATACTCTTTCATTCCTCTTTAAAATTCCTCCTGTTATTACCTTAGAATTATATTTTGTAGTCGTTTGGTTCCTTTTTGGCATGATTAAGGCCATATGGGCCGAAAAGTCACCTTATCTCCATCCTAAATAAAGATCCACGCATACTCCTATCACGGAATCTGTTTGGTTGTAATTCTGCAATCTGTCTTCTATATTCCCTGTCTGTCCTCCCATAATATCCTTCAATATACTTGTTTACTCTTATTCTCTATTATTTTGCCAGATCTCTATATAACCACTGCCTCTCAGCATTGTGCGAATTCTTCCTCCTATTACAGTCCACCTCTGACTCCTGACACCGCTGCTCTAATCCTATTCTTCCTATTCTAGTGTGGTAACCACATGCCATATACAGGTCTATTCAAAGAAAGGTGAAACTCAGGAGAATGACTGGAGAAATGAAAAATCTAGGACAAAATAGCCAAACTAGAAACATTCTCCCTTTTATCTCACTTTCCAAATCTCCTATTTGGTCTAGATTGTTGTCTTCTCCCGCCAGTTCTCCTAGTTTTCACCTTTGTCTAAACAACCCAATAAATGTAGATATTTAGTGTGTTGCTAGTTTGTCTAGCAGTCACTTTATATTGTAGATCAATTGTACTTTTCAATGTTATATAATTATTCCATACTTCCATTATACCGTACAATCGAGCGAATGGGGCTTTCATTTACACTTCTTTTCATGACTGCCAAAAATTATTTTGTAATTATATATATTGACCCTTCAGTGAGTCAATTATTTGACTTTCACTTGCTATTTTTTTTTTAGAAAGGATTTTACCAGGAAGGATACATTGAGATTTCTCTCATTTTCAAGTATGTCCTGTGTGGCGAGTATGTGCATCTGTGCTGTTGAGTTTGGATAGAAATACACTACAGGTGTTAGGATAAACAGTAATAATAAAAAATGAGTATTTCCAGCAAACCATTTTGTACGAGTGTTTATGCAAACAGAAAATAAAAAGGTTTTCCCAATAGTTCCACATTTTGTATGATGCACATCAGTACTACAGAGTGTTACAGATACCCTGTTAGCCGGAGCAGCTGTATCATCTGACATACAGGACACACACACACAAAGGAGAAAGTTAGGTTACCATGGCAACATAAAAACAGAGTGTACACAGTTTAATCTTTTGATGAATGGTAATTTCTCTCTTTAAATAGACCGCACATGTTATTTGTATATTTTATCTATCATTGAATGTGAGCGTCGGTATTTTAAATCGTTAAACATACACCGGCAGGGCACATGTTTCTTAATAACTACTTGTTATTCCCCTGGTGCAACATGGACCAGGGCAGCCCAATCCCACCTAAAAAGAATGAAGAAAGATACACCGGACATGCTAGAAGAGAACCTTGGTGGTCTTTACTGACGGCACATCACACACACCGTTTTGGACCTTTATAGAGCCTTTTTCCATAAAAAGGCTCATGAAGGGTCAAATGTTGTGTGGTATGTGCCCTCAATAAAGCCCACCAGTATTTTATATTGCATCTTGAAAAGTGCATGAAGCCAATAAGGGACTGGTGGGGGTGGTATGTGAGGAGCAACGGGTGAGAAATATAATTCTGGCAGTAGCATTCGATACGGATTGTAAGGGGGCAATGGGGGGGGGGTGGCAATAGGGAGTTTTAGAATTTAAGTTGTGATATAATAAGCACTAGAAGGAACATCTTAGATTTATCTTGTGTAGACATGAATGAGGTTATTAATGTAGAAATTACATGATTTGGTGACTGTCTTGACATGGGGAGAAAATGTAAGGTCAGAGTCAAAAGTGACACCAAGGCAATGTGTCATGCCCCATGACTCAGGGTTTATTTGTATATTTTAATGTTATGTGTTGAATCTGCCTTTTGTTGCTTTTTCAGCTATTATTTCATAGCTATTTTGTTCTTTCTGGGTTCCTTTAGCCTTGCTGTATCCAGCTAGCTCCACCCCTTTTGGTTCAGTCTAGTTTCTGAGGTACTTACTGGTCACCTAGCAACCATCTTTGCTCAATGCTGGACAGAACTATTGTCTTTTCACCTGCAATGCTGTACACTATTACAAAGATTGTCAGTCTGATCATTAAAGTTTTCAACTGGATTCATCTTTCTACGTGTCAGTTTTGCTGAGGTGACACGGTTTGCTGAACTTTCATTGTGTGAGTACTGGTCAATACAGACTTAGCTAGTCTCAAGGAACCACGCCTCACAGCTTTGCTAGGGAGGCAGAATACAATGAGCTTGAGGTGTTGGGTTGATGAGCATCCCATTAACAAGCAGCGAGCTGGATGGTGGAGTTTTTTTTTTAGACAGAAGGAAAAAAGAGAATTTCAGTTTTGGCAAGATTTACAGGGTTATTCAGAGAAAGGTGAAAACCAGGAGAACTGGCAGAGAAGAGAACAATCTAGACCAAATATCCGATTTGGAAAGTGAGATAAATGGGAGAATTTTTCTGGTTTGGCTATTTTGACCCAGAATTTTCACTTCTCCAGTCATTCTCCTGAGTTTCACCTTTACTGAATAAACCCATTAGTTTCCAGACGCGAGAAGACATTAAGTTAGAAATAAATGAAGGCAATTAGTGACACAGTCCAGTACAGCAGAAATGAGATCAGGGGAGGAAAGGTTTATATTGGTGTCATCAGCAAATAGGTGGTACTGAAATCCGAAGGAGCTGTTGAGTTTGGATAGAAATACACTACAGGTGTTAGGATAAACAGTAATAATAAAAAATGAGTATTTCCAGCAAACCATTTTGTACGAGTGTTTATGCAAACAGGAAATAAAAAGGTTTTCCCAATAGTTCCACATTTTGTATGATGCACATCAGTACTACAGAGTGTTACAGATACCCTGTTAGCCGGAGCAGCTGTATCATCTGACATACAGGACACACACACACAAAGGAGTAAATTAGGTTACCATGGCAACATAAAAACAGAGTGTACACAGTTTAATCTTTTGATGAATGGTCATTTCTCTCTTTATATAGAACGCACATGTTTTGATTCCGACATCCAGGTTTGCAGAGCATTTAAAGTTTATTCATCTTTTTATTCCCATTTCCGTCCTTTGAATTATGTAGTTCCGTCTTTTGTTTCTTTTATTCTGTGTGCACCGGTCGGCCTGAAACTACACATGAATAATTTACTCTACTGTACACTCCACTGCCAGTGTGTGTCTGTTGTAGGTTTCATCCTACAAGTCCTAAATGCCGCACACAGAGCTGAATGAGGCAGGTTGTAAAAACACATTGATGGGCATAATAAAAGTACAAATAAAATATGCATCTAAAAAATTATACGTATCTGGTAGGCGCAACAACAGATGCTTTTGGAGTTCAGATGTCTCTGGCATATTCGTACTCCATAATATGGTTAAAAAAGAAGCAAACAGAATTATTAGTTTGTTATTATTAGTTTGTTAAAAATACTGAAAATCACACAACTGATACAAATATGCCACTCACAAACGTTGAGCCCCAACACTGGCTCTGAGTGGAACTGCACTTTTGGGTGTTTTTTCTTCCTCCTTGTTAGCAGGTGAACCCCACCTTATTGCAACGTTATTTTCTCCAGTCACATAATGTAGATGGTGGAGTCTGTTAATGTCTCTATGTGGTATTATATACACTTTTTAATTACAGTAAAATTAGCCACAGTAAAATGTTACTGTAATTAAAAAGGGTATGTAATACCACATACAGACATTAACATACTACACCAGTTGATAAAGCTGCTTGGAGCGGCAAAACGCGTCCTGGGGTTCATGTCTGTTCCGTTATTCTAAATTTGTTTTAATAAATTTTTTTAAAGACCACATCCCGGAGTCCTGAGCGTTTTTTATTCGGTTATTCCACAATAAAAAATCCATAGGCGTTCCACCTCGAGCTTTGGTAGCTCCACCAAGAGTAAGTCTTGACTCAGCAGAACATAATGCAAACTGTATGCTCTGATTTGCACTAGGAAAGCGCCTTCTTTCCCTTCCCTTTCCATATGTCTCCATCTACATTATGTGACTGGAGAAAATAATGTTGCAATAAGGTGGGGGTCACCTGCTAACAAGGAGGAAGAAAAATCACCCAAAAGTGCAGTTCCACTCAGAGCCAGTGTTGGGGCTCAACGTTTGTGAGTGGAATATTTGTATCAGTTGTGTGATTTTTCACTATTTTTAACAAACTGCACCATAATTCTGTTTGCTTCTTTTTTAACCATATTATGGAGTACGAATATGCCAGAGACATCTGAACTCCAAAAGCATCTGTTGTTGCGCCTACCAGATACGTATAATTTTTTGTATAATATGGTGGGCTATATTACAAAGCTGGTGTTAACTTAACCAGAGCTGTTGTAAACTTACCAGAGCCATTATACCCTATGGAAAAAATGACGTCGTGCCCATACTCACCGGAGCGGCTGCAACAGTCAGGAGCAACAGCCCAGTTAGTGTATAAAACATAACCAGAGAAAAAAAAAAATTGTCATCTGCGCTCTTTTCTATGTATTCCATGTACAACAAAACACTATGAGGTTTTAGTTTGTTTCAATGGAAATTGCAATGTAAGCTCACTCGCCCCTTCAAGGCACCCCTTTATAGATTGAGTACCTAACCAATGTACCAAAAGCTGCTCTACTGAGCAGCTCCAAGCCCCTTCTGCTGCTTTTCAGCTAAGGAGAGGCAGAGATATGGTGGGTTTTATTTATACACGCACCAAACACTTCCCATTTGGGGTTAAAAAAAAAACCATGGAAAGAGGAACAGCAGCAAAACGACGAACTGCTGTTACAATCATAATATACATACATACAGAAAAAATGACGTCGCGCTCATACTCACCGGAGCGGCTGCAACAGTCAGGAGTTACAGCCCAGTTAATGTATAAAACATAACAAGAGAAAAAAAAGTTGTCATCTGCGCTCGTTTCTATGTATTCCATGTACAACAAAACACTATGAGGTTTTAGTTTGTTTCAATGGCCATTGCAATGTAAGCTCACTCGCCACTTCAAGGCACCTCTTTATAGAGTGAGTACCTAACCAATGTAACCAAAAGCTGCTCTACTGAGCAGCTCCAAGAGATATAGAGGTGCCTTGAAGTGGCGAGTGAGCTTACGTTGCAATGGCCATTGAAACAAACTAAAACCTCATAGTGTTTTGTTGTACATGGAATACATAGAAACGAGCGCAGATGACAACTTTTTTTTCTCTTGTTATGTATTATACCCTATGGAGCTGTTAATTTAACAACAGCTCTGGTTAAGCTAGCACCAGCTTTGTAATATAGCCCGGTTTAGGGGAAACCACTGTTTTCTGGTGTGGCACTGGAGTTCTGGTGGTTACGACGTGTTGTGTGGCGCTTACCATCTGTCATAAATATATGCATGTAACTAAACTGCATCCCTCGCTAAGTTGTGCTAATGTTCTAAAAAAAACATGTTCAATTCCATAATATAATATATACAGTTGATAGAAAAAAAGGTTAATGCGGGGAAAAAAACATTGATTTAAGATTTTTTTAAAGCAATAAGGTCTGTCATGTTTTCAAATTTACACAATATCATAGTATACCCTTTTTATGTCGGGTCAGAAAAATAGACTCATCCAATGTCATAAATTGAATATCAGCAACTACATAATATTATTCAGACATTGATTATGCAGTATTGTCTAAATATTCATTGCATTTCAAACACCATTTCTTTTAGCTTTCTATTTTATAAGAAGTCATGTAAGTATAAGAACACTGCTACAGGTCGTATTTGTATACTGCAGTAAACACAGCGTATGATTGATCATAGATTGAACAGTTTGGCCTCAATTCAAAGTGTTCCCTTCTCCCTGCTGTATGATAGAAGAGCAATGAAGATTGGCCCACGAGGTCTCCTGTAGGAAGTGTGAGGAAGGGAAAATGCCTCTCCTTTATACTAGGTCTGTGGATAACCAGAAAGAATAAATAAAGCCTTGAATGAGAAATCATCCCCCTGTCAGTCATGAAATAAAATGAAAATTATACTTCTGGGGGTAACTTTATTGTGCATTGCACTATTTGATAGAGGAGAGCATGGCTGAAAAATTTGTTTACTTTCAAAATAATTTAGTTTTCGTAATTTCGTTTCGTAATTTCATTACGTTTTGATTCGTTTCCTGTGTTTCATTATGTCGTTTTCATTTGGTATCTCGGATCACTAAAAAAAAAAATTGTAATTTGGGATCGATTTGATATCAATTTGAATTTTGGATCACTAAATAAAGCCCCAACAAATCAAATTTTTCTGCTAAAAGGCATGCTAGGGTTAAATATTGAGCTGTCCATTGGCCAGTGGTGCTGACGACAGATTCAGCACCACAGGCCAATTTACAGGGACCGGGTCCTTTGTGAAACAGTCAAGCGAATCTGATTTGTTTCATAATGTCGTTTGATTTAGTACTGACTTGTATGTATGTAAGTTGAGATCAAGTTGATATTTGGTATCAATTCGACTTTCAAATCACTAAATAAAACCCCAATGAATTAAATCCTGCTCAGGATTCATTTAAATCAATGGTTCTCTTGTGAAACAATATAATGAATCAAATTCGTTTTATACCATTTCGTTTAGTTTTCGTTTAAATTCGGATGAAATCATTTCATTATTTCGGAAGTACTTCTGAAATATAAATTAACAAATTTCATAAAGAATTGAGATTTGTTACAAAACGATTGCACTCCTCTACTATTTAATACATATTTAAAATAAGTTTTTGTATCAGGGTGTAAGAAAGAAAGTGGAGGGTCCAACAATGACCTGTACCACCTTGGGGGTATTTGTCAACAAACACATGGGTGATAAACCCTATGCCTTCATCCTTAAACTACTGTTGACACCTGGTGGGGGAAGCCCAATAAAAAGGGGATACCCACCCCTCAGGACCACCTGGGTGACTAACAATGTAAGGCGTATTATTTTTTTCTTTTGTAAATATAATTTTTATTATTATATTCAAGTATATAACATCAGAAAACAATTCCCGGCGGTGTGAAAACCTTATGCAGAACTATATGGGGAATAAGGAGTGGGGGAGAGAAAAAAAGGCGTAATTTTTTAAAACCATAACCTTTACAAATTTTACTTAAAAAACACGTTGGTTGCAATACACTCAATTCACACATATTGCTTACATACAAATTATTAAAACACAAGAAATCACCCCACCCGCCCTGCATATATTTAGGGTAACAGTGTTAATTGCTCTATGGAAAATGGGTAAATCTGTCCTAACTGTGATAAACAAATTTGCCTAAGAGACATATGGAGACCTGCTATTATAAATGTACATTATATTCTAGCCAAACCAATATGTTATATCTCAAAAGGTCATGCGGACTATTCAATTACCCCTATTGCTTAAGGCAAAGGATAATCGAGTACTTATATTCACACCCAAAGATTCATTTATATCCGCCCTTCACCGCCAGATGTCTACTGTAAACTACTTTTAAATCAGCAGTTTCAGTAAAACTAGTAAATAATATTTTTATTTGTAAGAGGTTATAACAATATTTCCTTGTTTTACTGAAACTCTGAGCGTTGTGATGAGCAGCAGTCAGTTACTGTAACAGCTGAGCCTGATACATTGTACTGAAAGCTAATTTAACAAGCAGCCGATATCAGCGCTCACAACCACTGGATTTAAAGATACTTTGTATCTCTGTGGGGGAGACAGACAGGATTATAAAAGCAGGGGAGAGGGAAAATATTAATGTAAATCGGTCTGAAAGCTCAGAGAAGAGATGACTGGTGCAAATTAATTTTTATAGTAAAATAAAGCACTTTAAATCCAGGGAAAACATTCAAATAAATCACACTGAAGGCTCATAAGGACAGAGTAACTGAGAGCTGGATACTAAATGTATCAGACGTAAAAAACCCTTTATAACAAGCAGCACTGGGAGAAGGGACTTTATATAAACATGTATTATAGATGAGGAAAGGGGGATAGTGCTCCTGGATAATATAAAATGTATCAGACCTAAGCCCCTATTATGCAGAGCGGGAGGGGAGATAACACACATTTTATAAAGTCCCTCTCTTCTCCCAGCGCTGCTTGTTATAAAGGGGTTTTTACTATCCAGCCCTCCTATCATTAGCTTTCAGTGTGATTTATTTGTTTTCCTTCTCCTGCTGCTTTTATCATCTTAAGTAAAGGTTTCCTCTCCTGTGCTGGCTGTCTGTGCTGCCAGTGCGTATTCTGGAGCTCTATCACTGTCATATTTTCGGGTAGGGGTCGGGAAGGATTACGCATACAAACCTTTTCTGTAGTTTTGCAATGTTGCACTCTTCATTGCTGGTCTCCTTCACTCATCAATGTAATATTACAAAAAGGACTGAAACTAAAATGTAGTGCAATTTCGTTTTTTGGACAGAGCAGTTTCGTATCTCTTGAGTCAAACGAAAACTAAATTATCCCCAAATTCGGACTAAATATTTTTAGTACTAAAACGAATGCACGTGTCTATCTCAAACAGAGGTCACAATTTAGCAGGCTAGATCAACCCAATGTGTGTATCTCAAGTCACTTAGAAAATGGTCTTATCATGGAGAAGATGATGAGTTCTCACATGAGGTGTGTACATTGTGCAATGCACTCTTAAGTTCCCACCCTTTTCTTGCACACATGGAACATTTATGCCTATACTGACTGTCAATTATCATATTCTTTATTATGAACCAATTAAGGAACATCTAAAAAGTGTAGATGTGTCCATATGGTGGACAAGCAGAATCAATTCACCCAGTATGCAGTCCCTCTGTGCATGCCTACAATGCTTCCATTTAATGATCTTTATTCTTCAATAATTTAATCCTTTAACACCGCTTGGAGGACTATGCCATCCTCGCATAAGACAGGCCTAAATGCCGCATGGCGGAATAGCACGCCCTGCGGGTTTTGTGGCCCTGCTCTGGCCTGCCACCCTCCCTAATGGACGATTGTCACCATTGGCTACAGAATGACTGCCTGAACTCAGACAGTCCCCTGTAGCCAATGACATCAATTGACCCGCTGGAGGAGGACCATGGGCATGCTTTTCTGCCATGCAGCGTTTAAGGCCGCCCATTTCCCAGCAGACCCTGGCATTAAGGGGTGAAGTCTTATTTTTACTGTTTTTGAATGTTACATATAGTAACTATGAGTTACAGTTACTAATTCTCTTGAACAGTCCCCTCACTCTCACCAATGGATTCCTACAGCCTCTCTCCCTGCCTCGGTTCCTTTCATCCATCTCCTTGTATCACATTTCTGTTTTTCTCTCCCTCCCTGTTGCAGTTCTTTAGTGCTTTGTGCCAATTAGAAAGAAATAACCAGAACAAAGCAATTATTGTTCAATGCTTTCATCAGAATGAAACTGCGTAATGTTAAAGTTATAATTTAAAGAATTAAGAATAATTAAGGCTTAGTGAGATGCCGACATTCAACAAGAATTGTGAACATCAAAGCTGTTAATAATGTAAAAATGTATTTGTTTTACTGATGAAAATATTCTGCGAGGTAAAAGGAGACCATGTCAATTTGGTTTTGTAAAATCAATATATTGTATTTTGTTTTACCCCTTTCTCAGTTAATTATTAATTTTTCAGGAGTTATTTTATATATTGCTGCAATTTTATATTCCCCATTTAGCACTGTTGACAATCAACACTTTTTTCGTAATTTAGTCTCTTAGTGAGTATTAAATGTTCTTTACGCCACTGGTACATTTGTTGTATGAAATAGGAATTAAATAAAAAAATGCTACATTTATAGAATATTGTAAAAGGTTAATAGGAATTGACAATTGAAATTAATTAAATTTAAAAAAATTACAATATATGTAAAAAAGTGGTCTAAATTTAAAATATAAACCTCCATAACATTAAACGTAATTTATTTAGCCTAAAAGTAGAATGATACTTCTGAATCTATTAAAGACAAACATTATAAACATGTTTTCATGACCATCCAATTTTAAATATCCTTTTTTCAATGCTAGTGATTACCACTATCCAATTTGTCAAAGCATATTTTAAGTAAGTTACATATATATTTAATAATATGTACATTGAATACAGTAAGAATTTCATCTGTGTATATTGATCGATATATTGGGCAATATTTTACAGATATACATATATAAAATATATATATATATATATATATAGAGACAGAGAGAAACCTATCTATAGATTTCTATACATTTAACAGTAAGACAGTTCTATTAAACTAATCTTTTGGAAAAAATTGTGTCTTTTTGTAAAGGATTATCAAAAATAAATGTAAAAAATATTTATAGAGGCTTTATGATCACGGGGAAAATATTTGAACAGCAACTTTGATCAGTTTAATCAATGCAATAACGACTTACCATGTTTCGCTAGTCACCTGGCTCCAGAACAAGCTCTCAGAGAGGTAGATCTGCGCTTAACAATAACTGGAGTTGAATAATTGCTCAGTTCACGTCTATCCTCTGCTGAACCCGCTCATCCAATGAATTATGCCCTTTACCTTTACCGAATGAAGTGCTGTGGAGCAGAAGACAATTTCAGTGATGTCAGCCTTTTCACTGTACCTACTCTTTTTTTCTGGCAATGCATTGTCACTGGCTTACAGGCTGCTTAGAACATGAGAGGGCAGGATAGTCGTCCATGTATGGTTGTATTGTATAGCTTCACGTAGTGGCTTTCAGTGGAATTTATTTTATTCTCTTCATGAGCAGTGGTACAACCGAGGCTTGAAAAAACAAACACCTGTTTGTCATCCATGAGTGATGATAAACTAGTGAAGAGTGAAGCACAGAAGAGGTGACCCTTTTGTTGGTCTCCTGCACCTCTACCAGTCATTCAATGAGTCTGTTGAGAATGAAAATTAGAAGAGATCCCCATCACTCTAAACTTCCCAATAAGGGAAGTAGAACATATATGAAAGCAGGGGTTAAGTCCTAAAAAATAAGCGTGGGAACTCACCAAGATTTCTGTCCACCAATTAGTACTTATCATCTCACACTTAACACAAACACACACACAGACCTGATGACCTTTTTATGTTTATATGTGTATTTTAAAAAAATATTAGAGGTGTGCATTTGTTTCGTAACAAAGCTCAATTCTTTCAAAATTCGTACTTCCGCAATAACGAATTGGTTTCATCCGAATTGAAACGAAACGGTATATAATGAAATTGATTCGTTATAAGGGCTGGATATTGGTGGAAGTTTCTGGCCCTAGAGGCTTGATTGAAAAGGGAGCACATGGGAATAGTTTCCCATTCACAGTTCTCCATTACAAGGCACAGTTCAGAGTAAGTCCTCGTGAGCGTCATGTATGTCTGTTCATATTGTGTGTGCAGTATGCACAGTGTGTTGTTTTTGCAGTATGTGTGGTGTCTATTAGACACTGTCTATGTACCTGTGTATATGCAGTGTGTGCCATGTGTGCAGTATACCAATGTGCGCTGTATGTTTTGTATGCAGCATGTGTACAGCATTCTGCGTTTGGAATGTTTATGTATGTGTATATATAATATATATATATATCTGTAAGTCAGTCTTCTAGCAGGGTTATCCAAAGAGATTCGAATTGCTTGAGAAAGGTAACCGAACGCTGAAAATCAGCGTTCGGTTACCTTTCCTGGCCATTCGGCTATCCAGAGAGCAGGCAATTCGCCAAATCCTGGCGAATTGCCTGCACATACGGTGCCTGTTCGGTCCCTGTTCGAGGGCAGTGAAATCCCCATCAAAAAGCACTGCTTCGTCTATTCAGAGAACACAAACCAGCAGTGAAAGGTTCCCCTAATGCCCTGCCATTCGGTGGTTTAATTCGGCAAATTTATTCAGGAGAATCCCATAGGCTTCAATGTTAAAAATATTCCCGTTTTAATTCAATATCTAATAAACCGTTCATTAAAAAATTCTGCAGCAAAAAGTCTCTTTATTTATAGATTTTTTAGGATACTTTAAGCATTTTTCTGAATTTTTTAAAAAAAAATTAAAAGTCCGATTTTTTTTTTTTTTTTTTTCAGTTTGCTTATTTTTTTTGTAACAGCCCTCTTTATTATCATTCCCTGGACCTCCTGTGAAAATTTCAGACATTTTCGCTCAGTAGTTTCTTTGCAAACAGCGTTTCTTTTTCCCAGATTCATACAAATGGTTTTTCTAATTTATTCACTGCCTCCTCTACGTCACAGCTGCTTCGGCTCTGTGTGATTCGGCTCCTTTTCGGCTCCTGTTCGGCTCCTCTTCGAAGGTTAATCCAGATGTTTTTGCTTGTTTTCAGCGTGCATTCGGTTAGTTTTCGGTGAGTTTACGGCAGCTTTTCCCTGCAATTCGGGGACCCTGTGGTGCTTGCTGAATACACCGCAGGTTCACCGAAATGCAATCGGCAAAAGGAACCGAATTGAAGAGAACGAAAAGTCACCGAACGTGCGGTGACTTTTCGAATCTCTTTGGATAACCCTGTAGGTCTCACTCACTAATTCTTCATAGATTAACTGCCTGGTGCTGTGGTCCTGTTAATTCATGTATACTAAAAATTAATTGAAGGATGCACTCAGGCTATGTCTTCAATTTTAATATAGGTTTCATTCTGTACAATGTATATTTTTCTATCATATGTCTTGTATGTTATAGTGGGATGCTGGACTACCTCCTTGGCTTGCACCCCAACCTGTTACATGGTTTACAGATTCCTCAATGAAGGACATATTTGAAACCTTGCCCAGCAGAAAGCCCCGGGAGGATAGCAGGCATGAGGTTAGCATAGAGTAGGACCTCCTGTCGGTGAGGTACATTGATGTTGTGGTAGACTTATACAATAGAAGTCATATAAAACCAAGTCAGGTGCTTTTAGATGTATGTTTGGGTGGAGTAGATGCTGGATGCACTGGATGCTGTGAGTCATCTTTAGCAGTCTCATCATCACCATTATGGAATACGTAGGTTTAGGTTGAGTACGGCCTTCCTGTTGTGATATATATATACACACACACAAACACAAACACAGACAACCTGATGAATTTAATACTTATTTGCTGGAAATAGTAGGAAAATGTTTTCTAAAGAAAAAAAAAAAAGAAAAAAGTCCCTGCATTTTACTTTGCTTTGCACCTGGCCCTGCAAACGCTAGAGCCCGGCCTGTTTGGATTAGCATGTTTGTAACTGTTACAGACAACTAATGAAAATTGCTCAATCAGATTGCTATTGTTATAGCAGCATTATAGTTTAAAAAGTTTAAAAAGCAGAATGTGCCATTGCATTTGAAGGTGGTTTTTTTTTTTTTGCATTCAAAAGCGTTTATTGAGGAAAAGAAGAAAAACATCATATACCGGTACCTTGCGAATGTAAACAAATACATAGAAAAGGCATTCAGAGCAACATACAGCAGTTGCTGGAGCCGACAATGGGGTCCTCCCATCAATTGAAGGTTTTTTTTTATCCTAGGACACTAGCATGAATTAAAGGAAAAGTAAACAGCTGTATTGAACATCTTTACATACTGCAGATAAGCCTAATGTACTGTATATTTTAACTGGTTCAAGGATATATGAACACTAATCCTCCTTTGTCAATCAACATCAATATTTTTTTCTATTTATTGTTGTGTTCTACCTTTATTAATTTTTTATACACGTCAGAGTACCGCCTGTAAAGAGAGGAACTTATGCGAGGTCTTAGTAAAATATTCAGGAGCGTGCATTAAAGTGCAGTCACCATTACCCTATGACTCACACTGGTAACAGTGTCAGCTGAAGGTTATGTTTGTTCAGAGACAGTTACTGGAGCCACTCAACAGAAGCAGATGGATATCCAGTATTTTGAAACAAGATCTATAGGTTTGCTTAGCATCATATGGGTAGCATTCCCATCACCTAGCTAATAAATTATGGATTCAAGTAAGCGTTCCCTATGGAAGACATGGCATAGAAAAGCCACTCTAGTGGCAACAAGCAAGCGAGATAACCATTGGAAGACACTCAGGGTTATTCAAAGAGATCCGAATGGCTGGAGAAAGGTAACCGAACGCTGAAAATCAGCGTTCGGTTACCTTTCTTGGCCATTCGGCTATCCAGAGAGCAGGCAATTCGCCAAATCCTGGTGAATTGCCTGCACAGTCGGTGCCAGTTCGAGGGCAGTGACATCCCCATAAAAAAGCACTGCTTCGGCTATTCAGAGAGCACAAACCAGCAGTGAAAGGTTCCCAAAATACCCTGCCATTCGGTGGTTTCATTCGACAGGTTTATTCAGGAGAATCCCATAGACTTCAATGTTAAAAATATTCCGGTTTTAATTCAATATCTAATAAACCGTTCATTATAAAATTCTGCAGTAAAGAGTCTCTTTATTTATAGATTTTTTTAGGATATTTTAAGCATTTTTCTGGATTTTTTTTAAGTTTACTTATTTTTTCTGTAACAGCCCTTTTTATTATCATTCATTGGACCTCATATGTAAATTTCAGACATTTTCGCTCAGTAGTTTCTTTGCAAACAGCGTTTCACTTTTCAAACATTCAAGCAAACTGTTTTGCTAATTTATTCACTTCACTTGTGTGCGGTGTAGGCTTTTTCCGGAGGCTGCGCTGCTTGTGATCGGCTCCTGCTCGGGTTTTTCCTGCGTCTTCGGCGGGTTAATCCAGATGTTTTTGCAAGTTTCAGCGTGCATTCGCCGGGTTTTTGCAGGGACTTTTTCGTCGGGTTTGCGGCAGCTTTTCCCTGCGCTTCGACGGCCCTGTGGTGCTCGCTGAATACACCGCAGGGTCGCCGAAATGGGATTGCCGAATCGGCCCGAATTGAAGAGAACGAAAAGTCACCGAACATGCGGTGACTTTTCGATTCTCTTTGAATTACCCTGACTGTCTGTATTCTTCATTGTACAACACCGGATGCAAAATATTTGTATCATCCATTGGCTTCTTTTTATTTAAGTGTACCTTGATTATGCTTAATTTTCAGCTAATTTGTACGTATGCCTTTGCTCTTCTTCTACTCCACGTCTCGTTCTGAATTTGTGTCTCATTATTTTGTGTTATATATGTTGATTCTGGAAAAAAAGTGCAACAGAGACAAGTCTTACGGAAATGACCCTCTGTGTCCAATTGTGTCTTGAAAATGTGTCATCAGGTATGACTCAGTTAACTACGAGTAATTAATATTTCATTTGTTATTGGAGAGCATTTGTATTCAAGTGGATACAACGGATTATGTTTGTCTTCTGGCATGAGAGAACACAGCTGCTAAAGAATAAACAAAGGAAACGCTTGAAATTTATTTTTTCAAATTACAATATAATGGTAATGGTTTAATCTGATCATGCATCACTAATTTACATCTTTTCTCTTAAAGTGAGGCTGTTATTCACCAGTAATAACTGAACCCAAGTAACTCAGTAGAAAGTAACCTACTAATTACTATATTAAGTATATTCTAGGGCTAAAACAGGATGGGGAGAGATGGAAGGGTTAAACCCTTAGCGCGCCCCCCCCCCTCATAATTTAACCTTGGGTTGAGTATAATCACCTCTATTCAGGCAGCCCAGCACTGGTACTGATCGGACAAGCTTCAGCTTCCATCGAAGCCGCAGCTCTCATGTCATCGGAAGCACAACGGATGCTTGAGTAAGTCTCCAACCAATCCAGTGCTTCTCAAGTCAAGCACATTGAGATTACTAGTTAAATACTGCTTTGCATTCCTTATAATTGCCCAGAAAGTAAGCCAATGAGCATTGATTGTCAGCTTTTCTGGCAAGGTAAATCCACCCTCGATCAAAGTGCTGAATCAGCTGTTCGGGATCCCCACAGAGTGGGGGGAGAGCATTCAGTCACTGATCAATTTGTGCTCAGGCTTCACAGTGTCTAGAGCAGTGGTTCCCAGCCACGGTCCTCAGGTACCCCCAACAGGTCATGTTTTTTAGGTGATATGATCTGCTGCTCAGTGATTGCAGGATTCAGTCTTCATTTCCCCAAGGTGATCCTTAAAACCTGGCCTGTTAGGGGTACTTGAGGACCGGGGTTGGGAACCACTGGTCTCGAGCATCCCTTTAAACACACACATATATATATATATATATATATATATATACTTTCCCCAACGGAAACCGTTCATAAAATATATTCTCTAGGATGTGGCTGGACCTCCATTTGCTTTAGAACAGAGTTGAAGGTTCAGCTTTTGCAAGTACTGGTCTTCCTTCTTGTACTTAAAAAAGGACAATGGTATCACGAACAGCGAATTGTGGAATGCAACTACATCAAAAACATGATATTTTCCCAAGAAAATATTTTGTACTTATTAATATTAGAGAGTTTAAATAATATTCTTGTAGTATTTCTGCTGCGTCAGGATTCCATTAATGCAGTGTTTCTCAAACCTGTCCTCAGGACCCTCCGCCTCGCCACTTTTCCAGATATCTGATGCACAGCACAGGTGATATGATTTGCTGCTCAGTGATTGCAGGATTCAGTCTGCATTTCCCCAAGGTGATCTGCAAAATCTGGCCTGGTTGAGTATCCTGAGGACAGGTTTGGGAAACACTGCATTAATGGATAATGGACTTGTTCATATTTCCCTATGATGTTCTTTTTTGTGACCAAGAGAGAGAAATCACAAATACTCTTTGATGAAAAAAGATGTCAGCCACATCTGAGATCAGCAATTGAAATTAATTGAAATCTTGAGAATCAAAAGACACGTGTATAGTTTTCCAAATGTGCACCTGATGGAAATTGTTTTCCAAGTTAAGGCCGGGGACAGACGAGCGCATTGACTGCGCACAGTAACGGATGCACTTTGTATCAGTTTTGACGGATGTTGAAAAAAAAAAAAAAAAAACCTGTATGCAGGGGTTTCTCTACGTTCATGTAGCTTTTTCACGTCGATGCCATTTTGGAGTCCATTGCAACATGCGTTGCCCACACGTGAAAAGTGCGCACATGCTTAGTGTGTAATTGTTCTCTATTGACTCCTTTGAAAAGCTACGACGGACAGCAAGCAGTGCGGTCAGACGGACGCAAAAAAGTGCGCTCGTCTGACCCCAGTCTAAAACGTTGATTTACGATTTGGCACTATCCAATTGTCTTGTTATTTAGGAAATGCATTGGAAAGCTGTTTATCCCGTGGAATATGCATTGCTTATTTGTGATTTGTAAAATAATTAGAAATTTCCTATTAGTTAAGAATCATTTCTTGCCGTGTTTGAGAATTTGTTTTTCAATATTTAACTAAATGGCAGCACTTACAGAACCATTTTTTGCTTCAGATATAAAATTATAATTGGATTGCATAGGAAAACATAAAATTAGATGAGAGTTGATGAAGTGTGTAAAGCTCAACAAGAGACAATAATTTTGTCTCCCAGACCAAAATGTAAATGATTATTTTCTGCATTGACTGCTATAGCACAGAGAGTTATATGTCTGTCTGCAGTTTCTAGTGTTGCACTTTAAGAGCTTCTTATGGAGTGTTTCTCATTTGAATAATTTATGCTTACCTTGAAGCACGTTGCATAGACAACTCATTAAGGAAAGCATAATTAAATGTTATGTTAAAATAATATTATTATGAGGTTTTGTTTATGCTTCATGGGGCGGAGGGAGCACTTTTAGACTTGTTCATATCTACATTGTGTATGCAATTTAGTTTATTGATGGATTTATTTATAAAGGATTTTACCAGGAAGGATACATTGAGATTTCTCTCATTTTCAAGTATGTCCTGGGTTCAAGAACATTGAGTGGTTACAGAAATACAAAATAGTAGAATGCAAGATATTAACACAAGACCAAATATACAGAATGTCACGAGGCGCGTGCGGTTCTGGTATGAGCCCAGCAGGCGGCGACACAGAGGGGAGGCCAGACATAGAATAACGCAATGCAGATTCTTTAATAAAACATAAATGGTCCTTAGCTTTAGTCCAGGGAGAGTTCTTGGAGAGTCAGTGGATTGTGGGTAATGCAGTCATAGACTGCAGACAGGGCCCACCAATGATAAATCTAGACAGCGGTACCTTGATCAAAAAGGTCAGACGGTGAGAACAACTGTAATCCACAGGTAGACAGATGGATACTGGATACGTAGGATAAGCTGGTACAGGAAGAGCAGGTTTGCACACAACCAAGTGACCTCAGTCAGGGAGAACAATGCAGACCCACTGCTGGCTGGGTCTATCTGCCTTTTAAGGAGGCTAAAACACAGATAGGCCTCAGCTGGAAGTCCAGGGCTAGAAAGGAAAGACCCAGGCTGGATCTCCAGGAGCCTGGTCCAGGTGCAGAGCCTGGGGAAAACCTGGAATGGAATCCAAGAAAAGGAGGATACATGGCAAAGTTCTAAGATCCAGGTGTGCAAGACAGGTACACAGGGTGGACCGTGACAGTACCCCCCCTGACGGGTGCCCACCGGGCACCGAGGCTGGAACAGGGGGATGGAGCATAAATCACCATCCTCTAATTAGAGTCCTCAGAAGAGATGTCGAAGTGTCGCCAGAGCTCGGAACAGCTCCTGAGCACTGCCAAGTGCTCCTCCCAGACTAGCACGCCAGAGGGCGTCCTGGTGTAGCCCGTAGGGGCAGGTTCTCTTGGGCACCTCTTGCCAGTCCAACTACCCGGATTCTGGTAGTCCTCAAAGACAGCAAGGAGTACAGCCCTTTCAGACTCGGTGTCAGAAAAGGTGTCATGGGCACAGCTCGGTGGTGACACTTCAGCTGCTGGGCTCGGTGCAGCAGCACCTTTGGCATGGCTCGGTGGGGCAGCGCCCTCAGCGATGACCAGTGGTGCAGCGCCCTTGGCACGGCTCGAAGGGGCAGCACCCTTGGCACGGCTCGGTGGGGCAGCGCCCTTGGTGACAACCTTGGTACTGTGCGGCTCAACGGTGGCATCCTTGGCGAGGCACGGAGGAGCAGCGCCCTTGGCGAGGCACAGAGGGGCAGCGCCCTTGGCGAGGCACAGAGGGGCAGCGCCCTTGGCGAGGCACAGAGGGGCAGCACCCTTGGCGAGGCACAGAGGGGCAGCACCCTTGGTGAGGCCCTTGGTACTGCATGGCTCAGTGGCGACCTGGGTACAGCACAGCTCAACAGCGGTGACCTGGGTACAGCACGGCTCAACGGTGGCAACCTTGGTGAGGCATGGCACTTGAGCGACCTCGGTACTGCACGGCACTTGAGCGACCTCGGTACTGCATGGCTCTGCGGCAACCTGGGTACAGCACGGCTCTTGCTGGGCAGTGAGCGGCTTGGCCTTATGGCGGCGTTGACGACCCTGTGGCAGTGATAGCTTAGGATAACCTGCGGTATGCAGGGCAGCGACAACTGGAGAACCTGCGGGATGCAGGCAGCGACAACTGGAGAACCTGAGGGATGCAGGGCAGCGACAACTGGAGAACCTGAGGGATGCAGGGCAGCGACAACTGGAGAACCTACGGGATGCAGGGCAGCAACAACTGGAGAACCTGCGAGATGCAGGGCAGCGACAACTGGAGAACCTGCGGGATGCAGGGCAGCGACAACTGGAGAACCTGCGGGATGCAGGGCAGCGACAACTGGAGAACCTGCGGGATGCAGGGCAGCGACAACTGGAGAACCTGCGGGACGCAGGGCAGTGACAACTGGAGATCCTGCGGGTTGCAGGGCAGCGACCTCTTGATATCCTGCAGGTTGCAGGGCAGCGCCCTCTTGAGATTCTGCGACGTGCAGGGCAGCGACCTCCATAGTCTGTGTCAAAGCAACCTCCATGGGCATATAAGGCTCCGAATCTGTGGGGAAGGTAGGTTCCATGTCCATGGGTTCCACATCAGCAGGCTTGGATGGCGGGGTTTCCAAGTTATCAGAGAGGGAGTCATCCACTGTACTCGCCACATCAGAGAAGGTTTCCCTAAATTCAGGTCTCTTAGATCTGGGTACCGGAGTATGGCGAGACTTGCCAACTGTGGTAGCCTGGCGAGGCCTAGCAGGAACAGAGACTGGTCGAGGTTTGGCTGTGGGCTGGCGAAGCTTGACAGCAGCTTGGCGAGACTTGGCAGGATTTGAGACTGGGCAAGACTTGGCCGTGACCTGGCGAGGCTTGATAGGGTGCTGTCGAGCTTTGGCAATTGGAGTTCTCTTGGACATTGATGGCAAGGACTCAGCAGGTAATGTCTTTTTGCTTTTAGCATGCACAGACACAGGAGGAGCAACCAGTTGAGAAGCAGGAGTAACAGGGTTGACTCTGGTCTGTGAGGGGGATGGCTTGGGTGGGCGCACAGGGCACGAAGATATGAAATGTGAGCCCGCACTACAATAGAAGCACAGTCCCAAAGACCTCCTCCTGGATCGTTCCTCCTCAGATAAGGGTCTCCTGCAGCCAGACATAGAAGTGAAAGGGCGCACCTTAGGTGAGGTGCCCCTTAATCCTTGCAGCACTTTAAGCAACATAGAGTCCAGTTGCTGCAGGAAGTTCTCCACAGCCATTTTCATGGATGCCACCACCGCCTGTATCACCGCAGACTCGTAATAAGATGGGGTCTGCATTCTGTCACGAGGCGTGTGCGGTTCTGGTATGAGCCCAGCAGGCGGCGACACAGAGGGGAGGCCAGACATAGAATAACGCAGTGCAGATTCTTTAATAAAACATAAATGGTCCTTAACTGCAGGCAAAAGAACAAAGGAAATAGCAATAAAGTCCAGGGAGAGTTCTTGGAGAGTCAGTGGATTGTGGGTAATGCAGTCCTAGACTGCAGACAGGGCCCACCAAGGATAAGTCTAGACAGCGGTACCTTGATCAAAAGGTCAGATGGTGAGAACAACTGTAATCCACAGGTAGACAGATGGATACTGGATACGTAGGATAAGCTGGTACAGGAAGAGCAGGTTTGCACACAACCAAGTGACCTCAGTCAGGGAGAACAATGCAGACCCACTGCTGGCTGGGTCTCTCTGCCTTTTCAGGAGGCTAAAACATAGATAGGCCTCAGCTGGAAGTCCAGGGCTAGAAAGGAAAGACCCAGGCTGGATCTCCAGGAGCCTGGTCCAGCTGCAGAGCCTGGGGAAAACCTGGAACGGAATCCAAGAAAAGGAGGATACATGGCAAAGTTCTAAGATCCAGGTGTGCAAGACAGGTACATGGGGTGGACCGTGACACAGATTAACAGAAAAATAAATATGTAGGAAATAAAGTCATTATGTTACATGTTTACAGGTGCATTTCGTATTGAGGTATGTTAATAGGGTAGTCTTAAGGGACTTTAGACTGGGGGAAGATTTGATGGCGTCTGGGAGGTTATTCCATATTTGCGGTGCTCTGTAGGAAAATGAGGATCGAGACACTTTCTCTTTGTATTGTGGTATTGCAAGTAAGGTGCCGGTCCTGGATTGGAGGATATAGGATGAGGGAACTGCCGGGGGAAGCAGCATATTCAGGTAGGGTGGTAGCTTCCCAGAAAAGTTCTTAAACACCAGGTTGGAAAGGTGAAGGGTGCGTCTAGATTCCAGCAATGGCCAGTTTAGTTCTTTGAACATGTCACAATGGTGGGTCATGTAGTTACATTGTAGCACAAAGCGACAGAATGAGTTATACAATGTAGTAAGTTTCTGGAGGTGTGTTTGAGGGGCAGCTGCATACACTACATCTCCGTATTCAATGGCTGGCATAAGCATTGGTTTAAAAGTATAACCATCCCTTTGAGACTCATTCCTGGTCACTCCCACATGACAATCTCTATGGATCTTAGTAGGAGCTTTAGTCAGACAATAAATCCTCGAATTTCATACGATAAATGAACTGTAAAGAAGTAGACACAAATTTTTTTTTAATATGTAGACTCCAATAATTTATTTAAATGGATGTACCTAGCTACATACATTAAGAATGTCACAAGTCAAACCTGGAATATCATACTTTGTAACAGAATTATTCATGTACTGGGTGTTAAGCCTGCCCGGAGGGCAGTCCATTGTTACAGAGTGTGGTTTGCAGGAGTGTTTGCAGACAATGTGGTGTCCTTGTGTGTTCTGTCCTATGTTTTTTTTCTTTATCGAGATTGTCTTTTTCTGCCTACTTTGAATATACAGGGTGTCCATAAAGTCTCTTTATCATTTCAAAAATTTATTACAAAGGCAAATGAAAAGACCGATAAGTGAAAATTATTACAAAATGGTTGGTGATCGGTGGATTGGAAGGAGTGGCCCAGTTTTCCCCTCCTGTATATGGCTGAGATTATAGGGCATTCCAGAGGTGGTTATTGATTTAGGATTATGTCTGGGGTGCGCACAGACACCATGTGGGAGACTTTAGATTCCTCTAAATTGGCTTGCTGAAGCTTTATTTACTTATCAGTCCATTGAATGCAATAGCTGCTCAGTTGCTAATATTTAATCCCAGTCTACGAATTCTTGCAATTTTTGGTGATATGATCAGACCCACACCATAAAAAGTATGTCTTTTTGCTGATGACACAAAGATTTGCAACAGGATTGACGTTCCTGGAGGGATCAGCCAAATGACAAATGATTTAGGTAAACTAAAAAAATGGTCGGAGCTGTGGCAATTGAGTTTTAATGTGGATAAGTGCAAGATAATGCACCTGGGACGTAAAAACCCAAGGGCTGAATATAAAATATTTGATACAGTCCTAACCTCAACATCTGAGGAAAGGGATTTAGGAGTTATTATTTCAGAGGATCTAATGGTAAGTAGTCAATGTAATAGAGCAGCAGGAAATGCTAGCAGAATGCTTGGTTGTGTAGGGAGAGGTATTAGCAGTAGGAAAAGGGAAGTGCTCATGCCACTGTACAGAGCACTGGTGAGACCTCACTTGGAGTACTGTGTGCAGTACTGGAGACCGTATCTCCAGAAGGATATAGACATCTTAGAGAGAGTTCAGAGAAGGGCTACTAAAATGGTGTACGGCTTGAAGGAGAAAAGTTACCAGGAAAGGCTTAATGATCTTAACATGTACAGCTTGGAAAAAAGACGAGACAGAGGAGATATGATAGAAACATTCAAATACGTAAAGGGAATCCACAAGGTAGAGGAAGGGAGTATATTTAAACGGAAACAAAGTAGCAAAACAAGAGGACATAGTCTTAGATTAGAGGGGCAAAGGTTTAAAAGTAACATCAGGAAGCATTATTTTACTGAGAGGGTGGTGGATACATGGAACAGCCTTCCAGTTGAAGTGGTAGAGGCCAAAACAGTAATTGAATTTAAGCTTGCATGGGATAGGCATAAGGCTATCCTAAACAAAAGATAAATCCAGGTAAAGTATCCATGTAATTGGGCAGACTAGATGAGCCGAAAGGTTCTTATCTGCCGACATTTTTCTATGTTTCTATATTTCTATGTCAGTAACCAAAGGTGTTCTCTGGGGTCATTCTGAAGACCTGGTGTATTTATATTCAATTTCTTTACCTTTTACAGTGGTGTATGGCTAGGGAGCACTTAAATAGACTACATCGCGGCCAACGTTTAAATAGTTTGTTAAATTACAGAAAAGATATTGCAATCACTAGTGGTGAGGATGTAGCTTAATCCTTGCATCATCAATGATTCTGTGGTGGAGCAGCTTCTGCATCAAGAGGTGCATTAAAGCTGACAACCAGCCATCTTTGTGTCTCAAGTCAAGGCACAAACGTGGCAAAGTGGTTTCAGGGACCAACAGAGAAAAGGTGACAGCAACAAAAGTGACAGAGTAGAGGAACAATGACAGTGAGTAGAGTGTAGTTTTAAAAGAGGTAATTATGGAAGGAGAGAGGATATAGATACAAACTTACACCTATACATTCACACACTTCAGACCACCTCAGAAACATCCATCACTCGCTCTACCTCACTCTTTCCTGCTATAGACTTATTTCAAATTCATAAAATTAGATGCTCAATAGAGTAATGCTTGTTAAAGTTGATTTATTGGAAAAAGCTTTAGTTCAGCACTCTGCAGATTCTGTATTATCGCTGCTCACTGTGATTTGCAAGAGTAACTAACAAGCGTTTTCTTGTTTAACCATGGAATGTCCCAGACTTGAAATTTGCAAACCGAGATCTGCAAGATCAAGAAAGAAGATTACTAGCAGTAGAAAATGTATACATTATATTTCTTAAAAACAGCAATGAGAAAATGTCAGATTAAAAAAATATACAATAGTATCATGCGATTTTACATCAGGTTTATTAAAATTTTGCAAAACCTCATATAATTAATAATAGTAATAAGAATGACGATCATGTAAAATAAAAAAAGTATACCCAACACTAAGGCTAGGGTCAGACGAACGCATTTTCGCGTTGTCTGTGAAAAAGTGCGTTCGAACGAATGGACGTATTTTTTCACGGAGTACGCGATAGCGGTCATACGATGCGCATTTGCATCCGTGATTTTGTACGGATCATCAATAAAACACTTTGTGCATCTGGACGTTATGTTGGCCGGACATTAGCAGTGTCTGTCATCTCCAATTCACGCACACACGCCTCTAGCGGACGCAGCGCACTCTGTACGTCAGTACTAGAGGTTTTACGTTCTCGACAAAATGCGTTCGTTTTCCACTTGCGTTGCGCAGCCGGACTTTTGTGCGACCGTACTTCGTATATTGGCCGTCATTGCCTGGCACTTGCTGCTGCTACGGCCGTGATTAAGTGCGCCTGCACGCGCGTTCGCACTGCGTTCGTCTGACCCTAGCCTAAATGCTACTCTATTCTTACTCAAGTGAACTGTATATGTCTAGGTCTACTTTTGTTTCTGTCACCATGTTCAATCACCTAGAACGATCTGGGCACAGCAAATCACAGACTTGACACTTCTCAAAAGTTAATATAGCAGTATAATCGTCATTATGACAAAAAAAAAAAAAAAACACCATATAAAATGGTTATGGTAAATTCTCGAGTACTTATTTTATCTTTCATTCTGTGACACAGTACAACGTCCACGACTGATAGTTATTAATTTCTGGGGAAGGATTGAAAATGCATCCAAGTTTATTAAATAATGCAGGACTGAGGATTTATTGAATTTGGGAAAAGAACCACAAATCTTAAAGTCGTAAAATGAAAGTTTGACTATTCTATCGGTCTTTGTCATTGTTCCAAAAGAGAATTCAGTAGACATATAAAGACTACACTAATACCTTTAAGGTTTTTTTTGGTTATTAATTACATCAACAATATTACATCGACCTAGCCAATCAGAATGCCTCTTTAGACAACTAAAGTACAATAAGACTCCTGGAGCATTCCGCTTTGTTTAAAATTTGGACTAAGGTGCATTTTTGACATATAGACAATGAGTGCATGGCTTATTTTCTCCATATCTATTAGTATCCTGTGGTAAAGTATCATCTTGTGAACACAGATGCAATCTGATTACTAGGTCAAAACGAAAATGACACTCCAATTCAATGCCTATGCGTCATGTTTCAGGAGCATTTTTCAAAAATACGTTTTAAAAAGGGCAATCGAAACGATTTAAATGCAATGGATTTCAGATAGGGTTAGGGTTAAGTTACGCTTTGTGCTTGTTTTAGGGTTAGGGTTACTTTTCTGCTCGTTTGAAACTTTTGAATCATTTGCATTTGATTGCGTTTATACATTTTTTGTCTGCGCTTGAAGTCTATCGATTGCTCCCAAAAACACATGCAAAAAATTAGAGGCGTTGAATTCAGAAGAATCTAAATTGGAGCATCTTTTTAGATTAAGGCTGGGGTCAGACTAACGCATTTTTAACGTGCGTTTAGGCGCACTTATTCACGGCCGTAGTAGCAGCAAATGACGGCCAATATACGAAGTACGGCCGCATGAAAGTCCAGCCGTGCAACGCAAGTGGCAAACAAACGCATTTTTTCAAGAACGTAGAACCGCTAGTACTGACGTACAGAGTGCGCTGCGTCTGCATAGCGGCGTGTGTGCGTGATTAGGAGACGTCAGATGCTGCTAATGTCCAGCCAACATAACGTCCAGACGCAAAAAGTTTTTATTGAGGATCTGTAAAAAAACACGCACGAAAATGCGTATCGTTTGACCGCTTACGCGTCCACTGTAAAAAAATCAAACATACGTCAATGCGTTCGGACACACTTTTTGACGGTCGATGCGAAAAATGCGTTCATTTGACCCTAGCCTAAGTGACTTTATCATATGTTTTTTTTTTCTTCATGGTTCCAATTTTACTATAGTAAACAAATATAGTTATAAAAAATATCACACACACACACACCTCCTTTACCTGAGCCACTTCTGAGTTGCAAGATTGTGCGTTGCTAGGGCTTCCTTTTCTGCACTGTGTCCTTCCAATTTCAACATCCAAGAAATAGTTTATACCTTCAACAACCTGCAAAAGAGGATATAAAAATAAGCCCTAGCTCTAAAGCAGAACAAGAGGTCTCCTCACTTAGGAAGTGCCGCTTTACGTTACAAAAAAAATAATAAAAAATAAAAAAAAATTGTAGCTCATCCATTTTTTACCTAAGAAGTTCAGCAATAAATGGTTACTTTTTCAATATTATTTGAGCACACTCCCTACAATGGGAGATGAGAGGACACATACATACAGTCAGGACCTTCCTAAGCTAGGCCTCCCAACTTGCTATTTTCCCTGGTGGTCCACTGAGGTGACGGTCTGAAAAGAGCAGGAATGCATTCTCTGAACACCGATGAATCAAGACATGTATGTACTGTGGAATTCACTCCCTTTCTTTTACAGTGCTATCACCAGGGAAAAATAATAATTTTAACTCATTATTTCTCCCCAGCAGAAGATCCCCAAAGTCTTTTCCTGTGGACTTTGTTCTTATCAAATCTCTCTACAGTGGATCTTGCATACAGTGTGTCTCCCCCCCCCCCCGCTTCGGCACATCACTTTAATCCCATAGGCATTCTGGGACACAAAACGTCGAGGCAATACTTCGGAATTCAGCTACCTGCTTTGAGTGCCAATCTAGCAAAAGGGGACAAGACACATCCACGTAGTTGTAATTTATGTTGTAAGTTGGATCTGCTTACTCCGGGCCCTGCAGAACCACCTTATTTGGGTGTCGTATTTTACTAGTTGCCGGATATAGCGGTGTGCAAATAGATTTCCTTGGGTTATTTCCGCGATGTCCTGCTTGGAGTATAACTGAAAAGGAGTTGACCAACTCCACCTCCATGATCTTGGGTTTTCTGGGAGACTCGACCATGCAGTCATGCCAAATAAAGGGTCCCGTTAGGTCATGTATATTGTTCATATTCTCCTTTAATATCAGATGGGGGCAGTTTGGATTGCCTAATGCAGCACCCAGCCTACATACACCTCTGCTATGGACAATCGAACAACTATTAATTATTAATGTTTTAAAAGATGTGATTGAAAGCGGTTTTCTTACCTGGGACTGAGCGGATAACACTTTTAGAAGTTTGAAGAGGAAGACACTCTTTGAATTTTGATTGAACTCTTGCATGGCAAAGTTGGCAGCGTTCATAACGTCAGCTCTGTCAGGATTGATATTTATGGCACCTCCAGCCATCTGCATGCTCGAAATAATAGAAATCAGAGACAAGGCGACGATCAGACCGAGACAGAATTTTGCAGCCATGTTGCTAGTTCTTCTGTCTGAATGGAGGGAAAGAAAGAAAATATTCACTTCCAAGAAGAGTTTTTATACAGCACAAGAACAAGCAATGACAGTTAAATCAACAGAATATTTAATGCAAGATTAGATAGAATATTACAGTAACGATAAGACATAAAAGATCTAATGTTTAACTCCAGGAACAAATGATGAATTAATTGTTTGTCTTAGCCATTACTTAACGTCCTATTTGTTAAACCATTAATATCTAATTTCCTTGTACACAGAAAACTGCATATTAAACAAAGAAAACACAAAGGAAAAATGACTTTCCTTTTTTCTCCTGCCCAGAAATCTTATCTAACATTCAGCACTTGCAAAATTAATCTATCATTACACGACATAATGAAACAAATTACAGATTACTGACAAGGTTACATGTAGGAAATACATGCATATTATTGAAGTAGTAGTCACTAGTAATTACCAGAGGCCCTTTTCCACTCTTGCCGTTAAGATATAGACTGAAGCTATTATAAAGATCGGCTCCAACCAATATCCTAAAGGCTGGAGTTGCTGCTCAGACCTTGCTGTAAGCTTTGCTTGTGGCTCTGTCATTGCGTCTCCCTACTGTAAATTAACAGTACCTATACTTTGTATAAGAGCTTTTCATTTGCGGCTAGGTGAAGAAGAACATGCTCTTCCAAGTTGATGCAATATCGAATCTGTGAGGAGAGGAACAAAGAAATACTGACTGCCAGAACCTGGTGTTAAGTGATTTTGTCTTTCTGTATTGGAGTTGTTAATTTGTGGTTATATGTAGAAGAACAAGCTATTCCAACGCAGATTATTATTCTCCTCTGGAGCTGGTATTCAAATATAAAATAAAAAAAGAACAGCTTTCAAAAAGCTGGTGTTAAGTGTATTTGCAAATGTGAAATCACTTAACACTTCAAACTGAAGGGACTGAAAAATCCCTTATTTACCAGAGATCCCACGGTACAGAGGGCGGCATGATCTGCCTCTTCCTCTGGCCACAAGCAGTGGAAGGCTGGGAACGAATAGTTCTCAGTGTTCTTCTGTGGTTCATGCTGCACCCCGCTCATGAAGACCTTGTGCAGACTGAGCCGTGCTGGTCTACTCTCCATGAAGCTCTATGGAATCAAGGAGCCGATACTCACAGCAGCATGCAGAGCCGCTGTAGGTATAGGTCAGTATCGGGAAAATATTTTCTTCTGGAGCTGATGGTACAGAGGCTCGACTGAAATAGAGTCATTAATGCCAAGCTGCAAATGGGGAAAAGTCTCTTGCAACATTTTCCCTTTTGCGGTTCTCCATTAACGGCTAGGTTGTGATCTAGTCCCCAGTCTGGTTAAATAAGAATATTAGAAATTGCCATGTACATATTTTTCTGCCTACAAGCAGGTTGTCCTGTTTAATCAAAACAGAAAAATGGGGATAGAGATCTAGAAGGAACAGGAATGGTACATAGTAGAATACTGTAAAAAACAGTTGCAGTTACACGAAGCCTCTGTTAAATCTCACTCACAAGATGCAAGGGATATCAATGCACGTAGCGTTGTCTTTGTTTAGCCTGAAATGCTATCCTGCGATCTCACCAAATTCCGTGTGGCTCCACTGCTCCTGGGATGGATGCTAGGGCTGCGTTCAGCAAGGAAATTCCACTTTGGAAGAGATTCACAGAGAAGGTTCAGCCAGACAACAGAGATAAAGTGCAAAAAAAAGGATTTATTAAACCAGTTAAAATCCGACGCGTTTCGTCAGCCACAAAGGCTAACTTCATCAGGGATAAGACACACAACACTCCCCCCTTCATTTATAGTCCCCTCCTATGTCCCAGACATCTCATCTCTCTTCAATTTTCGTATTATTCCGCCGATATCGCTACTTCCGGTTCCGGTTTGGGCGCTTGTGGCGACTTCCGGTGACCTTCTTCCTGAAGTCCACCATTTTAGTGCAGGCACATCTCTATTCAGTGTCCAGCGGCCTTCTTCCTGGTAGCCTCCATCTTGGTACAGGCTGAAACCTGTTCCACTTCCTGTGGCCACCTCTTCCGATTTTCTTATACTCCACACTTCTAGATTCCGCTTGCATTGCGGTTACAGTGTGATAGCATGGTGCAAGGGGGGGGGAACAGAGAGAGGGGGTATTTAATAATAGCGCAACAAACTTTATTTATAAAAACATAAAAAGGATATATACAACAACTAACAATGATTGGAATAAATTAATAAAAAAGGAGTGAATAAATAAAAGGGAATTAATCCCAAAACCAATCTAACAGATGGAGAGGATTAAGATGTGGGTAAACCAACGATGATTAAATACAATTAATAACATCTATTTCTTTATTAAGACCCCCATCTAACCAAGTGCCCATTTTATAAATCCAGCGACTTTCCTTTTTAGCTAGAGCTTTAACAAAACTCTTGTTATAGCAGAGATGTGCCTGCACTAAAATGGTTGACTTCAGGAAGAAGGTCACCGGAAGTCGCCACAAGCGCCCAAACCGGAACCGGAAGTAGCGATATCGGCGGAATAATACGAAAATTGAAGAGATGAGATGTCTGGGACATAGGGGGGGGGGACTATAAATGAAGGGGGGAGTGTTGTGTGTCTTATCCCTGATGAAGTTAGCCTTTGTGGCTGACGAAACGCGTCGGATTTTAACTGGTTTAATAAATCCTTTTTTTTGCACTTTATCTCTGTTGTCTGGCTGAACCTTCTCTGTGAATCTCTTCCAAAGTGGAATTTCCTTGCTGAACGCAGCCCTAGCATCCATCCCAGGAGCAGTGGAGCCACACGGAATTTGGTGAGATCGCAGGATAGCATTTCAGGCTAAACAAAGACAACGCTATGTGCATTGATATCCCTTGCATCTTGTGAGTGAGATTTAACAGAGGCTTCGTGTAACTGCAACTGTTTTTTACAGTATTATACTATGTACCATTCCTGTTCCTTCTAGATCTCTATCCCCATTTTTCTGTTTTGTTTATTGTACGTCGTTTGGAGGAGACGCTTTAGAGATCTAAAAGGTTGTATACTACCATTTGCCTATCCACTTATAACCTTGGGAAAGAGCACATTTCTGTTTTTGCTGTCCTGTTTAATCAGCAGACGTTAGCATACTGCAGACTCCCCTCTGTGTGCCTTATCTTCATGAATTTGCCTCATTTGTCAGTTTCAAGAAGAGGCATGGAGATTGCGATCATGTTACAAAAGGGACGGAAACAAGGAGAAAGTGCATTGTATTCAAATGAAAAATAGAATAAATGACATTAATGATATGAGCCACAATTAAATATCCTGCAGGCATTCTATTAATTTTGAATTGTTGTTCATTCCTGGCCTTTTGCCCAGAAAGCAAATCAGCAAGCACTGATGGGAGGACAATCAGGTCAATGTGACCATTCAATGCGAACTGAACGGTTACAGACCCAGAGTGTATTACAGATGAAACGAATGTCAATTATAAATGGAAAGAAATTTCCAGAACATTTATTACTTTAAGAGTACACCAGGTTGGCAGCACTCAAAACCTTTACCGACCTTTACCAAGCATTACAGGTGGTGCTTCTCGGGACACAGACAACTCAACAAACCAAGGGGACAGCACTCAATTACATAAACTGCACCATCAAAGTTGTAAGACATTCATGGTTTTCAAAGATTTAACAAGATTTTACTTTTTTTTTTTTACTTCCTTTGATGTACTTTCCCTGCCACAGGTCTTCCATCAGGGCTATTCAGAAAGAGGTGAAAACCTTGATAATGACTGGAGAATTGAAAATTCTAGGTCAAAATAGTCAAACCAGAATTTGTTTCCCATTTATCTTACTTTCCAAATTGGTTATTTGGTCTGGATTGTTCATTCTCCTGGCAATTCAGGGTTTTCACCGCTCCCTGAATAGCCCTGCATGTGTAGATTCTATTTATTTAATCTTGAACCACTGGGAATCCCAGAAAAGATTCTGTCCTCAGGGAGTTAATCCCATAAATTACATTAGCAGTGTTATTCAGAGAAAGGTGAAAGTCTGTAAAACCTTTGGAGAAGTGAAAATTCAAGGTCAAAATAGTCGATTTGGAAAGTGAGATAAATTGGAGAATTGTTCTTGTTTGGCTATTTTGACCTAGAATGTTCACTTCTCCAAAAGCTCTCCAGAGTTTCACCTTTCTCTGAATAACCCTGTATGTATTTTAGACTATGACCTGTCATGATGGGATATATTGACACGGTAACAGGCTTAAGCAATTTATGGTTATATTTTATGAACTAAACTCCCATCATTTATTGTCCAAGTTAGGATGTGGAAAAATCTGGAATAAAAAAGGATTGTTAAAAGTTTTGAAAACCATGAAGGTCTTTAAATATTATGAGCTTTTGTGACAGTGTAGATTGTGTGATGGAGTGCTCGACCCTTGGTTTGCTGTTCCTTTAAGAATAGATTAAGGCTGGGGTCAGACGAGCGTGATTTCTACGGACTGTACGTCCGTGCAGTACGGACATCGTCAGTACGGATGACGCAGTAGTGGTCACACAGTCCGTTTTTTCACTGAAGTTATTTTTTGACGGATGTAGGAGGGGAAAATAAATTACAATGAAAAAACATTCTGTCCGTCAAAAATGCTGGACGTATAAATGCAGTCCGTCTGACCTCGCTCCATCACTCACACACAAAGCTATGCAGACGTTGTGGACGTGGCGCACTCCGCACGTCCGTTCTAGCAGTATTACGTTCTTGCCTAACCTGCGTCCGTTTGCCGCGGCCGTTGTGCATCCGCAGTTCAGTGCGGACGTACTTCATGTGTCAGGCTCCAATGGACTTACTTTCATGCTATCACGGACGTACTTTTAGGCGCAATCACGGACGTGAACACTACGCTCGTCTGACCCCAGCCTTACTTACCTGAACAGAGGAGAGCACGTGAAGGTACTGGGACAACGTTTGGTCTATTATCTTGGTCAATGCTTATTTTTTTTATGCCATTAGTCTCTATTGTTCTGCGCATGTGCAGTTTTCATATTTAAATTTTACCATCAAAACTTATATTTGAACAGGAAGATGTAAACGCTGATTAAAATAGAGACCAACGGGGTTCTTCAAAGACTCACTGAATTGGCCACCGAATGGTGAATTTCACTGCAATTTGGCTATTAAAAAAACTGTCCATTTGCCAAATATTGAGAATTCCAAACAGCATCGAAATGTTGGTGAAATGCCCTGATTTTCTGAGCTTTCGTTCAACAGGTGAATCCCATTAGGTTTCAATGTAAAAAAAAAAAATCTGTCTATTAATTTTTAATTAAGACTTTTTGTTGCAAATTAAAATAAATTTTTTTAGAAATTTCTGATTCTGCCTTTTTTAAAGATTTCTACAGACCTTTTTATTGTTATTCATAGGATGTTATATAAATTATTTTAATCCATTATTTTTGTTTAAAATACCTTTTTTGTACCCTTGTTCGGCGGCTGTTTGGCTTGTTTTTGGCGGCATTTGGGGGATTGTCGGCTGCAGTCAGAGGTTTATCAGAGGCATTTCGGCGGATCCATCCGACACTTCGGGGACCCTGTGGTGAATGCTGAATTTGGCGAATTGAACTTGCCGAATGAAAGAGCACTGAAATTTCGGTGCTCTTTGGCTAACCGCTAAAGTTATTAAATTGTACGAGTATAAAACAACTATTAACAACGACAATTATTAGTATTATCAGATCAGTCAACCAGAATAAAGTGCTCAGGCGTGCCTGCCTATTGGACTTTAATTTATTATAGTTTTTTTGCCTAGTGGCCAAATTATTCCTTTTACTAACAGACAAACTGAACTCCTGACCTTTTCCCAATTAGGAGATATTAACCCTTAAGAATTAACCTAAAAATATATTTACTTTATGCTCGTGACACTTTTGAAAGAAACAAAATATAAAAAGGCATAGATTTATACCCTATTCAAGATTCGTTAAGCGAATAATTAACCCTTGCCCCTTTTTATTCCCCCTCCACAATCTCACTTTAAACCATTTGCTGTGGAGGACGTGCTGGGTGCGTCAACACGTTTCACGCATGGTGCTGACAGATCGTCCAGAGTGTCGTATCGGCTACACAGCGACAGGTTAAAAAGGTGGCTGATCCTTTGGAATCCTCTAGCGTCTCATAAGTATGGCTTATTGCCCTATAATATGGAAGGTATCATTGAAATGGTTAGATTCTGACCTTTTAGCCTTTCTAATCATACCAAGCCTGACTATGCAAAGTAGAACATTTAAATTGAAAGCATAAAAATGGTCAGCGCCCAAATCTGTACCACCACCAGTGTACCAATGCCAAACCAGATCTATAGAGGTTTCCCCAAAACCAGTGTGACAACAGACATAGATATACGTATCTGGTAGCGCGACGATAGTCGCTTCTTGGTAATCAGGTGGTTCTCGTGTTGTACAACATCCACATGGGTTTTACATAAAAGAAGCAAAAGAAATAGAATGGTGCAGAACGTATTGATTAAATATTGATATAATGCAACCGAGCTATTTCACTCACAAATGTAGAGCCTTCTAACTGGCTCAGAGTGGTGGAGTGCATCTGGGTCCTTTTTCTTCTTATTACTTGTAAAGGAGACCCGCGCCTTTCACAATCGATATCCCCTCTCGGTCATCGAGATATAGGAGAGAACATAGAAACAAAGGAACTTCATCGTGCAGATCAACCAATCAATATGTGTAGTAATACAGATAGAGTATCAACTCACATTAGTTGGAGCTTCTAGCCAAGCTCTAGGAAATAGTGCCATCGGATTTGTTGAAGGTCAAAATCCGCGAAAACATCGGCAGATACCAGGACATAGGGACCAGATTAAAAGAAACTTTAATAAAATATAAAATAAATTAAAAAATTAAATCTGGCACAGCCAGATTGCCAGGATGCATTTTGCCGTGTACTACGGCTTCCTCAGCTGGTTTACAGGGTAAATTGTGTCCCCAAATACATATTGATCCCTTAATTGGGATTAAATGAGTCCCCATATGTCCACAATCAGTCGGCGTGCGTTCCACGCCTCCATCCGACTGAATCTCGATGCGCGCCGCCATTTTGCACATGCGCTCCGACGTCGAGTGCATTCCATGCGTTCCATCTTACGCTTCTGGTTTTCTTCGTTCCCCGGTCAGCGCAATCGGCTATTATTTCACAGATCTTCATGTGAATACAGTTCAAAGGTGACCTCCTGCGGATCATCCACTATCAGAGAAGGAATATCAATACTCTTTGATCTGCAACCACAATAATGACACATATACCCTCTCTCAGTACATTTCTCAGAGGGGAGACAGATGTGATAATGGATCTAGTTGACTGTAGTATATTTGATTCTGAATTGTGAGGATATATAATAATGTGGCTAATTGGAAATAGTTAATGAATACTGTAAATAAACAAGTGGTGGATAAAAATCAATTTATAGAATAATAATTCTTGTGTATTCTAGAAAATAAAGTGTGTTGATCTGAAAAAAGAAATCCCATAAAAAGGGGGATATTATTGGGTATGTGTAACTTGATATTTTATAACATAATATATAGGTTTAAATATTGAATGTGGGCAAGCTTCAGCTCAGTGAAAGATTATAGATACCAATATATAGATGGCCCGAATTACATAAGTCAATAAATGCAGGCAAATTTTTAATAAGATATAGTAAATATCGTTGTGATTGTGAAATTTCCTCTTTTTTCTTCTCTCCTCTCTCTCTCCTCTCTTACTTTCTTCTTTATTATAGTATATATAGTGACATTTTATTAAATGTGATATAAATCTACAGTGAATACATAAATCTTCCCTCTGGAACATACAGGAAGATGGCATGTACGAGGTTACAAAAAAATGGATGATCTCGAAATCATCATTCAAACCATTAGGAGCCAGAGTTCCATTTTCAAAAATAAGCCTCATCTCTTCTTTCCCTAATCTATTTAATAAATTGTCCTCTGTGTCTTTCTTAATTTGTTTAATGGCCCAAAATTTAATACCTATAGGTGAACTGCTATGTTTATTCTTAAAATGGAGGGAAACAGAGTGCTTCTCAAAACCGTTCTTCACGTTTCTAGCATGTTCGGCAATTCTGACATTAAGCGCTCTTTTAGTGCGACCCACATATCGTAACCCACAAGGGCATTCAAGCATGTACACTACATTTTTAGAACAGCAGTTGAGAACTCTCTGAAGGGTTTTGCAGTTACTATGATGGAATATGTCATACAAAAAAAGAAAGATAAACTCCCGAAAATCAACCTTTTAGTTGATCAATTATCTAAACAGATTGAACAAGAACATTCTAGTGAAGAAATGGTGGATATTAATAAAACATTAAGCGAAAAACTAGAAAAATAGAAAATGAGGTATTGGTTATAAAAAAACGAAAATATGAAAGAGATGTAGAGGATTACAGGAGAGGTACCGTACATAAGATGTATGAAGAGAATGTAGTGGAACCCCAGTTTGTCGACCATAGAGAAGTGGAACCTTGGGTAGATAAAAGGGACAGGAGGCAATTGATGATGGGGTAACAGAAATAACAACAGGAATGATTATCAGAAGGATTGGAGACGCAATAATCAACAAAGATAGGACAGTCCACACCCTGGGAATCATGACTATTACAGGGCTCCTTATCAGAGGGGCCATTATAATGCCCAGCTTGATAGAAGAGCACCCATCAGAGACCACAGTGGGAACAGGGGGAAACAATGGGAGACATCACAAATAATGGATATGGGATGATTAGACCCCATACTCGCTATAATGGCAACAGACAACAGAATCCAGTTGTCAACGGAGGACCCTCAAAGATACGGGAGAGGGGGATGAGATGGATAATAGCATCCCTTTGACAAACAGTTTCACTGTACTAAATGAGAACCATGAGGAGGAGGTTTTTTGGAAGGATCCCCTGAGCAAGAATGACAGACAGGGAGAATACAGAGACATAGACGTAAGACTGGAAAGGGGAGGGGGACAGAAAAGACCCTGGGAAAGATCAGAAGGGGAAAGAGAGCAGGAAAGCTTGTACAGAAAAGAAAAGAGAGAAAGGAGATAGATTAAAAATGCCTTTTGCAGGAACTGAGTAACAAAATACTTACAAGAACATAAATTAGTGTACTCAATAAAGGCCTTAAATTCGCCCCCACCAACCGTCTGGATAAGTTTGGCGTATATATCGACGTACAAAGATTTAAACGCAAACTTAGCTTAAAAAAATTCTTCCTTAAACAACCAGTAAAAAGAAGTGTCGTACAAAATCTTACTCCCATAATTCACACTAATTTAAAAAATAAATCTAAATTTTTTCCTCGCCATATGGTCTCCGATGAGATAAAGGTTTTTGAAACCCTGGTTATGAGAGACGTGGAAAAGATGTCTGTCAAAAGAGATAATTATAACCTCACTAAAGAGGAAAATAAAGCCCTTAAAGACCTCCAGAAAGACCAGACCATAGTCATAAAACCGCCGATAAAAGGCAGCGGGACTGTAATCCTTTCTAAAGAAAAATATAATGAGGAAGTGTTCCGCATACTTAATGACGATAAAACATATGGTAGACTGAAAAAAGACCCCATTAAAGATATAAGACAGAGACTCGAACCTCTTCTCCAGGAGGGAATTGAAAAGGATATTCTAACCAAATCAGAGTTCGAATACCTATCAATGGAATATACAAAGACACCATATCTTTATATTTTACCAAAAATTCATAAAGATCCGTTAAAACGTCCCGGAAGGCCCATAGTGGCTGGCATCGATTCAATAACCAGCCACCTATCGGAATATGTGGATGTGCTCCTTCAGCCTATTGTTAGAACAATCCCGGCATATTTGAAAGATACTTTGAGCATGCTACAGATATTGAAAGATCTTAAATGGCAGGATGGCAATATTATGGTAACTTGCAATGTAAATGCGCTATATAGTAGCATACCGCATACCATGGGGCTAACTATATTGGAGGATGAAATATCTAAATATAATTTTATAGAAAGTGATCAAAGAACATTCATTATAGACAGTGTTAAATTCATACCAAAATCATAATTATTTTAAGTTTGAAGAAGACTACTATATTCAACTCAGAGGTACAACAATGGGCACGAAGTTTGCGCCCAGCTACGCCAACCTATACATGGCAGGTTGGGAAACCAGGTTCGTGTACGGTTCTCGTAGCTGGGCGCAAGGTAACGTGCTGGCCTATAGACGATATATCGACGATGTATTTTTTATTTGGAGAGGAGGAGAGGACAGTTTACGTATTTTTTTGAAAGACCTTGATAATATAGAATGGGGAATCAAACTGGACAACAATTGGAGCTCGGAGAGGGTCCACTTCTTAGATCTAGAGATCTATAGGGAGGGTGACAGTATAAAATCTAAAACTTTTTTTAAAGAGGTCGACACCAATACTTATATTGATCTAACAAGCTGCCACCACCTTATGTGGCTTAAGGCGGTCCCGAAGGGCAGTTTATCCATGTAAGACGGAATTGCACGGACATGGAGACTTTTAAAAACCAAGCAGATACTCTCAAGAAAGATTTTCTGGAAAAAGGATATGAAGAACTAGAATTGGACCAGACCATCTTGAACGTAATACAAGAAGATCGTGACGAATTGCTTAAATATAAACCCAGAGGGAAAAAGGGGGAAGAAATTCTCTTCATCTGTGATTATAATAAAGCGAAAGAATTTAAAAAAAAATTAAAAAAGCTTTGGCACATTCTAAGGAATGATGGCGATTTAAAAGAATATGTAGGAACAACACCTAGAGTTATATTTAGAGGTACAAATAACTTAAAAACTAATTTAGTTCACAGCAAAACTAAAAAGAAGGATATAACTAGTAATTTCTTTGGTCTAAAAGAAGGTTTTTACCACTGCGGCCAGTGTCTGGCCTGCAGATCTACGGGTAACAAAAAGGACCTTACAAGTTTTATATAAATCAAAATGCAACCAGAGCGTCAAGATAGGTGGAGTTCTCAACTGCTGTTCTAAAAATGTAGTGTACATGCTTGAATGCTCTTGTGGGTTACGATATGTGGGTCGCACTAAAAGAGCGCTTAATGTCAGAATTGCCGAACATGCTAGAAACGTGAGGAACGGTTTTGAGAAGCACTCTGTTTCCCTCCATTTTAAAAATAAACATAGCAGTTCACCTATAGGTATTACATTTTTGGCTATTAAACAAATTAAGAAAGGAGACACAGAGGACAATTAAATAGATTAGGGAAAGAAGAGATGAGGCTTATTTTTGAAAATGGAACTCTGGCTCCTAATGGTTTGAATGATGATTTCGAGATCATCCATTTTTTGTAACATCGTACATGCCAGCTTCCTGTATGTTCCAGAGGGGAGATTTATGCATTCACTGTAGATTTATATCACATTTAATAAAATTTCACTATATATACTATAATAAAGAAGAAAGTAAGGGAGGAAAGCGAGAGAGGAGAGAGAGAAAGGAGAAAGGGAGAAAAAAAAAAAGGAGATTTCACAATCACAACGATATTTACTATATCTTATGTAATTCGGGCCATCTATATATTGGTATCTATTATCTTTCACTGAGATGAAGCTTGCCCACATTCAATATTTAAACCTATATATTAGGTTATAAAATATCAAGTTACACATACCCAATAATATCCCCCTTTTTATGGGATTTTTTTCAGATCAGCACACATTATTTTCTAGAATACAGAAGAATTATTATTCTATAAATTGATTTTTATCCACCACTTGTTTATTTACAGTATTCATTAACTATTTCCAATTAGCCACATTATTATATATCCTCACAATTCAGAATCAAATATACTACAGTCAACTAGATCCATTATCACATCTGTCTCCCCTCTGAGAAATGTACTGAGAGAGGGTATATGTGTCATTATTGTGGTTGCAGATCAAAGAGTATTGATATTCCTTCTCTGATAGTGGATGATCCGCAGGAGGTCACCTTTGAACTGTATTCACATGAAGATCTGTGAAATAATAGCCGATTGCGCTGACCGGGGAACGAAGAAAACAGAAGCGTAAGATGGAACGCATGGAATGCACTCGACGTCGGAGCGCATGCGCAAAATGGCGGCGCGCATCGAGATTCAGTCGGATGGAGGTGTGGAATGCATGCCAACTGATTGTGGACATATGGGGACTCATTTAATCCCAATTAAGGGATCTATATGTATTTGGGGACACACTTTACCCTGTAAACCAGCTGAGGAAGCCGTAGTACACGGCGAAATGCGTCCTGGCGATCTGGCTGTCCAGATTTAATTTTTTTAAATTATTTTATATTTTATTAAAGTTTCTTTTAATCTGGTCCTATGTCCTGGTATCTGCCGATGTTTTCGCGGATTTTGACCTTCAACAAATCCGATGGCACTATTTCCTAGAGCTTGGCTAGAAGCTCCAACTAATGTGAGTTGATACTCTATCTGTATTACTACACATATTGATTGGTTGATCTGCACAAGGAAGTTCCTTTGTTTCTATGTTCTCTCCTATATCTCGATGACCGAGAGGGGATATCGATTGTGAAAGGCGCGGGTCTCCTTTACAAGTAATAAGAAAAAGGACCCGGATGCACTCCACCACTCTGAGCCAGTTATAAGGCTCTACATTTGTGAGTGAAATAGCTCGGTTGCATTATATCAATATTTAATCAATACGTTCTGCACCATTATATTTCTTTTGCTTCTTTTATGTAACCCATGTGGATGTTGTACAACACGAGAACCGCCTGATTACCAAGAAGCGACTATCGTCGCGCTACCAGATACGTATATCTATTTAAATTGAAAGGTTATTTTTAGTTAGTGACGTCAGCATGCAGAGATTGAGCTGACGTCACCCAATTTGAGGTCACCTGCAATAACGAGCGTTCCAAGAGATACAGCGATTGTTCGGATCTGCGCATGTTCCGATCCATTTTTCTTCGCAGGCACTACAGAGCTTGTATACATAATGTGCGCAAGTTCATAGCGGTGCGCTATTTGCATAGCAATGCTTCAGAGATTCAGCTGCTGCCTTTTATCACATGTAACATACAGAACACAATCCTCTTATGTAAAACATTCACTCCTATACACCACTGACTGTTAAATACTGTAGAAGATAAACCACAGCAGTAAAGTAAAAAATGTTAGCATAGATTTTGGTATGTTGTATAATTTGAAAAATCCACAAAATGGAAAACCCGAGATAAACACCTAACTTTTTTGTAGTAAATGCATGTAAAAAAGGAAAAATAAACAGCTGCATGTATTTTATAAAGTGGATTTGTATGTGATGTACAAGGAATTTAGTTACAGCTTATAAAAGTTGTAGTGTCCCTTTAAAAATAGAGGGACATATTACAAAGTTGGTGCCAATTTAACCAGACTGTTGTAAACTTAACAGCTCCATAGACTATAATGGCTCTGGTAAGTTAACAACAGCTCTGGTTAAGTTAGCACCAACTATGTAATACTGCCCAGAGTGTGACAGCCGATTTATATTATTTTGTACTACATTTATCGATTGGACACTTCAAATACTTTAATTAGGTCCCATGACCCATTTTCTTGTGGTGGATTTTAATTCTGTGCTGCCACCTTGTGCATATTTACATTACGCCACACATACCTCTTTGTGTGTTTTGACATATGCACAGCCAAAAAATTTGGTTCAGCCAGAAGCAGTCAATTCGGAATATCATAAATTCTGATGTTTCAATATCAGATTTGATTACAGAACCGCAATGCATAAAGTAGAGAACCCTACAGAATCACACACAGAATGAAGCAGATTCTCCAAAAATGATGCACACAATAGGACACATATACGTAGAAATGATGCAATGAATGATATATTACACAGATGTAGAGCATTCTGAATTAATCCAAATATATCCAATCATAGCCTTCAATTTAATTTGGTCAAATAGCCAAAACCAGCACCTTTTCGGACGTTTTCCGGTTTGGGAGATTCAAATTCAGGTTTACTGGCAATGCAATTCCCAATAAATATTCAGATCATATATCGGCTCTCACAACCATGCTTTAATGGAAATCCTTTTCAGCTAGCGATTCAGTTTATTGGTATGCAGACTTCTGGAAAAATATCAAATGTTGTAAGGTATTGATAAATAGCCCTTTGGATGCTTGTAACGCCATTCAATGTTCGGCTCTTACTGTACGGAGATTGCATGTTTTAATCCCAGACATGCTTATTTTAATATTAAATCCCGGACATTTGCGTTTTAATGTAAATCTTGGAGGAAAGCATTTTACTGTAATTCCTGTATATGCGCATCTTATTTTACGTCCTGGAAATGTGAGTCTTACTGTAAATTCTGTAACTAAATTTTACTGCTTATCCTGGACATACGTTTTTAATGTACCAGTAGAAATCTTAAAATTTTCTGACGTGTGGGTTGTAAATATAACTGTAAAATGTTAAATTTATAAAATGCGCAAGTCCATACTTTAACAGTCAAAAATAGAATTACGTACTTGCGTGTTACAACTGTAATACAGTTGCAAGACAAAGTATGTGAACCCTTTGGGATTACGTGGAGTTTTGCATGAATTGGTCATAAAATGTGCTCTGATCTTCATCTAAGTCACAACAATTTGAAAAACACAGTCTGCTTAAAATAATACAACACAAACATGATATGTTTTCATGTTTTTATTGAACAGAAAATGTAAACATTCACAGTGCAGGGTGGAAAAAATATGTGAACCTTTGGATTCAATAACTGGTTGACCCTCCTTTGGCAGCAATAACCTCAACCAAACGTTTCCTGTAGTTGCAGATCAGACCTGCACAACGATCTGGAGTAATTTTGGAATACTCCTCTTCACTAAACTGTTTCAGTGTAGCAATATTCTTGGGATGGCTGGTGTGAATCGCTCTCTTAAGGTCATGCCACAGCATTTCAATCGGGTTGAGGTCAGGACTCTGCCTGGGCCACTCCAGAAGGCGTATTTTGTTTTGTTGAAGCCATTCTTTTGTTGAATTACTTGTATGCTTTGGGTCATTGTCCTGTTGCATCACCCATCCTCTGCGGAGCTTCAGTTGGCGGACAGATGGTCTTACGTTTTCCTGCAAAATGTCTTGATAAACTCTGGAATTCATTTTTCCATCAATGACAACAATCCATCCAGGCCCTGAGGCAGCAAAGCAGCCCCAAACCATGATGCTCCCTCCGCCATGTTTTACAGTGGGGATGAGGTTTTGATGTTGGTGCGCTGTGCCTTTTTTTTCCACACATAGTGTTGTGTGTTTTTTCCAAACAACTCAATTTTGGTTTCATCTGTCCACAGAAAATTTTGCCAGTAGTGCTGTGGAACATCCAGGTGCTCTTTTGCAAACTTCAAACGTGCTGCGATATTCTTTTTGTACAGCAATGGCTTCCTCCGTGGTGTCCTCCCATGTACTCCAGTCTTGTTTAAGGTTTTCCTTATTGTAGAGGTGTCAACAAAAATGTTAGCATGTGCCAGAGATTTCTGTAAGTCTTTAGCTGACACTCTAGGATTCTTCTTTACCTTATTAAGCATTCTGCGCTTGCAGTCATCTTTACAGGATGACCACGCCTAGGGGGAGTAGCAACAGTGCTGAACTTTCTCCATTTGTAGACAGTCTGTCTTACCGTGGACACATGAACATCAAGGCTTTGAGATACTTTTGTAACCCTTTCCAGCTTCATGCAAGTCAACAATTCTTGATCGTAGGTCTTCTGAGAGCTCTTTTCTGCGAGGCATGGTTCACATCAGGCAGTGCTTCTTGAAACCAGTAAATCCAAAACTGGTGTGTGTTTTTAAAAGGGCAGGACAGCTTTCAGCAACACATCCAATAATATCACACTGATTGGACTCAAGGTTGGCTCACTCCTGGCTCCAATTAGCTCTTGGAGAAGTCATTAGGCTAGGGGTTCACGTACTTTTTCCACCCTGCACTGTGAAGGTTTACATGTTATGTTCAATAAACACATGAAAACATATGTTTGTGTTGTATTATTTTAAGCAGACTGTGGTTTTCAAATTGTTGTGACTTAGATGAAGATCAGGGCACATTTTATGACCAATTTATGCAAAACTCCACGTAATCCCAAAGGGTTCACATACTTCTTCTTGCAATTGCAATTGGGAGTTACTGATGCTACAGAAAGTAATCTGTCCGCATCGGCTCCTGGAGTCCGTAGGACTCCATGGAGTGAAGTGTGACCCTGCCTCAAGCTCTGTGTGACTACACGAGAGTGGGGTCATGCGGTGGAAGGACAGTATGAACTTTCTGCATATGGCAAGTGGAATCACCCTCTTCGCTGTAGGATCAGAGATAGGTAAAGTATTTTTAGGGAACTTTATTTTTCATTGTTAAACACCAATCTGACAGCCAGTAGTCTTTGCAGAATATCAGCTGGAGCTGACAACAGCAAATTACACTGGAATAAGTCGCTGTTCTCCGTTTGAGTTGTTATTAATGGCTCCAAAACTAAGTAAAAGGAGCATAAAATATAACCTGAATCGGCGCAAACAATGCTTTCTTGGGTCCTGGGATCTCACATACACTATTATTGTTTATTCTCTTCTATGTAGAACACCATAGGTGGCAATTAGTATGTTAATACAAATGATCTCCCACTCACAAGTCTAGAGCCTTATCACTGGCTCTAAGTGGGTCCAGGCGTGTGGGTGATTTTTCTGCCAATTTCTCAGGTGGCCCCCACCTTATTTAGAATTTCCTCTCCAGAATAAGCGCCCATGGGTTTTTTGGAGAACCCAAAGAAAAAACACTTCAGATCCAGAATGATGGCACAGCTGACACAGGAACAGGAAATCAAAATAAAATTTATTTTTAAAAACAATATCTTCCAAAACGCGTTTCGCCGCTTAAAATCACGGCTTCATCAGTTGGTATGAATGCATTTAGTCCATAGGTCCTTATATAATGGCCACTAATGTCTTTAAGGGTCTCCAGGTGTCCTGTTCTGTGCCTTGATGGTTCCGGTGTTCCCCCGAGCATCTAGCGATAGGCGCCGCCATTTTGCGCATGCGCAATACCACTTCCGCGTTGCACTGCATTTCAACCAGAATTCTCCACTTCCGGTTTAAGTTCACTCGCTTTACGAACGCTTTCCGGAGATCTTTCGTTTATAACACAGCTCGAATTAAAAGATAAATATATTTAGGGATAAAAACACATGGCGTTTCTTTTCTAAGAAATTTTTTTTTTTCTTTTCTTTTATCTTTGTCACCATGCATCTCGCAAGACTCCTTTAATCACCTCATGGCATAACAAAAAGATCAAAATCCTAATAAATGGAGCACATAATATTTAATTATGGGCCAATAGTCATGCACAAAGCTTATAATTTATATTAACTAATGCATAAAAACCTCTAAATTGTGTTTACTTTTATTATTTGTGCGTATTATTAATGATCCTATTTAAAGTGCTATCTTATTTACTTCTTTCCCTTTCCCCTTTATTAACAATCCCTATGAATTTCTTTCAACGTGTAATCTACAAAAATGCTCCTTATACGGGCACTTTCTTATATTTCAAAAAAATTCTCATGTAGACATATGACTTCTATACTGTGAATAAAATCTATATAGTGATCCTTTTTAACCCTTTTACCTATTACCTTTTTTATCCCTTAATATACCCCTAAAATCCTAATGAATAAATATAAATTTATAGTGCTTTGAGTCTAAATGACTACTAGTTGAAGTGCATAGTGCCAAAAAAAAAAAAGTGTATTTTTTATTAACAATTATATTAAAGTGCATAGTGCTATAATGGGATATTAAACTATTTCATGGATCCCCCAAATTTTATATAAACTTTATGCATATCAATGTGTATTTAGTTAATAATCATAGTGACACAATATCTGTCAATATTTGTAAAGACTAGATCGTAAGACTAGATTGTAAAGAAAAAAGGAAAAACTACCTAAAATTAACGAAGAAATAGAAAAATTGACTGAGTTAAATCGAACAGAGGTCAACCGAAAGAAGATATTCTAGAGTTAAGCAGAGTATTAGAGGGAAAACTAGAAAAAAATTGAAAAGAAATATTAGTAATCAAGAAACGAAAATATGAGGAGGGACATAGAAGACTATAGAAGGGGGAATGTCCATAAGTCTTATGAAGAGAAACGAGGGAACGATTACTTTTGGGACAAGGAAAGAAGAGAAAGAGGTTTTTATAACAATAGAGGTCCCTATCCGGAAAGGTGGGAAAATAGAAACTACCCTAGAGAAGATCGGATGGGTTACAGACCTCAGGAATATAGGAATTTTTATAGACCAGAATATCAGCCCCTTAGAAGGGAGATCTACCAAGAGAGAGAAACCATAGAGGATGGGCCCCAAGAAATAGACCCGAGATCTACAATAATAGAAGAATCATCTATGATGATGAAGAGAACAACAGACCTTATTGGAGGAGAGACCATCAAACAAGAACAAGAGACGAACGAAGGGATTACAGACCCCTCTCCCCGAAAAGAAAGGAAAGAGAACCTTCTCCGAAGAAAAACTGAGAACCGGAACCCCACCCCTTCTAGAGAGATCAAAAGAAGAGGTGAAAACAGGACTGAGAACATCAATATTCCTACGACCAATAGATTTCGAGTCCTCAATGAGAACTCTGAGGAAGAGGTTTTTTGGAGGGACCCTTTAGACAGGAGAGACAAACAAGGGGAATACAGGGACCTAGATACAAGATTAGGAAGAGAGGGGGGGGGAGAAAGAGATCTTGGGAAATAACAGAAGGGGAAAGAGAGCAGGGAAGCGAACCCTTAAGGGAAAAAAGGGAGCGAAGGTAGACACTAAGGGTATTTTTAATTTAAGTCAGAAAATACTTACAAATACAGAGATTAAAGTTTTAAATAGAGGATTGAAGTTTGCCCCTACAAAGCAGATGGATAAATTCAACATGTACATAGATCTACAGCGTTTCAAGAGAAAATGGAGTTTGAAAAAGTATTTTTTTAAAAATCCCATTGAAAGCAATATGGCTATTGACCACGATGGATTTGTACATACTGACCTAAAGAAGAAGTCAAAATTCTTTCCGCGCCATGTTATTTCAGACGAGATTAAAATGTTTGAAAATTTGGTATCTACAGACATAGATAGAATGGGGATCAGGGAAAAAAAACATAATCTCACTAAGGAGGAGAAAAAGGCAATAAAAGACTTGGATGAAGATGAAACAATCATAATAAAACCTGCGGATAAGGTGGGGGGGAATTGTAATCTGGTCGAAAGAAGCATACAATGAAGAGTCATTACGAATATTAGGAGATGAGAAGACATATATAAAACTTAAAAAGGATCCCATAATGGATATTAGGGATAATCTCCATGCTCTTCTACAGGATGGTAGAGACGAAGAAATCCTCACTGAGCGAGAATTCCGCTATTTGATGATTGAGCATGTAAAGACACCTAATTTTTATATATTGCCGAAAATACATAAAAATATAACTAAACCGCCCGGAAGACCTATAGTAGCAGGGATTAATTCCATCACTAGCTGTCTGTCTGAATATATAGATGTCCTTCTCCAACCGATCGTGAAGGAAACACCGTCATATCTAAAAGATACGATGAACATGCTGCAAATACTGAACAAAACAAAATGGGATGAAGAATGTATAATGGTCACATGCGATGTTAACGCATTGTACAGTAACATACCCCACGTGATGGGCCTACAAATCGTTAAGGAAGAAATTAATAACTCTAAAAAGTTCATTGATGTGCAGAGAGATTTTATTATGAAAAGGTATACAGTTCATTTTAAATAACAATTATTTTAAGTTTGGTGATGATTTTTTTCTACAAATAAACGGTGGGAGTCACATCTGTAAACTGCTGTAAGTCCTACACCGTTCACCTGAGTTGGATGTACATACCCTCAAATTATGGTGAACGCTCTTGGATCTCATCTTGAAAGTTGACAGCAACTGATTCCAAATGCAAATAGCACACTTGAAATGGGCCTTTTATCTGCACATTGTAATTGGGGTAATGAGGGAATATCACACACCTGGCCACGGAACAGCTGAGAAGCCAATTGTCCCATTACCTTTGGTCCCTTAACAAGTGGGAGGCACATCTGCAAACTGCTGTAAGTCCTACACCGTTCACCTGAGTTGGATGTACATACCCTCAAATTAAAGCTGACAGTCTGCAGTTAAAGAACATTGTGTTTGTTTCATTCCAACTCCATTGTGGTGGTGTATAGAGCCAAAGATGTTAGAATTGTGTCGATGTCCCAACATTTCTGGACCTGACTGTATATATCTTAGTATGAAACATTGCTAATAAACCTCTATTCAATTTATAAAAAAAAGGACGTTTAAAAATATTATAGTGGTATCTGTAAAACGAGACAAATATTAATAAGGCGATGAATAAAATTACAGTAAGAAAGAGCTGGATAACATGTCGCTTTTTTGTCATAACTTTAACAGCAGTCTAGACTTGCAAAAACTTTTTTTTCCATACTAAGAATTCGAAGTTTACATTAACTTGTTCCCAGGATTATGTTTATTATCTCTGTTGACTTTGCTGAGGGAATGGTTTGCCATGTGCTTTTTATGCCGAGAACTTCTGGATCAATGCCTATTTCAACTAAATGTTACGGTTTAGGAGCATCACTGAAATGTTAAAACAAACAAAAAAAATAGCTTGTCTTTCATTGCAGAGAAGTCACTGGAGAGAGTTGTAGTTGAAAGTAAAAGGTTATCCATGTGTTTTTGAAGAAACGCTTTCAAAATGGTCACTTCTCTTAAAAGGGACACTACCACTTAAATTGTAACTAGATTATAAATCACATGCTGCTGGTCATTTTAAGTAATTGCACGTAAAAAGGAAAAGTAAAATTTTATTTTATCTCGGTTTCCATTTTGTGTATTTGTCCCATGATGCAACATTTGTGCATATATGTCTTATTCTATTTTTTTTTCTAAAACAGATACTACAGGACAATACACCGACTGAGGAAAGCTACCACAGCCGAAACGCGTCTCGGTATCTTTATGTCCCTTTTTATGGAATAAATATATATTTTTTTACTTTTAACCCTTTATTGGCCGTGTTTTGCTAATTCCAACCTGATACCTCATGAGAACAACACCACTCGACCTGCCTATGAGGAAAAGAGGTCCAGGGCACCTACCTAAGGGTGCCTAAGGCTATACTGACTGAGCCTGAGATTGAAAGGCTCCTTAATTGGTTTAGTGCACTGTGTAATTACCTCTGTTTGGTTACCCTGCAGTATTACGCTATGGGAGCATTGTCTCCCATTTGTTCTTAACTCCTCTAGGATCTGCTACTTGGTAAGGAAGGGAAGTGCCACTCTACATGGCCATAGGCGATTAAACCTAGAGCCGGGAAACCTTTAGGCTAATTTAACCCTTTTGCTGCTGAGCCTTTTCACACCTCTGTGCTGAGCCCATTTTTACCGGTTTCGCTCATCATGTTTAAATGCGATTTGAAGTCACATTTTATTATACGACCCAGACATATTATATATCGTTCTTTCCGGGAGACTTGTCAGATTCATAATATATCATTATTATATGTATACGTTATGTCCTGTCTGTATATTATAACAAAAAAATGCAATAAAATTTGAATATTCAATAATTTACAACGTGTAAATTTTTTTTGCACATTTTAACATGCGAGCGTTTGCAGTTATATTTTCTATGGGTTGCGCTTGTTAAAAAAATTAGAAATGGGGAATCGTTACTTTTTTGGGGGGAAAATTACGTGTTTAGCAAACGCCCCCCATAGAAAATCATTAGTTCACATTATAATTGAAATAATAATTATATAATAAATATTGTTCCTATTATTTTATTTTTTTTACATTATACATGGTCAGGTTTGGTATCATTGGAAAGGCCACGCACTGGCTATTCCAATGATAGCCAACATTAACCCCTAGCTGTCACGGATCGGGAGATGGGGGTTCCAATGAACCCACTATCTCTACCATAGGTGGCAGCAAGGGATTAATTGCGAAGCGATTGCTATGCGCGATGACGCCAGTCATTAGGGGGGATATCCCGTAAGCTTGGCCGACATCCAAGATGTCGGCCAGCTCCGGGAGGGGACCACAATACGGCGCATGTTAGCGCCATATCGCGATCCAGCCCCCTAGGGGTTAAAGACAGCTGCCACTTGGAAGGGCAGGCTGTGCCCTTCCAAGCGGTACCTGTCTTTACCCGATGGCTCGCACGGATGGGGAGAGGTCCGAAGGACCTCCCACCCTCCCCTTTCCTGCAATGGCAGGGGGAGGGTGCCTGAAATAGACGTCTATCGTGCCCACCGGGGTCCCGGAGGCTGGGCTGACAGCCCGCACTGGGGGGCCGCCGCGATCAGCGCTGCAAAGGGAGGACGCACTCAGTGCGTCCTCCGCAGCGAAGTGGCCATGCGGCAGGAGGCGCTGAGCGCATCCTCCGCATGGAAAGGGTTAAATGTGAGTGGTATATACCTCTACCAGTAATAATCTTTGTCCAAATTTGTCATAAGATCTCCTGCACCAAAGATTTCTCCGGGTGCTTCTCCCTTCTCTTTTATGAAATCGAGGACGTGACGAACTTTCCACCGGAATAAGAAGGAGCACCACAAACATTGGGACTTCTGAGTATTCTATCTTCCATTTTCACAGACTGCTATATGCACTATTGCAATCAATTGAAATAGTGGACACTTTTTTGCACTTTTTGTGCATGCCCATCGGATTAGCATTGGACATTTAAATTGTGCACTTTATTATTATTAATTTACAGGTTATCTACGTATCCTCCTACAGCTGTGTTCAAAATGATTCAACCCCCAATGCTGTAAAGGGTTTTAGGGAATTTAGTGACATTTGTAATTGTATTCAGAATGAAATCCTACAAGGACTTTTTAAAGAACCTTATGCAACTAAAATGACATCAATTGGTTTTGTAATACAGTTGTAAATGTTTCTTTTGTGAATTCTTCATTGACACAATTATTCAACCCCTTAAAGACTACCACTCTGAAGAACAGAGGTTCATTCAAGTGTTTTCAATCAGGTATTGAAAACACCTGTGGATGTCACGGAGCAGCAATAAAGCATAATAAGCACCAATTAGGCAGCTTTAAAATGACTGATACTCAGCTCCTTCTAGACATTTACTGGTGTGGTTACAAACATAGTGAAGTCAAGAGAATGGTCCAGGAAGACAAGAGAAGAGGTGATTACTCTTCACAGGAAGGGCAATGGCTATAAGATTGCAAAGATGTTAAACATACCAAGAGAGACCATAGGAAGCATCATTCGCAAATTCAAGGCAAAGGGCACTGTTGAAACGCTACCTGGTCATGGCAGAAAGAAGATGCTGACTTCGACTGCTGTGCGCTACCTGAAGCGTAGAGTGGAGAAAAGTCCCCGTGTGACTGCTGAGGAACTGAGAAAAGATTTGTCAGATGTGGGTACTGAAGTTTCAGCTCAGACAATACGGCGCACACTGCGTAATGAAGGCCTCCATGCCAGAACTCCCAGGCGCACCCCCTTGCTGTCTCCAAAGAATAAGAAGAGTTGACTGCAGTATGCCAAAAGTCATGTGGACAAACCACAGAAGTTTTGGGATAGTGTTCTGTGGACTGATGAAACAAAATTAGAACTGTTTGGGCCCATGGATCAACGCTATGTTTGGAGGAGGAAGAACAAGGCCTATGAAGAAAAGAACACCATGCCTACTGTGAAGCATGGCGGGGGGGTCAATCATGCTTTGGGGCTGTTTTGCTTCTGCAGGTACAGGGAAGCTTCAGAGTGTGCAAGGTACCATGAATTCTCTTCAGTACCAGGAGATATTGGATGACAATGTGATGCAGTCTGTCACAAACCTGAGGCTTGGGAGACGTTGGACCTTTCAATAGGACAATGATCCCAAGCATACCTCCAAGTCCACTAGAGCATGGTTGCAGATTAAAGGCTGGAACATTTTGGAGTGGCCATCGCAGTCACCTGACTTAAATCCGATTGAGAACCTCTGGTGGGACTTAAAGAAAGCAGTTGCAGTGCGCAAGCCTAAGAATGTGACTGAACTGGAGGCTTTTGCCCATGACGAATGGGCGAAGATACCTGTAGATGGCTGCAAGACACTTGTGTCAAGCTATGCTTCACGTTTAAAAGCGGTTATAACTGTAAAAGGGTGTTGTACTAAGTACTAAGATTGAATGTCACTTGGGGGTTGAATAAAACTGATAATGATGTGAGCACAGAAAAGACATTTGTGGTTATTTCATTATAAATGTTATGTTATATTTGTCTGACCTACACGTGACTCTTTGATTTAATTGTAAGCAAGATGACTGAATGATCAAAATCAATGTCAAACTGGCCAAAACACTCAATTTCAGTGGGGGTTGAATAATTTTGAACACAACTGTATATGCACAATTGCACTAAGCCCTGTTGTTTTTATTCTTTTAAGGCACCGCAACACTTTACGGTTTTGTTGCACTTTATTTCACGATTGGGCTTCCTGTTGATGCACTTTATTCCATTATTCATATATGCATATGCAAATGTTTCAATTGCATTCTAGTGTTTTGCACTATTGATGCGTTGTCAGGGATACCGGTCACACCTCTTTTTTATTCTGAGGCTGGGCTTTATCCCAGTTTTTTTATTTTTAACAGTTAATGAGGTGGAGGAGGGAATGTTTAGATAAGGCAGCTGAAGGCCATTGTCCTGCCTCCAGTACCTGAGATAAGACACAAAGTTTAAAAGACTTTTAATCTACCCCCTGATGAGGTCCTTTGAATACAACACACACAATGAGATTCTATGTTAGTGGTCAACCAATAAACACTTTTCTATGGTCATTGCTACCCAGTGAGGAGCATGTGATGTAAAGATACTGAGGGGGGGGGGCAGTTTACAACACAAAAAAAAATAAAAAAAAAAATCACACAATGATTGCCCCCAGGGACACCTAGAATAAAATATTTTCTTAACTAAGCATAAGAGAAAAACAAAGCACATGTAAGATATCAGCAACATAAAATAAACACAATAAGGACAATTCATTTTTTTGGTATGGGAACCTGCTCCCATACCTCCCCTCTGAACAAGAGCTGATTGACCCTGATAAGATAATGTCTTAGGCTGGGGTCAGACGAGCGTAGTGTTCACGTCCGTGATTGCGCCTTAAAGTACGTCCGTGATAGTATGACAGAAAGCCCATTGGAGCCTGACACACGAAGTACGTCCGCACTGAACTGCGGACACACAACAGCCGCGTGCCAAGGACGCAAGAACGTACAACCCCTTGAACAGCCGCACAAAGTGCGCTGCATCCGCAACGTCTGCATAGCTTTGTGTGCGAGTGATGGAACGTGGTCAGACGGACTGCATTTATACAGCCAGTATTTTTCACGGACGAAATGGTTTTGCTTTTTATTTTATTTTCTCTCCTACATCTGTCAAAATATACGTCAGTCATAAACGGACTGTGTGGCCACTACTGTGTCTTCCGTACTGACGTACGTCCGTGTGCACGGACGTACAGTCCGTACAAATCACGCTCGTCTGACCCTAGCCTTAGATGGTTCAGATTGAAAATGAAGGGATTATTTTTTATTATAGTATTTCTGGGTCCATAGACCTTGGGGTTCTACCATTGAAGTAGCACAGTCAGTGGTTTGAACGCTCCCTTGAACATTTAGCAAATAAGAGGTCATAATTGCTCTGCATAGAGTCATTCAATGGACAGTAATGCAAAAACACGAACACTCTACTTGTCAAAACCGTAGAAGCTTGTGCAGTGTGAGCGAATTAACATTCTTCTGGGTAGAGGAAAGTCCTCTTCTTCAGGTGTTACTGTAGCACTCATGCAGAGGAGACGTCCAGTCATGTTTTTGGCCACCCTGTTTTGGGTGATCGTCTGAATTGCATACGGTAGCATCTTCTCCATTATGACACTATTGAGCTAAAACATTAGGAGACCTGAGCGGGAGGTCATTCAGCACACCATGACAATTTAAATGGGTAGAGGGCCATTTAAGGCTGGCGTCAGACGAGCGCACTATCCAAGAAACCCCACACTCCTTATCAAACAATATAGATGATGTACTTGCTTCGGTGCAAATCCGGCTGCTTGGAAATAGTATACAAAAGGAATCCCAGAGGCAAACGAAGATTGTAGAAAGGTAAAGTTTCTTTATTTACATAGATCTACGTTTCAGTCCTATCCGGGACTTTTCTCAAGATATCACAACATGACATAAAACACATTTATATATCCACAAACCACATCAATTAACCCATAACAAGGTTCGTGACCCACGCCCCGGAAGTGTGCGTCTAAACGGAACCACCCTGCCGTTGCCTAGAGGCATGTATACAAAAACAATTACATAGACAAAATTAAACCACCATTAAAAACACAAGAAGTGGCCCCTAATTCTATACAGAAAATTGTGTGCATATGTTTAAAGACACAATATATTTTCAGTAATTCACAGTGCATAAATAGAAACTTAAGGAGCAGTCATCTGGCGTCCGAAGCATTGAGACGCTGCGAAGGGGCCAGCCACACGCTTTTGCGTGCACACGAATTGCGTGCGCAACAGTGGCCGTGCTGCAGCCCATTCTGTCAAAGCAGTAGGACGCGCATTGACGGAGCTGCAAAGCGCAAACCTCCATAGGAGAATCGAGCCTTCCAGCGCTGAGCGCACTAAGTGGCCAGACGGGCGTCGAGTGGAAGGAACGTCCACTCTCACGGACATTCCTTCTGCTCTTCAAATACGCTCGTCTGACGCCAGCCTTAACTATATCCAAAATATAAAAAGTTGCAGATTTCAGTTTACTTCTTCCAGTGTAATAACAGTATACAGTCAGTCGCTCCAGGGATTATAATCTGCGGGCAAACTTCAAAATTGATGATCAACATCTTTGCACTTTTTTTAGGCTTTCTATCCATCACACACACACACACACACACACACCACACACACCATTTGAAAAAAATAATTCAGTGCTTAAAATTCTAAACAGGTCTTCAAAACATGTATTCAATTTTAATAAGTCTGAGTTTTGATTTAACACAGCTGCTTTCTTCCAACCTTTGTCCTGATAATTTCTAACTACAATAATCTAGCACAGGGATATTAAAAATTGCTCCAGAGGGCTGCCTTTTTGATGGATGAATCCAACGGTTCTAGCCGCTCTTAAAATCCATCCTTCTTTTAATTGCATTTAATTCCTACCTTTGGGTCAAGGTGAATCATTAATGAGATGGATCTAAGCAGGATGTTACACACCTGGACCAATTTATTCTTACATATGATTTGGATCAGTAAAAGCACAGGACACCTTGCGTTTCTTTGTAATCTTTAAAAAAAGACACATTCAGTACAATTTTCGGGAAATCAGATTATTTTCAATTGTCAGTTATACATACTGTAGAAAACTTTATTGTGGGTGAGCACCCCTGTTCTATATTTAAGTGTGCAGGACAATAAAGACTCATCCACAATAGCACAACAATTGAGAGGTCACACCCAAAGAATAAAGATATATTGGGATATTATAAAAAATATTCCTTTATTAAATACAAAAATAAGAACTGTCAAACAGTTTTTTTTGCTACTGCTTCATTTATTCTAAGAAAAAAAAATCACATGGTACATATGGTAAAAACAAAATCAGACATCTGTATCAGAGCGGTCAATCTGACACTCTAAATAACAGTAGTCACTTAGGAGGCAAAAAAAAAAATAGCCAAAAAACTCAAATGTAAAGAGAAATACCCTGCTACAGAAGCACCAAAAGGCAATGATGATGAACAAGCAACTGAATCAGAATATAGGTCAGTACAAACCAACTTCCAATAGCCAAGGCAAGGTGCCAAACATTTCGGCGAGCATTCGCCTTTATCAAGGGATACCATTAAAGCAGCGTATAATGTAGATTATGGTTCATACCTTGGAAAATGGTTTTAGACTTTGGATGGAGTGCAGCGGAATATAAATAGGGATGAGCTGAACACCCAAGTTCGGTTTGCATTCGAACTCGAACTTTTCAAAAGTTCGAATTCGAACGCAATACAAGTCAATGGGACTCAAAATTCGATTTTTAGAGTGCCCTCCAAGAGGGCATATACAGTATGCTAGATATTTGCATAAAAGGTGTATGGGGGTCCGGGTAGTGCCCTGGGGGACAGGAAACAAGGACAAAAAGTAAAAAAAAACGTTTTTAACCCCTTCACTGCTGACGACGTGTGGGAAACGTGTTCAGTTACTCCCGCTGTATGCTGAGGAGGACGTGTCTCACACGTCAGCTTTGTGGGACCCCCGGCAGAGATACTCACCTCTCTGTCCGGGGTCTCGCGGCGTTCTGACTTCAGCGTCCTCAGACGCTGAAGTCAAGCTCCTCCCTACGTAAATGACATCATTGGGCCATGCGCGATGACGTCATTTCCAGGCGACCCCCCAGGAGTTCGCCTGGAAGGGAGGGGGGGATCCGTTCGGGAGGTCCACAAAAAAAAAAGCCAGCCACCGCTTAAAAGGGGAGAGTCTCCCCTTTTAAGCGGTGCCTGGCTTTAACCCCTTAGGCACCGGGTTGCACTTCGGTGCTGAAGTGGGGCCTAGCTCCGGTGGGGGCCACCATCTTGGATCGCGGCTCCACCCCCAGGTCCCCCCTCACTGCCTGACATCCTCAAGCATAGCGTGATGACGTCAGATAGCCGGGGAACCCCTAGCTGCCCGGAATCCCCTGGTGGAGATAGGGGGTTCATTTGAGGGTTCACAGAGATGCTGATGGGGCTGTGTATAGAGATGCTGATGGGGCTGTGTATAGAGATGCTGATGGGGCTGTGTATAGAGATGCTGATGGGGCTGTGTATAGAGATGCTGATGGGGCTGTGTATAGAGATGCTGATGGGGCTGTGTATAGAGATGCTGTGTATAGAGATGCTGTGAGGTTATGTATAGAGATTCTGTGAGGCTGTGTATAGAGATGCTGTGTATAGAGATGCTGTGAGGCTGTGTATAGAGATGCTGTGAGGCTGTGTATAGAGATGCTGTGAGGCTGTGTATAGAGATGCTGTGAGGCTGTGTATAGAGATTCTGTGAGGCTGTGTATAGAGATGCTGTGAGGCTGTGTATAGAGATGCTGTGAGGCTGTGTATAGAGATGCTGTGAGGCTGTGTATAGAGATGCTGTGAGGCTGTGTATAGAGATGCTGTGAGGCTGTGTATTAGAGATGCTGTGAGGCTGTGTATTAGAGATGCTGTGAGGCTGTGTATAGAGATGCTGTGAGGTTGTGTATAGAGATGCTGTGCGGCTGTGTATAGAGATGCTGTGAGGCTGTGTATAGAGATGCCTTGCGGCGCCGAAGTGCAGCCTAGCTCCGGTGTGGGCCACCATCTTGGATGGTGGCTCCACCCCCGGGTCCCCCCTCACTGCCTGACGTCCTCACACATAGCGTGATGACATCAGATACCCGGGGAACCCCTAGCTGCCCGGAATCCCCTGGTGGAGATAGGGGGTCATGGAGGGTGTCAATCGAAAGGCCTGAGGATGGCCTTTCGAATGATACCCAACATAACCAGGTATAAAGTATAAAAAAAATTGTGTGTTATTTTTATTAATGCAGCAATATTGTTCACATTTCAATTATAATGTGAACAATGATGCTGCACTAATGATTTTTTTCTATGGGGTGTGTTTGCTAAAAATCATGTAATTCCCGACAAAATGTAACAAGTCCCCATTTCTAATTTTGTACAAACGCACCCCATAGACAACATAACCACAAACACTCATGTGCTAAAATGTGAAAAACAACACTTTACACACTGCAGATGATTAAAAATTAAATTTTTATTGCATTTTTTGTCAGAATATACAGGCAGGACATGACGTATACATATAAAAATGATATATTATGAATCTGCGGAGTCTGCCGGAAAGAACGATATCTACAGTTGTGTTCAAAATTATTCAACCCCCACTGAAATTGAGTGTGTTGGCCAGTTTGACATTGATTTTGATCATTCAGTCATCTTGCTTACAATTAAATCAAAGAGGCACGTGTAGGTCAGACAAATATAACATTTATAATGAAATAACCACAAATGTCTTTTCTGTGCTCACATCATTATCAGTTTTATTCAACCCCCAAGTGACATTCAATCTTAGTACTTAGTACAACATCCTTTTACAGTTATAACAGCTTTTAAACGTGAAGCATAGCTTGACACAAGTGTCTTGCAGCGATCTACGGGTATCTTCGCCCATTCGTCATGGGCAAAAGCCTCCAGTTCAGTCACATTCTTAGGCATGCGCACTGCAGCTGCTTTCTTTAAGTTGCACCAGAGGTTCTCAATCGGATTTAATTCAGGTGACTGCGATGGCCACTCCAAAATGTTCCAGGCTTTAATCTGCAACCATGCTCTAGTGGACTTGGAGGTATGCTTGGGATCATTGTCCTGTTGAAAGGTCCAACGTCTCCCAAGCCTCAGGTTTGTGACAGACTGCATCACATTGTCATCCAATATCTCCTGGTACTGAAGAGAATTCATGGTACCTTGCACACGCTGAAGCTTCCCTGTACCTGCAGAAGCAAAACAGCCCCAAAGCATGATTGACCCCCCGCCATGCTTCACAGTAGGCAAGGTGTTCTTTTCTTCATAGGCCTTGTTCTTCCTCCTCCAAACATAGCGTTGATCCATGGGCCCAAACAGTTCTAATTTTGTTTCATCAGTCCACAGAACACTATCCCAAAACTTCTGTGGTTTGTCCACATGACTTTTGGCATACTGCAGTCGACTCTTCTTATTCTTTGGAGACAGCAAGGGGGTGCGCCTGGGAGTTCTGGCATGGAGGCCTTAATTACGCAGTGTGCGCCGTATTGTCTGAGCTGAAACTTCAGTACCCACATCTAACAAATCTTTTCTCAGTTCTTCAGCACTCACACAGAGACTTTTCTCCACTCTACGCTTCAGGTAGCGCACAAAAGTCGAAGTCAGCATCTTCTTTCTGCCACGACCAGGTAGCGTTTCAACAGTGCCCTTTGCCTTGAATTTGCAAATGATGCTTCCTATTGTCTCTCTTGGTATGTTTAACATCTTTGCAATCTTCTTATAGCCATTGCCCTTCCTGTGAAGAGTAATCACCTCTTCTCTTGTCTTCCTGGACCATTCTCTTGACTTCACCATGTTTGTAACCACACCAGTAAATGTCTAGAAGGAGCTGAGTATCACAGTCATTTTAAAGCTGCCTAATTGGTGCTTATTATGCTTTATTGCTGCTCCGTGACATCCACAGGTGTTTTCAATACCTGATTGAAAACACTTGAATGAACCTCTGTTCTTCAGAGTGGTAGTCTTTAAGGGGTTGAATAATTGTGTCAATGAAGAATTCACAAAAGAAACATTTACTACTGTATTACAAAACCAATTGATGTCATTTTAGTTGCATATGGTTCTTTAAAAAGTCCTTGTAGGATTTCATTCTGAATACAATTACAAATGTACACCAAATTCCCTAAAACCCTTTACAGCATTGGGGGTTGAATAATTTTGAACACAACTGTAATATGTCTGGGTCATTTAATAAAATGTGGCTTCAAATCGCATTTAAACATGATGAGCGAAAGCGGTAAAAATGAGCTGAGCACACAGCAGTGAAATGCAGGGTTAAAGGGTTAAACAGCATATCAGAGGAACATTTTGTAGAGTAATGAACACTTCTCGGAAGCACAGGTGTTGTTTGATACAGGTTTAGGAGACACCTCCAGACACCCTCAGTCTACAGACAATGTATCAAATTCATTAGACCAGACTAATTAAAAGCACAGGTTATTTCCAAACACTAATTAACACCTGTTTACGGCGTTTGAGAGCACATGTCATTTAGAGGCGAGAATCTTTGCACGTAGACATTTTTTAATTCAATATCTAATAAACCGTTGCTTATAATATTCTGCAGTAAAGAGTCTGTTTTTTTATTTTTTAATCATTTTTTTATACTTTTTTCAAAAATATTTTTTTTTCCGAACTCGAACCGAACATCCCAAAAAGTTCAAAGTTTGAACTTTCGAACTGACGATGTTCGAATCGAACTCCGAACTGATCGAACCGAACAGCTCATCCCTAAATATAAACAGCGTGGCACAAAAGTCACCACTTACAGTATAATCCTGTTATGATCTAGGGTTGATTCAATTAGTCAGGTCTAGGTTCAACAACGTTATGTGACCAAAATAGGAGATCAGCTGACTCCCTGAATTTATGAATGAGCAGGTTTCTCCAGCAATGGATTTTTTTTCTTCCCTGATGGCACGGGCATATTCCAATTAGTATTATATCGGTAGCCCACAAGGGCAAAGAGTGAATAGTCGGCGCTAAGTCACTATAAATAGGTGGTATTATGCTGTTGTGCTGCTACAAACACCCATGTGCACCCCATACACGGAATAAAAGCCAGAATACAGTTGGACGTCAGTCCTGTGTGAGCGCACGCTTTTAACTTGGTAATGTTAAACACCTCTTGTTGGTTAACATAGAACACTTATTTTATGGTGTTGTTCTCGAAGGGTAGACCTTTCATGGGTTGAAACCCTACAGTATAAAATAGAAACATATGGTGCAATATTGTTTGTACATAAGCAATGGTCAAGAAAATTTTCACAAGTTTTCACTCACAATGGAGGAGCCTCAATATGGCTCAAGTGATGAACCTTCTGACCTCTTATGGGGGGGGGGGGTCACGCCCAGCTCCTGGAGTCTTCTAGTCCCTTTAATCTCCCCAGTCAAACCAGTTTCTTACTTTAAAGAGAAAGAGAGGGAAAAACCTCCATTGCGCAGATATAATCCTTGGTTTAGATGTGTAAGGAGATATTGGTATATACTCACAATTTTCTGAGCCTCTACAGTAAGTGGCTCAGTATCAAGGCATCAAGTGAGTTCCAAATCAGGGGAAAGTGCCGCACCTCTGCTCCTTCCTCCAGGGTAAAGATGTCTCTACTCGGCAACCAGAATGAAGCTCATCAAAAGTGTAGTCTAAAAAAACATTTATTCTTAAAAACAAAATAAAACAATCATAATAGCATATCCAGATACGCGTTTCACCTGCTTGTGCTGCAGGCTTCCTCAGTCTGTAATGTCTTTAGTCGAATTAATGTCTTATATACTATCTGAACCGTTCATTAGTGGTAACACATGTTGATTTTTGCGTGCATTCCTTTACTCACTTCCTGTTTGCGTTCCATATCCCAATTGGTGGTTACGATCAACTTCCGATCTGATTTGCGTGTCAGTGGTGCCTGCTGACTTCCGATCCGAATCTTATTTGCGTGTCGCAATGGTTGTAGCCGACTTCCGGTCCGATTTACGTGTCAGTGATTCCTGCTGACTTCCGATCCGAATCTTATTTACATGTCACCGTGGTATCCGGGTGACCCCCCCATAAGAGGTCAGAAGGTTCATCACTTGAGCCATATTGAGGCTCCTCCATTGTGAGTGAAAACTTTCTTGACCATTGCTTATGTACAAACAATATTGCACCATATGTTTCTATTTTATACATTTATACTGTAGGGTTTCAACCCATGAAAGGTCTACCCTTCGAGAACAACACCATAAGATAAGTGTTCTATGTTAACCAACAAGAGGTGTTTAACATTACCAAGTTAAAAGCGTGCGCTCACACAGGACTGACGTCCAATTGTATTCTGGCTTATATTCCAATTAGTGATGAGCCGAACGCCCCCATGTTCGGTTCACATTCGAACAATTTCAAAAGTTCGAGTTCGAACACGAACCGAACTCAATGCAAGTCAATGGGACTCAAAAGTTCAATTTTTAGAGTGCCCTCCAAGAGGGCATATATGCAAGATATTTGCCATAAAAGGTGTATGGGGTCCGGGTAGTGCCCTGGGGACAGGAAACAAGGACAAAAAGTTAAAAAAAGAAGTTTTTAAAAGGAACAGTGAGTTTTCCATGAAATATAGGTGAAGAATAAAAATGAAAAATTCCTTCAAATATCGTGCCTAGGAGGTCCCCATAACCTGCCCATGAAGTGGCGGATTTGTAGGATGTATAGAAACATTTAAAAACAAAAAAAATGACATTTCAAATGACGGTAAATGTTTTCCTTTAATCTATTCATAAACAACTGCTTGGGGCGGCAGCCTGTATGAAAAGAGGAGACGTTTTAGGACACACAGAACAAGTTTAGTGATTTTTTGGCTAAATTATGGTGAAATTTATGGAGGCTTTGGATGAAAGTAACAATAGGTGCTTTAAAATTGGGCCTTTAGTGTCGGCAACAGTGCAGTCACACCGTAACCCCTCTGTGGTATTGTGGAAGAGTGCAGGGTTGGACCCTGCGGTCCAATATTAAAATGATATGAATCTGGTATAGGCGTCAGTGGCACTGCACCCAAATATTGTGCCTTTGGTGGCAGCAAGTGCCTTCACACCGTAACCCCTCTGTGGTATTGTGGAAGAGTGCAGTGGTGGAGGTTTTGGTAATGCAGAAGAGATCTATTCAGTTACATCAGCAGGTATAACAAAACCAGGTCTGCAATGTTTAGGCACTTGCCCTGCGGTACTGTATATGGTGAGAATCGGCGCACACCAGTAGCAACAGGAAGCAAACAGAACAGGCAGGGAATACACAGAGAGAATAGTCAAATGGCAGGAAAAGTCGGCAACAGATCGGGTCCTCAGAACAATCAGGGTCAGTAACAAGTATGCAAACTGATTCGGTAAGCTAGTGATGCGGGAATAAAATAAAGGCTGAGACACACTGAGCGTGTAGCAACGCACAGCGTAGCGAAGTAAACATTTTGCAGGCTTGACTTCACTCCGCTCCGCCTCGCAGCGTGTCTACACTGCATTACGTTTGCTTCTCACCGCACTGGACAGGAGTCCACTAACTAAATTAAAATGTACACACAAAACCGTTTTATTTTCACAAAGCACATGTTATATAGGCAAAAAAATTACTGTTACTTTAATAGGAATAGTATAAAAATATTAAAAAAGGTAACCCCTGATCATATATAATATAGGGACACGGAGCGCTGTGTATAGACTAGGGATGCATTGATACCACACAGACATATACGTATATATCAACACGCAGATAGAGAAATATATATATATATACACATACATATACATACATATACATACATACCCACAGACCATATATAGACAAACGCACTTGGGGAGGGTGGCATGTGGACAATCTCAACAAAATGTGCTCCCCCCAGAAGAAATGCTGAACCCGGCAGAGAATATATATATTATTCTCTGCTCTATCGGGTTCAACATTTCTTCTGGAGGGATCAGCCAAATGGGGGGGGGGGCGCAATTAGTTGCCAAAATGTGTGTGTAATACATGTCTGGAGATATATATGATATAGATCATACCTGCCCTTACCTTCCCCTATAAATTTGCTAAAAAAATATACACAAAAAAAAAAAAAAAAAAAAAAACCACTGCCTGAGACCCCGCGCAGTCCACATGCCACCCCCTCTACCTGGCTGAATGTATCTAATATATATATATAATTAAATACATTCAGCCAGGTAGAGAAAGAAGAAAAATAAGTTTTAATTTATGTTCCCGGGACATTTAAAAATGTCCTCGTATTTTTTTTTTTTTTTCGAAATGTGTTGCCTTACTTTAGCCTGGTGGTCAGTGGGGGCTCCCTGGATCCTGGTTGTGGGGGGGGGTCTGCCGTGGCCGCAGTGGCTCCCTCCCTGCGCCGCCTGTCTGCCACATGCACCCGGGGCGGCTAGCCCACACAGTCGCAGCTGTCAGCCGGCGGCCACATGCTCCTCAAGGGGATCCTTGGGAGGCCACGGCAGGCTGCCCTCTACAGTGCCCGATTAGAGGGCCGTGTCTGCCTGATGTTTTAGTAACAAGAATGTTTTATCCCATAGGCTTTAATGTTAAAAATATTCCCGTTTTAATTCAATATCTAATAAACCGTTGCTTATAATATTCTGCAGTAAAGAGTCTCTTTATTTCGATTTTTTTAGTATTTTTAAGCATTTTTTATACTTTTTTCAATTTTGTTTTTATTTTTTTCCCCCAAACTTTTGGCGAACGTCCCAAAAAGTTCAAAGTTCGAACTTTCGAACGGCCGATGTTCGATGCGAACTCCGAACAGATCCGAACGCCGAACAGATCCGAACGCTCCTCCCTAATTCCAATATGGCAATGCCTGGATTCAGCAGGTTGAAATTGTGCCAGGGGGGGCGTGGTCTGGACGCGGACCAAGATGGCGGTGTAAGCGAGTAGCTCCAAGGTCCCCTCCGGCAATACTAAGCACCGCACACGCTGACCGGCGATGGTACGAGGAAAAAAGACGCAGGGAGGCACACAGACACCCCGCAAACCCTCTCGCCCCGTCCCGGGCCCCTTGGACGGATATCTCAGTCCCCCGGCGCCAGCGGTCCCCACCTCACCGAGACCAGACAAGATGGCGGCGCCACGCGGAGGTCCGGAACAACAATCGGATCCCTTTCTGGCTATCGGCAGACTGGAAAAACTAGTGGCTGCATTACCAACAAAGACTGATCTCTCGGCCATGATGGACGACTTCAGAGCCGGTATGCACCATGAGCTCAGGGAGGTACGTGTAGAGGTGGCGGGACTGACGGATAGGGTTGGAGGCCTAGAAGACCGTGCTAACTTGCCACCTGAGGCTCCCCCTTCACTGCTGGCTGAGTTGTCCGACATGAAAAGGAGACTGGATGACCTGGACAATAGGGGCCGGAGACAAAATGTACGAATTAGGGGGCTTCCTGAAAGTGTGAACCCAGATGACATTGCTGCTTATGTGGAGACCCTGTTTGTGGCACTCGTACAAGACCCAGCGGTCACATCGGTCCCGGTGGACAGGGCACACAGAGTCCTGCGTCCCATGCCACCGGAGGGGGCTCCCCCACGTGATGTCGTATGCAGGATTTCTAGCGGAGCGCTGAAAGAGCGGGTCATGACCGTAGCCAGAACGCAGAGGCAATGGCTCTTAGACGGACACCAACTTGAATTCTTTCAAGACCTCACGCCCTTCACCTTAGCCGCACGGAAGGCTCTCCGCCCTGTCACCTTACAACTACGACAACGACAGATTGTGTATAGGTGGGGTTTTCCTTTCGCCTTACACGCTCGTTCCGGCGGGACCACAGCCACAATACACCGACCTCTTGACGTACCGGACTTTCTCACTCACCTGGACTTGCCTCCTACACCGGTGATGAACTGGGAGGAGAGTGGTTACGCAGATCGGAGGGTGGTAGCCGAAGCAGGGCCCCGGAGGCAGCCGAGACGTCCTCGCCCTCCACAAGCGGCCAGGGCCCGCTCCCCGTCACCAGAGCAAATTGGAGAGTGATTGTTCGCTAGATGGGCGATATGGATATGCCGGAATATCTGGGGAAATATGCGAACTGCGAGAGGACACGACGAACAAGCACTTCCACGTTATCCTGACTCCCTATTGATCGACCCGCTGCGAGGCGGGAGGTGCCACCTCCGTATGGACTCCGACGTACTGGAGCTGCTGAGGACTCAAACTCTCACCCGTGGGGAAAGACTTGACACTGCTCCCAACACCCCGAGCGGGGTCACCCGGTGAGGTTAACATACATTCCGGATCCCAGCCCGGGACGCTCTATAGCCTGCTGACACCCTGACGGAGACTCATGGCAGGTTGCGGATGGCATAACGGGTGTGGAGGGTGGGATTTGGGAGATGCTGGCTGCTGCTTATTAGCCCACCGGACTTATGCTAGCCCCAGTGTCCTGACTTCCCTGCACCGGGACATGATAGACGCTCATATGCTGCCCTGATCGCTGAGACGAATCCGGGATTGGTGCTCCCGCTTCGCGACACGTGGGCTCTTTACCTCCCCCTTGCAGGACTGTAGTAGTGCTTTATCTAAAATGATGCGTGTTTACTGTGTGGCTAGATAAAGAGACTTTGCTTGGTCACCTAGCGCGATGTCTCTGTTCGTGCGCCCCCCTCTGGTGCCCTTACGCGCCCCCCTCGTCGTCTTCTAGTGCTCCCCAAGCGGGGGAATGCCGCACAACATCCGCTTACTGCGACGAACGCCTTCACGCCCGCGCCTGCTTGTTGGGGGTGGTTGGGGCGGTGATCTCTCATCCACATGACCCGTGAGAGACTTTTTGCGGTGGGGGACGGGGTGGGGTGCGCGGAGAGGAGAGCTGTATGGGCACGATGTTAAACATGACTTAGAAAGGTGGTGCAGGTCGGGAGGGTGGGCCCACAGAGGGTTCTGGGGTTGATGACATCTGCATGTCTCCTACCGCGCTATTGCTGTCCTGCTTGCTTTTTGTGCTTAGAGCTAAATACTCCTTCGCGTTCCCCATTGATGTTCTGGCGCCATGCAGTTTATCGTTTTTCTTTCTCTGCCTTCTTTTCATACCTAGTTGTCCGGAGGGGACTGCCGGGTTTTCTGTTTAGCGCATACTTGTATTTTACTTTACTGTATTTGAACGTATTACATTTGCCGCATAACTGGTCTACGCACCGTAGACCTTTTTCTTACCCCCACGGGTCGTCCTCATTAACGTCACTACATTCCCCTTGGGAGTCACTTCCCCAATCCCCTACGTGGGGACAGTGGGTACCTCTCTCAAGGTTGACGTTGGTAACCCTTATTCCCTTTTTTTTCTTTTACTGTTTTTCTGATTTTGTCCTTTGTGTCCGGACCAAATAAACGTTTTGCTCCTCTCTGTACTAGTCTGTGAGCGGGCCCTTCCATATAGTGGCCTACCGACCCCCCCCCCTTCCCTCCCCCAACCCTCCCCCCCTTTTTTTTTTTTCCTTTTTTCTTTTTCTCTTTTTTCTCTCCCCTCCACGCCCTTCTCTTCACAACGTACTCGCTATTTTCCCTTACCTTCTCTTCTTGTTATTCCTCTCTTTCTCTGCATCTCCCATTATCTCTCTGCCCATACTGCCTGTCCCTCTTCCCCTCATCTCCTTCCTGACTGCCCCCCCTTCATCTTATATCTAGCTACTATCCCTTTCTCGCCACTGTCTACTGCCTTCACTCACCACTCTTGTTCATCACGCTCTACTGGGCCTTGGGCGGTCCGTTGCCTGCGTGCTGGAGGTATGGCGGGGGCGGGGACACGTGCTTCGGCATACTCACGGGCCACATTGGAAGTGGCCTCGTATAATGTCAGGGGCCTGAATGCCCCGGAGAAGCGAAGAAAACTGCTACGCGACCTCTGGACGCAGCGGATCTCGATAGCTATGATACAGGAGACGCACTTTAAAAGAGGCTCTCACCCTACACTGCACGATTCCCATTACCCGAACGGCTATTATGATTCGACTCCAGAAGGTAAATTCAAAGGCGTCGCAATTCTCTTCTCCAAACATGTTCCTTTTGTGCTCCAGGATCAACTGATGCTGGGAGATGGTAGAGGCCTCTTTTTGAAGGGGGCAATAGCAGGTAAGACTTACACGTTCGCCAATGTGTACATGCCAAATGCCAAACAACACGTCTACTTTGCCAAAGTGTCGCGCATGCTGCAGAAGTTCACTGAAGGAGTGCTAATCCTGGGAGGAGATCTAAATGTTGCACTCTCGCCACAGGAGGACACCTCCCTGCGGAAATCGTCTACGCCTCACCACATTCTGCGCTCCATACGCCGACGCTTACACGACCTACAACTGATTGATGTGTGGAGGGTTCTCCACCCCTTAGACCGGGACTTCACTTATTTCTCTTCGGTGCACTCTTCTTACACACGCATAGACTACCTCTTTGTCTCTCACTTCGAACTAACAATCGGTCACAGAGGCTAAGATACACAGCCGCACATGGTCGGACCATGCACTGCTCTCATTATCCATGATGTCCCCACACAGCCGACCTAAACACTTCCAATGGAGATTGAACACCTCGTTGTTTACGGACCCCATGGTAGTTACGACTATTGAGGAAGCACTGGAATACTACTTTGATGAGAATGACAAGAATGAGACCACGTCGGTCACATTATGGGAAGCCCATAAAGCAACGATCCGGGGGCAATTAATTGGGATAGCCTCTAAAAAAAAGAAAGAACGCCTCCTGGAAACGAACCAACTGCTCCTAGATATCCGCTCCCTGGAACTCTCACATATGAGATCTCACGACATCACAGTTTATGGCCAGTTATTGCTGAAACGGGCCCGATTGGCGGAGCTCTCCAACTTACAACTGCATCATACCATCTTGAAGACGAAATGTTTTTTCGCCTACAATGAAAATAAACCGGGTCGGTTGCTGGCTAGGATGCTACGCAAGAAAAGGGCGCAGACATATATTCCGTGCATTCGCTCCCCATCAGGTCGGGTTGCCTCTTTGCCGGACGACATTGTCGCGTCTTTTAGGGACTACTATCTGGGGTTGTATTCATCTGCACCGGTGGACACTCCCGCCTTCCGACGCTCCATAACAGAGTATTTGACGCCCCGAATACACCACAGATTGACTGACGCTGAGAGTGCATCCTTGAACGACCCTATAACCACTGCGGAGCTGGCCTCGGCCCTGAAGAAACAGAAGAACGGGAAATCACCGGGCCCGGACGGGTTCCCAACAGAAGATTATAAAACATACCGGGAGATATTACTCCCCCGCTTAGCCCGTTCTTTGAATGCGATAAAAGATGGCGCACCGATCCATACGCAGGCCCTACAGGCAACTATTGCAATCATACCTAAGGAAGGTAAAGACGCTTCCTTATGCACGAGCTACCGCCCCATTTCGCTTCTCAACTGCGATCTCAAGCTCTTTTCTTCTGTTCTCGCGATGAGACTGCAACCCTACGTGCCACACCTGGTGAGTGTCACGGTGGCTCAGGGGATGGGGCGCCTGGCAGCAGCTTCCTCGCTGCTCGCTGGCCAGGCGCCGAATGTAAACGCTTCCGGGGGCGCTCACGTGGGACGCCGAGGGGCGGGGCCTGGCGTTATGACGCGGACCCGCCGGCTTTAAAACCCAGTCTCTCCAATACACCGGTGCCCTGACGTGGTATTCACCTCCCGCAGAGCTCTTGTGTTATTTTGGCTACCTCCTGTGTATGACCCTTGGCATTGGCAAACGAACCCTCCTGTGTATGACCCTTGGCATTGGCAAACGAACCCTCCTGTGTATGACCCTTGGCATTGGCAAACGAACCCTCCTGTGTATGACCCTTGGCATTGGCAAACGAATCCTCCTGTGTATAACCCTTGGCATTGGCAAACGAACCCTCCTGTGTATGACCCTTGGCATTGGCAAACGAACCCTCCTGTGTATGACTCCTGGCATTGGCATTTACTCTGCGCTAGGTTCTGCCCTTAACGTTGGTACCGAGGTCAGTCTATGTGGCACCCTAAGCACGCATCAGACTACCTCTGCTATTACTAAAGTCCTAGGGAGGACTTGTGATCTGGTCTGTACCCCTGTCTGGTGTTTCCCTTTCTTTATCTGTTACCTGCTTCATTGTCTATATAGCTTTGCCGACCATTCAAGGATCGGAAGAGTAGAAAGGGAGCTACATAAAGAGATCAATATCTTGGTAGTCAGAAAGATTTGTGACAATACTCTATTCCCTACCTCTGTCTGGTGTTACCCCTTGTTTATATATTGTCTGGTAAATTGTCTGTCTAGTATTGCCGACCATTCAAGGATCGGAAGGGTAGAGAGCGGTCTGCGTAAAGGGACCACACTTTTGGTAATCAGAGGGATCCGTGACATTACGTCAGGGCCAATGGATCCCGCAGACCTCTCTAACCAGCTGGCACGTATCGCAGCCAGACAAGAAGAACAGGACCATAGGATGGACCAGATTTCTCTCGCTCTGCAAACCCTGTTAAATCGGTCCAATACAGGTACTACAAACCCTCCAGATCCAGTGTTGCCTAGGGTCAGTTCCGTCCCCCCTGAGGGACATAGGCTTAGTATGAAGGCACCCCTACGCTATGATGGTACACCAAGCCTATGTCGGGGTTTTTTGACTCAACTCGAGATTGTTTGAGAACAATCCAGGTTCTTGTATGTCTGATAAAGCCAAAGTAGGATATCTGATCAATCATTTAACAGAAAAAGCTTTATTGTGGGCTACGCCGTTGTGGGAAAATAAGAAACCCATCATTTATGACTATGAGGGTTTCACCTCTGAGTTAAAACGTACCTTTGATCCCTCTAGGAGGGCTACCAATGCGGGGAGGTCCTTGTTTCACATCAAACAAGGTAATAAGAGGGTCGCCGATTATGCCATAGAGTTTAAAACTTTGACTTCTGAGGTACTTTGGCCGAACGACGTTTTAACCTTAGCCTTTACCGAAGGCTTGAACGAGGCTTTTATGTTTGAACTGGCTCCCTTAAAATTACCAGAAAGTCTGGACCACCTGATAGATTTCTGTATAGCCATGGACGATCAAATCAGGGAAAGGAGACACCCCAGAGATAGACCCAGAAGGGTCTTGCCTCCTTTACCCTCGTTACCCAGACACACCAGTACGTCAGGTGGTTCGGAGAATGTGAAAACAGATTTACCAGTCGTTGAACCCATGCAAATAGGGAAGACAGGTATTTCAGAAGCAGAAAGAGCGCACAGAAGAGAAAAGGGGCTCTGCTTCTATTGTGCAGGGGCAGATCACTTCCGCCTTCGATGTCCTCAGAGACCCAGGGTTAGCAGGGCTGAACATAGCAGAGTGGGATTCAGAACAGGAGACACCCAGGTTGTCGGTTCTCTGTGTGCCTCCTTTGTGGATAATGAGAAAAAAAAATCCAGGATTCTGTTACCGGTCTCCCTAACCTGGGAGGGGGTTCACCTCAAGACTGAGGCGTTCTTAGACTCTGGGGCCTCAGGCAATTTTATGGATAAGAATTTTGCTGTCAAAAACCTCATACCTCTGGTGCTCAGGGAAAGACCTCTAAGGGTGGAGGCCATAGATGGTAAACCCCTGTCATGTCCATATATCACTCACGATACAGTCGATGTATGTATGAAAACAGGAGTTTTGCACCAGGAAACCATAAGATTTCAAATCATTGAATCACCCTCATGTCCTGTCGTTCTTGGGTTTCCATGGCTAACAGAGCACAACCCAGTTGTCGATTGGGTCCAGAGAGACATAAAATGTTGGGATCAGAGTTGTCAGTCTAAGTGCCTAAGCAGAGTTCATGTGATTGGTAGCCTCAATATTGCCACAGCCCCTCCTTTGTCCACAGAGGTTCCTGAAAGTTACCTGGCATTAAAGGAGGTGTTCTCTAAAGCCAGGACTGAGGTCCTACCACCACATCGTCCATATGACTGTGCCATTGATTTACTCCCTGGTACGATGCCTCCTAGGGGTCACGTATACCCTTTATCACAAAGAGAGAACGACATTATGGAGGAATACATAAGGGAGAATCTGGAACGAGGATTCATTAGACGGTCCTCCTCTCCAGCAGGAGCAGGTTTCTTTTTTTGTTTCCAAGAAAGAGGGAGACCTGCGACCTTGCATCGATTATAGGGGTTTGAATAGGATCACTATAAGAAATGCATATCCCATACCCCTCATAACAGAATTGTTCGACCGATTAAAAGGGGCTCGGATCTATACGAAGCTTGATTTACGCGGAGCGTACAACCTGGTCAGGGTTAAAAAGGGAGACGAATGGAAAACGGCTTTTAATACACGTAGCGGGCATTATGAATACCTGGTGATGCCTTTTGGATTGTGTAATGCGCCAGCCGTCTTCCAGGACCTCATAAACGACACTCTAAGGGAATTCCTGCAAGAATTCGTCATAGTATATCTAGACGATATCCTGATATACTCTCCTGCTGTAGACACTCATCATGTCCACGTGAAACAAGTGTTGAAAAAACTATTGAAGGCTGGATTGTACTGTAAGCTAGAAAAATGTCTATTCGACATAGTGACTGTGCAATTCCTTGGTTATAAATAACTCCTGGGGGTTTTCAAATGGATCCTAAGAAGCTCTCAGCTATTCTTGACTGGCCTCTACCCCAAGGACTTAAAGCCATTCAGAGGTTTCTGGGGTTTACGAACTATTACCGAAGGTTCATTAAAGATTTTTCGGCCTTGGTGGCCCCCCTCACGGCTATGACAAAGAAAGGGGTGGGAAATCAGAAATGGACACCTCAAGCCACTCAAGCCTTTGAGGCACTAAAGCAAGCTTTTACTACTGCCCCTGTTCTCCGACATCCAGATCCGGCTCTGCCTTTCCAAGTAGAAGTTGACGCCTCCGAACTAGGTCTTGGTGCAGTCTTGTCCCAAAGGGAGGCTCCTGACAAACCCTTGCATCCATGCGGCTTCTATTCTCGGAAGTTGTCCCCGGCAGAGAAGAACTATGACATTGGAAATAGAGAATTGTTAGCAGTCATCGCGGCCTTGGCCGAATGGAGATATTTATTAGAAGGGTCTAAGGACCCCATTGTTATCATAACCGACCATAAGAATCTCACGTACATTGGAGATGCCAAACGTTTAAATTCCAGACAAGCGAGATGGTCATTGTTTCTTTCAAGTTTTAATTTCGTGCTTACCTATAGACCTGGGTCCAGAAACATTAAAGCAGACGCATTGTCGAGACAGTATGAGTCTTATGAACATAATATTCAAGATCAGCATCCCATTGTACCCCAGGAAAGGATTATAGCCGCTACCACGATTAGTGTTTCGTCTCCTCTAATGAAAAGGCTGCAGACCGTCCAGGGCGCAGCTCCTGGGGGAAAACCTCCTGCGAGACTCTTTGTACCTGAGAACGAAAGAGAGGAAGTACTTAACATCCATCATGATAATAAAACTTCCGGGCATATGGGTATCACCAAGACTGTGTCTAGTATCAGTTAAACTCCTCTGGTGGCCCACGTTGCGCCGAGATGTCAAAGATTACATTGCCGTGTGCGAAGTGTGCTCAAGACAGAAAAGTCCCAAAACAGCACCCATTGGCTTACTCCAGCCTTGCCGATCCCCGAACGACCCTGGTCACATGTAGCCATGGATTTTATAGTAGAGTTACCTGAGTCAAGAGGGAATACAGTGATACTTACGATCATAGATCGATTTTCCAAGATGGGTCACTATGTTCCTCTTCGGAAACTACCTTCGGCAGCTGAACTGGTGCCCATATTCATTGCCAATGTGGTCCGCATTCACGGTGTCCCTCGGGAGATAGGGGGACCCAATTCATCTCCGGATTCTGGAGAGGGTTTTGCAAGAACGTAGGGATAGACCTCTCTTTCTCTTCGGCTTATCACCCCCAGACCAACGGAGCAGCAGAACGAGCAAACCAAAATATAGAGAAATATCTCAGGTGCTTTATCTCAGAACAACAAGATAACTGGTCAGACCTGCTATACCATGGGCAGAATATGCTAAACAGCGCAGTAAGCGAATCCACAGGTCATTCTCCTTCTTCACTGTTTATGGCTTTGATCCTCCCGTGCTCCCCGCCACGTTTCCTGATACCACGATTCCTGCTTTAGATGAGCAACTGGCATCATTGAAAGAGACTTGGGGGAGAGTGAGACGGGCACTGGAGGAGAGTAGTGCCATCCAGAAAACCAAGGCCGACAGACACAGGAGGCAGGCACCCGGCAGCAGCTTCCTCGCTGCTCGCTGGCCAGGCGCCGAATGTAAACGCTTCCGGGGGCGCTCACGTGGGACGCCGAGGGGCGGGGCCTGGCGTTATGACGCGGACCCGCCGGCTTTAATACCCAGTCTCTCCAATACACCGGTGCCCTGACGTGGTATTCACCTCCCGCAGAGCTCTTGTGTTATTTTGGCTACCTCCTGTGTATGACCCTTGGCATTGGCAAACGAACCCTCCTGTGTATGACCCTTGGCATTGGCAAACGAACCCTCCTGTGTATGACCCTTGGCATTGGCAAACGAACCCTCCTGTGTATGACCCTTGGCATTGGCAAACGAATCCTCCTGTGTATAACCCTTGGCATTGGCAAACGAACCCTCCTGTGTATGACCTTGGCATTGGCAAACGAACCCTCCTGTGTATGACTCCTGGCATTGGCATTTACTCTGCGCTAGGTTCTGCCCTTAACGTTGGTACCAGAGGTCAGTCTATGTGGCACCCTAAGCACGCAGCATCAGACTACCTCTGCTATTACTAAAGTCCTAGGGAGGACTTGTGATCTGGTCTGTACCCCTGTCTGGTGTTTCCCTTTCTTTATCTGTTACCTGCTTCATTGTCTATATAGCTTTGCCGACCATTCAAGGATCGGAAGAGTAGAAAGGGAGCTACATAAAGAGATCAATATCTTGGTAGTCAGAAAGATTTGTGACAATACTCTATTTCCCTACCTCTGTCTGGTGTTACCCCTTGTTATATATTGTCTGGTAAATTGTCTGTCTAGTATTGCCGACCATTCAAGGATCGAAGGGTAGAGAGCGGTCTGCGTAAAGGGACCACACTTTTGGTAATCAGAGGGATCCGTGACAGTGAGGAGGGACCAAGTGGGTTTCGTCCCCGGCAGGGAGGCGAGAGACGGTACGCTTCGAGCTTTGAACGCCATACGCATACGCCAGCTAGCATACCGCTAGACATACTGGAACTCCGATGCTACTCCTGTCTACTGATGCCGAAAAGGCGTTTGACAGGGTGGCGTGGCCTTTCCTTTTCGAGACATTGAATACTATGGGAGTGTCAGGCTCTTACTTGACGTGGCTCACCGCGCTCTACTCTAGCCCAACGGCAATGGTTCGAGTGAATGGGGCATTATCACGCCCATTTGAGATCCGGAATGGGACGCGCCAGGGGTGCCCACTCTCGCCTCTCCTATTCGCACTTACACTTGAACCCTTCCTGGAGTCCGTCAGGCATAACCCGAACATATCAGGCCTGAGAGGCCGAACAAAGAAACACAAACTATCAGCATATGCGGATGATATGCTGTTCATGGTGACGAACCCCCGGGTCTCACTACCGGAGATTATCGCAGAGTTTGACATGTACGGTGCATATTCAAACCTCCGCATCAACATGTCCAAGTCGGAGATTCTTAACATCACTCTCCCCGGGACTCTGGTACGTGAACTGCGCTGTACCCTGCCCTTTGACTGGTGTGAGGGGAAGATGCGATTTCTGGGCATTTGGTTACCATCGGACCTAACCAAGCTGTACGACATCAACTTCCCACCGCTGTGGGACGCCTTACAAACGGATTTGAAAGAGTGGAACTCCCTAAAGATCTCCTGGTTCGGTCGTGTCGGAGTCCTTAAAATGAACATCCTACCTCGGCTCCTATACCTTTTTAGCACAGTTCCGGTGCTTTTGCCCCCGGACTTCCTAGCCTCAATTCGGCGGACTCTATCCAGATTTGTCTGGTCACAGACACGCCCAAGAGTCAGGCTCACACAATGATGCTCCCGAAACAGACGGCGGAGTTGCTTATCCGGATGTGTGCCGTTACTTCCTGGCTTCACACTTGATACGAGTGGTGGAGTGGTCCACTGGAGGCAGGGGGGCTTTATGGCTTGACCTGGAGGGGGATGCAGTGACGGTGCCCTTATGGGCGCTGCCGTGGATTTCTAGGTCGGACAGACCGGGTGCTGCGACGTCGCACCCACTTATTGATGCTACACTACGGGTCTGGGACCGAACGGCTCGGTCTCATAGACTTTCCACGTTTCCCTCTCCACTACTCCCCTTGATGCACAACCCAGCATTCCCCGCAAACCTACGAATGTCATTACGAGATAGCTTGGGGGACCCACACAGAGTCCGAGTGATCCATCTGACCCGTGACTCCGACTTGCACCCCCTGGGTTACCTCCCCTCGACCTGCGCCGCCAACGATACTGGAGATCTTTAATTATCGACAGTTAACACATTATCTCCGATCGTTGCCAGGTAGACACAGACTACTACGGGAACCCACCCAATTTGAAAAACTCTGTCAAACACACCTCTCTCACACGGCCTGTCGGTTATCTCTGCAGTCTTGAAGGGGTCGGACTCGGCGGAACCCCCATCACATGAGGTCCGATGGGACAGAGCCCTGGGGACTGTTCTGGGAGAGGAAGACTGGACCAAAACTTACACCTTGACACATAGGGGTACACGTCAGTCGAAATTGCAAGAACAGGCATACAAACTGATATCGTTTTGGTATTGCACGCCCTCCCTACAGTTTAGGGCAGGACTGCGACACGCCCCCGACTGCTGGAGGTGTGGTATGTCCCCAGGAGATTATCTGCACATGTGGTGGACGTGTCCGGCGATATCAGACTTTTGGAAGAAGATACATGGCACCATACACACGGTGACTGATGTTGACTTGCCGTTTACGGCAGCGGTCTTCCTCTTACTTCAGATACCTCTAGCTGCGGACGGACTACGGTCCTCACCACTGTTGTACATGATCTTAGTAGCAAGGTCTGTGATTGCTTTAAACTGGACCTCCCCTCTACCTTTCTCCACGAAAACCTGGATGGAACACATGGAATTGCACAGGTCACATGAAAGTCTCTTGGCGATTGCCGAGGGGAAAACACAGTCCCACCTACGTAGGGTGGTTCTATTGGGAGCAGTTCCTGACCTCGGCGGCGGGACATGCTCTGCTGGCCGGCTGATGTTCTGACAAGATGTGCCGGGCCCTGGCCGACACACGAGGGGAGATGACAGAGAGGCGTAGTGGCTGTGCGACCTGAGATGTGGCCCCGCCCCTCTTCACTGGGAGTGCTCCGCCTCCGCCGTACACCCGTGCGCGGCTGTGTGGTGCCGCTTGGACTTGTTCTGTGTTAAACTCTCTCTCCCCACTTCCCACCTCTGACTCACTCCCTCTTCCTCTTCTCCTTTCTGGAACTCTGTCTCCCCTTCAATATCGGAGGGACCTCTTGGCCTCTTGGAGAGAGATGTGGATTCTCTCTCTTCGTCTCTATCTAGACTGGTATCTACCTATCTACCACCCTCCCTCCCCTACCCTGATTACCACTGATGTATAGAATCCCGCGAAATGACAGATTCCGAGAGCATCAACTTTAGGTATCATGCCACTCCCCCCCCCTTTTTTTTTTTTTTTTTTGTCTAGTCCTCTTGAAAGAGGAGAGTGGATAAGGTCCGGACACTCTTGGGACTATCACAACGTTGTTCATAGCTTTTTATAGATGTTAATGGCTCGCTTTCTTAATAGCTACATATTGATGAAATGTACGCTCAAAGTTCAGGATATGATAAGCCTAATTACTCACACGCGCACTCTGTTAAATGTTCATTCGGCATGTATGTATTGACTATCCTGTATACTTTCTGGCTTTGAATAAAAAAAAAAAAAAAAAAAAAGAAATTGTGCCAGAATGGTTCAGGGAGCATGAGACATCATTTCACACATGGATTGACCACCACAAAGCCCAGACCTTAAGCCCATTGTGAATCTTTGGGATAATGTGCTGCAGAAGTGCCACGTGGCCCTTTACTCTCCCATCATCAATACAATATCTTGGTGACAAATTTATGTAACTCTGGGCTGAAATAAATGTTGTGACAATGCCTAAGCTTATGAAAATGATGCCACGGCGAATGCGTGCTGTAATCAAAGCAAAAGGTAGTCACTTTTGATGATCAGACAGTATATACATTTATGGCAAATGGGTGAATGCTGATTGAGAACCACTAAGACCCAAACACTAATAAACACAGAAAGTTACACTTTTAAAAGATACCATTTAAACAGACAATTTTAGACAGATTAGAGATGCAACAACATTGTAACAAACTAACACAGTATAATAATTTAAGTGCAGTGTAAAACCAGCCAAGATCACAAATGGTTTCTATTATTATTACTATAAATGGAAATTTAAGCAGCATCTGTTACTGATAATGCTTGACGTTTGAAGGCAGTCATGGAAAAAATAAAACATCTTGGATGTTATGCTTTTATGTTTGAAAATAACAAGCAGCAGTGAACACGTTCAGTCCTGTATTTCCCAATTCTGCTTAGAAAAAAAAAAGCAAATACACTATAGGAAAGATGTGATACCTGGAAATTGTACGTGGTTCAAACCACTTGACTTGCACTCTGAAGTTATTTCCCAATTTGATCAGAATTTTCACATTTCAGAGAAAAATAATGCAAGATACGTAACAACCATTACACTATCATTTTTGTGTTTGGTGTAGTGTTTCTGTAAATATTTTTTCTGTACTGTCTTTTAAAGTTTAGATAAACTGGAGGAAACCATCAGTGTGTGTGTATATATATATATATATTATATATTTATTTATTTCACAAAATAAAGGAGGTTTCACTTCTTGAAATCTGCAGATAAATAGCTAAGGTACTAAGCCAGATGTAAAATAATAATAGAGTTATAGCATGGTATTTACTCCAAGAGTAGATCTTGAAGGGATATAAAAATACAACACAAGTTGCTGTGTGGTAGAATTCTCAATGCTTTCAAGTTGACCACATCAGAATAAAATTTCTTGATGATCTTGTAAAGATCGGTTTTACGCAGATCATGTTAGACTAACCCAATTGCATTCTATGAAGAAGTAGGTAGAAGTATAGATCAGAGGGTAGCAATGAATGTATCGGCTGGGTGGAGTAGAGGTAATGTCACCGCTCTGCATGGAGAGAGCCTGTGGAGTCATGGGTTTGATCCCAGCGAGCAACCTCTCCAGTAAGTGTCCTTGGCAAGACACCTAACGGTACATACGCGCCACCCAGGACATACTTGAAAACGAGAGAAATCTCAATGTATCCTTCCTGGTAAAATCTTTTCACAAAATGTGATTTACTTGGATTGTGCCAAAGCTTGCGACAGTTCCACACAAGAGATTACTATTTAAATTAAGAAAAATTGGTCTAGATGAAAATTCTTATTCTTGGATAGAAAACTGGCTAAAAGATAGGATACAGAGAGTGGTCATAAATGGTAAATTTTCAAGATGGAAAAGCTAGGAGGGGTGGTAAAATGTGAACAGGATATTACTTTAGCTGCACAGAGATTTATATTGACTGGGCACTTAAATGGCAGATGAAATTTAATGTAAACAAATGCAAGGTTATGGACGTTGAAGTGAAGAACACACAAGCAACTTATATCCTAAATGATACGGAGTTAGAGAAATCAAGGCAGGAGAAGGATTAGGAAATAAGAGTCCAAACTCAGCAACACTGTCCAATTTCAGAGCAGTTGCCAAGGCCAGCAAGGTATTGGCATTAAAAGGGGAATTCATTCTCGGGATGAAACCATTGATTTATAAAGAGGCAAAATTATGTTAAGACCGCAACTTGAATATGCCGTGCAATTTTGGGCACCCATTTTACGAAAGCATATTATGGCGCTAGAAAAAAAGTGTAGAGACGGGCAACTAAAGTAATAAGGGGGAATGGAAGGTTTAACCCTTTCAATGCGATGGATGCGCTCAGCGCGTCCACCCGCATTTCTACTGTGCTGCGGAGGACGCGCTGAGCGTGTCCTCCCTTTGCAGCTGCGATCGGCCGGTATTCTGGCCGATTGCGCGGCCCCCCCCGGTGCGGGCTGACATCATTGATGTCAGCCAAGCCTCCGGGACCCCGGCGATGACGTCTATTTCAGGCACCCCCCCTGCCATTGCAGGGAAGGTGCCTGAAGGGGAGGGGGGGGGGGAGGTCCTTCAGACCTCTCCCCCTCCCCTGCGGGCCAGCGATTAAAGGCAGGCACCGCCTGCCCTTCCAAGCGGCGGCTGTAGTCTTTAACCCCTAGGGGGCTGGATCGCGATATGGCGCTAACATGCGCCGTATCGCGGTCCCCTCCCGGAGCTGGCCGACATCTTGGATATCCCCCTTGGATATCCCCCTAATGACTGGCGTCATCTCGCAGAGCACGATGGTGCCAGTTTCAAAATTAACCCCTTGCTGTCACCTATAGTGGAGATAGGGGGTTAATGTTTGCTATCATTGGAACGGCCAGAGCGTGGCTTTTCCAATGATACCAAACATGACCATGTAAAATGTAAAAAAAAAAATTAAAAATAAAAATTAAATTAAAAAAACAATAGTTAAAAAAGTTTTTTGTTTTTTTTCGTTTTATTAGTGCACCAATATTGTTCCCATTTCAATTATAATGTGAACAATGATGCTGCACTAACGATTTTTTCTATGGGGGGCGTTTGCTAAAAAGCACGTAATTTTCCCCAAAAAAAGTAACGATTCCCCATTTCAATTTTTTTTAACAAGCGCACCCCATAGAAAATATAACCGCAAACGCTCGCATGTTAAAAAAACACTTTACACATTGTAAATTATTGAAAATTCTAATTTTATTGCATTTTTTGTTAGAATATACACACATATAATATATACACATAACGTATACATATAATAATGACATATTATGAATCTGCCGAGTCTGCTGGAAAGAACGATATGTAATATGTCTGGGTCATATATTAAAATAAGGCTTCAAAACGCGGTTAAACATGATGAGCGAAACCGGTAAAAATGAGCTCAGCACAGAGCTGTGAAAAGGCTCAGCAGCGAAAGGGTTAAGTTTGAAGAAAGGATAACAAGCTTATACCTGTTGGGCACTATCGGCTGCCTACAGCTAAGGGGAAAAATTTCCGTTGGCTAATCTCCCCTTAGCGTCCCCGTTTTACCTGTAGATTACAGGGCAAGCGCTGACTGAGTCCAGCAGCCTGCTCCATAGAGGGCGTTAGGCTCCATGATGGTTGGGGCAGTGCTAAAACACTGCCCTGAGCATCCCCTCATGGAGTCCATAGGACTCCATGGAGGCTTCTCCTGCCGGGTAACATGACTGGCAGGATGTTGCGTCTCGCGAGATCCTGCAGGTCAGCGGAGTGATCGCGGAGGGAGACTGGGGACTTTTTTCCCCCCTATTCTCACTATGTTCCCGGCAGCCAAAAGTGGCAGATCGGCCTCCGTTCTCGCTGCAGGGTGAGAGGTGGTATTTTTTTTGGAGGGGGGGTTTCCAGCTGCTGCTAACAGATTCTGCAGAAGTGAAATCAGTTAGCTACAGCTCTAAACTTTAGCAAACTTTAGTCAAGACTCTGCGATCCTAATGCCATTTACGCTCCCCATGTTAAGTATAGGGAGCGCAAAGTACAGTAATCTGGCACTAAAAAGTACTAATACCAATTCGCTAACAGATAAGGAGGTGACAGTGCCGGCTTAGTTTAGAGACACTGCGCCTTCGAGGGTATCTGATAACTTTAAATAGATATGGGGCCATTATTAACCATTGTCTGGAATATCATTCACTTTTAGGACTATACACAGGACACAAGGTCACTCAGACTAGATGAAAGGAAATTCATCCTAAAGCATAGGAAAGGTTTTTTGTACATGTCGGTAAAAACTGCATGATCCAAAGAAAAATCTCACCACCATCTGGGGGTCAAAGAAATTTTGTCCCCAGTATGTTATGTATTTTGGCGAACGCTTCAGATGTTTTTTTTGCCTTTTGGATTAACAGCAGTAGGTTTTGTGTGAAAGGCTGAACTCAAATGGAATCACATCTTTTTTTTCAGACTTTGTAACTATGTAAATTTTTGCTAAATTTATTGATGGACTTCGCTTTGAACGGATGTAGAACTATATTAAGGTAAAATAGCTTTATAGGTGTGACGTTCTGGGCCCCTGACGCCCCCTCTGGTATCAAGAACATTGCTAGGTTTGCATTGAGGTTCCTGAAACTTTCATTTGATTGTGGACATTCTGTGCATCTGGCGCCCCATGAACTTTTGTCATGTTCTGCGTTACATACGCTGGTTCACGTTTGAGCCCTGGAGCCACACCTGGACGCTCTTCAGTTCTCATCACTGGTGTTTAAAAGGAGGCACCACCCTTGGAAGGGCGTTGCCTCATTTTGATTTCAATCTGATCTCTCAGCTCACTGATTCTGTTCATTGTAGTTCTGGCCTTGGTGCAGTAGAGATTTAGGTTTATGCTCTTGTTCGAATTTCATGTTTATTTCTGGTTTATGTTCTTGTCCAGGGCCGGTGCTTCCACTAGGCAACCGCCTAGGGCGCGCTGCCACCAATGGGCGCAGCCAGCCCCAACCCGATTCCATTATTGTTCCCCTTCCTCATTTGTTTGCTTGTGTAGCCGACAGTGGCAGATCGCAAAGTGGACCCCCGCTAGCGGCGCAGAAGGTGGGCGTCTGATGGTGACGTGCAGGTACCACCAGATTACATGGGGGTGCCACAAGAGGCAGAAGAAAAAAAGGAGCCAGAAGAAAGAAAAAAGAAAAGGCACGAAAGAAAAAAAAGGCACAAAAGAAAAAAGGCACAAAAGAAAGAAGAAAAAGAAAAGGCACAGAAGAACGACACAGATGAAAGAAAAAAAAAGAAGCGGCAGATGAACAAAAAGAAAGAGAGGCAGATGACAGAAAGAGGCAGAGGAAAGAAAAGGGGCAGATGAAAGAAAGAGAAAGAAAGAGGCACAGATGAAAGGCACAGATGAAAGAAAAGGCAGATGAACAAAAAGAAAGGCAGATGACAGAAAGCGGCAGAGGAAAGAAAGCGGCAGAGGAAAGAAAGCGGCAGAGGAAAGAAAGCGGCAGAGGAAAGAAAGTGGCAGAGGAAAGAAAGCGGCAGAGGAAAAAAAGGTAAAAGATAGAGGCACAGAGCGAACCTGGGCCTGACCAGTGGAGGGGTAAGATGGGCACCGAACGACCGAAAGTGGCCCCCATGCACAGTGTGTGTCGGCCCCCCCTCAGTGTGTGTGTGTGTGTGTTACCCCCCGCACTTCAACAGATGACAATTTTTTCGGGGGGGGTGGGCTTGATAGCTGGTCCTGCCTAGGGCGCAAAATAGTCTAGCACCGGCCCTGTTCTTGTCTGTTTTCTCTAGTTTAACCTCTTAACGCCGCAGGACGTACATTTACAGCCCCCCTCCGTTAATACTCACCTCCTCCGGTCGCTCCCACGCTGCTCTGACTCGGAGTCAGATCAGTGTGAATCCCTCCTCCGGCGCGATGACGTCAGTTTCAGGCGTCCGTCCCCCCCGCCGGAGCAGGGGAAGCGCCTGAAGGGGAGGGGGGGATCCTTTGGTCACCGGGGACCAGGCAGCTGTGGCCAGCATCGCTGGAAGGGTCACAGCCTGACCTTTCCAGCGATGTATGGGGGGGGGGGTTAATCCCTTAGTTGCCAGGTCGCGACCGGGCACTAATTTGTGCCCGATCGCGGCCTATTTCCGGTGGGGGCCGCCATCTTGGATGGCAGCCCCCACCTCTGGGTCCCCCCCGGTCAACTGACTCATCACTCCTGATCGCTGGCAGCTAGGGGGTCATGTATGATATTGCTGGAAAGGCCAGAGCATGGCCTTTCCAAATGATATCAAACATGACCATGTTAAGTAAAATAAAAGTTTAAAAAAAGTAAAAATAAATCAAAAAATAATAAATTAAATAAAAAAATAAATACTTTTTTTTTTTGTTTTTTTTAATGCAGCACTATTGTTCACATTTTAATTATAAATGTGAACAATGATGCTTCACTAATGATTTTTTTTTGGGGGGGGGGGGTTTAGCTAAAATCACGCAATTTCTCCCCAAAAAAAAACAAAAAAAATGGGTTCCCCGTTCTAATTTTTTTTAACAAATCTACCCCATATAATATGACCGCAGAGCCTCGGATAATAAAATTTAAAAAAAAAAAAAACAATTTGCACACTGTGGAAGATTGAAATTTTATTGAAAATTCTAATTTTTTTACTTTTTTTACATTTTTTGTTATAGCATTTTGGCAGGGCATGACATATACATATAATAATGATATATTATTAATCTGCCAAGTGTGCCGGAAAGAACGATATATAATTTGTCTGGGTGGTATAATAATACGTGACTTAAAAATGGTCAAAATGAGCTCAGCAAACTCCGACTTCCGAAACAGCGCCGAAGTTGTAAAATTACTCCCATCCTTAAGGGGTTAATTCAAGTTCCTGCTCTTGCTTGTTATTCATGTACATTTCTGGTTTATGTTCTGGTCTCATGTTTTTCTCTAGTTTAGGTCTAGCTTATGCTCTTGCTTATTTTCCTCTAGTGTTTAGTCCTCTCATGTTGTTTAGTTAGTTCAGTATCTGTTTTCTTGTATTCATTCGGATTTGGTTCTATTTTTGGTATTTTGCTCTTGATCTAGTTGTATGTTTATTTGGGTTTCAAATAATCCTAGTTGTTTTCCTTTTTTTTCTGTCTGTTCCTGTATCACTGCACATCAAACCCCCCTATCGTAACAATAGGATTTTCTAATTAATATTTTTTCATAGCTAATTTTAAGGCTAAAACTAGCAATTCTGTACAAATGTGTCATTTAGTACATAACCTTATATACTCTCCTGCCCCCAAAATTCAAGAGTCACAAGAGCCAAGAATTTAATTCAGGTTTGGAGGTTTCTGGTATTAAGACAAGAGTCAGATGTTAGGGAACGAAAAATCCAAGGACAAGTGGGCACTGTAACAAACCATCGGTGAAAATGTTAATCTGCCGGATTGGATCTGTGGTTTTAGAATCAAAGAGTATAATTAAACACATGTAGGATGTATGGATAAAAAAATAAATGATTAAAGATCATTATCTACAGTAATGCCAAAACAATCCATTCCACAATGTTAAAATATAATCTTGGGCACTATTATGACTAGACGAATAGGAGAGACTATAGATACAGTATGGGGACTAGAATAAAGGGACAACTAGACAGGTTTTTCTTGATGGCATAACTGCAGATGTAAAAGTCATGGTGCTAGGAATGCTAGCAATCCAGGACATGGGTGCGTAAAATAACTGGTATTCTGCCTCCCTAGCAAAGCTGTGAGGCGTGGGCGCTTGAGACTCACCAAGTCTGTATTGACCAGTACTCACACGATGAAAGTTCAACAGACAGTGTCAACTCAGCAAAACTGACACGTAGAAAGATGAATCCAGTTGAAGCCTTTAATGATCAGACTGACAATCTTTGCAATAGTGTACAGCAATGCAGGTGAAAAGACATTAGTTCTGTGCAGCATTGAGCAAAGATGGCTGCTAGGTGACCAGTAAGTACCTCAAAACTAGACTGAACAAAAAGGGGTGGAGCTAGCTGGATGCAGCAAGGCTAAGGAAACCCAGCAGGAACAAAATAGCTATTAAATAACTAAGCAGCAAATGGCAGATTCAACACAGAACATTAAAATATACAAATAAACCCTGAATCATGGGGCATGACAACTGGAAAATGGTAGATGCTATTCCGGGGGGGGGGAGAAACCCAACCCCCCCTGACAAAAACACAACAATGACCCAACATTACAGGAACCACGAGCAACCTAATTTACAGCATTGCAACTGTATTTCTCCATGTGTTTGGTTACAAGATCGAGCTGATAGCTAAGGAATTCTCACCATGGACTCCAAGAGCAGACATAAAAAAGGTACAGACACCAAATAGAGAGGTTAGGTAGTAAGGTACTTGAAGGAACAGCATATCCTGTTTACACAGTGTTGTCAGATTTGTTTTTAAAAGCATCTGCACCTATCGAACTTAAAATTGCAGGTGCCCTAAAGAGAAGATTGAAATGGCTAAAATCCTTTAGGACTTGCAGATTCAGACATACAAATACTGGCCAACCAGCTAGACATTGTTTTAGAAGATCGCTGTGGTGGCATCGGCCCATTAAAAATTATAGCATCAAGATGAAGAAACATGAGAAGGTAGACATATTCCACGGACTGAAAGAGCTTGAAAGGATGTGAAAGTGAAGATGATAGTAATCCCGGTGCTGACAAGAGACACAAAAGCAGTAACCGCTAATCTGGGAGGTGTGCCCAGGCACAATTTATTACAGATCAAAAGGTGTCTGGTTTGAACCCCATGTCAGTTTTCACTAACACCTCTTGGATGTGCCTTATCCTGTTCATGACTGCAATTAACATTTTCTGGTGTTAGGTTTTGCATAACCCATGATTAGTTCGATTCTTTAAATGATTCGTAGTGTCATCCAAATCATTACAAAACAGACTACCACATTGCCGAAAGAAATTTAAAAAAAAACATGACCCAAAATAGGGATAGTTGGACGCAGGTTATCAATTTTTTTTGTTTGTTTTTAGGAAAACACAACACCAGTTCCTTGTACCTTGTAGTTTCTTTCCAACTGGAAGGGAGAACAATGAGTGACGTCTGGGGTGGTCATCGCTTATGTACAATTACACTCATATTAGCACTTCCTATGCTCTGTATAGTGATTGTACAGTAGGTGGCCACAACAGACGAGCCACTAGGGAAACTTGCTGCTCAGCTACAATAGGATGGAAGCTATAGGCATGTGCTGCCCTAATGTTAGGGTGTGCTCACATGTTATATAGGTTACTTCTTAACTGTAATGATCACAATCCGTTTGTTTTGATGTTTTTTTTTATCATAAACCACATGACAAAAACATTATAGTGGAAGAAAAAGGACAAAAAAAGTCAAGCTCCTTAAGTGTGCACACCTACGCCATAGCCATTAGTATTAATGAGAGGGCAATCAAGTATAAAAGGCCCCGCTCTTTAATATGAACATCTGGGCTGTATTTTCTAGCAGTCTGTGCACATGTCAAGTCCAGCTCCAATTACAATAATAAATAACTATACTGCTTATACATTTACATCAAAACCATCTGAGTCTACCATTGAGAGCTGGAAGGGATGTAGGCATGCGAATGATGGGACAATGTCCAAGAGTAGGCAGGTGTAACCTCACAGTGTTACAGGGCTATCAGGTCAAGCCATAACATTCCCAGATGGCATGTGTGTGTTGTTGTTGTGAAGACTGGTTCCTGCGGAATCCTGTTGTCCCTTACGGTCACGGGTAGGATCATAGATCTTGAAGCATTGTCTTCTTTGAAAACCACTCCAACACTAGCTGCCTAGTGTCAATGGTCTCCTAATACAATTCGGAATAAGCACCAGTTAATTCATCAGAAACAGGAATTTTAAAAAGACTAAGTGTGTGAGAGCTGGTACAGATCTTCTGATCCAACCTCACATGCAGTGACAAGAACGCATTCCATTAGGAATAGGTTGTGCACCATGGAACATTTCTTAATTAAAAACTTATGTGTAGAAGATTTTGCACAAAATACACATTTTTTTTATTACAAATAACTGGCCTGTAATCATGTCTAAATCGTGCATACAAATAAACTTCTCCGACATTAAAAATAAAAGAAATAGAACACATTTCAAAAAAAGCTAAAAAAGCAACACAAAACATCAAAAGCCCAAGACTGATATACAACAGTATAAAGCTTCCCTCACTATTCAGTCATCTCATACCAGTAATATATATTTCATATTACTTTGTATTTGTAGTGAAGAGCGCATTCAGAAACTTAATATTCCATATATCAGGAATATAACACCCGAGTTTATTGCCCTTTCAAACGTAGACTGTCACCAGCATTTCTATAAATAATAGAATACCATATAATATGCTAGTGAAGAGAAAACACAATGCTTTCAGAGGTCCTCTAAATCCTCAAAACATGGGTGTCAGGCAAGATATGAAGAAAATCTATTCCCCTTCAAATAAACAGAATTTCTTTCCAAGCGATTCCACATTAAAAAGAGTACAAAGCCTAAAAATAGGGAAGACCTAACTTTACAACAGACGAAATTAACATTGTGTTCTGAACACAAAATACTATTCGTCATCATTGTATTTTTATTTATTTATTTCGAAGCATTGACTAGTTCCTAAACTGATGATGTAGGTTCTTTTACAACATATGTACAGTAAATATAGAATGAATTTGTTCTTTAGTTTCAGTGCATATGTTTCGGATTAGAAGTGACCTACACAAAGAGGCGGTATAAGCCAATTCTGTTGCGTTATTTTTGTTTGACAATTCGTTTTGTTTGTTTTGGCTTACTTCCCGTATGTAATCCAAGATATTCTTGGCAAGTTCTGCAGGACTCCAGCAGCTTATATACTTGAGCATCTGCCTCCCGTCTTCATTCTTAGCAACCGACAGTTACAGCGAGAGGAATCAAAAAATCTGGAACATAAAGGCACGGCGATGGAAAACTTACTTAAATTGTGTATAATTGTTATTTTAGCTACCATAGCACAGAGCTATATTGATAACAAATCTAGACCTCGTCTTGGAGGCTGGGCAGATGTGAAAGAGCCCAATGCTGGGCTTGAGAATGCTCTGCAGGTTGCAATCGAAGAATACAACAAGGCGAACAATGGAGAGATCATCAAAAAAGTCGACAAGATAATCTCAGCAAGACAACAGGTTAGTAAAGCTATTTAAAAGCTCCCCATAAAGCACTACGTTATGGTTAGAAAAGCAAAATCATATTGTGTACATCTAGTACTTTTGGATGAAATAAAAAAGGTTTCCTGGGAGTTTGAGCAAAAAAAAAAAAAAAAAAATTTCAGTTTGTTTAAGTCTGTGTACTGCTGCAAACATTTATGATTTTTCTACATTAAAATTTCTCAAGGTTTGTGAATTTAAACATATATTATGAAGTAATGTAAAACATTCGGAAAACAGGTTTCAAAACTTTGCTATCAAATGCTATAATATTTAAGATGCCCAGTGTAATTTTATTTGGTGCTTGCGATGGTTAATCAGTATAGTATGAATAAAAAGAAAAAGCAAACCAGTTCGGTGAGGTCAATGGCTGGTGAGGCACTGGTTAGTATCAGAGCCAGATATACAAATGCAAAACAGCCAGAAAACCTTCTAGCTCCCAAAGAGGAGGCTTCAGGCATTTAGTACATCAGAAGGACAGACACTGCAAGTAAGGACTGACTGGAAGCCGATTCTGTTCCCACAGACCTTTATACACAACAATTATTTTACAATATACCTTCTAAATTGCATTGGTAAAGACTTCTTAAATGAAGAATCTACAGTCCTGGATCCTTGTACCTGGTCTTGTTTTCATACAGGGTTATTCATTCAGAGAGAGGTGAAAAGCAGGAGAATGACTGGAGAATGGAAAATTCTAGGTCAAAATAGCCAAACCAGAAAAATTCTCCCTTTCATGATCTGCTATTTTGACCTAGAATTTTCCATTCTCCTGCTTTTTACCGCTCTCTGAATAACCCTGATACAGGGCTATTCAGAAAGAGGTGAAAACCTTGAGAATGAGTGGAGAATTGAATTCTAGGTCAAAATAGTCAAACCAGAAAAATTCTCCCATTTATCTCACTTTCCAAATTGGCTGTTCATTTTCCTGCCAATTCAAGGTTTTCACCTCTCCTCTGAATATCCCTGATATTTCAGGCTCATAAAAAAAGTTAAGCCAACGCTTGCCCCTGGCAACACACACACACACACACACACACACACACACACGTAAAGAGACTGGCACTGTAAGAACACATACACACTCTCTATATGCTGCCCCGTATAACAAAGTATTATTAAGAGGAGCCTGGCCACATCCATTAGGTTTCCTTAAAGCACCTATACATTTTGCATCATTCATATTATACTGAAGGGAAAGCAAGCCACTGACCCAACCTGACCTCTGCACACTGCAGGGCAGCACTTTCAGGCACTGACAGGGAGCAAAATGGAGATCTGACACCCCAGCCCAAAGCCAGTGACCCATGAAGGACACGCTGTGATCTGACAGCCCTGGTAGAAGAGGAGTTGAGAGAGTCTTGCTGGCAACTTTGCATCTGCTGAGTCCCCCACCTGTCCTGTCCCTCCCCAGGCAGCCTGGCTAGAGGTACAATACATCATACAGATTAGCAGCTAAGCACTATCTGAACATCAGGAAATCAGCACAGAGGAAAGCCATAGCCTCTCCCTCCCCATCATTAACCCTGTCTCCCCCCCAGCATTAACCCTCCTCTCTCCCCCCAGCATTAACCCTCCTCTCTCCCCCCCAGCATTAACCCTCCTCTCCCTCCAGCATTTACCCTCTCTTCCCCCCCCAGCATTTACCCTCTCTCCCCCCCAGCATTAACCCTCCTCTCTCCCCCCAGCATTAACCCTCCTCTCCCCCCAGCATTTACCCTCTCTTCCCCCCCAGCATTTACCCTCTCTCCCCCCAGCATTTACCCTCTCCCCCCCCAGCATTTACCCTCTCCCCCCCAGCATTTACCCTCTCCCCCCAGCATTTACCCTCCTCTCCCCCCGAATTTACCCTCTCCCCCCAGCATTTACCCTCCTCCCCCCCCAGCATTAACCCCCAGCATTAACCCTCTCTCCCCCCAGCATTAACCCCCCTCCCCCCAGCATTAACCCTCCTCCCCCCAGCATTAACCCTCTCTCCCCCCAGCATTAACCCTCTCTCCCCCCGCATTAACCCTCTCTCCCCCCAGCATTAACCCTCCTCCCCCCCCAGCATTAACCCTCTCTCCCCCCAGCATTAACCCTCCTCTCTCCCCCCAGCATTAACCCTCCTCTCCCCCCAGCATTTACCCTCTCTTCCCCCCCAGCATTTACCCTCTCCCCCCCCCCAGCATTTACCCTCTCCCCCCCCCCAGCATTAACCCTCTCCCCCCCCAGCATTAACCCTCCTCTCCCCCCAGCATTTACCTCTCTCTTCCCCCCCAGCATTTACCCTCTCTTCCCCCCCAGCATTTACCCTCTCTTCCCCCCCAGCATTTACCCTCTCTCCCCCCAGCATTTACCCTCTCTCCCCCCCAGCATTTACCCTCTCCCCCCAGCATTTACCTCCTCTCCCCCCCAGCATTAACCCCCAGCATTAACCCTCTCTCCCCCCCAGCATTAACCCCCCTCCCCCCAGCATTAACCCTCCTCCCCCCCAGCATTAACCCTCCTCCCCCCAGCATTAACCCTCTCCCCCCCCCAGCATTAACCCTCTCCCCCCCCCAGCATTACCCTCCTCTCCCCCCCCAGCATTAACCCTCTCTCCCCCCAGCATTAACCCTCTCTCCCCCCAGCATTAACCCTCTCTCCCCCAGCATTAACCCCCCTCCCCCCCAGCATTAACCCTCCTCCCCCCCAGCATTAACCCTCTCTCCCCCCCCCCAGCATTAACCCCCCTCCCCCCCAGCATTAACCCTCCTCCCCCCCAGCATTAACCCTCCTCCCCCCCCAGCATTAACCCTCTCTCCCCCCCCAGCATTAACCCTCTCTCCCCCCAGCATTAACCCCCCTCCCCCCAGCATTACCCTCCTCCCCCCCCAGCATTAACCCTCCTCCCCCCCAGCATTAACCCTCCTCCCCCCCCAGCATTAACCCTCCTCCCCCCCCAGCATTAACCCTCCTCCCCCCCCAGCATTAACCCTCCTCCCCCCAGCATTAACCTCCTCCCCCCAGCATTAACCCTCCTCCCCCCCAGCATTAACCCTCTCTCCCCCCCCCAGCATTAACCCTCTCCCCCCCCCCAGCATTTACCCTCTCCCCCCCCAGCATTAACCCTCTCCCCCCCCCAGCATTAACCCTCCTCTCCCCCCAGCATTTACCCTCTCTCTTCCCCCCCAGCATTTACCTCTCTTCCCCCCCCAGCATTTACCCTCTCTTCCCCCCCAGCATTTACCCTCTCTTCCCCCCCAGCATTTACCCTCTCTCCCCCCCCAGCATTTACCCTCTCCCCCCAGCATTTACCCTCCTCTCCCCCCCAGCATTAACCCCCAGCATTAACCCTCTCTCCCCCCCAGCATTAACCCCCCTCCCCCCAGCATTAACCCTCCTCCCCCCCAGCATTAACCCTCCCCCCCAGCATTAACCTCTCCCCCCCCAGCATTAACCCTCTCCCCCCCCCCAGCATTAACCCTCTCTCCCCCAGCATTAACCCTCTCTCCCCCCCCAGCATTAACCCTCTCTCCCCCCCAGCATTAACCCTCTCTCTCCCCCCAGCATTAACCCCCCTCCCCCCCAGCATTAACCCTCTCTCCCCCCCCCCAGCATTAACCCCTCCCCCCCAGCATTAACCCTCCTCCCCCCAGCATTAACCCTCCTCCCCCCCAGCATTAACCTCTCTCCCCCCCCCAGCATTAACCCTCTCTCCCCCAGCATTAACCCTCCTCCCCCCCCCCAGCATTAACCCTCTCTCCCCCCCAGCATTAACCCCCAGCATTAACCCCCCTCCCCCCAGCATTAACCCTCCTCCCCCCCCCAGCATTAACCCTCCTCTCCCCCAGCATTAACCCTCCTCCCCCCAGCATTAACCTCCTCCTCCCCCCGCAGCATTAACCCTCCTCCCCCAAGCATTAACCCTCCTCCCCCCCCAGCATTAACCCTCCTCCCCCCCCAGCATTAACCCTCCTCCCCCCAGCATTAACCCTCTCCCCCCCAGCATTAACCCTCTCTCCCCCCCCCAGCATTAACCCTCTCTCCCCCCCCAGCATTAACCCTCTCTCCCCCCCAGCATTAACCTCTCTCCCCCCAGCATTAACCCTCTCCCCCCAGCATTAACCCTCTCCCCCCCCCCAGCATTAACCCTCTCTCCCCCCCCCAGCATTAACCCTCTCTCCCCCCAGCATTACCCTCTCCCCCCAGCATTAACCTCCTCTCCCCCCAGCATTAACCTCTCTCCTCCCCCCCAGCATTAACCCTCTCTCCCCCCCCAGCATTAACCCTCTCTCCCCCCCCCATTAACCCTCTCTCCCCCCAGCATTAACCCTCTCTCCCCCAGCATTAACCCTCTCTCCCCCCAGCATTAACCCTCTCTCCCCCCAGCATTAACCCTCTCTCCCCCCGCATTAACCCTCTCTCCCCCCAGCATTAACCTCTCTCCCCCCCCAGCATTAACCCTCTCTCCCCCCCAGCATTAACCCTCTCTCCCCCCAGAATTAACCCTCTCTCTCCCATCATTAACTCTCCCTCTCCCCCCGTGAGGTCACTTACCTTGCAGCTGGGCAAAGAGGGCTTCCTGCTACTGCACCCACTCAGATCCCTCCTGGGGGGCAGATGTGCTGTGCATTCTTCCAGCAACAGTTAGCAGACAACCAGCCTGGGGTATAACTGGGCATCCCCAGCTGATGCAGATTTGAGTGGCAGAGCAGGGCACCCCTGTGCCAGGCTCCTGGACTGCAGCTCCCCATGCAGCCAGTCAGGGGTTGTCCATCATGCAATCTTCACAGCCTGCATTGGAGGGCTGCCTGGCCTATCATTGACAGGAAGGGGCATGTCTAACTGCTAGACTTCCTGTCAGAGGCAGTCCTCTAATGCAGACGTTTTCTGGGAATGGCTTGGACCAATGGTGCTTTCCCATTGGTCCAAGCTTTTCCAAGGCTCTATCAGTGTCTGTCGGTCTGTGCAGCACTAATTAGCAGTGATCATGAAATAGGCAGCACATGTCTGACACGTCAGAGACATGTGCCGCACACATCTTGAGCAGTTTACTCAATTAGTGCAGCGGGGAAACGTCCTGCTATGCAAATTGCGTAGGCTGGGAAAACGAATGCCTGCAGAGGCAGAGGACGGAGCTGACAGCGGGGGAAGCAGGTGAGTTTGTTTTTAGTTTATTAATTTATCACTTAATGGCAGGTGCGGCTGTGCCTCCCCTGCCTCCACGTCCCTGAAGCAAACCAGTACCCATCCACTTCACACAGAAAAGAAACACACACATCCCCCAAATCTATTCAAACTACTGCTTCCAAGGGACATTGCCAAACCTACAACTCTCAGATAAGGAGAGAAAAAAATAAATGAAGCAGACTCTAGAGCAGGCGAGACGCAGGATACAATTTATACCATATAGAACAGAGGGATTAACGTTTTGGTTGCAAGACCTTAATAATGCATGCTACTATATTCATGGTTATGCAATATATAGTAGGCGCATTTCGTGTGACCACTCGACTGCTGTAACCAAAATGTTGTACGATCCCTCTGTTCTATATGGAATTAATTTATCCTTAATTTCAGCTACTCTGGAGCGATTTTGGGCTCCGTTCTCTAGTGAATACTAACTGTTGCATTCACATGAATAAGCAATAACATTAGGATAAGTGACTTTAACCCCCCTGACAGTTTTCCGAGTGTGTCTAGGGGTTAAATTTCACCGCTGAGAGCGGTAACCCTGAGCCACACTCAGGCTGCATATATCACTTCTCTCTGCGCTCCCTCGCTGGTCCCCGCAGTCTCCTCCGGCGATCGCGGCATTTTACTTTCTGGATTCCTTCTCGCGAGGAGGGAACCAGGAAGTATGAGGGTCATGATCATCGGAGGAGACTGGGGAACGAGTGAGGGAGCGCAGGGTCAGGTGTTCGGGGTTACCGCTTCCAACATAGGAATTTAACCCCGAGCCACACTTGGATACCACTAGGGGGGGAAAAAATAAAATAAGACTGCCTTTAGACAGGAAATTAAAAAAAAAAAAACAGACTGCCAGGGAGGTTATTGCATGCCCTCCATATTACAACCCTAACACCAAACATGTGAAAATCATCACATCGGTGATTGCGCTAGCCTTTGCGAGCTTATTTTTCAAATCCTATACTTAAAGTATTACAAAGTCCTAGCGCTAATTACTCCACCGATACGCAACCCAAAAACTTAGCTGCACTTAAAAGCTGCTGCTAACTGATTGTGCTTTTGTGAAATCATTTAGCACTCCCTAAAACCCCTGCAATAAATCCCATACTCCCCTCTCATCCCACGGCACGAAAGGTGGCCCCATCTGCAGCTTGTCTTGGCCGCGAGCAGAGTGAGACTGGTGACAAATAGTCCCAAGTCTCCCTATGCAATTACTCTGCGACGCTGAACGTTCTTGCGAGCGGAAGATCATACAGGGCTCGTGTGCAGGCAGTGCAGCCCTCCATGGAGTCCGATGGACTCCAGGAGGTGATACACATGGCAGAGCGGAAACGGTAGGGCTGCTTTCTGGGGCAAGGTGCCGAGGTAGCGCCTGCCCGGAATTTAACGCTAAAATGGGGAAACCTGCAGGTGCTTCCCCGTTAGCATCCCCATTTTAGCAGTAGCTGGGGAATAGGACCCTTAATTTTTTGTTCTCATGACTCAGAAAAGATATAGGATACATAACTCTTTTACTACTTCCATGTAGTTCATTTCAGTTTCAACAAAACCCGTTTCACGATTTAAATGAAAGCTAAGCGATAGAGGGATCCTGGATTGAATTTTTAAGGATGATGACCAATGCATCAGATGAAATATTCCTTTTGAGTATAGCATTTAAATTGAACCAGTGTTTCAAATACGCTTCATCAACACAATCAAAATGGTGTGAAATCAGAGCCAAGAAAAAGCTGCAAATCAAAAAGGAAACATTTAGGCCAAATAGAGAAGTTGGATACAGGAGTTAAATTAAGTGGCAAGCTTAGAAATTCCTGCAATGTTTTTGCATAAAACACGGATGTCCCGCTCTGCCTCTTATACAGTCACAATATACCTAAGATGTGCCATCATTATCACAAGAATTCCCTAAAACCTACCCCATTTTTAACGTTGTATTTCACATTTGATTGATGTGGTATGGCATGTTAAATGAGAGATGACAGCGCTCATTTGAAGACTGGAGGCTGCAGAAATAATGGTGAATTACCGGACAACATTATTTTAGGACTTGACCACTGGTTGGAAATGATCTCCAGCTTCCCATTGGACCAAATAAACCAATATTATTATTGTCTTTTGGCCAGACCTCCCTGTGTTCATGGTTAAATTTCTTGTTAGAAATTATTATTGTTCTGTATAGCTGTATTAGATTTCACAACAAGAAGGTACAGAGGTTGCAATATATGAAGACAAGACTCACAGGGTTATTCAGAGAGATGTGAAAAGCAGGAGAAAGGCTGGAGAATGTAAAATTGTAGGTCAAAATAGCCGATTTGGAAAGTGAGATAAATGGGAGAATTTTTCTGGTTTGGCTATTTTGACCTACAATTTTCCATTCTCCAGCCATTCTCCTGCTTTTCACCTCTCTCCGAATAACCCCTATAGATGGACAGAGGTATCAGGTAGAGAGGGTCCTGCTCCCCAAGGAGATTATGTTTTAGAGGGAAGAGTGAGGTTTCCAGAATACAATACCTTCTTGCTGTTCTTCTACAAGGATTTATGAGTGTATTTTGATTTTTCTGCTCGCTTCAATTATAGGAGTGATTCAGAAAGCACCTAAACTTCAGCGCTTTCTAGTTCAGCACATTTTGGCGTTTCCCATTCGCCGACCCTGTGATGAATGCTCTATTTACCACAGGGTCCTTGAAGTGCACTGAAGATGGAGTCGCTGAAAACCGCTGAACTGTAGAGCAAAAAAAAAAACCCCCAAAAAAACAGAACCCTGCTATTTCTCAAATAGGTGTTTAAACCAATAAAAATGCATTAACATGTGTCTAAATAATAAAAAAAGGTCCTATAATAAAAAATGTCTGTTAACAGAAAAAAAAAGCCTTTTAAAACAAATTGGGAAATTATATATATATATATATAATATATATATATATATATATATTTATATATTTATATATTTATATATTACACACACAGTATATATATTCTGAAAAATGCACAATTATTTTGTGCTGTGTATACTGAGAAGTACCACTGTGCAGCCCTCCCTTCCCCAGGCTGCACGGTGGCAGGAAACAGCTGCCTAACCTGACCAGGCTTGTCTCGGTCTCTGGCAGGGTGGTGGAGAGGAGCTTCCCTGCCTCCACACTGGGGTCTGATGTCTGGGTATTAATGTTATTTTTGTAACTTTATTTTAAATAAAACCTTAAACAGTGTAATTTCATAAGAATTTAAGGGAGTGTGTTTGGGGCAGAGTTAAGGGCTGGGTAGGGATTAGGTGGAGCAACTGGTGGCGAGTAACTCTTATGGCCTGGTTAGTAGCTTTGGACTTAAAATTTTGAGATATATAAAAAAAAATTTACATTGAATCCTACGGGATTTGCCTGTTTAAACCTGTTGAACTGAATAACTGAAAATCAGGGGATTGCACTGACATTTTGACGTTCTCCGAGTAGATTAACCATTACTTCTCTATGGGACAATTTCGAGGCTGACGAAGATTGCCGAATTGTGACAATCTGCATTGTATTTTGCTGTCAATGCGCCAGTGTTTGGTGAATTGACAGTTTTCTGAATAGAAAACTGTATTTTGCAATTCGGTGGCAAGTTCGTCACTTTCTGTATAACCCCTTAGGCTAGGGTCAGACGAACGCATTTTCACGTTGTCTGTGAAAAAGTGCGTTCGAACGAATGGATGCATTTTTTCACGGAATACGCGATAGCGGTCATACGATGCGCATTTGCGTTCGTGATTTTGTACGGATCATCAATAAAACACTTTGTGCATCTGGACGTTATGTTGGCTGGACATTAGTAGCGTCTGACGTCTCCTAATCACGCACACACGCCGCTAGCGGACGCAGCGCACTCTGTACAACCGTACTAGCGGTTTTACGTTCTCGAAAAAATGCGTTCATTTTCCACTTGCGTTGCGCAGCCGGACTTTCGTGCGACCGTACTTCGTATATTGGCCGTCATTGCCCGTCATTTGCTGCTAGTGCGGCCGTGATTAAGTGCGCCTGCACGCGCGTTCGCACTGCCTCAGTCTGACCCCAGCCTTAGGTGTATTACAATGTTAATTTTAAATGGCATAGCTCCTTCAAAAGAAATCAGAACCAACCTCCACTTTTTTTTTTAGGTTGTGGCTGGCATGAAATATAATGTGAAAGTGGATGTCACGGTTACTTCCTGTAAAACTACAGACCTTTATTGCGGAACCTGCCAAGAGGATGAAAATTCCATCCCACAGGTAATGTCTTATTACAAGTTTAGTTTATTATCCAACTTCGGGCCATATTACATAGTTGGTGCTAACTTCCCAGAGCCATTATAGCCTATGGAGGTTTTAAGTTTACAACAGCTCTGGTTAAGTTAGCACCAACATTGTAATATGGCCCTTCCTGTTGTATTAACAAAACAATGTTGTGGACTAGCTGTTGCTCAATTATTTGCCTTATGGCAGAGGGCGTGATGTGCAAAGATGATAGACATGCAGCATTTTATGATTGTTTACTATTCTATTTATGATGATGTATTCTGCTCTCTCTCTGGCTGTTGTAATGCTGCACAGATTTTGTGGCCTGTTTGCTACAGTGAGGGGGAGCGGTTGTAAACTTAAAACCTCCATAGGCCATAATGGCTCTGGGAAGTTTACAACAGCTCTGGTTAAGTTAGCACCAACTATGTAATATGACCCGAAGTTGGATAAAGATCTGGGGTCACACACTGCTGTACCCAGATAAGATTCAGGGGATTATAATTGCCAATAATCCCAGTGCTGTACAAATTCAAAGTGTTACTGCAATATTCAAACACAGGCATTATGCCATATGTGGATATTAGATTTTGTAGGTATTTTTTGAAGCTGCATTGCTAATAATCTCATTGTGATCTTCACTAGTGATGAGCCGAACACCCCCGTGTTCGGTTTGCATGCGAACAATTTCAAAAGTTCGAGTTCGAACTTGAACACGGACCGAACTCAATGCAAGTCAATGGGACTCAAAAGTTAGATTTTTAGAGTGCCCTCCAAGCAGGGCCAGCCCGACAATGGTGCAGAGTGGAGCAACGGCGCCAGGTGGCAGAAATTTGGGGGCGGCAAATTTCTGCCCCCTGGCACCGCTGCTGCGCTCTGCACTTTATTTTATGCGGCGGCGGCAGATTGTGCGGCCGCCGCGTTCGTTCCTTCAACGAGCGGCCGCCGCATGAGTATCTGCCGCTCGCCTGAGATCCATCCGCCAGCCTGCTGCGATCGAGATCACGTGATCTCGCGAGAACGCGGCAGGCTGGAGGATGGATTTCAGGCGAGCGGCAAATACTCACGAGGCTGCCGCTCGTTGAAGAAAGGAACGCAGCTGCAGGATCAGCCCGATGGAGGGGCCTGGCAGAGCGAGGTGAGCTTGGGGGCAAATCTATCCATGAGTCTGGCCTGGGGGCAAATCTATCCATGAGCCTGGCCTGGGGGCAAATCTATCCATGAGCCTGGCCTGGGGGCAAATCTATCCATGAGCCTGGCCTGGGGGCAAATCTATCCATGAGCCTGGCCTGGGGGCAAATCTATCCATGAGCCTGGCCTGGGGGCAAATCTATCCATGAGCCTGGCCTGGGGGAAAATCTATCCATGAGCCTGGCCTGGGGGAAAATCTATCCATGAGCCTGGCCTGGGGGAAAATCTATCCATGAGCCTGGCCTGGGGGAAAATATATCCATGAGTCTGGGGGCAAACATATTCATGAGTGAGCCTGGGGGCAAATATATCCATGAGCCTGGGGGCAAATATATCCATGAGCCTGGCCTGGGGGCAAATATATCCATGAGCCTGGGGGCAAATATATCCATGTGTGGGCACTGCTTGGTATGTGACGCTGGGCACTGCTGGGTATGTGACGCTGGGCACTGCTGGGTATGTGACGCTGGGCACTGCTGGGTATGTGACGCTGGGCTCAGTTATATACACCTCACATTACTGGATCACAGAGCTCCACAGCAAGAAAATTCTAATGTACGGTGTGTATGAGGGTTTGAATTTTATTGCTGTGGCGCACTGTGATACGTCATACAAACTTTTTTGGGGGGGGCAGCATTTCATCCTTCGCTCCAGGCAGCACAATGTCTTGGGCTGGCCCTGCCTCCAAGAGGGCATATATGCAAGATATTTGCCATAAAAGGTGTATGGGGGTCCGGGTAGTGCCCTGGGGGAAAGGAAACCAGGAAAAAAAGTTTTTAAAAAAAACGTTTTAAAAAGGAACAGTGAGTTTTCTATGAAATAAAGGTTAAGAATAAAACAAAAAATTCCTTCAAATATCGTGCCTAGGAGCTCCCCATAACCTGCCCGTGAAGTGGCGGATTTGTAGGATGTATAGAAACACTTAAAAAGAAAAATTACCATCATTTGATCATTTGAAGTATTTTAGTATTTATTTTTTTTGTATGGATTTTAGTATTTAAGCATTTCCCCCCCCCCCCTCTCGAACTTTTGGCAAACGTCCCAAAAAGTTTGAAGTTCACGAACTGTCGAACAGCCGATGTTCGATGCGAACTCCGAACAGATCGAACCGAACAGCTCATACCTAATCTTCACTACAAACCCCACAAGCAGGAGATCTGACCATTTTTATTAACTATAGTACAGATGACGAAGATAGATAACACAAAAGGTCATTTCTGCTTGTAAGCTAATAATGCAGACTCTGTCTGACATTGTGCAAGATAAGGGACACCAATAGAGTTTAGAACCTTTCACCCAAACAATCTTTTTGTAAAAGAAATACAGGATAAAAAAAATACAAATTAATAGTTTAACTGTTTTGGAATAATAATCTACATGCAAAATTGTCATATTACACCTGTGACGAAACCGTCACTTCAAAGTTTATTTTGCTTTACAGTTTATTGGCTCTGTGTTTAAGGTAAAGTGGTTGTTCTGTGTACCCTATTACCTCATGTCTCTGTTATATTAATATTCCATTATGTGGTTATTGTAGCATATTGTTTATGTGTACCTTCTCTCTGTATAGTGTACATCTCTGTATTAAGATGCAGGTTACAGAGCTGGTGTCCGGCGCTAGCACTCACAATCTTCAGTTTCAATAAAAGATATTCAGCCAGGGATCGAGTCCTCAATGAAACAGTTGGAGGTGGAAGGAAAAAAGGGAAAAAAATGCAAGGGAGAAATTAAGTGCAGACTGTATCGTCCCAGATAGGAGATATACTCACATATTCTGGTGCCGATTTTAAATAAATGGGCACCAAACAGAAGGCAGATCGGTGGATTTAAATCAAGGGGCACCGATTCCCCAACCTCAGGTCCACAAGGCAGGAAACCAGATCCTTAGAAATATCTATTCAGGATGCCGAAGGAATAAATCACCCAGGATCATACAGGGTGGAAATTCACAATCGGTTTTATTAAAACAATAAATAAAATACACCGCAAACGCGTTTCGCTAGAAGTAGCTTCATCAGCACCCACTGATGAAGCTACTTCTAGCGAAACACGTTTGCGGTGTATTTTATTTATTGTTTTAATAAAACCGATTGTGAATTTCCACCCTGTATGATCCTGGGTGATTTATTCCTTCGGCATCCTGAATAGATATTTCTAAGGATCTGGTTTCCTGCCTTGTGGACCTGAGGTTGGGGAATCGGTGCCCCTTGATTTAAATCCACCGATCTGCCTTCTGTTTGGTGCCCATTTATTTAAAATCGGCACCAGAATATGTGAGTATATCTCCTATTTTTCACTCCTTTCTGGGACGATACAGTCTGCACTTAATTTCTCCCTTGCATTTTTTTTCCCCTTTTTTCCTTCCACCTCCATCAACTGTTTCATTGAGGACTCGATTCCTGGCTGAATATCTTTTATTGAAACTGAAGATTGTGAGTGCTAGCGCTTCACTTATTTATTGTATTTTGCTTAGTATTTTAACTGCAGCACAAGGATCAAGCACTGTGCCTTATTTCCTGGACCAATTACCACGCCCTTTATAGAGCACCTTGCTCACTGATTGTGTACAGCCCATATCTGTGGTGTTTTAGCCTTAGAGCTACCTACAAATCATATATTTTTGCAGAGTGCATTACATTTAACACTGTTTGATCTTATGGTTTGTGTTTTTTTTTTCTTTTTTTCTTCTTGCAGTACACATTTTACTATTCCTTTGTAAGTTCACGGATGTCACATTTTTTTGTGGTTCCATATGTATTTTTTGCTTAATATTAATTTTTATCCTTTTTATTTTATTTCTGGTCAATACAGTCCTCTCACGGAGTGAGTCTCCTACTTATTTTTAGTTTTTTATATACAGTCCATTTCCTTTTATTTTTCCTGCCTATGCCAATAGAGCCATCTAGTGGCGCCATACAGACACTACACCTATTTCAATTCACATCTCTGTATTAGCTGTCCTGTCTTTCTATAGCACTGTTTAGATAAGACACCTGTGTAAATACTCCATTGTGTTGGATGGCTCTATTATCTGTAATGTATTCTTTAAGGGAGGGGGTTGAGTCTCAACTGTATTTTACCTTTGTGTGTCTAAAGTGAAAATAAAGCATTCTCCATTTGAATTTCAAAGGAGAAACATCTACATAGTACGTGTCATCTACTGTGTGTGGAAATATCTGTTTTTCAGCGGAAAGGGGCACCTGGGATACCAGGATCCGTAACACCATATTTATGTGTTAAATACTACATCCCAGGTTTCAAATAAATGTTATAATTTTTCCAACAAAAAGTGCTTAGCAGTGAAGGGGTTATAGAACACCAACATTATATATGTTATAATTCATAATTGTAACAGCCTTTGTAATATATCAAAATTATGAAACAGTCATGAAAGCTTATCCAGATTTCTAACTTACTGCGTGCAAAAATGATTGAGATATTTCCTCTTATTTTTTGACACAGAAAAAAAGGTGCATATTTGAAGTCTTATTGGTTCCTTGGATGAACACTAAGCAGGTGAATAAAAAAGATTGCTTTCTAAGGCAATGAAGACTTTGAACACCTTCATCAAAAAGCAATATGCGAATCATTATATTTAGCATGCAACATAAATCGTTTCTGTACTCAAATGTTTCTATATACTGGAGGAATAAAATATTATTATTATTATTATTATTCTTTGTTTATAAAGCACCAGCATATTCCACAGCGCTGTACAATAGGCACAGTATAGACAGGGTTACAATACAATACATTGAACAACATTTGACAAACAGTACAGGAGGAGATGAGGGCCCTATTCCCGTAGGAACTCACAATCTGGGAGGGTTGGGGTTGGAAACAGGAGGAGAGGACTGTAAGGTGAGAGTGATTGATGGTTGCGTCAGTGAGTTGGGTGGTAGGCTCCCCTAAATAGGAACGTTTTAAGGGAGCGTTTGAAGGAAGAGAAGTTAGGGGAAAGTCTGACAGTACGAGGGAGAGCGTTCCAGAGAGTGGGGGCTGCGCGTGAGAAATCCTGCAGTCTATCATGGGAAGAGGTGATGCGGGGAGAAGCTAGGCGCAGGTCACTGTTTGACCTTAGGGAGCGGGCTGGGGTGTATTTGGTGATTAGTGAGCACAGGTAGTGGGGAGCTGAGTTAGTGAGGGTTTTGTAGGTAAGCATAAGGATTTTGAACTTAATTCTGCAGTGGATGGGGAGCCAGTGAAGGGACTTGCAGAGGGGAGCGGCAGAGACAGAGCGGCGGGTGAGGTGAATTAGCCTGGCGGAGGCGTTCAGGATGGATTGTAGGAGGGGAGAGGCGGGACAGAGGGAGGCCAGATAAGAGATTATTGCAATAGTCGAGTCGGGAGATTACCAGGGCATGTATGAGTTGTTTTGTGGTGACAGCGGTAAGAAATGGCCGAATTCTGGAAATATTACGCAGTTGGTATCGGCAGGAGGAGGAAAGAGACTTGATGTGGGGGATGAAGGAAAGAGCAGAGTCAAGTGTAACTCCAAGACAGCGAACTTGGTTTGATGGGGAGATGGTGATACCATCCGTGATAGAGAAGTCAGGAGGTGGGGAGGCATTGGAGGGAGGAATAAGTAGGAGCTCAGTCTTGGACATGTTGATCTTTAGGTGGTGGGAGGCCATCCAGGAGGAGATGCCAGATAAACAGTCGCTGACTTTGGAAAGGACAAGGGGAGAGAGATCAGGGGTAGAGAGGTAGATCTGAGTGTCATCAGCATAGAGGTGGTAATTAAAGCCAAAGCTGTTGATGATTTTGCCCAGGGAGGAGGTGTAGATGGAAAAGAGCAGAGGACCAAGGACAGAGCCTTGAGGTACACCAACAGATAGAGGCAATGAGGAGGAGGAGTTACCAGCAAAGGACATACAGAAGGACCTGTTGGATAAATAGGAGTCAACCCAAGCGAGTGCAGTGTCACCGAGACCCAGAGAGTTGAGGGTCTGTAGAAGGAGGGGGTGGTCAACAGTGTCAAAAGCACTTGAAGGTGGACCAGAGCCGTTTAGGGTTGGAGGACAGCGTAGATATAAGAGATGAGAAGGATTGTTTGGCCAAGTGGAGGGCAGAGGTGTATGACCGGAGAATAAACTTGAAGTGAACAAAATCAGCTTCAGAGCGGGATTTCCTCCAGGCACGCTCTGCAGTGCGGGAGCATCTTTGCAGGTAACGAGTCTGGAGGGTGTGCCAGGGCTGAAGCTGGCGGCGTGGGGCCTTACAGAGTCGAAGAGGAGCAAGAGTGTCTAGAGCAGAGATAAGAGTAGTGTTGTAGTGATTAGTGGCAGCATCAGGGCAGGTGAAGGATGAGGTGTGAGGGAGGTGGTGAAGTAGATTGGAGAATTGATGGGGGTCCACAGCATGTAGATTTCTGCGAGTCTGTATGCAGGGTGGGGGAGCACGGTGTTTAGGAAGTCCAGATAGAAAGAGAGAAGGTGGTGGTCAGAGACGGGGAAAGGGCGACAGTTGAACTCAGAAATGGAGCAGAGGTTGGAAAAGACAAGGTCAATAACGTGACCATCGCGGTGGGTAGGGAGGAGGGAGGATTGTGTGTGTCCAAGGGAGGACGTGAGTGAAAGAAGTTTGGAGGCAGCAGGGGCAGAAGGATCATCAATGGGAATGTTGAAGTCCCCGAGAATTAGGCATGGAAGATTAGAAGACAGGAAGTGAGAAAGCCAGGTAGCAAAGTGGTCAAAGAACTGGGAGGTTGGTCCCGGTGGGCGGTAGATGACTGCCACCCTGAGGGCCAGAGGAGAGAACAGGCAGATGCAGTGTGTCTCGGAGAAGGAGAGGGATGGGGGTGGAGGGAGATGCTGGTAGGTGCAGGTGGGAGAGAGCAGGATTCCGACCCCGCCACCATTTCTCTCACCCGGTCTGGGGGTATGGCTCAAGTGTAGACTGCCATGTGAGAGAGCAGCAATGGAGGCCGTGTCAGAGGGAGTTAGCCAGGTTTCAGTTAAAGCTAGGAGGTTGAAGGAGTTTGAAAGGAAGAGGTCATGGATTGCTGTGAGTTTGTTGCACACAGACCGAGCGTTCCAGAGGGCGCAGGAGAAAGAGGACAGGCGCTGAGGGTTTATGTGAATGAGGTTGCTGGGCTTGCAGGGAGGTGATGTGTGATGGAGATAGGGAAGTATTGGATGTGTTGTGCGGCCAGGGTTAGGGGATATGTCACCTGCATAGAGTAACAGCAGGAGGGTGAGAAAGAGAAGGTGGGAATGGGATTTGTGTGAGTGGGAGTGGTTGGCAGCATGAGAGTTAGAGGGAGACCATGTTCTGAGGAAACAAAGGAGCTCATGCGAGGCCATCATGTGGGACGAGAGGAGGGAGGGAGAAATGCAGATAGTGTAGGGGGTCGGTGGTAGAGGGGCAGGAGTTCCATTTAAGGAGAACGGTAGAAGTAAAGAGTAGAAGCGTGAGAGAAAGCATGATATAGACGTGTGTTTACCCAGAGTAAAGTGGGCCTTGCAGTTCCTTCCTCCAGTCCCGCAACTCCAGGAAAGCAACTCCAAACTTCAACTTAAGAAGGCCACTTGGGATGCCACAAGAGCCAAGGCTCACTGGAGCCAGTCTTAGCTGTTATATAGGGCAGACGGATTGCATTCAGGCAGTTAAAAAGGTAAACACCTGATGCTGGATGGGCTGTGTCAATAGGGCAGGAGATTCACATGCTAATTAGCAAAGCAAATGGTGGAGAAAGGAGACAAAAATAAATTTTAAAAAAAGACCAAGGTAACGTTACAGTGTGGGTGCCTGCAAATACTGGGTGATGGGAGTCATACCAGGAAAAGTATGCAGGGGATCAGTTGAGATGTGGGTGTCTGTGGATACTGGGTGATAGAGTCTTACCTGTGGAGAGAGGAGACACAGGAATTAGAGATCATGATTGTGGATGGCATAGGGCATCATGGATAAAACTCCAGGAAAATCAACTCTAAACTTCCACTAAAGAAGGCCACTTGGGATGCCACAAGAGCCAAGGCTCACTGGAGCCAGTCTTAGCTGTTATATAGGGCAGACTGATTGCCTGGTGTTAAATACACCTTATTTAGAACTTTTAAAGAAGGAAATATTGAGCTGGACACAAATAAAATCCACTATTGAAACTAAAACAGACAAAGAAAAGGCATTTATATTTAATACACTCAAATATCACATTATAGGCAGGTCAGTAATTTTTGCCTTACAGTCTAGGTTATTAGGTTTCTGTGTAATATGTAATAAAATAATAGGTCACTGGACTTTCTCTTTTAAACAGTGATTGAAAATTTACTTGACTCTGTCACCTACCTACAGCTCAAACGAGGACACTATGGAGACAAATTATCATTCGCCAATCTCCCTTTAGCATCCCGGTTTACCTGTAGATTACGGGGCAGGCACTAAATCCATCAGCCTGCACCGTAGTGGCTGCTACCCTCCTGGAGGCTCGGTGCAGCGTTAAAGTGTCGTCTGAGCATCCACTCCATGGTGGCATCTGCTGCCAGGTCACATGACTGGCATTATCTTGCCTCTCATGAGATCCTGCAGGTCGGCGGAGTGATCAGAGTGAGACTGCTCCAAGAAGCGGAATCCGTTAGCTACAGCTCCAAGCTGTAGCAAACATTTTTAATTTGTGACAGCTGTTAGTCCTAACGCTAATTACTCTGTGCATACTCTTTGTGCTCCCTATACTTATCATGGGGAGTACAAAGTACAGTAAGCTTGCGCTAAAAGCACCAATAGCGACTCGCCAACACATAGAAACATAGAAAAATGTCGGCAGATAAGAACCTTTCGGCCCATCTAGTCTGCCCAATTACATGGATACTTTACCTGGATTTATCTTTTGTTTAGGATAGCCTTATGCCTATCCCATGCTTGCTTAAATTCAATTACTGTTTTGGCCTCTACCACTTCTACTGGAAGACTGTTCCATGTATCCACCACCCTCTCAGTAAAATAATGCTTCCTGATGTTACTTTTAAACCTTTGCCCCTCTAATCTAAGACTATGTCCTCTTGTTTTGCTATTTTGTTTCCTTTTAAATATACTCCCTTCCTCTACCTTGTGGATTCCCTTTACGTATTTAAATATAAATCTCCTCTGTCTCGTCTTTTTTCCAAGCTGTACATGTTAAGATCATTAAGCCTTTCCTGGTAACTTTTTCTCCTTCAAGCCGTACACCATTTTAGTAGCCCTTCTCTGAACTCTCTCTAAGATGTCTATATCCTTCTGGAGATACGGTCTCCAGTACTGCACACAGTACTCCAAGTGAGGTCTCACCAGTGCTCTGTACAGTGGCATGAGTACTTCCCTTTTCCTACTGCTAATACCTCTCCCTACACAACCAAGCATTCTGCTAGCATTTCCTGCTGCTCTATTACATTGACTACTTACCCTTAGATCCTCTGAAATAATGACCCCTAAATCCCTTTCCTCACGACTGTATCAAATATTCTATATTCAGCCCTTGGGTTTTTACGTCCCAGGTGCATTATCTTGCACTTATCCACATTAAAACTCAATTGCCACAACTCCGACCATTTTTTTAGTTTACCTAAATCATTTGTCATTTGGCTGATCCCTCCAGGAACGTCAACCCTGTTGCAAATCTTTGTGTCATCAGCAAAAAGACATAGTTTTCCATTAATACCTTCTGCAATATCACTAATAAAAATATTAAAGAGAATGGGTCCAAGTACTGACCCCTGAGGTACCCCACTGGTAACAAGACCTTGCGCCGAATAAACTCCATTTACCACAACCCTCTGTTGTCTGTCGCTCAGCCACTGCCTAATCCAGTCAACAATATTGGAATCCAAGCTCAAAGATTGCAATTTGTTGATAAGCCTTCTATGCGGAACAGTATCAAAAGCCTTACTGAAATCTAAATAAGCAATGTCTACTGCACCACCTGTGTCTATTATTTTTGTTACCCAATCAAAAAAAATCAATAAGATTAGTTTGGCATGATCTCCCTGAGGTAAACCCATGTTGTTTCTGATCCTGTAATCTATGTGTTTTTAGATGTTCAACAATCCTTTCCTTTAACATGGTTTCCATTAATTTCCCCACTACTGACGTAAGACTAACTGGCCTATAGTTCCCCGATTCCTCCCTACTACCCTTCTTGTAAATGGGCACAACATTTTCTAATTTCCAGTCTTCTGGGACGACTCCCGTTAACAAGGATTGGTTAAATAAATCTGTTAATGGTTTTGCTATTACATCACACATTTAACCCACTAGTGACTGGGAGGTGATCTATGCGGCACGCTATGACCTCAATTGACCTAGCGCTAACGCAGTGGTGTATTTAGGTTTTGTGCTGCCCTAGGCCTGACTAAACTCGTGCACCCCTAATTTAAATTTGAGGCACCCCTTCCTGTCAAGGGCACACCTCTTCCTGGTTAATCCCCACCCTTCCTCATTAAGCTCCACCTTTTCCTCTCCTTATATTAAAAGTGGATACCAAGTGCCTACTTGCATATTTTGTATACCATTTCAAATGTATCTATTGAGATAAATAAAATTATGAAATGTTTAAATTCAAGCATTTTTACAAAGAACAGCCACGCATGTCAAGTATACTGGATCACAGCTGCTCTAATTGGGTGAACAATAAAATCTACAGAAACGTGCACTACATATGAGCGTATCACAGAGCTGCACAGCAATAAAACCCACAGTAATGCATGTGTGTATCACAGAATCCACAGCAATAAAACTCCCAGCAATGCAATGTTTGGTGTGTGTCAGCGTATCAGAATCCACAGCAATAAAAACTCCCAGCAATGCAATGTGTGGGGTGTATGAGTGCATCAGAATCCACTGCAATAAAACTCCCAGCAAACCGAGTGTATATGAGCACACAGCAATTATTTATTCTACATTTACCGGCCTCCGCGGTAGGGCTGTGTGCAGAGTCAGCAGGGACTGTGTACAGACTCAGCAGGAGGTCCCTCCAGGCCACGTTAGGATCGAGGCTGTGCCTGTGCGTGGAGCCATCTTGTCAGCAGTGGGGTGCCACTGCCAGAGGGTGCACCGTGGCTTTGATTCCCTTCCCGGTGGGTGTTCAGTCCAGAATAGAGTGACAGTCCATGTTAATGAAAGGGCGGGCAGCTGCGTGCGTGTCACGTGGTTCAGCCAGTCAGGTGGTACTGAGACTCAGCACCACCTGACTGGCCGGACCGAGTGTGACCTGCACGCACGCAGCTTCACCAGGAGCCAGGCAGCTCAATGACAAATTTCTATCACTGCAGTGCTGGTTAAGGAACGGTCCACTTTAAACAGCAGTAAGCAGACAGGGCTTCATATTCTGCTGATAAACCCCTCCCCCTTTACCTGCCATTTACTGTCATCTTCTCTCTCTGGACACAAATCACATCCCCCTCCCCTCTCCTAGAGCTGCTGCGGGGCAGGGGAGGAGCTATGGAGGGAGGAGAGGGGGATTTTTATTCTATTCAATTTTATTCCGTATGCAAACACCTTGCTCCGCTGCCCATTGTTTGAGAACACAGTTCAAAGCTGACAAACAGTGACACCTCCTAGTACCCCCTAATGACACCCCAGTAATCACTGGTACCTGGGGGGGCCCGCCCTCCGCCACTCCTCTAAGTACACCACTGCTCTGGTGATATGCTCACACACAAGTTTGGCGAACTGCCAGCAAGTACGGTGCTGTTTGAAGGCATTGCAAATCCCCATAGAGAAGTAATGGTTAATCTATTCAGAGAACACCAAACAGCAGAGAAATGGCAGTGAAATGCCCTGATGTTCGGTGGTTTCAATCAGCAGGTTTATTCAGGCAAACCCCATAGGTTTCAATGTTAAAAATATTCCCGTTTTTATGCAATATCTAATAAACCATTTATTATTTTAATCTGCAGTAAAAAGTCTATGGATTTTTTTTTTTTTTAGTACCTTTTAGTAATTTTTCAGAATTTTTTTGGCAAAATCCCCCCCTTTTTTTTAATAGCGGTTCTTCTTTTTCTGTAAGAGAACTTTTTATTATCAATCATATAAGATCCTATGTAAATTCCAGACTTTTTCGTTCAGTAGTTCTTTTGAAAACAGCAGGCCATGGGTTTGCGGTGGCAGCATTCAGCGGCCGACTCCATGCACTTTGGGGACCCTGTGGTGAATGGTGAATTCACTGCAGGGTGGGGAAATTTTATTCCGCGAAGTGCAGGGAACTACAGAACACCAAAATGTTGGCGTCATTTCAGTGCTATGTGAGTAACCCAAATAGTGGTGAGGTTTTTTGTTGCCACCTGGAAAGTGAAAGCCTAGGCCTTGCCTACCCAGGACATACTTGAAAATTAGTGAAATCTCAATGTATCCTTCCTGGTAAAATAGTTTGCAAAAGTAAAAAAATTTTTTTTTTTCTTTTTTAGGGGTGGGGCCACCCAGCGGGCCACCGCCCCCTGTAAAGTGCCGCCCTAGGCCAAAATACACCAGTCCCCTAACGCTCATTTATGTGAGCGGTAGCATTAAAGACAGAATTGGGAAACCCTGGTAAGAGACAGATTCTCAAAAAAAAAAAAAAGAAACTACCTAGACTTTCTCTTTTCCCTATGTATTATCATTTATTTATGTAGTGCCACATATTCCGCAACACTTTACACGATCAGTGTACATGAAGTTAATACATTAGAATACTACACATGGATGATGAACTGATTGAGGGGGGACCCTGTTCCCAAGGGAACTATGAGATGTACAAGTATTTTGTGAGGTAGGCGCATCCATATCTTTAGGTGTCTTGCCCAAGAACACTTACTGGAGAGGTGCTCTCGTCGGGAGGTTTAAAAAAAAAAAACACACACACACACACACACACACACTCTGAAATGTGATACAACACTGGGTAATATTCTGGGTGTACCACAGTAAAGGGGATTCTGATTCTCGCTTTGTAAAGTACACTTCTATAGAAAAGGACTGATCCAATAGAAAAGACTTTCAAGCTGTATTATATTATTGTGTTAGTGGATTGTTATTGAAGAGATACTTGCACTGTAAGGATTCAATCTATAAATAACTTTTGCCTCTTGATGGCAGTATTGTCCCAATTTTATGTAATTTCACACACATTTATAAAATCTATATTATAAACATACCCTCCATTTCTATGGATGGCTGATCAACATTTATTAAAACACTGAGGGGTCCTCAATAGCTTCCCACTAGCATCTTGCTGAGGAACTCGTGTTCCTAATGAAATGCTTGCGGCACCAGAAGAGAATAGAGGAGGAAGAATGGATTTTAAGGGCGACTAATAGGCAGCTACATGGGTGACAGAGTTAATGGGGGGGGGGGGACAGACTGGATGATTGAGAATTGATGGGGTCTGTTAAGGTTGTATTGCACTTCCCATGATTATTGGGAGTTTAGCATGCAATATCTTTCTTTTGTTTATGTGGAAGTACTGTCATGCTGACTGAAGATCATTTGGGAAACTCTCAGAGGCCACAGCACAGGGAGGCCTAGTAACACCCCTGCTTTATACAAATAAATATTATGCACAGATTTTGAAAAGATTGTATACAATTAGGATTCATGCAGGACTAGCAGGATAGTAAAAGTCAGTCAACCATACAGATCTCTACATCAGTGGCCAATAGAAATCTGCCACATTCCCCTTCCCTTGCGTCTTTCAGCTTTCCAGTACAACCTATACTTAGAAAGTTAAATTAATAACGTAAGCGTAAGGGTATATTTGGATCGGGTGGTGGAGGCTTCACTTGAAACTAGGACATTTAAGGAGACCAAGGCCAAGTATGGGCAGCTGAATACTATATTCTGTACATCTGTCTTATCTGTGCTATAAAGAGAACAAAAATGTTTACAGTAACTGAAATAAGAGGGGGGAAAAAAACCCCTGCCAACATTTCTGCAATAATTACCTGTTTAATCCTTATGCTGGATTTATACACAATGGCCCAAGATACATAGAAAAAAACAGATCAAGGTGATGTGGTAGGTTGTTTAGATTTAGTTGTGCCACAAACAGGGTGCTTTCCACCATGCAAAGGGGTGACACTGGCCTCTGTGTGAGCTGTACAACTGCATGATAACAGGGGCACGCAGTGGCAAACCGTGCACGGTGTAATGTACCTCCCCATGGACCAGTCCTCGGGCCTGCTAGTTGTGCCATCAGGGTGGAAGATGTGGGAACAGGATCCCATGGCTCCATTTTAGTCACCCAGTGGTCGAAGCACTACACTTTGGGAAGCTGCCCTCCCCGCTCCCTCATGCTGCTAAAATGTACCAGACTTTAAGAAGGTAATTCACTAAGCAATATGACATAATAGGAATAACAGAAACGTGGGAAGAAACGTATGACTGGGCTGTAAACTTAAAAACGGTTATACATTGTTTAGAGGGGATAGGAAACATAAGGGGGTGGAGTACGTTTATATGTAAATCAGGATTTAAAGCCTAATATTACACAACTGGAAAGCGATGAGGGAAATGTGGAACCCTTATGGGTAAATATTTCTTTGGGGAACAGGGAAGTCAACTATTGGTTGGCATATGCTATAAACCACCTAATCTAGATAATGATGAGGAAAAACAACTGTTAGAGCAAATTAGGAAGGCTGCAGAGCATGGTAGCACTTTAATTATTGGAGATTTTAATTACCCGGACATTAATTGGGATAGTGGGACTAGTAATTCAGCAAAGGGAATCCGGTTTCTGAACATTTTAACCCCTTAAGGGCTGCTGACGTACCCTGTACGTCCTGTTCTCGGGTCTCCCTTAGACCCGCGGACGTACAGGGTACGTCAGCGGCGCCTAATCCCCCTCCCGCCCGATACTCACCTCCCTCGCTGGATCCCACGGTGATCTGGCAGGGAGGAAGCCTGCCCATGTGATTTACATGGGCAGGCGAGGCTGATGACGTCATCAGCAGGCGTCCCCATGCAATTCAATGGAGGGGAGGGGGGGCTCCTTCGGAGCCCTCCATCTCCCCATCCATTGAAGCTAGGGAGATGCCGTTTGCACTGCTGGACAGGGGAGAGTCTCCCCTTTTCAGCGGTGTATGGCATTAACCCGTTCGCTGCACAAATCGCTTTTCGGCACTAATTGGCGCCAAAATGCGATTCGAACCTGGAGGGGGGCTGACATCTTGGATGTCAGCCAAGCCTCCAGGTCCCCCCCCACCCACTGACAACCTCACCATATGTGTGAGGATGTCAGTGGGCCAGTTAAGGGGATCCTAAGGATCCCTTTATCTCCCGATCCATGGCAGCTAGATGGTCATATCATCACATCATTTGAAAGGCCTGACTATGGCCTTTCCAATGATACCAAACATGACCAGGTTTGGTTTTATAAAAAAAAAAAAAAAATTAAATAAAAAAATGTGTTTTTTTTAACGTTTTTTTGTCTGGGGGGGTTTAATTAAACAGGACCTAGGCTTTCATCTAAAAATAATTAGCACAAAATGGTCAGAATGAGCGCAGCGCACATAGGTGAACTGTCTCAGCAGTGAAGGGGTTAAAAAGCAAACGCATGTAAATATTGGGTATTTCTAGTCTTGGGACAAAATTTTGAACCTATTTAGCCGGTGTCTTTTTGGGTGGTTGTAGATTTTGGGGATTAAATTACGAAAAAGTGTGTTTTTACTATTTTTCATCATATTTCATATTTTTTTATAGTAAATTATTGGATATGATGGAAATCATGGTATTTCTAGAAAGTCCATTTAATAGCGGGAAAAACTGTATAATATGTGTGGGTTGAATAAACGAGTAAGAGGAAAATTTGACCTAAACACTAACAGCGCAGAAACGTAAAAACAGCATCGGTCACTAAAAGACGGATTTGTGTAAAACTGCCCGGTCACTAAGGGGTTAAATGCTACTTTCATGACACAACTGGTAGAAACACCAACTAGAGAGGATAACTGTCTGGACCTGGTTCTAACAAATAATGTGGATCTTTTCGCAAATATTAATGTAAAGGAACAGTTGGGAAATAGTGACCATAATATGGTGATGACTTTTGAAATAAACTCAAAAAAAAAAAACACATTCATAAGGGGCATGCTAAAACATAATTTTAAAAAGGCCAACTTTATTAAAATAAAAGGAAGCTCTCAATGTCATTGACTGGCAGAAACTCTTTCACGGGAAAAACAATGAGGATAAGTGGAAGATCTTTAAACTAACACTAGAAAAGTACACGTCACAATATATTCCACTGGTTAATAAATATAAAAGAAACAGACTGAAACCTATGTGGCTTAGTAGGAAGGCAACTAAGGAAATGAAAAATAAAAAGAAGGCATTTAAAGCTTTTCAATTTGATAAATCTGAGGCATCCTATAAAGCATATACATAGGGCAGCCAATAAAGCATGTAAAAAAGCGATTAGATGGGCTAAACTAGAAAATGAAAAATAGCCAAAGAGAGCAAGACCAACCCTAAAAGATTCTTTAGGTACATAAATTCTAAAAAACCCAAGAGTGAAAATGTAGGTTCACTAAAATCTGAGTCAGGGTTATTGTTAACTGAAGATCAGGATAAGGCAAAAATTTTAAATGATTATTTTTCTTCAGGATTTATCAAAGAGAAACCTATAACAGGAGACATGAAATTCATTAATAAAAACTTACTAATACAAAGTGACTGGTTGACTCAGGACAAGGTTTTGCAGCAATTAAACAATGTGAATGTGAATAAAGTCCCAGGGCCAGATGGAATTCACCCGCGAGTACTGAGAGCTAAATGTTGAAATATGCAAACCTCTGTTCTTAATCTTTCGAGATTCTTTTCTTTCAGGAATAGTACCAGAGGATTGGAGAAAAGCTGACGTGGTCCCTATATTTAAGAAAGGTTTAAAATTTGTGCCTGGGAATTATAGACCTGTGAGCTTAACATCTGTGGCTGGGAAAGCATTTGAGGGGTTACTAAGGGATAATATTCAGGAATTTATTGGGAGGTATAATGTAATTGGCAAAAATCAGCATGGTTTCATGAAACACAGATCATGTCAGACTAACCTAATTACGTTCTATGAGGAAGTAGGTAGAAGTATAGATCAGGGGGTCGCAGTGGATGGGATTTCCTTAGATTTTGCCAAAGCTTGCGACACAGTTCCACACAAAAGGTTACTATTTAAATTAAGAAAAATTGGTCTAGATGAAAATACTTGTTCTTGGATAGAAAACTGGCTAAAAGATAGGGTACAGAGAGTGGTCATAAATGGTACATTTTCAAGATGGACACCAGTGGTAAGCGGTGTCCCTCAGGGGTCTGTTATAGGACCAATACTATTCAATTTATTTATAAATGACCTTGAGATAGGCATTGAAAGCCATGTATCCGTGTTTGCAGATGACACAAAACTAGGAAAAGTAATACAATGTGAGCAGGAGGTTACTTCGCTGCATAGGGATTTAGATAGATGAAATTTAATCTAGATAAATGCAAAGTTATGCACTTTGGAGTGAAGAACACACAAGTAATTTATACCCTATATGGTACGGAGTTAGGGAAATCCAAGCAGGAGAAGGATTTGGGAATAATCATAGACTTCAAACTAAGTAACAATGTGCAATGTCAAACAGCAGCCGCCAAGGCCAGCAAAGTATTGGCATGCATTAAAAGGGGAGTTCATTCTCAGGATGAAAACATAATTTTGCCTCTGTACAAATCAATTTTCAGGCCGCACCTTGAATATGCTGTGCAATTTTGGGCACCTGTCTTAAAAAAAGATATAGCGCTAGAAAAAGTGCAGAGACGGGCAACTAAAATAAGGGGAATGGAAGGGTTAAGTTATGAGGAAAGACTAACAAGCTTAAACCTGTTTAGTTTAGAGAAACGGCGCCTTAGAGGGGATCTGATAACCTATTCATTAACAGGTCTATACACAGGACAAGGGGTAATCCATTTAAACTGGAAGAAAGAAAATTTAGCTTAAAGCATAGGAAGGGTTATTTTACGGTGAGAACAAAGCTGTGGAATTCTCTGCCTGTTGAGGTGGTAGGGTCAGAGTCTGTACAGACTTTGGATGACTTCCTGCAGACACAGAATATTAAGGGTTATAATATTTAATATGTGGGTAAAAGCTTCTTGATCCAAGGAGAAATCTGACTGCCCTTCTGGGGTCAAGAAGGAATTTTTTCCCAGTATGTTCCATATTGGCAAACATTGCAGACTGGGTTTTTTGCCTTCTTTTGGATCAACAGCAGTAGGTGATGTGGGAGAGACTGAACCCGATGGATGCATGTCTTTTTTCAGCCTATATAACTATGTAACTATGTAATTCACCGAGCACTGGTATTTGCCATAGTTCCAAACAACAGCAAATATAGCTGTAGTTGCAACCGCGACAAATCTCAGCATTTCAAAAGGAGAAATTCAAAACGACAGTAGGACATCAATGGAGCTTCTGCAGCTTTTTGGGTTTCTTGATGGTGAAATAATTGTAAGCAAGTATATTATGGAGTCGATGGTCCTCAATGGAAGCCTGTGTGGCCCCTGTGGAAGCTTTTTGAAGTGGGGTTAGACAGAGACAGCAGTAGGACACCAAGTTGTATTTGCTCCCACCATTCTCTGCACCAAGGATCCAGAGAGGAGTAGAATTTTTTTTACTGCTTTTTTGTGTATGTTAAGTGCTTTGTTTCATACCAGCAATTTACTAAAAGGACAATTTATTGTAGCTGGTATTTCTTTTTAACATCACTGGCTGCCAGTGAGATTAACAAGCAACCTTGGAATCACACATTCTCTGGCGGCCTCCACATTAAGGCTTCCTACACAAACTTTGGGAAGAGTTAAATACAAAAAATGTGTGCAGCGCTCATATGCGACCATGGAATCTCGCTAAGCACACTCGGCGTGGTCCTGATCACCCAACCACCGAAATAGAAACCAATACAATACAATTGATAGTCCAGCTATGGATGTGAAGATGCTATAAAATCATACTATATATAGTTTGTTTTTCATATACACATAATGGATGGATATACAGACAATTGTTTGACACTAATGAGAATTTCCATTATATACTTATGTGATTAAGGGATATTTTTGTACCAACTGTTCTCATAGTCATGTACAGTGGTGTTCAAAATTATTCAACCCCCAATGCTGTAAAGGGTTTTAGGGAATTTAGTGTACATTTGTAATTGTATTCAGAATGAAATCCTACAAGGACTTTTTAAAGAACCATATGCAACTAAAATGACATCAATTGGTTTTGTAATACAGTAGTAAATGTTTCTTTTGTGAATTCTTCATTGACACAATTATTCAACCCCTTAAAGACTACCACTCTGAAGAACAGAGGTTCATTCAAGTGTTTTCAATCAGGTATTGAAAACACCGGTGGATGTCACGGAGCAGCAATAAAGCATAATAAGCACCAATTAGGCAGCTTTAAAATGACTGTGATACTCAGCTCCTTCTAGACATTTACTGGTGTGGTTACAAAACATGGTGAAGTCAAGAGAATGGTCCAGGAAGAGAAGAGGTGATTACTCTGCACAGTGTTGTGGAAATTTTATTATGTGGACATTATACTCTAGGATGTGTGTGTTTTTAGAAGTTGTCATCCGTCTCCCTGTGTTGGATTTGAATGTGGTTTTAAATCCAAGCCAGCGGCGGACATTATACTCTAGGGATGAGGTGTGTACAGGGGGCCGGTCCGTCATTCTAGTCCACACCTCTGTCCTTTTGATATGTAAATGTAATTACTGGACAAACTTGTTTTCTGTTGTATAGTCAGTGGCCACTGGGCGTTGTCCATTTTGTGTATTAAATTAAACTGACCATGAGTCACATGAGCTCTTAGCTCACTTGGGACTTGGCTCTCGTGGTCAGATGAACTCCAGCTAGAAGCAGCATGTGTGTCTGTGTCTCTTTACTGCACGCGTTCAGGTACGTATGCCATGGATAGCAGAGAGCTGCTTGTAAGTGCAGCGGATCAAACTACATTAGGGAATTGATAGTAGATTAATTTCCAAAACAACAGAAAGGGCAATGGCTATAAGAAGATTGCAAAGATGTTAAAAACATACCAAGAGACCATAGGAAGCATCATTCGCAAATTCAAGGCAAAGGGCACTGTTGAAACGCTACCTGGTCGTGGCAGAAAGAAGATGCTGACTTCGACTGCTGTGCGCTACCTGAAGTGTAGAGTGGAGAAAAGTCCCCGTGTGACTGCTGAGGAACGGAGAAAAGATTTGTCAGATGTGGGTACTGAAGTTTCAGCTCAGACAATACGGCGCACACTGCGTAATGAAGGCCTCCATGCAAGAACTCCCAGGCGCACCCCCTTGCTGTCTCCAAAGAACAAGAAGAGTCGACTGCAGTATGCTAAAAGTCATGTGGACAAACCACAGAAGTTTTAGGATAGTGTTCTGTGGACTGATGAAACAAAATTAGAACGGTTTGGGCCCATGGATCAACGCTATGTTTGGAAGAGGAAGAACAAGGCCTATGAAGAAAAGAACACCTTGCCTATTGTGAAGCATGGCGGGGGGGGGGGGGGTCAATCAAGCTTTGGGGCTGTTTTGCTTCTGCAGGTACAGGGAAGCTTCAGCGTGTGCAAGGTACCATGAATTCTCTTCAGTACCAGGATATATTGGATGACAATGTGATGCAGTCCGTCACAAACCTGAGGCTTGGGAGACATTGGACCTGTCAACAGGACAATGATCCCAAGCATACCTCCAAGTCCACTAGAGCATGGTTGCAGATTAAAAGCTGGAACATTGGAGTGACCATCGCAGTCACCTGACTTAAAGAAAGCAGTTGCAGTGCGCAAGCCTAAGAATGTGACTGAACTGGAGGCTTTTGCCCATGACGAATGGGCGAAGATACCCGTAGATCACTGCAAGACACTTGTGTCAAGCTATGCTTTACGATTAAAAGCTGTTATAACTGTAAAAGGATGTTGTACTAAGTACTAAGATTGAATGTCACTTGGTGGTTGAATAAAACTGATAATGATGTGAGCACAGAAAAGACATTTGTGCTTATTTCATTATAAATGTTATATTAGATTTGTCTGACCTACACGTGCCTCTTTGATTTAATTGTGAGCAAGATGACTGATCAAAATCAATGTCAAACTGGCCAAAACACTCAATTTCAGTGGGGGTTGAATAATTTTGAACACAACTGTATATATTTTTTGTAATCTAGTCAATCATTATGCATTGATGAATTAGGAGAAGTTACAACACATTTGCATTGGGCTAAACTGTCTGTACTATGGTATCTCCCTAGACATAAAAGGGGCCATATTACATAGTTGGTGCTAACTTAACCAGAGCTGTTGTAAACTTACATTACATATCCTATAATGGCTCTGGTAAGTTTGCTACAGCTCTTGTTAAGTTAGCACCAACATTGTAATACTGCCCAAGGTTATTTGTAGGAAGGATACACCTATTGAAAAAAATAAAAAAAAATATTGGTCAAATCCTGACATTGAAAGGATGTATGTAGATGAGATCTAGACACCATCCATACATCCCGTTTCCCTTGAAGCAAAGAGGTTAGGGAGGGTTCAGTAGCCTCTTTGCCTTCTGAACGATTAAAGTGAAGTGCGTATTTTCAGTCTAATAGACACTGGTGTCAGACCGGATGTATGCACACGCACTTCCAGTTAAGGCTCGTGGCAGACGAGCGCAGAGTTCACGTCCATGTTGTCGCACATTTTAACATCCGGGGTAGCATACAATTATGATCAAAGGAGCCCCACGCACGAAGTACGTCCGCACAGAAGTGCGGACGCACAAAGGATGCGGCAAACAGACGCAGGTTAGGCAAGAACGTAAATCTGCTAGAATGGACGCACAGAGTGCGCTGCGTCCGCATAGCTTTGTGTGTGAGCGATGGAACGTTGTCAGACAGACTGCATTTTTGACGTCCAGCATTTTGACGGACAAAATGTTTTTCATATTAATATATTTTCCCTTCTACATCAGTCAAAATAAATGTCAGTCACAAAAACGGACTGTGTGGCCACTACCTTGTTGTCAAAGTACGTCCGTTGTGCACGGACGCACAGTTCCCACTGGATGCGCTCCTGACCCTAGCCCAAGATATCCGCTGCGTCATTCCTAGACGCTGGTGTCCCAGAACCGTTTGTACGCACGTTCGATATAGATGTGGGGATAGTGGCTCTACTTACAAGCCAGGTATTTGAGAGTTTTGGGGTAAATAACCATTCCCTATTGGTCAGGGGATAATGAAAGTATCTAGCGCAATGGACAAATGAGTTCTCGCCATGGAGAGGGATTCTGATTTGTTGAAATTAGTGAGCCCCAAAATACTGCATGGTACTGAATGTGTGACAAGACACAGATCACCTCAATTCACAAATGTTTTAAAGAAATTTGTAAACCCCAACAAAAACTTGCTGGCACAGTGACAAGACACACATCACCTAAATTCCCTGATATTTGGTAGAAATGAGACCCCCCAGTAGCGTGGCAAACCGGCAGTAACAACACACAACTATCTCCTCTGAAATCTCCTCTCAAAATGCATGCTGTAGCTATGCATGGAAACATTATATAGTGTGCTGCGGGACTTAGCTCTGTGAGCCCGTGATTGAGCCGTGATTGGCATACTGTTGAACCTGTCTTGCACCAGACCTGTGGTCAGGTGCAAGGCTGTAGCCAATTACGAGCTTCAGGCCAGTGGGAAAATGCATTGTGGTCGAACATGCGAACACACAGAAATTTTCGGAGTTCGCGATCTAATCGAACAGGCTAAGTTCGGATCGAACTCCGAACCGAACAGCTCATCCCTAGTCAGCATCAGTGGATGGATAGCTGCTGATCCAGGACTGATTCATTTTTATAAAATGTCAGCCGGTCTACAGAGTCAGTGGACAGACGCACTCTTTTGTCTGTGACAAAACCTCCAGTGGCAGAATTTAAAAATGCATCAGTCAAGCGGCCCTGGCCTTCACCACTATTCCTCTGATCATCCGCAGCCTCAGAAGCACGTGTGTCTGCACTTGGTAATCTACCAGTGCCTGGAAAGGTGTTACACAAGTGTCGCTTTAGAGCGTCCAAGTTTTTTCATCCTGTGCTCCCTCTGTGCGGGCAGGATGAGCTCTGCAACTTTCCCCTTGTATCGTGGATCAAGAAGGGTTGCCAACCAATAATGATCCCTCTCCTTGATAGCACGAATCCTGGGGTCCTTTAGCAGGCTTTGCATCATTAGGGAGCCCATGCAGCATAGGTTGGAGGTGGCATTAGCTTCCGAGTCTTCCCGGTCAATGAGGATGACCGTATCGTGCACTTCCTCCTCCCAGCCACGCACTAGCCCTTGTGTTTCTGGGCACACAAAACCCTCCCTTGAGGAATCCCCACTAGTTAAATATTCTGCATCCTCCTCATCCTCCTCCTGTCTGATCTGAGTAGGACCCGCTGGAATGCTGTCTGCGGAAAGACTGGGGCCTTGAGAGCTAGGGAAGGCCTCTTCCTCCTGCTGCTCTGCCTCTAGAGCCACATCTATAAATTCCCTGCAGAGTGTGCTCCAGCAGGAACACTAAAGGAATTGTATCACTGATGCAAGCACTGTCCCTGCGCACTTTCCTCCTCAAATGGTGACAGTACAGTGCATGCATCCTTGATCAGCCACTGCGGGGGGGGGGGGGTGGAAACAAGTTGACCTGAACCTGTCCTTGTGCCATACTCACACAGGTACTCGTTGATGGCCCTCTGCTGCTTGTGCAGACGCTGCAGCATTGCTAATGTCGAGTTCCACCTGGTGGGCATGTCACAGATCAGACGGTTTGTGGGAAGGTGGAATTCTCTTTGAATTTCTGCCAGGCGAACGCTTGCTGGGAATGACTGAAGTGGCTGCAGACTTTTCTGGCCTGGATGAGAAGCTCTGGCAGCCCTGGGTACTTGGTTAGGAAATGCTGTACCACTAGATTTAGGACGTGTGCTAGGCATGGTACATGCGTCAATTTACCCTTGCGTAGGGCGGAGAAAAGGTTGCTGCCATTATCGCAGACGATCATTCCCAGCTGAAGCTGGCGTAGTGTTAACCATCTCTGCACCTGCCCCTGCAGAGCGGACAGAATTTCTGGCCCGGTGTGGCTCCTGTCCCCTAAACAAACCAGCTCAAGCACAGTATGACATCTTTTTGCTTGAGCCATTGCGTAGACCCTGTCAGGCGTCGGTTTAACTGCCACTTCGAAGGAGAAGAAGGAAGAGGGAGAGGTGGTGGCGCAGACAGACCTCATACAAGCAGCTTTCTGGAGGCGTGGTGGATGAACAAGCTCCAGCACAGAGCCCCGTCTTGGATCCCTCCCAGCTGCAATCAGAGTTACCCAGTGTGTCGTGAAGGAAATGTAACGACCCTGTCCATGCTTGCTGGACCACGTGTCTAAAGTCACATGCACCTTGCTGCTGACTGTCTTCCACGTGCTGGTATAGTGCTGGAATGGCCTTGCGTGAAAAGTAATGGCGTTTTGGAACCTGCCACTGTGGTACAGCACATTCAGCAAATTCACGGAAGGGAGCAGTGTCCACCAGCTGGAAAGGCAGCAGCTGCAATGCGAGTAATTTTGCTAAGCTGACATTTAGATGCCGTGCTTGGGGATGGTTCGGACTATATTTTTTCTTTCGCTGCAGCAGCTGCGGCAACGTAATCTGACTGCGTAAATCTTCAGCTGCTGGGATGATGTCACATTGTGAGGAAGGACCTGGTACATCCATTACTGTAGCATCATCCCTGTAGGTGGAGGTTGTAGGCAATGACATGGCAGGACATACAGTGGGGGTAGAGACAGATGATGAGGAGGAGGACCTACGCAAAGTTTTGTGCCAACGGGATGTGTGGCAGTTGTTCATATGTCGCCTCAAGCACGTGGTACCTTTCCCACGCTTAAGCCTCATCTGACATAAATTACAAATAGCAATGCTGCGCTCTACTGCACATTTCTCAAAGAACTCCCAGAGTTCCTGCATGTGTTCGAGACAACAGCGCTCTGCACCGGATCAGCTCTGACATGTGATGCCTTGGACTGGCTAGTGCTACGGTTGGTCACAGAGGATGTTGTGCCTCCTCCTCCCCCCTCTTCCTCACTTAATTCCTCTGTTCGATCAGGCACCCAGGTGGAGTCAGTGACCTCATCATCATTGTCATCACCCCCTATCTCCTCGTCACTGGAGCCAACTTGGCAGTACGCTGCAGCTGCTGGGGCAACATGAGTGCCAGTTATTTGTGTGTCATCACTGGCACCCCCTTCCTCTAGGTTGATTATACTCCCTTCCTCAACCTCAGAGATTGAATCAGAGCACTGTACTTGCTGCGCATCCTCAGGCAGCAGGTCACTGTCATTGTAGTCAAACAATTCAGCTGACTCCTCCGTGTGTGATAGCGAGGCTACGGCAGGAGTAGCTGTGGACATGGAGGCTGCATTAGATGCTTTGGCAGCTGAGGTGGACTGTAAAGCACTAGAAGCCTGGCTGGCAGAGGACTCGGAGGATGAGGATGGCCTGGTTAGCCAATCCACCAAGTCCTCTGTATGTTGCTGCTGCTTAAGACGGCCAGCACCAGTTAGAAAGGACAAGCGTGCCCCTGCAGAGGATGCACCACGTCCACCATGACCAGAGGCACAGCCTCCCGACACAGGGGCTGCTTGCCCTCTTATCTGTGTCTGGGAGCGTCTGCCTGTCCTTTTTGTTCTTTTCAGAGATGGTGAGTGATATATAGATTAATATATACAGAATTCTGATTCAACTCTGGTATAAAGATTTAAAGAACTCTGGTATAACTCAGTGAGACACCCTGATAGCTGGCAGCCAGTGACAAGACACATTACAAGTCTCAGACACCTCCTATAAATCAGTGAGACCCCTTGATGGGTGGCAGCCAGTGAGAACACACGGATTATAACAATTTCCAAATGTTTTGTAGAAATTAGTGAGCCCCAAAATACTGCGTGGTACTGGATTTGTGACAAGACACAGATCACCTCAATTCACAAATGTTTTAAAGAAATTTTTAACCCCCAAAAAAACTTGCTGGCACAGTGACAAGACACACATCACTTAAATTCCGATATTTGGTAGAAATCAGACCCACCAGTAGCGTTGCAGACCAGCAGTAACAACACACAACTATCTCCTCTGAAATCTCCTCTCAAAATGCGTGCTGTAGCTATGCGTGGAAATGTTATATAGTGTGCTGCGGGACTTAGCTCTGTGAGCCCATGATTGAGCCGTGATTGGCATACTGTTGAACCTGTCTTGCACCAGACCTGTGGTCAGGTGCAAGGCTGTAGCCAATTACGAGCTTCAGGCCAGTGGGAAAATGCATTGTGGTCGAACATGCGGCAAACACCCGGAAATGTTCGGAGTTCGCGATCTAATCGAACAGGCTAAGTTCGGATCGAACTCCGAACTGAACAGCTCATCCCTAGTCAGCATCAGTGGATTGATAGCTGCTGATCCAGGACTGATTCATTTTTATAAATGTCAGCCGGTCTACAGAGTCAGTGGACAGACGCACTCTTTTGTCTGACAAAACATCCAGTGGCACTTAACGTCCTTTCAGAAAGCACGCTGGATGAAGGGCAACCTAGTAGCTGCATAGCATATTGGCTAAATTCTGGCCAGTGATCCAATCTCAACACCCAGTAAGCCAGTGGATCATCTGCTGGAAAGGTATCCAGGTCTGCCCTTGCCCCTAGGTAGTCCTGCACCATATGGTGAAGACGCTGACAATGGGTGCCTACATTTGACGTCCCTGGGCGTCGTGGACTAAACAAAATTTAAAAAGTCAGTCAAGCAGCCCCGGCCTTCACCGCTCTTCCCCTGATCATCCGCAGCCTCAGAAGCACCTGTGTCATCACTTGGTAACCTACCAGTGCCTGGAAAGGTGTTAACTTGAACGCTCTAAAGCGACACTTGTGTGTTTCATCCTGTCCTCCCTCTGTGTGGGCAGGATGAGCTCTGCAACTTTACCCTTGTATCGTGGATCAAGAAGGCTTGCCAACCAGTAATGATCCCTCTCCTTTATAGCACGAATCCTGGGGTTCTTTAGCAGGCTTTGCAGGATAAGGGAGCCCATGCAGCGTAGGTTGGAGGTGGCATTAGCTTCCGAGTCTTCCCGGTCAATGAGGATGACCCCATCGTGCACTTCCTCCTCCCAGCCACGTACTAGTCCTTGGGTTTCTGGGTACACAAAACCCTCCCTTGAGGAATCCCCACCTTCAATGCCCCCACTACTTAAATATTCCTCCTCCTCATCCTCCTGTCTGATCTGGGGACCCGCAGGAATGCTGTCTGCATAAAGACTGGGGCCTTGAGAGCTAGGGAAGGCCTCCTCTTCCTCCCGCTGCTCTGCCTCTAGTGCCACATCTATAATTCCCCGCAGAGTGTGCTCCAGCAGGAACACTAAAGGAATTGTGTCACTGATGCATGCACTGTCCCTGCTCACCATCCACGTTGCCTCCTCAAATGGTGACAGTACAGTGCATGCATCCTTGATCAGCCACTGTGGGGGGGGAAACCAAGTTGATCTGAACCTGTCCTTGTGCCATACTCACAGGTACTCGTTGATGGCCCTCTGCTGCTTTTGCAGACGCTGCAGCATTGCTAATGTCGAGTTCCACCTGGTGGGCATGTCACAGATCAGACGGCTTGTGGGAAGGTGGAATGCTTTTTGAATTTCTGCCAGGCGAACACTTGCTGGGAATGACCGTCTGAAGTGGCTGCAGACTCTTCTGGCCTGGCTGAGAAGCTCTGCCAGCTCTGGGTATCTGGTTAGGAAACGCTGTACCACCAGATTTAGGACGTGTGCTAGGCATGGTACATGCGTCAACTTACCCTGGCGTAGTGTGGAGAGAAGGTTGCTGCCATTATCACAGACGACCATTCCCAGCTGAAGCTGGCGTGGTGTTAACTAGGGATGAGCCGAACACCCCGAGTTCGGTTCGGGCCCGAACCCGAACTTTCCATATGTTCGGGTCCGAACCCGAACTCCATGCAAGTCAATGGGGCTGAAAATTCGTTTTTTAGAGTGCCCTCCAAGAGGGCATATATGCTAGATATTTTCCATAAAAAGGTGTATGGGGGTCCTGGTAGTGCCCTGGGGGACAGCAAACAAGGACAAAAAGTAAAAAAAAAAAAAAAAGTTTTTAAAGGGTCAGTGAGTTTTCCATGAAATAAGGGTTAAAAATAAAAACGAAAAATTCCTTCAAATATCGTGCCTAGGAGGTCGCCATAACCTGCCCGTGAAGTGGCGGATTTCTAGGATGTATAGAAACACTTAAAAACGACATTTCAAATGACTGTAAATGCTTTTCCTTTATTGTATCCATAAACAACTGCTTGGGGCGGCAGTCTGTATGAAAAGGGGAGACATTTTCATACACGCAGAAAAAGTTTACTGATTTTTTTTGGCTAAATTATTGTGAAACTTATGCAGGCTTTGGATGAAAGTAACAATAGATGCTTCAGACTGTGCTGTGACAGGGCGAGGGGCAGGGTTGTATATCACAGGGATTTTAGGCGTCTGTGGAATGTTATTTTCCCACTAAAGGGTTAATTCAGACACACGGCCTAATTAAGACTGCCCTGCCCATATAGGTGTGTGGTTCCAGAGGAGAGACACAGACCGACAGACCTACAGACAGAGAGAGAAAACTATTGTAGAGACAATCTGTGTGCTGAATGAAGCGAGGAGAGGAACTCCTGACGTTTATGTGCTAGAAAAAGGTACACTGTTTGACTGGGAACCAGCTTAGCTGGCCAGTATCTGTTAGGCTCCATAGACGGAGTAGGTGTTTATTTGGATATTTTGTTTGTTTTTGATGAGCTGCTGTACCCTGCTGCTTTTAGGAGTTGAATAAAAGTGGGACAATCGAACCTTGCATCCAGTGCCTTTATCACACCTTGTATCATGGATCAAGAAGGGTTGCCAACCAGTAAGGATCCCTCGCCTTGATAGCACGAATCCTGGGGTCCTTTAGCAGGCTTTGCATAATAAGGGAGCCCATGCAGCGTAGGATGGATGTGGCATTAGCTTCCGAGTCTTCCTGGTCAATAAGGATGACCCTATCGTGCAATACCTCCTCCCAGCCACGTACTACTCCTTGGGTTACTGGGGACACAAAACCCTCCCTTGAGGAATCCCCACCTTCAATGCCCCCACGACTTAAATATTCCTCATCCTCCTCCTGTCTGATCTGAGAAGGACCCCACAGGAATGCTGTCGGCATAAAGACTGTGGCCTTGACAGTGTCAGGGATCAGCACCCGTGTGTGAAACAACCAGACCTACATCAGTGCTAACCATGTAAAGTTCTACCACCTCAGACCTTGCCAGCACTGATAGGGGTTAACCAAAGTGTAAACACCAAACACACGCCACACCCTCCTGTCTGTCAATTAAAGAGAATCCTCCCCTTGCAACATGGCTTTGCATTGCAAGTCATTCCCTGAAAGTGTTCTGACCCCTCTCTGTTATCCTGCTATCAACCGTGTACCAGACCCTGCTTGACCCACCGACCTTGCCTCATTGCTGCCAGCCACAGACCACGGACCGTCCTGACTACTCTTTTGCTTGCTCCCTTTGTACCTCACCATGGACTCTGACCTGCCTCAGTCAGCTAACTCCCAGGTACCTCCAGCCTATCCCTGCCTAAAGGGCTCTGTGACAGAACACGCTATCACTGTGCGACTTGGAGGGGGATGTGCGCTAGCCTCCTGCCCAGAGACTATGGCCCGTGAAAAAGACTATTGGGGAACTGGTGGACCTTTTAAATATATTGTGGTTTTCACGGTTTTATAGATATGCCAGTTAACTAAAGATTTCTGATGTCTGTGTGTTATTCCCTGTATAGTGTAGATCTCTGTATTAGTACCTGCTATTGTATAAATTATCTCAGTAAGAAATTCCTTTTGTTTACGTGCTTTCTCCTTTCCCCATTCTCCATTGTTTGAAGGCTCTGGGTAGTTATCTGATCTGTGACGTTGTCTGTTTGATTGTATGCAAATGTACTGGTCCTTGACTCTGTCCTCTCTGTGAATAAACAGTCAGTTCTATTCTGACCAAGCTTGAAGTCACGACTCAGGTTTTGGAGTACCAGGAATCTTCTGCCCACTGTTCTAAGGAAAGGCTCCAGGTCTACAGCTTCGGCTTATTCCTGGGGGTGCTAGCCAGGCTCTCTACATACACCGGGCCTTGAGCTGTGGCTAAAGTACAAGAGAAAGGTGTGAGAGTCACGAGGAGAAACTGGGTGTCCAGCAAGGAAGCAGAATTTGGCAGATGTGACCCTGTCCGGGCACAGATCTGTTACAGGCTCTAACCACCTGAACATGGGTCCCACCACGGCGAATGCCAGGTGCCACCCTGACATAATGCAAAGCCCACCAACTGAGCCCACAGGGATGCTACAGCCCTGGAAGATCTGGCCCACCTGTTATGGTCTCCAAGAAGCACCCTTCCTAAAGTGTGTGTTGCCCCAGGAAAGAAGCCTAGAGGCCCGCTTACTACAGAGGAGCGTGCCAGGAGGATGGCGGAGGGTCTATGCATCTACTGTGCCTCCAAGAGACCACTGGCTCGCAGCCGGTCCCAATACACCCCCAAAAAGGCCAGCTCCCACACCCGAGACGGCTAGGGTCTCCCTGCAAACCCCAATGAAAAAGACTGTTTGAAAAAAACTGGTGCTTAAAGAGGCACCCCATGCTAAGCTCGCTGCACCTGAGCCCAAGCCTGCTCCAAAGAGATCTCAGGTACCCAATCCTGTTCCTAGGCCCCCAGTTCCCAAGTCTATGCCCAGAAAACCTCCTACACCTAAGCCTGCACCTAGAAGACTCAAGCCCGCTGTACACGGGGGTAGGGAGTCTCTGGAGGACTATGCAGGACAGGAGGAAGAACCCAAACTGACCATGGAGTACGAGACTCCCATACCTGAGGAGTCTGACCCGCCTGTCTGTATGGACTATCACAGTACACCTGTGGAAACAGAACCTCCATTACCTATGGAGATTATGTGCGTGCCTGCAGGTGGGGGGGGGGACAAGTTGACCTGAACATTTCCTTGTGCCATACTCACACAGGTACTCATTGATGGCCCTCTGCGGCTTGTGCAAATGCTGCAGCATTGCCAATGTAGAGTTCCACCTGGTGGGCATGTCACAGATCAGACGGTTTGTGGGAAGGTGGAGTTCTTTGAATTTCTGCCAGGCGAACACTTGCTGGGAATGACCATCTGAAGTGGCTGCAGACTTTTCTGGCCTGGCTGAGAAGCTCTGGCAGCCCTGGGTACTTGGTTAGGAAACGCTGTACCACCAGATTTAGGACGTGTGCTAGGCATGGTACATGCATCAATTTACCCTTGCATAGGGCGGAGAGAATGGTTGCTGTCATTATCACAGACGATCATTTCCAGCTGAAGCTGGCGTGGTGTTAACTATCTCTGCACCTGGCCCTGCAGAGCTGACAGAATTTCTGGCCCGGTGTGGCTCCTGTCCCCTAAACAAACCAACTCAAGCACAGTATGGCTTCTTTTTGCTTGAGCCATTGCGTAGACCCTGTCAGGCGTCGGTTTAACTGCCACTTCGAAGGAGAAGGAGGAGGAGAAGAAAGAAGAGGAGGTGGAGCAGACAGACCTCATACAAGCAGCTTTCTGGAGGCGTGGTGGATGAACAAGCTCCAGCACAGAGCCCCGTCTGGATCCCTCCCAGCTGCAATCAGAGTTACCCAGTGTGCCATGAAGGAAATGTAACGACCCTGTCCATGCTTGCTGGACCACGTGTCTAAAGTCACATGCACCTTGCTGCTGACTGCCTTTCCCAATGACTGGATAACATTGTCTTCCACGTGCTGGAATGGCCTTGCGTGAAAAGTAATGGCGTTTTGGAACCTGCCACTGTGGTACAGCACATTCAGAAAATTCACGGAAGGGAGCAGAGTCCACCAGCTGGAAAGGCAGCAGCTGCAAAGCGTGTAATTTTGCTAAGCTGACATTTAGACGCTGTGCTTCAGACTATATTTTTTCTTACACTGCAGCAGCTGCGGCAACGTAATCTGACTGCGTAAATCTTCAGCTGATGGGGATACGGTCACATTGTGAAGGAGCTGGTACATCCATTACTGTAGCATCATCCCTGTCAGTGGAGGTTGTAGGCAATGACATGGCAGGACATACAGTGGGGGTAGAGACAGATGAGGAGGAGGACCTTCGCAAAGTTTTGTGCCAGGTGGTCATATGTCGCCTCAAGCACGTGGTACTCAAGCGTCCGGTGTCTTTCCCCCGCTTCAGCTTTATCTGACATAGATTACAAATAGCAACTGTGCAGTCTGCTGCACATTTCTTAAAGAACTCCCAGACAGCAGAGTTCCTGCGTGTGTGCTTTGAGACAACAGCGCTCTGCACCTGAGCAGCTCGGACATCTGATGCCTTGGACTGGGCAGTGCTATGGTTGGTCATAGAAGATGTTGTGCCTCGTGTTTGCTGTGCCGCCTCCTCCTCACTTGATTCCTCTGTTCGATCAGGGACCCAGGTGGAGTCAGTGACCTCATCATTGTCATCATCATCACCCCCTATATCCTCGTCACTGGAGCCAACTTGCCAGTATACTGCAGCTGCTGGAGCAACATGAGTGCCAGTTATTTGTGTGTCATCACTGGCACCCCCTTCCTCTAGGTTGATTATACTCCCTTCCTCAACCCTCAGGAGATTGAATCAGAGCACTGTACTTGCTGCGCATCCTCAAGCAGCATGCCACGGTCATTGTAGTCAAACAATTCAGCTGACTCCGTGTGTGATAGTGAGGCTACGGCAGGAGTAGCTGTGGACATGGAGGCTGCATTAGATGCTTTGGCAGCTGAGGTGGACTGTAAAGCACTACAAGCCTGGCTGGCAGAGGACTCAGAGGATGAGGATGGCCTGGTTAGCCAATCCACCAAATCCTCTGTATGTTGCTGCTGCTTAAGATGGCCAGCACCAGTTAGAAAGGACAAGCGTTCCCCTGCAGAGGATGCACCACGTCCACCATGACCAGAGGCACAGCCTCCCGACACAGGGGCTGCTTGCCCTCTTATCTGTGTCTGGGAGCGTCTGCCTGTCCTTTTTGTTCTTTCAGACATGGTGAGTGATATATAGATTAAATATATACAGAACTCTGATTCAACTGTCACGGATCCCCCTGATTACTATATTGTTGGTCCCTATACGCAGGTCTCTCTCTAACCTTCCGAACCTTAGAGTGGTCGGCACGTCTAGACAGACTACTAGGATGGCAGTACAGAGCACATACAAAAAGAGACGTCACGAATCCCTCTACTCTCTGACTAGTAGTCCCTTGAGACAGGACACTCTCTACCCTTCCGATCCTTAGAGTGGTCGGCACGTCTAGACAGATTGCTAGGATGGCAGTTCAGAGCACATACAAAATACAAGGGGTGGTCTGATGTGCCTAGGGTGCCACACAGACTGACCTCCGTACCAGAATAGAGGAGTGATACAAATGCCAGGGGTCGAGACACAGAATGGTCGCTTGCCAATGCCAGGGGTCGATACACAGAATAGTCGTTTTGCCAATGCCAGGGGTCGATACACAGAATAGTCGTTTTGCCAATGCCAGGGGTCGATACACAGAATAGTCGTTTTGCCAATGCCAGGGGTCGATACACAGAATAGTCGTTTTGCCAATGCCAGGGGTCGATACACAGAATAGTCGTTTTGCCAATGCCAGGGGTCGATACACAGAATAGTCGTTTAGTCGTTATGCCAATGCCAGGGGTCGATACACAGAATAATTCTAGCCAGAAACGCACAAGAGCTCTGCGGGAAGTAACTACCACGTCAGGGCACTGGCATAGTGGAGAAGCTGGGTTTTAAACCCGGCGGGTCCGCGTCATCACGCGAGGCCCCGCCCCCCGGCGTCCCACGTGTGCGGAAGCGACCGGCGCTATTTACTCGGCGCCTGGCCAGCGAGCAGCGAGGACGCTGCTGCCAGGCGCCGCCGGAACGGGGGTACGTGACAGAACCCCCCCCTCAACGGGCGGCCACTGGACGACCCCCAGGGGCATGGGGATGAGCCAAATAGAAGGCCTTCACCAACCGAGGGGCATGGACCTCGGCAGCCGGAAGCCAGGAGCGATCCTCCGGACCGTAGCCCACCCAGTCAACCAAGTAGTGCAGGCCCCCCCTAGACCTCCTGGCGTCCAGAATGGCCTGCACCTCAAACTCCTCTTCGCCCTCCACAGAGACAGGAGGCGGAGGAGCACGGACCCTGGAGTAACGATTACACAACAGTGGCTTCAACAGACTCACGTGGAAAACGTTGTGTATCCTGATATGGGAGGGCAGCGCCAAGGCATAGGAAACCGGGCTGAGTCGCCGCAGTATCTTGTAAGGGCCTATGTATCTGGGGGCTAGTTTCATCGATGGTACTAAGAGCTTAACGTTCCGCGAAGAAAGCCAAACCCTGTCCCCGACTTGATACACAGGTGCTGGTCCCCTACGTCTATCGGCCTTCGTTTTCTGGACAATACTGCTCCTCTCCAGTGCCTGTTTAACCCTCCCCCAGGTCTCAGTCAATGACGCCAAGTGCTCATCCAGAGCAGGAATCGCGGTATCAGGAAATGCAGTGGGAAGCACGGGAGGATCAAATCCGTAAACCGTGAAGAAAGGGGAATGACCACTGGCTTCACTCACGGCACTGTTAAGGGCATACTCGGCCCAAGGTAGCAGGTCTGACCAATTATCCTGTCGTTCAGATATGAAACACCTGAGATACTTCTCAACGTTTTGATTGGCCCTTTCTGCTGCTCCGTTCGTTTGGGGGTGATAGGCCGAGGAGAAGGACAGGTCTATTCCCACATTCTTGCAGAACCCCCTCCAGAATCTGGAGACAAACTGGGTCCCCCTATCAGAAACAATCCCAAGAGGGATACCGTGTATGCGGACCACATTGGCGATGAAAATGGGCACCAGCTCGGCTGCTGACGGTAGTTTCCTAAGAGGAACATAGTGACCCATTTTGGAAAAGCGATCTATAATCGTGAGTATGACAGTATTCCCTTTGGACTCGGGTAACTCTACTATAAAATCCATGGCTATCTGCGACCATGGTCGTTCGGGGATAGGCAGGGGCTGGAGTAAACCAATGGGCGCTGTCTTAGGACTCTTATTTCTTGTGCATACCTCGCACACGGCTACGTAATCTTTAATATCCCGGCGCATCGTGGGCCACCATAGCAGTTTTCGGATGCTAGCCACTGTTTTGGTGATCCCCATGTGCCCAGAGGTTTTATTGTCATGGTAAATCCTAAGGACTTCTTCTCTTTCCTTCTCAGGTACAAAGAGCTTCGCGGGAGGCCTCCCCCCCGGAGCCTTATCTTGCACAGTCTGCAATCGGATCATCAGAGGGGACGAGACACTAATCGTGGTAGAGGCTATAATCCTCTCCTGAGGTACAATGGGATGTTGATCCTGAATGTTATGTTCATAGGATTCATACTGTCTAGATAACGCATCTGCTTTAATGTTTCTTGACCCAGGTCTATACGTGAGGACGAAATTAAAACTTGAAAGAAACAAAGACCATCTCGCTTGTCTGGCGTTCAATCGTTTCGCGTCTCCAATGTACGTGAGATTCTTATGATCGGTTATGATAACGATTGGGTCTGTAGATCCCTCTAATAAGTATCTCCACTCTGCCAAGGCTGCAATAACTGCTAACAACTCTCTATTACCGATATCATAGTTTCTCTCGGCCGGAGACAGCTTCCGGGAATAGAAACCGCATGGATGTAAAGGTTTATCGGGTGCCCGCCTTTGGGACAAGACTGCTCCAAGACCGAGTTCGGAGGCGTCAACCTCGAGTTGGAAGGGCAGAGCTGGATCAGGATGTCGGAGAACAGGGGCAGTCGTGAATGCCTGTTTGAGGGCCTCGAAGGCTTGCCTGGCCTGGGGTGTCCACTTCTGATTTCCCACCCCTTTCTTAGTCATGGCCGTGAGAGGAGCTACCAAGGCCGAGAAGTCTTTAATGAACCTTCGATAATAGTTGGTAAAACCTAGAAACCTCTGGATGGCTTTAAGCCCTTGGGGTAGGGGCCAGTCGAGGATTGCTGACAATTTACCCGGATCCATCTGAAACCCCTCAGGGGTTATGATATACCCAAGGAAGTGCACCATCTCTATATCAAATAGGCACTTTTCTAATTTGCAGTATAACCCGGCCTTCAATAGTTTCCTTAACACTTGTTGCACATGGGCGTGATGGGTCTCCTTATCTGGAGAGTATATCAGGATGTCATCGAGGTACACTATGACGAATGTGTGCAGAAAATCCCTTAGGGTGTCGTTTATGAGATCCTGAAACACAGCTGGCGCGTTACATAACCCAAAGGGCATTACCAGGTATTCGTAATGCCCGCTACGCGTATTAAAAGCCGTCATCCACTCGTGCCCCTTTTTTACCCTTATCAGATTGTAGGCTCCGCGCAAATCGAGCTTCGTGTATATACGGGCCCCTTTCAGTCGGTCGAACAACTCTGTTATAAGGGGTATGGGATATGCATTTCTTATGGTTATTCTGTTTAAACCTCTATAATCTATGCATGGTCGCAAGTCTCCCTCTTTCTTGGAGACGAAAAAGAAACCAGCTCCTGCTGGGGAGGAGGACCGTCTAATGAATCCACGCTCAAGATTCTCTTTATATACTCCTCCCATATATCGTTCTCCTTTTGCGACAAGGGGTATACATGTCCTCTGGGAGGCATAGTACCGGGGAGTAACTCTAGGGCACAGTCATACGGGCGATGTGGTGGTAAAACCTCAGTCCTGGCCTTAAAAAAACCTCTTTTAATGCCTGATAACAGTCAGGGACTACTGTGGATAAAGGAGGTGCTGTGGCGATATTAAGGCTACCAATAACAGTGACCCTGCCCATACATTTCGACTGACAACTGGGACCCCAACATTTTATGTCTCTCTGGACCCAATCAATCACCGGGTTATGCTCAGTCAACCATGGAAACCCTAGGACGACGGGGCATGAGGGAGAGTCAATAATCTGGAATCGTATGGTTTCCCGGTGCAAAACTCCTGTTTTCATGCATACCTCTATAGTGTCGTGGGTGATATGGGGACATGACAAGGGTTTCCCGTCTATGGCCTCCACCATTAGAGGTCTTTCTTTGAGAACTAGAGGCATGAGGTTCTTGGAGGCAAACACTCTATCCATAAAGTTACCTGAGGCTCCAGAGTCTAGGAACGCCTCAGTCTCGAGGTGCACCCCCCCCCAGGTTAAGGAGATGGGCACCAGAATCCGGGTTTTTTTTTTTTCGTTATCAACAAAGGAGGCATAAAGTGAACCGATTACCTGGCTAGTAGGTGTTCTCTGGCCCGGCTTGCCAGCCTCACCCCTGCCACCCCTGGGTCTTTGAGGACATTGAAGACGAAAATGCCCTGCCCCGGCACAGTAAAAACAGAGCCCCCTTTCCCTTCTGTGAGCTCTCTCAGCCTCCGAAATACCTGTTCTACCTATCTGCATGGGTTCCACGACCGGCAGATCGGTTCTTTCTGGCTCTGGAGTACCTGACGTACTGGTGTGTCTGGGTACTAAGGGTAAAGGAGGCAAAACCCTTCTGGGTCTGTCTCTAGAATGCCTCCTGTCCCTAATTTGGTCGTCCATGGCAATACAGAAATCAACCAAATGGTCCAGATGTTCGGGCAACTTCAAGGGAGCCAGCTCAAACATCAAAGCCTCGTTCAGGCCTTCGGTAAACGCCAAGGTTAAAACGTCGTTAGGCCAGTGTACCTCAGATGTCAAGGTCTTAAATTCTATGGCATAGTCAGAGACTCTCCTATTACCTTGCTTAATGTGGAATAAGGACCTGCCTGCATTGGTGGCCCTTCTAGAGGGGTCAAACGTACGTTTTAGTTCAGAGGTAAAGCCCTCATAGTCATATATGATGGGCTTTTTGTTTTCCCACAATGGTGTGGCCCATAGTAACGCTTTATCAGTTAAATGGTTAATTAGGTAGCCTACTTTGGCTTTATCGGATACACAGGACCCCGGATTGTTCTCGAATAGAATCTCCAGTTGGGTCAAAAAACCCCGACACAAGTTAGGCGTACCATCATAGCGTACGGGTGCCTTCATACTGAGCCTACACCCCTCGGGTGAGGCCGAACTGGCCCTAGGCAATACTGGTTCTGGAGGACTTGCAGTACCAGCAGTGGATCGATTCAACAGGGTTTGCAGAGCAAGAGCAATCTGGTCCATCCTGTGGTCCTGCTCTTCTTGTCGGGCTGCAATTCTTGTTAACTGAGAAGAGAGGTCTGCGGGATCCATTGGCCCTGACGTAATGTCACGGATCCCCCTGATTACTATATTGTTGGTCCCTATACGCAGGTCTCTCTCTAACCTTCCGATCCTTAGAGTGGTCGGCACGTCTAGACAGACTACTAGGATGGCAGTACAGAGCACATACAAAAAGAGACGTCACGAATCCCTCTACTCTCTGACTAGTAGTCCCTTGAGACAGGACACTCTCTACCCTTCCGATCCTTAGAGTGGTCGGCACGTCTAGACAGATTGCTAGGATGGCAGTTCAGAGCACATACAAAATACAAGGGGTGGTCTGATGTGCCTAGGGTGCCACACAGACTGACCTCCGTACCAGAATAGAGGAGTGATACAAATGCCAGGGGTCGAGACACAGAATGGTCGCTTGCCAATGCCAGGGGTCGATACACAGATAGTCGTTTTGCCAATGCCAGGGGTCGATACACAGAATAGTCGTTTTGCCAATGCCAGGGGTCGATACACAGAATAGTCGTTTTGCCAATGCAGGGGTCGATACACAGAATAGTCGTTATGCCAATGCCAGGGGTCGATACACAGAATAATTCTAGCCAGAAACGCACAAGAGCTCTGCGGGAAGTAACTACCACGTCAGGGCACTGGCATAGTGGAGAAGCTGGGTTTTAAACCCGGCGGGTCCGCGTCATCACGCGAGGCCCCGCCCCCCGGCGTCCCACGTGTGCGGAAGCGACCGGCGCTATTTACTCGGCGCCTGGCCAGCGAGCAGCGAGGACGCTGCTGCCAGGCGCCGCCGGAACGGGGGTACGTGACATCAACTCTGGTATAAAGATTTACAGAACTCTGGTATAACTCAGTGAGACACCCTGATAGCTGGCAGCCAGTGACAAGACACAGATTACAATTCCCAGAAACCTCCTATAAATCATTGAGACCCCCTGATGGGTTCCAGTGACAAGACACAAACTACGATTTGCACAAATCTGCTACAAGTCAGTGAGACCGCCCAATAGGACCCCCTGATAGCTGGCAACAGTGACAAGACACAGATTACAATTCGCAGAAACCTCCTAAAATGCAGTGTGACCCCTGATGGGTGGCAGTGAGAAGCCACAGATTACAAATCTCAGAAACCTCTTATAAATCAGTGAGACCCCTTGATGGGTGGCAGCCAGTGAGAACACATGGATTAGAACTATTCCCAAATATTTTGTAGAAATTAGTGAGCCCCAAAATACTGCGTGGTACTGGCTGTGTGACAAGACACAGATCCTCAATTCACAAATGTTTTAAAGAAATTTGTAACCCCCAAAAAGACTTGCTGGCACAGTGACAAGACACACATCACCTAAATTCCCAGATATTTGGTACAAATGAGACCCCCCCAGAAGCGTGGCAGACCGGCAGTAAAACACAATAGCAATCTCCTATGAAATCTCCTCTCAAATGCGTGGTGAAGCCGTGCGTGGAAACCTTATATAGTGTGCTGCGGGACTTAGCTCTGTGAGCCCATGATTGAGCGGTGATTGGCATACTTTTGAACCTGTCTTGCACCAGACCTTTGGTCAGGTGCAAGGCTGTAGCCAATTACGAGCTTCAGGCCAGTGGGAAAGTGCATTATGATGCATTGTGGTCGAACTTGCGCCGAACACCTGGAAATGTTCAGAGTTCGCGATCTAACCGAACAGGCTAAGTTCGGCCCAAACTCCGAACCGTCCAAACCGAACAGCTCATCCCTAGTGTTAACCATCTCTGCACCTGGCCCTGCAGAGCTGACAGAATTTCTGGCCCAGTGTGGCTCCTGTCCCCTAAACAAACCAGCTCAAGCACAGTATGGCATCTTTTTGCTTGAGCCATTGCGTAGCCCCTGCCACACGTCGGTTTAACTGCCACTTCGCCAGAGACAGAGAAGGAGGAGGAGGAGGAAGTGGTGGAGGAGCAGACAGACCTCATACAAGCAGCTTTCTGGAGGCGTGGTGGATGAACAAGCTCCAGCACAGAGCCCCGTCTTGGATCCCTCCCAGCTGCAATCAGAATTACCCAGTGTGCCGTGAAGGAAATGTAACGGCCCTGTCCATGCTTGCTGGACCACGTGTCTAAAGTCATGTGCACCTTGCTGCCTTTCCCAAAGACTCCATAACATTGTCTTCCACGTGCTGGTATAGTGTTGAAATGGCCTTCCGTGAAAAGAAATGGCGTTTTGGAACCTGCCACTGTGGTACAGCACATTCAGCAAATTCACGGAAGGGAGCAGAGTCCACCAGCTGGAAAGGCTGCAGCTGTAATGCGAGTAATTTTGCTAAGCTGGCATTTAGACGCTGTGCTTGGGACTATATTTTTTCTTACGCTGCAGCAGCTGGGGCAATGTAATCTGACTGCGTAAATCTTCAGCTGATGGGATGCTGTCACATTGTGAGGAAGGACCTGGTACACCCATTACTGTAGCATCATCCCCGTCAGTGGAGGTTGTAGGCAATGACATGGCAGGACATATAGTGGGGGTAGAGACAGATGAGGAGGAGGACCTATGCAAAGTGTTGTGCCAACAGGATGCGTGGCAGGTGATCATATGTCGCCTCCAGTATGTGGTACCCAAGCGTGGGATGTCTTTCCCACGCTTGATCCTCATCTGACAGATTACAAATAGCAGCGGTGCGGTCTGCTGCACACTTCCTGTACATGTGCTTTGTGACAACAGCCCTCTGCACCGAAGCAGCTGTGACTTCTGACGCCTTGGACTGGCTATGGTTGGTCATAGAGGCGTTCTGCCTCATTTTTAATTGTGCCTCCTCCTCCTCACTTGACTACTCTGTTCGATCAAGCACCCAGGTGGAGTCAGTGACCTTATCATCACCCCCTATCTCCTCGTCACTGGAGCCACCCTCGCAATATGCTGCAGCTGCTGGGGGAACATGAGTTCCAGTTATTTGTGTCACTGGCACCCCCTTCCTTTAGGTTGATTATACTTCCTTCCTCAACCTCAGAGATTGAATCAGAGCACTGTAGTTGCTGCGCATCCTCAAGCAGCATGTCACGGTCATTGTAGTCAAACAATTCAGCTGACTCCTCCTTGTAGGTTGGTGAGGCTACGGCAGGAGTAGCTGTGGACATGGAGGCTGCATTAGATGCTTTGGCAGCTGAGGTGGACTGTAAACCACTACAAGCCTGGCTGGCAGAGGACTCGGAGGATGAGGATGGCCTGGTTAGCCAATCCTGCAAATCCTCTGTATGTTGCTGCTGCTTAAGACAGCCAGCACCAGTTAGAAAGGACAAGCGTGCCCCTGCAGAGGATGCACCACGTCCACCAGAGGCACAGCCTCCCGACACAGAAGCTGCTTGCCCTCTTATCTGTGTCTGGGAGCATCTGCCTGTCCTTTTTGGTCTTTCTGACATGGTGAGTGATATATTGATTAAAGATATACAGAACTCTGATTCAACTCTGGTATAAAGATTGCAGATATGCAGAACTCTGATTCAAAATTGTTATCTATATTAAAGATTTCCAGAACTCTGATATAACTCAGTGAGACACCCTGATAGATTAAAATTCCCAGAAACCACCTATAAAATCAGTGAGACCCCCTTATGGGTGGCAGTGACAAGACACAGATTACAATTCCCAGATATCTTGTAGAAGTGAGACCCCCACAATAGCTGCTGGCAGTGAGAACACACACTAACAGAACAATCTCCTCTCAAAAAACATGTGCTGGGGGCTGTGTGAAGCCTTATATAGTGTGCTGCAGGATTTAGCTCTGTGATCCCATGATTGAGCCGTGATTGGCATAGTTTTGCACCTGACCACAGGTCAGGTGCAAGGCTGAAGCCAAATTACAAGCGTCAGGCCAGTGGAGAAGTGCATTGTGGTCCAACATGTTTTGAGTTCGTGAACAATCTATGTTTGATGCGAACTCCGAACATATCGAACCGAACAGCTCATCCCTAGTCAACACTAGTAAATAGGACACGGTAACAATTGTAGCTAGTACAACACCTAGGAGGTGTTACTGTCAATACTGGGTCACGATCCTCCTTGATAACTATAATACTGGTCCCTGTACGCAGCATAACTATCCTACACGTCCGATCCTCAGAATGGTCGGTACGTCTACCTAGAACAGAATCGGAGGAGTACGTATCCACAACAACACACCAGGAGTTAATACAAAAATCAGTGGAATTCCAAGGGTCATATATCAGAGTGGGTTATCAGAAATACCAGGGGTCATATAACTAGAGAGAGGGTCAGCCAAGTGCCAGTGGTCGTATTGCCAGAGAGAGTGTCTTCTCCGGTACTTAACCCTTGCCATTCTGTTGACGACAAACAAGCCAGGGTCGATAGAAATCACAATGAGCACTGAGAGGAGTGAAAACTATGTCAGGGCAATGAATGTCAAGCCTCTGGTTTTAAACCCAGCGGGCAACGCGTCATCATGCTGCACCCAGTCCATGGCCTACCCACGTGATCGCGAGTGACCAGCACATCACTGGCGGCTGGCCAGCGAGCGAGATGCTGCCAGACGTCGGGGCAGGAAGATGGTGGGGGGCGTGATACCTGGTTTATATTGGTAGGAACCTTACATGCTCCTCCTACCCCAATGAGGACATCAGTGACGTAATCAGTAAGTGCCACGTGCCGTATTGGCAGACTATGTGTGCACGGCCACCTTGAGGCCTGGTGCAGGTCTGAAGTCATGATACTCTCCTAGCTTCCCTTGAAATCCCAAGAAGAGGCCAATCTGGACCCCAAAGGAGCTGTATGCTGGGGGATGGCATTAGTCAGGAGGTCCTGACAGGTCAGACGGCATTGGTACGCAGCCATGGGTAGTCCAGATGGTCGAGGAAAGACGGCTGCTGGTTGAGTAGGCCTAACCCATCAATGCACCCTTACACAGTCCAGAGGATGGATATGCTTAGTTCCCCTATAAGCCCCTCACCCGTAGGGTATGGCGTAATAGACATGGGGAGGACATGTGTTAGATAATATGCCTCCCACCACGCCATGATGGGCAGGCGTATAGGGTTTTATGGGAGTCATTTATTTATTACCTTTTTACAGTGGGTGGGTGCTGGTTAGCAAGCACTGGCAAGCCACCACCAAAATAAATGTGGAATGTAGCGCTCCGGTCACTGTCCACCCTGGGGGAAAATAAATAAAATCACCTTTTAGCTAAGCCCCAGCTAGCAGGCTTCTGGGAATGCTGCCTGGAAAATGTTTTTGCTTAATTTGCTAAAGGAATTTTACCTTTTTTACTAAAAAGCTTTATATATGAATTAGCATGCAATTTAGATATAAAATGATACATAACAGTGAACATTGGTGATCGAACCTAAAAAAAAAAAAAAAAAAAAAAAAAAAAATTGATTGCCAGTAGGGTAGGACCTGCAATAACGTAGCTCAAAACTATTTCACATCCCTCACTAGGAAACATTTTAAAACAACGATACCATCTTCAGGCAAAGCTAGGCAATGACATCCCCAATGACAAAAAAAAAACCAATTTAAGAGGGAACCTGCTGTGCTCACTTTACTGGGAATTACAGACTATGACCAAACTTAACAACTCAGTCAGTAATTGGGGGCTGCTAAAGGGATATTTCTGGTAAAATGCGATATTAGTGACTAGGCTCATAGCAGGAGGAAGCTTCTAAATGAGAATTACAACACTGAACTATTTGTAGTCAGTGTTCTACTGCATATGATCAGAGTAAATAACAAATTGCATTATACCCTACAGCAGTGTTTCCCAAACCTCTCCTCGGAACCCTCAACCAGGCCAGATTTTGCAGATCACCTTGGGGAAAAGCAGACTGAATCCTGCAATCACTGAGCAGCAAATCATATCACCTGTGCTGTGCTTCAGATATCTGGAAAACATTGCGAGGCGGAGGGTCCTGAGGACAGGTTTGGGAAACACTGCCCTACAGTTTGGGACCAGAGATAAAAATAAATGTTAACAAGTCCCGTATTTATGTGTTAAGTGATTTTAACACCAGGATATGGTGTTCTATTTTGAATACCGGCTTCAGACATCGACATGCCACCATGGTATAACTCGTTATTCTCCTGATGGCCCATTAATGCTTCTGTAAGGTTTTCTGACCCGTATACGCAGCATAAATCCCAACCTAAACTACTAGTCCAATGAAACGGCCATGGAAAAACTATCCATGAGACAAACAAAGATAAATAATGAGAAGAGGTGAGCACCAGAGAGGGTAGACGTACTAGCAAAGGGTGGTAATACAGAGAGGAGGGAAGTCATACAGGCCAGGTAATAGGGACACCAGTTAACAGAAGAGTAAAAGTAAAAGTAAAAAAAAAAAAAAAAAAAAAAAAAAAGTCTTAACCGGTTCAACTACAATACATAATAATAATAATAGCAACACATGTTCTCGGGTACCAACAACCATGCCAGGGCACATCATAGAGTGTAAGTGGAGCTTATATAGCAATACATTTCACCCCATTGGCTGGCGTCAAATTGGAGCACCGGAAGGTCCAAGGGGGATTTAGATGTAACGCCGCCAAATACAGTGTTGACAAAAAAATGACTCGTGGTGTCAGAGGTAAAAGAAAATGACAGAGCCAAGCATCAAAAGTGCTTGTTTCTAGTGAGCAAGGAGGAGGCCATGACAGAACGTAGCCCCGGAGCATCAATCAATGCCATGCCAAAGGCAGCTTCCTATATAATGTAAACCATATATATTTTTTGCAGCATCCGATGTTTGGCTTGTACAAATCAAAACTCACATTCACTTGTGAACACCTACAATTATAAATCTCTAAAGGATGATGGCTCTCATCCATTTCTAGGGTTTTAGTGAGCGGTTAGATTTTGCAGCTCGATTTACGATACATTTATGAAGAATGAATCTAGAGTGATGGGCTTGGCAAATGCTGGAGGTGAACTGGGGTAATGCTAGATTTTCACAAGGTGCCCCCATTCTGCCAGTGATCTAGCTTGCCACGGTCAACCTGCAAGTACTAAGGTGAGGCATAATTTCCACAGGTGGTTTAAAGTAGGTCAAGTTTGGAATTACCTTGCTATTTGAAATAGAGTTGAAAATCTAAACACTAGGTATAAGGTGTGTATTGGATAGTGTTTTAATTAACAGTATAAAAGAACACCATTTAAAACTTTCATACACTCTCAATTCCCAGGTGTCTTACTGTTAAAAGGGATTTAAAAAAAAAAAAAAAAAAGTTTCCATGAAGAAAAAATGATTTTAATGTTAGGATACAATGATTTAATCATCTATAGAAGTATTGATATGCAAATTACAAACACGTTTTATTACCTGAAAATGTCAACTTGAGCATTAATGAAAATGTTTCTAGGTCATCATGCAACTTCAAGCACTGTATATTATATGTATATTCATAGGTTTGGATCGTCATGTTTAATAGTGGATCTGTTTTAAAGATCACTTAACATGTACTGCAATACTTAAATAATGATATGCTGTCCTGGAAAACAAACAAAAAACCCACATATCTGTAATAGCAATAAAGCTTTGGATGGAGGATGATACAGTAGTTATTAGTTTTGAATGAATGCGTTGCAGCCCCGTCAAACACGCATCATAACGCTTCGACAAGGAAGGCTTGAAGCATGGCCCCTGTCATGCACGCCATTTGTGAGCAAGCAACAGCATGTGGCCAGCCCCGTTGCAGTGTCACGACGCTGCGACAGACGCCGGGAGGCATGCCAGCCCAGCACAGGCACACATAGTGTGCTCGTCTGACACCAGCCTAAGCAGTTGAAATCCAAAGGGCCAGCTGGTGTTCGGCAGTCAGAAAGGTGAAAATTCTTAGCTAGATGTTGCTACTTTACAATTGTCAGACAACAGTTCAATTAGGGAATCCGTCAGTATGCAGGTGACAGGTAGCTGTAACAACTCAGAGGTAATACCGGAGGTGGTTTCACATCTGGAGTGGGTTATCTCTGTCTTCAAGGCGGTCAGCCAGTTTAACCAAAGCTGGTTCGCCAAATTACAAATCAATTATTTTCTGGCATCCATCTAGCTGTGTATACTCTTCCATTGGCATAGGGAAAGCTTTAACTAAACACTGGGTGGGACACCAGGGTGGTGTCAGGAGTGGTTAATGAATTCCTCCAGTCCATCTGCTTTAATATAAAATTCTGTCAATTATTTCCCCACTTTTATTTTAATGTCCAGCCCCTTTGTCATAAGAAACCACCCAATGAGGAACTGGAGGAGAAGTACTATGGCTTGCCTTCCACCTGATTTTATATGTATATGTATGTATTGCCCCGAATCACTGCACATGGGGAGATGAAGACATGTTCATTCCTCCATGTCTAATTGTTCCCACCAACACCTACAGTGGGGGCAAGTGTGGCATCTACGCTCAACGTGCAGTAATTTCCCCCACCTGTTGCACATCATGGGGGGGCTGTGAGGTGGACATTGGCAGATCTACCCACCATGGATGTTGGCCCCAAATTGGGGTGGGGGGGACGACGACCTGAGAGGTCTCCCCCATTTATTACTGTTGACTGGGAAGAAAAAAAAGCTGTTATTTATTATTTTTAACCAACATGCACTAGCGAGCCAACACTTAAAAGGGACACTACCAAAATATGAAATGTACTTGTGTTTATTTTATGTTGCAGATGTCTTACATGTATGTTAGTTTACTCTGTAGGTGTCACTGGGTGCATCCATTGTGTGATCCTTTGTGTTGAAAATGGTCCCCCCACAGTATCTTTACATCACTGTGCCTCACTGTGTGGCATTGGCCATAGAATGGAGTCTTTGGGGCGATCACCAACTCCTATCATTGAATTGTGTAGGGTGTATTCAAAGGACATCACCTGGGGGTAGATTAGAAGTCTTTTAAGCTCCCTGTTTTATCTCATTCAGCTGTCATGCTTGAATCACAATACACCCTGCTTCCTTATCTAAACATTCCCTCCTCCACCTCATTGACCATTACATACTGTACAAGATAAACAGGCCAGCCATCAGAAATGTTTGGGCCCCCCACCCGATCCCCTCTTCCCATAGGAAATACAATATTTAGTGTGAACTGTGATCACATTAGAGTACTAGTCCCAATATCTTAAAATCACACATATTGCTTGCACAACAGCACATTCAACATAAATTAAGACAGTATGAAATGGTGATTAAAAAATATGAATCAAGATCATATTACAGAGTGTTGCTCCCAATACCTTAAAATCACATAAAATGTGTATTCGTACAAACAATGTAGCATAAAGTATAATTAGATTATTCTACTGGTTAAGCATATCCGCTCCACAGCAATAGAACTCACTGTAAAGGCACCGAGAATGAATGTACACAGGATCCACAGCAATAGACCAACGGTAAAGGCAGATATTGTGGCGATTCTAGGAGCAATACCATCCTTTTGGATGCAGGGCAATGGGGCAATGCCGAACTGCGACAAAGACGCAGACTTTTACACACAGCAGCCTGTTTAAAATCAAATCCATGTGTAGCGCTGGTTTTAATTCACTGTCATGGTAGTACTTGTTTTTGGCCACCAGAGGGAGACAAGCGCAATGTAAGACATTGGGACTACATTTTCCAGCACGCTTTGCGGGCGGGAACGAGACACTGACAACCGCAGCCTCGTGGAGAGAGCCGTCAGAGGAGTGAGAGGAGCAAGACGCAAGTGCAGGAGACAGTGATCGTGACCAGGCCAGAGCGCAGGTGCGGCCTAGCAGAGCTGGAGATCGGTTTTCCCTTATTGAACGAAGACTCAGTGATCCACCGCTAGTAACCCTACACAGATACAGAGTAAGCTGAAGGACCCCCAAGTTAAGAGACCGCAGACGATCTAACAGGGAGTTCAGGCGGTGAGCTGGACATCTTGCGGCCGATACAGACAAGCAAGACAGCGGATCCGGTGACACAGAGAATCCCAGTCAAAAGCGAGCGGAGAGACGTCCGGGGTCGAGCGGAGCGCAGAGTATCTGGCGGATGGGTGAGAGGCCTTCCTGGCCACTGTAAAGTACTAAAGCACGCTGCAGTTTTGTTCCAAAAACCTACAGGGCCCCAACGTGACTAGTCGAAGATAACTCATAAATAATTCACTGGCCAGTTGAATATTGTACCCGGGTACCAATACACACATAACCTGTACGGGACTCACACTCCAACCACAAAGGGGTTAAAAATTATTTTTTCCTTTTCCGCTACGCGTTTCTCGCATTACGAACTACTGTAAATAAATATACGTATACCGTGTTACTCTTTATATGCCAGTTTATTCAGTAAACTATATAATTTATAAAATCCATAACGGTGCTGGAGTATATTTATTCCCTAGTGCGGGGAGACTGACCCGAGGTTCAAATTCAGCGGCTCCTCCGGGAGTGAGCGCTACACATGCATTTACACACACAGCCATTCGTTCATACATAACCATATATTCCCTACACCCTGGGGGTATGTATGTAGCAATAAACCTCACAGTAATGTGCGGTGTGTATGAATGTATCACAGAATCTACAGCAATAAAACCCCCAGCAATGTGCGGTCATATCAGAATCCACAGCAATAAAACCCCCAGCAAAGTGCAGTGTGTGAGCATATCAGAATCCACAGCAATAAAATCCCTAAAGGCAGCAGAAAATATGAACACACAGCAAATATATAATTACACACACACACACACACACACACACACACACACACACACACATACACATACACATACACCGGCCTCTGTCCGTGGTAGGGCTGTGTGCAAACTCCCACTCGGTACTTTTCTCTAACGGGTGTGTGGGGAGCCAGGAGACTGACAGGGTTATTCAGAGAGCGTGAAAAGCAGGAGAATGACTGGAGAATGAAAAATTCTAGGTCAAAATAGCCGATTTGGAAAGTGAGATGAAAAGAATTTTTCTGGTTTGGCTATTTTGACCTAGAATTTTTCATTCTCCAGTCATTCTCCTGCTTTTCACGCTCTCTGAATAACCCTGTGAGTCTGCAGCATGAAGTTCCTCCAGGCCGCCTTTAGCGGCCATCTGGGCAGTAGCGCAGAGCTGAGAGTCCGCATCTCTGCGATGAAGAAAGGGCGGACGCAGGTCACATGGACCGCCAGTCAGGTGGTACTGAATCTCAGTACCACCTGACTAGCCGGACCGTGTGACCCACGCATGCAGCCGCCCACCCGTTCAACGCGGCTCTCAGGATTCCTGGGCACCCCTTACCATTGGCGGAACCGGCTGGGGGAAAAACCCTGGGCGCGCTTTCTCTGACATCAGAGGGGGCCCGACGGCTGCCAGCTGCCATCTTGGAGGCTCTGCACGGTGGCTGTTCCCAGGTAGGCCGCAGAACCTTCTCCGAGTCCTGCGACCTAAAGTAAAAGTACATAGCCGCCGCCAGGCTCCTTACCACAGCATGGGCTGTAATGCCCTGATGGCGGCCCTGAAGATAAAGCACAGACAGAAAGCAAAATTCACCATTAGATTTTGGTAAATGTTGCATCATTGGAAAGATGCACAAAATGGAATCAGGCTAGGGTCAGACGACCGCAGTTATCTTCCTGCAGCATATGAATTATACATGTTGCAGGGCAGCACTTCTGTGGTCCTATCTGCATGAAATATTAAATTTGTGTACGGGAAAACATGACTCACCCAGCAACCCTTCGTCCATGTCATTTCTAGGTTCTTCAAATTAGCAAAACAACGTTTATAACTTTCTCCATCATTTTTGGGTACAGATATCTTAGGCTAGGGTCAGACGAACGCATTTTCCACGTTGATCGTCAAAGTGTGTCCATGCGTCCGGACGCACTTTTTCCACGGAAGATGCGATAGCGGTCATACGGTGCGCAATTACAGCCGTGATTTTTAACGGAGCTATAAAAAAAAAAAAAAAAAAAAAAAAATGGACGTTATGTTGGCCTGACATGTGCAGCGTCTGACGTCTCCGAATCACGCGCACACACGCTGATATGCTGACACAGCGCACTCTGTGTGTCAGTATCAGTACTAGCGGTTCTACGTTCTCGAAAAAATGCATTAGTTTGCCGCTTGCGTTGCGCGGCCGAACTTCGTATATTGGCTGTCATTGGACGTCATTTGCTGCTACTACGGCCGTGATAAAGTGCAGCTGAACGCACATTCACTCTGTGTTCGTCTGACCCTAACCTAAGGCTGGGATCAGACGAGCGCAGTGTTGACATCTGTGTTGCCGCACATTTTAGGCTAGGGTCAGACGAACGCATTTTTCGCGTTGTCCGTGAAAAAGTGCGTTCGAACGAATGGACGGATTTTTTCACGGAATACGCGATAGCGGTTATACGATGCACATTTTTGTCCGTGATTTTGTACCGATCAGCAATAAAACCGGTTTTGCGTCTGGACCTTTGGTTGGCCGGACATTAGCAGCGTCTGACGTCTCCTAATCACGCACACATGCAGCTAGCAGACGCAGCGCACTCTGTCAGTACTAGCGGTATCACGTTCTCAAAAAAAAGCATTTGTTTGCGGCTTGCGTTGCGCGGCCGTACTCCGTATATTGCCCATCATTTGCTGCTACTACGGCCGTAATAAAGTGCGGCTTCACACTGCGTTAGTCTGACCCTAGCCTTAACGTCCGTGGTAGCATAGAATTATGAACACTAGAGACCCACACACGAAGTGCAGACGCACAACAGGATGCAATTTAGGCAAGAACGTCAAACCACTAGAAAGGGCGTGCGGAGTGAGCCACGTCCACAATGTCTGCATAGCTTTGTGTGTGAGTGATGGAACTAGGTCAGACGGACTGCATTTTGATGTCCAGCATTTTTGACAGACAAAATAAATTTAACATTTTCCCTTCTATATCAGTCAAAAAAACGTCAGTCACAAAAACAGACGGTGTGGCCACTACCGCGTCTTCCGTCAGAACGTGCGTCCGTACTGCACGGACGCACAGTCCGTACAAAATGCGTTCGTCTGACCCTAGTCTAAGACGATCATATTCACGATTTACTGAAGCAAACACTACTGATACAGTGAACCAAGAAATTAACAAGAACCATAACCCCCCCCCAAATTTGCAAAACATAGGCCAAAGAATAAATGGGATGTCATTTTTAGCAGCTGCACAAAGTTCGGTGAATTAAATGCAAATTGAACAGACCTTTTGATGCAGATTTCATTCAGAGATCAGTTACTTGTGATCCAGGTCAAACCTTAGGACAAACTTGCTAAAACCTCTCCAACTCGGTGGTCAGTGTCTAGAATTTAGCAAATAAGCTGCAACCATCCTCCTGATTATTAAACTTTAATTAATCTACTTCAAAGAAACTGACTGATTTAGATAAATGTCACCTCATCAGGCCTCTGTGGTTAATATTAACCATATCAGTCTCCAAATGCAGAGCCTGGGATTCCTTTTTGGTTTCTTACCTACAGCATATGGATTCTACATACTGAGGGGTGGCATTTCTGGTGCACTGCCCATCGGAATTAATTATATATGTCCAGGAAACCATGGATAACCATGCAAACCTTATTACGGGTAGGGGGTAGGGTTGTTTTCCTGGACACATATTATTATTTCTTGCACAGGGAAAAGTGCTGCATTGCACATGTATAATTCACATGGGTTTCCTTCCCTGCAGCTTATGGATTCGACATAGTGCAGGGTTGCATTTTTTTGTGCCCTGCCCATCAGCAAATTCTACCTGTTCAGGATAACATGGCTGATCTGGCAACCCTAGTAGGAGGATGAGTAGGACCAGCCTCTTCTAGGTTACTACAGACACTTTTTGAATATGATTTGACTACGTATAAAGCACAAACATTTTCTGTATCCCATAACGTTTAATTGTAACTTAGCAAAAATGTATCGTCTTGTTATTTTTTTATGTTAATTACATTTTAGTGTGTCACTATAAAAAAATATTCCATTGGTGCACACTAAGGCTAGGGTCAGACTAACGCATTTTTCGCGTTGTCCGTGAAAAAATGCGTTGAACGAATGGACGCATTTTTTCACGGAATACGCGATAGCGGTCATACGATGCTCATTTCCGTCCGTGATTTTGTACGGATCATCAATAAAACACTTTTTGCGTCTGGGCGTTATGTTGGCCGGACATTAGCAGCGTCTGACATCTCCTAATCACACACACATGCCGCTAGCGGACGCAGCGCACTCTGTACGTCAGTACTAGCGGTATCACTTTCTAGAAAAAATGCGTTCGTTTGCCGCTTGCGTTGCGCAGCCGCACTTTTGTGCGGCCGTTCTTCGTATATTGCCCGGCATTGGACGTCATTTGCTGCTAGCACGGCCGTGATTTTGTGCTGCTAAACGCACTTTAATACTGCGTTAGTCTGACCCCAGCCTTAACACGATTTAAATGTGATGTGCCTATTCTAGTTGCAAATTATATATTCGCGCTGGAAACATGATTCTCTTGTTTTCTCCATTTCACTGTATGAGTGTGATCTGGAATGTCATACGCAACCATTTACTCTCATCTCAACATTCAGATTTACGGGTTCATTTCTGCACATGTGCTGCACCTTGTTTAGGGTTGCTAGATCTGCCATGTTTTTCTGGACATGTATTACTATTTCGTGCAGAAGGAGAGCACAGAGAAAAGTGCTGCCCTGCAACATGTATAATTCATACTCTGCGTGAATGTAATCAAGGCAGTTCGATACAGAATGCACCTGTAAACATGTAACATAATGAATACATTTCCTACATATTTATTTTCTGCTAATCTGTATATTTGGTTTGTTTTTAATATCTTGCATTTTATTTATTTCTGTACCTACTGTAACAACTCAATGTTCTTGAACCCAGGACATACTTGAAAACGAGAGAAATCTCAATGTATCCTTCCTGGTAAAATATTGTCTAAATAAATAACTGGGATTCCTTTTTAATATCTAACCCTACAGCATATGGAATATACTGTACATGGTTGCATTTTTTCACACACTTGCCATCACAGTGAATAAACTACAAGGTCTATTCACTAAAAAGGTGAAACTCCAGAGAATTGGCAGGAGAAGAGAACAATCTAGGTAAACAGAGCCGATTTGGAAAGGGAGATAAATAGGAGAATTTTTCTGGTTTGGCTATTTTGACCTAGAATTTTCACTTCTCCAGTCATTCTCCTGGTTCTCACCACTCTCTGAAGGTGAGACTCTAGGTGAGCGTCTCACTTATGGTGGGTTTCTGGCTGCTCTGTTGTAGAGATCCTGGTCCCACTTGGGCTGGCGTCAGAAGAGCGCACTATGTGCGCCCGTACTGACGTGCCTTCTGGCGTCCGTCGCAGCATTGAGACGCTGCGACGGGGCCAGCCACACGCTGTTGCGCGCTTACAAAAGCATCCATGCAGCAGCCCTCTCTGTCAAAGCGCTAGGATGCGCATTGACGGAGCTGCAAAGTGTGATTCTCCATAGCAGGATCAAGCCTTGCAGTGCTGAGCTCACTAAGTGCGCTCAGCAATGTGGGCAGACGGGCATCGAGTGGAAAGAACGTTCACTCTCACGGACATTCCTTCTGCTCTTCAAATACGCTCTCCTGACCCCAGCCTTACAAGTAAATAAAATGGCTGGCAACTTCTGGATCCACAGAGAAATGCTGGTATATTTAGGAAAGGCGCGAAGGGCTAGCAAGCTTAACCCTTTCGCTGCTGAGGCTTTTCACGCCTCTGTGCTGAGCTCATTTTTACCGGTTTTGCTCATCATGTTTAAACGTGTTTTGAAGGGTTATTTTAGTATATGACCCAGACATATTATATATCGTTTTTTCCGGCAGGCTCGGCAGATTCATAATATGTCATTATTATATGTATACGTTATGTCCTGTTTGTATATTATAACAAAAAATGCAATAAAATCTAAATTTTCAATAATTTACAATGTGTAAAGTGTTTTTTTTTTCACATTTTAACATGCGAGCAATTGCGGTTATTTTTTGTATGGGGTGCGCTTGTTAAAAAAAATTAGAAATACATTTTTTTTTGGGGAAAATTACGCGATTTTTAACAAACGCACCGTATACAAAAATCGTTAGTGCAGCATCATTGTTCACATCTGCTGTTCCAGTCTTTCTGGAATCAAGGATCTCTTCCTCAGGAATTTAAAGATGCGTCCATCGTACATCTCTATAAGAGGAAAGGGAATCGACAAGTCTGTGATAATCACAGAGGAATATCACTGCTTTCCATCGCAGGCAAGATCCTTGCACGAGTATTGCTGAACCGCCTGACTGACCACCTGGAACAGGGTTTATTACCAGAGACCCAGTGTGGCTTCCGCAAAGAACGCGGCACTGTGGACATGATCTTTGCAGCCCGACAGCTCCAAGAGAAGTGTCAAGAGCAGAATCGTGAATTGTATACCACCTTTGTAGATCTCACCAAGGCTTTTGACACTGTCAGTCGCGAAGGTCTGTGGCGCATCATGTCGAAGTTTGGGTGCCCTGATAGATTCATCTTAATGGTACGTCAGTTCCACGACGGCATGACAGCTTGTGTACTGGACGATGGAGATGCTTCAAAGGCCTTTCCCGTTACAAATGGCGTCAAGCAAGGCTGTGTGTTGGCACCGACTCTGTTTAGCATAATGTTTTCAGCTATGCTATCAGAAGCCTTCCAGAGCACTTCCTTGGGAGTTAGCCTGAGATACAGAACCGATGGGAAGCTGTTCAACCTGCGTAGACTCCAGGCTGTCACCAAGGTAAAGGATACTGTGCTACGAGACTTCCTTTTTGCTGATGACTGTGCCCTGAATGCTGCATCAGAGCAGGAAATGCAAGCCAGTGTGGACAAATTCTCAGCAGCATGTGACAACTTTGGCCTCCTTATCAACACAAAGAAGACCGAGGTGATGCATCAGCCAGCTCCGAAAGCCCAACATCAAGAGCCCACCATCACAGTGAAGGGACAAAAGCTGCAAACAGTGGACCAATTTACTTACCTAGGCAGCACCCTTTCCCACGCAGTGACAATTGACATTGAGGTCAACTGCAGAATAGCCAAGGCAAGCTTTGCATTTGGCAGACTATCGACTAACGTGTGGGACCGCCGTGGAATAAGCCTTGACACAAAGCTCAAAGTCTACCGAGCAGTAGTGTTAACTACGCTGATGTATGCCAGTGAGACTTGGACTATATACAGGAGGCATGCTAGGCAACTGAATCGCTTCCACATGACATGCCTCCGCAGACTTCTCAGGATCCGGTGGCAGGATAAGGTGCCAGACACAGAAGTCCTTTCAAGAGTAGGCCTGCTATCAGTTTACACCCTGCTGATGAAAGCCCAGACACGCTGGGCAGGTCATGTTGCAAGGATGCCCGATCATCGCATCCCTAAACAGCTCCTCTACGGTGAGCTGTCTCAAGGAAAGCGGTCGCACGGGGGACAAAGGAAGCGATACAAAGATACACTGAAAGCCTCCCTCAAGTCCATGGATATTGATATCACCTCCTGGGAAATCTTGGCACAAGATCGATCGACATGGCGCATGCTGACCTTCCAAGGCTGCCAGATATTTGAGGACAGAAGAGCAACCATAGCACAAGAGAAGCGAGCACTTCGCAAAGTCAGAACTGCAAATGTTGCAACAGGGGTACCCACACATGTCTGCTCGACGTGTGGCAGAACATTTCGTGCCCGAATAGGACTCATCAGCCATCTGCGGACACACCGTGGACCACCCACAACCTACTAGATGTCAAGGTCCTCATCGAATACGATGGACGAACATCACATCATAATTGAAATGGGAACAATATTGCTGCACTAACAAAGCAAAAAAAAGAAAAAAACATGTTTATTTTTTTTTATAATCTTTTTAAAATATATTTTTTTTTAAAAAACTTTTTTCATGTTCATGTTTGGTATCGTTGGAACGGCCATGCTCTGGCCAATCCAACAATAACAAACATTAACCCCTAGCTGCCACAGATCGGGAGATAGGGGGTTCCAATGAACCCCCTATCTCCACCATTGGTGCAGTTAGGGGTTAACTCCAGGACTGTCCTCAGGGGGCATTCCCGGAAGCTTGGCCGACATCCAAGATGTCGGCCAGCTCCGGGAAAGGATCACGGATTCGTGATCCGGCCCCCATGGGGTTAATGCCAGGTACCGTTGGGAAGGGTAGGCTGTGCCCTTCCAAAGGGTTCCTGGATTAACCCTCTGCACCCCGGTGATCGGGAGGGAGAGAGGTCCGAAGGACCTCCCCCCTCCCTTTCAGGCGCCTCCTCCACACACGTGGGGGGGGCCTGAATTAGATGTCATCGCGCCGCCGCGATGACATCTAATTGTGCCGGCGGCGGTTCCGGGTGCTGGGCTGACATCAAGGATGTCAGCCCGCACCGGGGGGCACAGCAATCGGCCGGAATCTGGCCGATCGCTGGCCCCAAAGTTAGGACACGCTCAGCGCGTTCTCCGCATGGAACCCTACCTGCGGGTGGACGCGCTGAGAGCATCCTCCGCAGCGAAAGGGTTAATCATGCTTATCAGAGACAATAATATGGAATACTTGCAAACAGTCATTTTTCCCTACCCTGGTCCTGAGGTACCACGAACAGGCCAGAGGCCTGTTCAGTTCCTCAGCAGCTGCTGTATTGTTGCATTGCAACAGTTCAGTTTGCTGTAGCAGTCTAATGTTTTGGCTGTGAATATTGAAGCAAAAGGGCTGAGGATTGCTTAATGAAGGTGCTGTTTCTGCAATATCCACTGTTATCCATTGTATTACCAATTTAGTGTTAATGTTCCAATAAATATGTGGTGTTTTGATCCACCAAAACTTCAAACTGAACATTTCCTTATTGTATTATTTGCTCCTTGGAGACGGCCATCTTTCCCACGTCACACTCAGCGGCACCTCTCTACTTTGCTGCAAGTGCTAAGTTAGCAGTGCTGAGCGCACTGAAGAACTGAACGCACCTCAGGTTTGCCAGATATCTGAAGCACAGCACAGGTGATATTGCTGCTCAGTGGTTGCAGGATCCAGTCTGCTTTTTCTCAAGGTACATGAGCTACTAACACAGCAGCTGGGTCGGGACAAGCTAGAGGTATGGGACATTGGCATTTTTTCTCTCCATTGGCTCCCTTACTGTCAACATTAGGCTAGGGCCCATAGCCTTTTAATTGATATCTATCTGCAGTTTCCAAGCAATGCATTAACCTTTTCGCTGCTGAGGCTTTTCACACCTCTGTGCTGAGGTCATTTTTACCGCTTTCGCTCATCATGTTTAACCGCGTTTTGTAGTCATATTTTGATATATGACCCAGACATATTATATATCGTTCTTTCCGTCAGACTCGGCAGATTCATAATATATCATTATTATATGTATACGTTATGTCATGTCTGTATATTATAACAAAAAATGCAATAAAGTTAGAATTTTCAATAATTTATTATGTGTAAAGTGTTTTTTTTTCACATTTTAACCTGCGATCGTTTGCGGTTATATTTTGTATGGGGTGCGCTTGTTAAAAAAATTAGAAATGGGGTCTCGTTACATTTTTTTTGGGGAAAATTTCTTTTTTTAACAAACGCACCGCATACAAAAATCGTTAGTGCAGCATTATTGTTCACATTATAATTGAAATGGGAACAATATTGCTGCATTAAGAAAACAAAAACAAAAAAAAAAACTTGTTTATTTTTTTTTTAGAATACGGCGGATTGCAGCAATCCGGTAACTCAGCGCGTCCATAGCACAGGAGAACCACTTGACTGGACGCGCTGAGCACATCCATAGCAGCCAAGTGGTTAAAGGAACACTCTACTTAAAAATCACACCCCCGTTTTTCTATCCTAATCTATCCCTATTCCCTTAATAAAAAGTTTTTGTTTTTTTTGTGTAACTAATACTTACACTAAAATCCACTTGTTTCCAGCGGCGTCTTTTTTTTTTTTTTTTATACTCACCTCCCTCCTCTTCCGCTCCCGTCCTTCTTGCATCGGACTTGCCTTCTGGTTTACGTGAGAAGCGCGCATGCGCCTTGTCGCCGAAATGGGATTGCCGAATTGGCCCGAATTGAAAAGAACAAAAAGTCACCGAACATGTGGTAACTTTTCGATTCTCTTTGAATAACCCTGATAAATTGCACTTTTATATACAAAACAGGTCTTGGTTTCTAACTTTGCCCTGCTCTACCGTTATGAATTATTTATTGCACCATACCGGAGAGCCTTTCTTTCTTACTTTCACATGTATTTTCCTACTAAAATGAGCATTTTGGAATCCTTTAGCACTAAATTGTGCAATTAATTCTGCCAACGAAGTCATTAGACCAACGCGACTTTTTAATCTACACGGTATTATTACTAGATTTAGGCTTGGGTCAGAGTAGCGCATTTTTAACGTGCGTTTAGCCGCACTAAATCACGGCCGCGCTAGCAGCAAATTACGTCCAATGATGGGCAGCATACAAAGAACGGCCACACAAAAGTGCGGCCGCACAACGCAAGTGGCAAACAAACGCATTTTTTCGAGAACATCAAACCGCTAGTACTGACGTACAGAGTGCGCTGCGTCCACTAGCGGCGTGTGTGCGTGATTAGGAGACGTCAGACGCTGCTAATGTCCGGCTAACATAACGTCCAGACGCAAAAAGTTTTTATTGACGATCCGTACAAAATCCCTGACGAAAATGCGCATCGTATAACCGCTATCGCGTATTCCGTGAAAAAATGCGTCCATTCGTTCGAACGCACTTTTTCACGGACAACGCGAAAAATGGGTTAGTCTGACCCTAGCCTTAGGTGCACTTAATCACGGCCGCAGTAGCAGCAAATGACGCGCAATGACTGCCTATATACGAAGTACGGCCGCACAAAAGTCCGGCCGCGCAACGCAAGTGGAAAATTAACGCATTTTTTCAAGAACGCAGAACCGCTAGTACTGACGTACAGAGTGCGCTGCGTCCGCTACCGGCGTGTGTGCGTGATTAGGAGACGTCAGACGCTGCTCATGTCCGGCCAACATAACGTCCAGACGCAAAAAGTGTTTTATTGACGATCCGTAAAAAATCACGCATGAAAATGCGCATCGTATGACCGTTTTCGCGCATTCCGTGAAAAAATACGGCAATGCGTTCAGACGCACTTTTTGACGGTCGCTGCGAATAATGCGTTCGTTTGACCCTAGCCTTACTCTGCCTTGTAAAGCTAGGAGAACTGATTTATGATTCTGATCTAAAAGATTTTTGTTGTAAAGCAATTCCCATCAGGAAAACGGCGTTTTTTTTTTCTTCTCTGTAACAGGGAGACAATCTTATTGTTCTGCATTGATAACCTTCATGGCAAACTTAAGTATTCAAAGAAATTTTTTTAAGTATTTTGCCAGAAAACGCTCATCATTAGCCTCTGAAACGTCCCAAAGTATTTTTAAATCTATCCTTACAGTTGACAACGTATTTTATTTTACCTCTTGGATTAAATCAACAAACCTGAAAAGATAGCACTTGGGAATTTTAGGATTGCTTTTGAGACGACATCAATAAAATTCTCCTCCGTGTCTCATCGTGTGCAGTAAGAATTAGAAATACTTGGTTTACATAGAAAAGATTGGAAAATGTAAGGCACATAACCGTGATGACGAACCTTGACACCTTAGCTGTTTCTGAACTACATCTCCCATGATGCTCAGCCTGCCTTAAGTGTGATTAAGCATCATGGGAGATGTAGTTCAAAAATATTTGGGGTGCTAAGGCTCGCCATCACAGGCATATAAGGGTCTATTTACAAAGCATGCAATTTTGGTGTTTTGTTGCAATTTACCACATTTCGGTGATTTTGTCAAATATGGGGAATTCTAAAGTTAATGGTAACCGTATTTTGCAGAGATTTGAGTCATTGAAGCAGTTATTGGATGAAGACAAAACCGCCGAATTGCATTGATAACCACAAAAATAAAAAGGAAGACCCCCTATTCTCCTATAAAAGTAGTATAAATCAATGAAATGTGTCCAAATAATGAAATAAGGTCCTTTTAAAAATAAAAAGGTGTGTTGCAAAAAGTCTTTTAAAAAAATAAGAACAAAACTGTTGTCAAACAAAAATACAAAAAGGTGTTCTAAAAAATAAAGAGCGATTTTTGAAAAGAATAATCGGTCTTTAAAGAAAAAAATATTAAGTTTTTACATTGAATCCTATGGGATTTGTTTAAACCTTTTGAACTGAAACACAGAAAATCAGGGCATTTCGCCCGAAATTCAGTGCAGTTTGGCGTTCTCCGAGTAAAAGACATGATACTTTTGTATGGGGCAATTTCAGTGCCGGTGAATTGCAACGTATTTTGCTGTCAATTTGCCTGTGTTTGGGGGCAACAGCTTAGTGAATTGACAAATTGGCTTAACCACTTCAATGCGGAGGACACGCTCAGCGCATCCTCCGCATTACTGCTGGTATGCGGAGGACGCGCTGAGCGCGTCCTCCCATTGGGGTCAGCGTTCGGCTGGGTTCCGGCCGATCGCTGGCCCCCCCGGTGCGGGCTGACATCTTCGATGTCAGCCCGGCATCCGGAACCGCAGCCGCTGAAATTAGGTGTCATCGCGGCAGCGCGATGACACCTAATGCAGGCGCCCCCCCCCCGCATGTGCGGAGGAGGCGCCTGAAAGGGAGGGGGGGAGGTCCTTCGGACCTCTCTCCCTCCCGATCGGCGGCGTTGCGGGGGTTAACCCAGGCACCATTTGGAAGGGCACAGCCTGCCCTTCCAAATAGTGCCTGGCATTAACCCCTGGGGAGCTGGATCGCAAATTCATTGGAACTCCCTATCTCCCGATCCGTGGCAGCTAGGGGTTAATGTTTGGTATGGTTGGATCGGCCAGAGCATGGCCGTTCCAACGATACAAGGCACGAATGTGAAAAAAGTTTTTTAAAAAAAATTAAAATTAAAAATAAAAATAAAAATATATTTAAAAAAAAAATTATAAAAAAAAAAATATTTTTTTTTCTTTTTTTCGATTCGTTAATGCAGCAATATTGTTCCCATTTAAATTATAATGTGAACAATGATGCTTCACTAACGATTTTTGTATGCGGTGCGTTTGTTAAAAATCGCGTAATTTTCCCCCAAAAAAAATGTAACGAGACCCCATCTCTAATTTTTTTAACAAGCGCACCCCATACAAAATATAACCGCAATTGCTCGCATGTTAAAATGTGAAAAAAAACACTTTACACGTTGTAAATTATTGAAAATACATATTTTATTGCATTTTTTGTTATAATATACAGACATGACATAACGTATACATATAATAATGACATATTATGAATCTACCGAGTCTGACGGAAAGAAAGATATATAATATGTCTGGGTAATCTACTAAAATAAGCCTTCAAAACACGTTTAAACATGATGAGCAAAACCGGTAAAAATGACCTCAGCACAGAGGTGTGAAAAGCCTCAGCAGCGAAAGGGTTAAATTCCACTGAACGGTGAAATTCTCCATCCGGTGTAATTCGGGCCATTTTGGAGGTTAGTGAATAACATTTTTAGTGCATGAAAATGTTGCAATAAATATACAAAATAATTTAAAGACTTAGGCTAGGGTCAGACGAACGCATTTTCACGTTGTCTGTGAAAAAGTGCGTTCGAACGAATGGACGCATTTTTTCACGGAGTACGCGATAGCGGTCATACGATGCGCATTTGCATCCGTGATTTTGTACGGATCATCAATAAAACACTTTGTGCATCTGGACGTTATGTTGGCCGGACATTAGCAGTGTCTTACATCTCCAATTCACGCACACACGCCGCTAGCGGACGCAGCGCACTCTGTACAACCGTACTAGCGGTTTAACGTTCTCGACAAAATGCGTTGCGCAGCCGGACTTTTGTGCGACCGTACTTCGTATATTGGCCGTCATTGCCTGGCACTTGCTGCTACTACGGCCGTGATTAAGTGCGCCTGCACGCGCATTCGCACTGCCTCAGTCTGACCCTAGCCTTAGGGCTACATTACATACTTGGTGCTAACATTAGCGCTCACCTGCCCGGGTGCTCTAACACAGGTGCACCATATTACGATCCAAATGCTAATGGGTTAAGTAACCAGTTTGCGTTTGGTATCTTTCGCTTTTTCAGCGCGAGGTTACTGTATTTGCGCTCCCTATACTTAACATGGGGAGCACAACATGTTAGTGTTGCAATATACTGTACTAACGCTAATTACCGTCCAGCTGCGAATAGCAAAAAGTTAACCACAGGAATGAGAACATCTGCTTTTGTATTTTTTATTAATATTTCAACGTTATGTGACACACAGAAATTGTCCTTATGTAAAAATGTCCAATCCCTGCACGCAGACAATCTACCTACAATTCTGGTCTTTAGGTATGGATTTCTAAACACAGAATAGACAGATAAAAGGGAAAACCAGAAAACCAGAACCAGAGCCAGATTCGGTAAGTTTTTTGCCTTCTTGTATTTCATAATAAAATCTATGGTGTTTTCTCATGAGTCTGTGCTGGGAACTTCAGAGGGAACACTATCTGTATTGATGGAAAAGGCAGAAGATAACAAGCATCTTTCTGTAATGAAGGTCTGAACAGAAGCAGGGTCTCTCCACCAGGTTTAATAGGCTGAGTCAAATGTTCTCATTCCTTTCATTGTATTCATAAGCGTTGTCTATTGTTTGGCCAAGACATGCATCAACATTTTCAAATAGGCCCTTGACTTGCAAAGGTTTGAACAACTCTGGCCTAAGATGATCAACAAGTTTAAGGGCAACAACAAATTACTCATGACCCTCATGATGATTATTATCATATAGTGCCAAACGTTCTATAAAACAAGACTTGTCTCCTTGAATCCCACTGCAAGCTATGCTCGCCACAAACTCTCCCTCTGTATCCAGCCAGAAAGCCATACTTCACTTCCATCCTCTTCTGTCCCACCCAGCCCCTATCCTAATTATATAAGTTCCTTTTCCCATCCGCTTCTCTTCTCTCTGTTTAACCTTATTATGCCCATGCTCTTGGTCTATCATCATGCAGTGTCTGCTATACTCTCTCTGATAATTATCTTCACACTCCCCCCTCCTCCGTTTTGTTTCACTTGCCTTGGTCCCTTGGACTGTAAGCTCACGGGATGTCTGGCTGAGCACTACTATGAAGTGCTGTTTTAGCAGGACAATTATTCTACAGGCAGGGTCATCTGGTCCTTGTGTTTTTTTATTTATTCTGTCACCTGTTCATGCTTCCCCATTGCAAAGCTCTACGGAATCTGTTGGCGCTGTATAAGTAAACTGGTATTGTTTAGTTAAAGTTAGTTCAAGACCAGAAAAAGGGAAACCAATGGATGTTGGATAGACTATCAGGGTTATTCAAACAGAATTGAAAAGTCTCCGTAGCTTGGATTCCAATATTGTTGAATGGATTAGGCAGTGGCTGAGTGACAGGCAACAGAGGGTTGTAGTAAATGGAGTTTATTCGGCGCAAGGTCTTGTTACCAGTGGGGTACCTCAGGGGTCAGTACTTGGACCCATTCTCTTTAATATTTTTATTAGTGATATTGCAGAAGGTATTAATGGAAAAGTATGTCTTTTTGCTGATGACACAAAGATTTGCAACAGGGTTGACGTTCCTGGAGGGATCAGCCAAATGACAAATGATTTAGGTAAACTAAAACAATGGTTGGAGCTGTGGCAATTGAGTTTTAATGTGGATAAGTGCAAGATAATGCACCTGGGACGTAAAAACCCAAGGGCTGAATATAAAATATTTGATACAGTCCTAACCTCAACATCTGAGGAAAGGGATTTAGGGGTTATTATTTCAGAGGATCTAAGGGTAAGTAGTCAATGTAATAGAGCAGCAGGAAATGCTGGCAGAATGCTTGGTTGTGTAGGGAGAGGTATTAGCAGTAGGAAAAGGGAAGTGCTCATGCCACTGTACAGAGCACTGGTGAGACCTCACTTGGAGTACTGTGTGCAGTACTGGAGACCGTATCTCCAGAAGGATATAGACATCTTAGAGAGAGTTCAGAGAAGGGCTACTAAAATGGTGTACGGCCTGAAGGAGAAAAGTTACCAGGAAAGGCTTAATGATCTTAACATGTACAGCTTGGAAAAAAGACGAGACAGAGGAGATATGATAGAAACATTTAAATACGTAAAGGGAATCCACAAGGTAGAGGAAGGGAGTATATTTAAAAGGAAACAAAGTAGCAAAACAAGAGGACATAGTCTTAGATTAGAGGGGCAAAGGTTTAAAAGTAACATCAGGAAGCATTATTTTACTGAGAGGGTGGTGGATACATGGAACAGCCTTCCAGTTGAAGTGGTAGAGGCCAAAACAGTAATTGAATTTAAGCAGGCATGGGATAGGCATAAGGCTATCCTAAACAAAAGATAAATCCAGGTTAAGTATCCATGTAATTGGGCAGACTAGATGGCCGAAAGGTTCTTATCTGCCGACATTTTCTATGTTTCTATGTAGGATCGGTGACTTTACGTTCCCTGCACTTCAGGGCGATTCGCGATATTTCACTGACCAGCAAGAACCGCAGGGCCCCTGTAGTGCAGGGAAAACCTGACGAACACTCGCCGCAAACCTGACGCTCACCGAAACCCGTAGAAAACAGCTGGATTATCCCCGCCAAACACGCTGGAGAAATCCGACTAGCCGCCGAACACAGAGCAGAGCAGCTGAATAGATCTCTGAATCTCTCATCTCTGAATAGATGAAGCATTGCTTCTCTATGGGGATTTCACTGCCCTTGAACAGGCACCGTATGTGCAGGCAATTCGCCAGGATTTGGCAAACTGCCTGCTCTCTGGATAGCCGAATGGCCAGGAATGGTTACCGAACGCTGAATTTCACTGTTCGGTTACCTTTCGGCCACCATTCGGATCTCTTTGAATAACCCCCTATGCTAAGACATAGGAAAGCTTCAGGCAAGTGGCAATTTTCAATAGGGAAAGGTGTGAAGAATATAGTACGTTGGCACCAAATCAGGTCCCTTGCGATTACTGGAGGTAAATAAGAATTTAGGAATAGAGAATAAAACTTTAGAAGAAATTGTTCAAAAAACTGTTCCTCCAAATGATGAACAGAGCACTTATGAGAAGGAGTGTTTGGGTTTCAGCATCACTCTTTATATATTATGGGTGTTTTTGCAAATTACTTAAGCTATTGAGCACACATCCATAAAATGGTCTGCAGGGTGACTTCTATGATTTTTATTTAAATTTGTTCAGGGGTCGTGTGCTATAGAAATAAGAGTGGGAACTCCGAGATATTTTTATATATTCTTTTATATGTAAGTCAGGGGCGGACTGAACCATTGGGCACTCGGGTGTTGACCGTGGGCAAGGATGGGGTGGGTGAATGGATTGGCCTTTCTACCCCTGCAGTCCAGGACATTTGTGGAGCGTCATGAGGATTCCCTCCCCAGCACGCATGACACTCCACACTCATCCTGTTGGTCCCTGGAACCGAGCAGGGGCTTCAGCCACAGAGGGCTGACATTAGCCCTTGCTGTGGGATGGCCTCCCAGGCCACCATGATGTCACCCTCTGGGATTTTCCCTTCCCAGCAGGATCCCATTACAGGAGATGCAGGGGTCTTTTAGACATAGGAGCTACTAGGAAGGTTGAGGTGTTATTGAAACGGCCAGACTCTGGCCTTTCAGAGGTCATCTCACAGATCATGTAAATTCAGGGCTGACTTCCCTCTGATTTCTGCAGGATTTGACATACCTTCAGCTCAGCATGTCATGTGACCACAGGGGGCCAGAATGCTCCAGCCAATCCTGTGGCTCTCAATTGGACAAGGATAGTCCCTAAAGGTCTCCAAGTCCCGAAACTGGAGCTGAGGGCTCCCTGAATCGACATTATGGACAGGACTAAGTGGCTGCATTTGGGTAGCTGAACTAGCCCTATGAGCCCTTGCTCGGAGAAGGAGCAGTGAGATCACTCAAACTGAGTGGTTACACTATAGTATCCCTTTAAAATGTTCATCCACAACTTATCTGTGCATGGTTCTCTCTCGTGTCAGCATCGATTTGAGGTCTGTAGAAAACTTTTAAAAGGTCAAGAATGAAAGCCACATGGAATTCAATTAATGTTGATTAAAATTTATACAAAGTATTAATGATACTGTGGTCTTTTAAAGCAATTTTTACTTGGTGTTTGAACCGAAGTGCATCATATTTATTAGCGGTTACATTTAATAGAATTAAGCAAGAGAATAAACAGAGACCGCGGTTTCACCACTACTGTCCGGTAACACAGTGTTTCCCAAACCTCTCCTCAGGACCCGCTAACAGGCCAGATATTACAGATCACCTTGCGGAAATGCAGACTGAATCCTGCAATCACTGAGCAGCAAATGATATCACCTGTGCTGTGCTTCACATATCTGGTAAACCTGGCGTGTCAGCAAGTCCTGAGGACAGGTTTGGGAAGCACTGTGTTAACAGATATCTAAAAATCCGGCAGTGTCTTGCAAAAGTACCTCGGTCATAGCCCAAAATCAATTTCGACACTAACCTAAGATAATTAAAAATCTAGTTCTTTGTGCCCATACCAACACAGATTTTTTTAAAAATACATGTAAATATGGAAGTTCTTTCGGAAGAGGAAGTTCATTGTTTTCTTTCTAACATGTGCTGGATTATTTATGAGTTTCTACATGGAGATATTGCTAATTGAATTTTAATAAAATCGACTCTACCAAGTCTTTCACTGAGATGTTAAAATATGTCATAATAAGCTCATTAAATGAAAAGTAATTTCTCCAGTTTCTCTGCTTTAATTGTATTGATTAACCACTTTACTGGTAAATTAACTCTCCTTGTTATTCTGTTTTTATTTTAGGAGAGATTAGAATTTTGATATTTTAAAAATACCTTTTTGTATTTTTGTCAGTATTTATTTGAGTTACATTTAAATATTCATATGAAACATGTCTTTATTCTTTTAATATGCTTTTATTTTCATTATACTAGAATAATGGGTTTACATCTCCTGTAGTATACAACGATGTAAAGGAAGTAAGGTACTTCCAAAGGAAGGGGATAACCCAAAAAATTAGATTTATAAAACCAAACAATTTTTATTAAAGACAATAAGGTAAACGATCCATACAAAATTAAATATACAATTTATAAAAGACACACAAAGAATAATAATGATACGTTCTGGTATATCACAAGAAGGGTAGAAATATCTGCTTAACTAATGTCCTATTAAGACCTCAATTATAATGTAATGTATTTAATGACAATTTAGACGCTGAAAAAAAACCACACTAGTATCACTAGTTACAATTAGAGGGGCATAGCCACTATCATCTAGCACACGAGCATAAGGGCATATAGCCCAGCTGGAGGCTTAGAAATAAGGTTTAGGTAACACGTTAAATGTCTTGCACACAAGCGCATTGCGTTGTAGTCGAGAAAAAAAAGGGGGGGTTACCCTAAAATAATAAATGAGGCTATTTATCTTGCACAAGGGCAAGCAACAATATATCCTATGCAAGGAACTTAATTGGTTAACTAGCACGCTGTTGTGTCAGGCATACGCAACCACATAGCAGCACAACCCACAAGAAAAAATTCGTATAGTTAATTAACACGCTGTTTGTTATATATATAAGCGTATGACAACATGGGCCAGCCAAGAAGCTTCATGTGGTTAATCAACAAACTAATTGTATAGTGATATGGCCTCGCCAAAGAACTTCATATAGAAAGTTTAAACACGCTGTTTGTTTTTACACGAGCACATAGTATCTAGCCCAGCAAAAATGCTTAGTTTGGTTGAGTAAAACACGCTGGTTCGTCTTGTACATAAGTAGAGAGCAATATGGCTCAGCCAAAGAAATTCATTCGATTAATAAGCATGCTGTTTAACTGGCACATAAGTAATGATATTATGGCCCGGCTAGAAAAACTTCATTTAATTAATTCATAGTAAAGTTTACTGCTGCATAGTATTATGGCTAGACAGTGTGTAACTTGCCAGTCTTAGGTATAAATACACACACACAGTGGCCACGCCAGGTTAACAACCCAATAATTGCCAGAGACGCATAAGTAATGAAGGAGAATAAATATAGTGTCTGTTAAAAATAGAGTATCATACTTGCCATATTCTGTATGTATATGCATACATAGTTTCTTTAATCCTGTATCCGTAATTTTGTATAATAATCCGTTCACACACATTTGTTTTTTGTTTTTAACATGGGCATCGATGTTACTGTATAATCTTGTGTACACCATGACACACTAGCCGGAACCTTAACTTAGTATTTATATTGCATATTTGGTCACCACAGACCACTACTGTACAATTCAGGATCGAGATGGTACGATTCGCTGTTTGTAGGTTTCTATTTAAAAGACTTGTCTATTCGCGACTAATAAACAAATTCATTTCTTCTCGTCCGTTTCGTTGCGTAGCAACATAGTACGCTGTAGTCAGATCTTTGGTCAGATGTTTCTGTAATAGAAACGAGGCTGCTCCCTGATGGTCCTTCGTTTACCCAGTAACAAGATACATCTCCGTACTAGAAGGGGGAATTTGGAAAGTTAACCCTAACGGAAATGACGCAAAAATCTATTGGTCTATAGGATAAACGTAGGATAGGTGATTAAGAAGCCACATGATCAATTTGCATAGTAAATTACCTTCTTCCGGCGTGCATCAATTAATTAATCTTAAAACAGTATATATTGATGCCCATGCGATGAGTAGCATCACTCTTGATGAAGCCGTGATTTGAAACGGCGAAACGCGTCGAGTCTCTACTCTGAGTATGATACTATATTTATTCTCCTTCATTACTTATGCGTCTCTGGCAATTATTGGGTTGTTAACCCTGTTTTGTGGCGTGGCCACTGTGTGTGTGTATTTATACCTAAGACTGGCAAGTTACACACTGTCTAGCCATAATACTATGCAGCAGTAAACTTTACTATGAATTAATTAAATGAAGTTTTTCTAGCTGGGCCATAATATCATTACTTATGTGCCAGTTAAACAGCATGCTTATTAATCGAATGAATTTCTTTGGCTGAGCCATATTGCTCTCTACTTATGTACAAGACGAACCAGCGTGTTTTACTCAACCAAACTAAGCATTTTTGCTGGGCTAGATACTATGTGCTCGTGTAAAAACAAACAGCGTGTTTAAACTTTCTATATGAAGTTCTTTGGCGAGGCCAGATCACTATACAATTAGTTTGTTGATTAACCACATGAAGCTTCTTGGCTGGCCCATGTTGTCATACGCTTATATATATAACAAACAGAGTGTTAATTAACTATACAAATTTTTTCTTGTGGGTTGTGCTGCTATGTGGTTGCGTATGCCTGACACAACAGCGTGCTAGTTAACCAATTAAGTTCCTTGCATAGGCTATATTGTTGCTTGCCCTTGTGCAAGATAAATAGCCTCATTTATTATTTTAGGGTAACCCCCCCTTTTTTTCTCGACTACAACGCAATGCGCTTGTGTGCAAGACATTTAACGTGTTACCTAAACCTTATTTCTAAGCCTCCAGCTGGGCTATATGCCCTTATGCTCGTGTGCTAGATGATAGTGGCTATGCCCCTCTAATTGTAACTAGTGATACTAGTGTGTTTTTTTTTACAGCGTCTAAATTGTCATTAAATACATTACATTATAATTGAGGTCTTAATAGGACATTAGTTACGCCGATATTTCTACCCTTCTTGTGATATACCAGAACGTATCATTATTATTCTTTGTGTGTCTTTTATAAATTGTATATTTAATTTTGTGTGGATCGTTTACCTTATTGTCTTTAATAAAAATTGTTTGGTTTTTTACATCTCCTGTATCCTGGAAAATGATTCGAGAGAAATATTAATATCCATAGAACATATCTCTGGAAATAGCTTCAAGAGAGAAATATTAATATGCACAGAACATCTCTCTTTAGAAATGCCAGCTTTATTTTGATGAATAAAGCTGAAATGTCATTAGAACTCAACCGATTTCTACGTTATACTCCTGGATGTTTTCAATAGTGATAAGTTAAATATTCAGCATTTGATGGCAACTATAATTCTTTCTGGAAAGTAAGGCCAATTTGAATAAGAAGGGTTTCGTTGTAGATTTTTTTGAGTATACATTAGGGTCTCCCTTGTGCCATCAGCCCAATGGGACAGTTTTGTACAGAGAAGGTTGTGTAACATTGTGATGTTATTCACCATGATGTTACATGGCCCCAGTCTCATAGTTGGGCAGATCGCAGTTTTTCCAGACCAATACACCCCACAGCGATGCCCTTGGATGACTCTGCACTAGGGATGTGCATGACTTTTTTTTCGTTTGTTTTTTTTGTTTAGGATCATTTCGGACAGTTTTTTTTTTTTTTTCTTTCGTTTTGGATCATTTCGATTCGGTGATCCGGAATCATTTCGGCGATTCGGATCAGTTGGTTTTTCGCTTTTTTGTGAGTTATTTTGTTTTTTTTATTGCTTCTTTCAGAATTTGAAGTAAATTCCTACCAAATAGAATGAAAGTTTCTTTACTTAATTATTCTTTTAGGGATTTGTTTAGGCATTTTTTTTAGGCGAAATTTTAGGAACTTCCCAGCAGTGTGCGGATTCATATGCTGCATTAATTATAACTCCTAAAAATCGAAAAACTAACTGATCAAAAAATGAATCTATCTGAATCAATCTCCAGATAGGTGCTGCCCGGCAGTGTGCGTATTCATATGCTGCATTAATTCTACTGCAGAGAGGTGGTGCCCGGCAGTGTGCGGATTCATATGCTGCATTGAAACCTATGGGATAAAAAGCCTTGTTTCTTTAAAAAAAGTTAGAAAACCTAAAATGTCACCCAAAAAATGTCTAAAAAATCCTAAAAGAATAATTAAGTTAAGAAACTTACTTTTTTTAATTTTTTTTATAAAGTTTTTTATTTTGAAACAAAGTCAGCAAAACAATCGTAAAGAATATGGCCTCTCGCAGGGCCAAAACGAGTCATCTGTGAAGAAGAAAATGGTCGCGCAGGGCCACAATTTGTCAGCTTGGAAGAGCACATAAGAAAGACATCAAAAATATGAATCATTTAGCTAGGAAGCACTGCAGTAGGAAAATAAAAAAGAATCCTCTAAAAAACAACCAAAATAACGCTTGTGTGGGGGAAAGGGAGAGAGGATGCAAAATAATAAGAGACATAAAATAAAAAGAAAATGGCCTATATACGTCATCGATAAAAATCACAAATTAAGGACCTCGTGTAAAAGAATTAAACATCTGAGAACACAGCAGAAACAATACAGAAGGGAAGTGGAGGAAAGGGGGAGAAAAAAAAAATACGTAGGGGATGGGGGAGAAAAATGGCAAAGGCCAAAACAGTGCCGACCCAGGCAGATTCCCGAGTGGTCAAAGGGCCGTAGGGGGAAATGGCACCAGGCCCGGGCATCTGGAGGTCAAGCCGGGCACCAGGCCTCGGTCGCAATCTCCGGAAGGTCCCAGGAAAGCCATGGGGAGATAAAAAAAAAAAAAAATGTAAACAAAAATGTCCGCTGTAGGTAACACACACAGGACTGAACAAATCTCAGCAAGGGAGGAATTTCAAATGACAGCATCAGGTGAACAGGGAGCGAATTCAAGTGAGATCTGCTAGATACGGGCTGAGGAGGCACGAGTGCAGGGCGGAAATCCTCCTCAGGCCTGTCTGAGCATCTCTGTGCACTCCAAGCGCCCAGGCCATCCAGACGGTCACACCGGCCGCAGGCCTGGGCCAAGGCCAGCACTGCTTCCCCTCAGCACATAGGCCCACAATCCCAGAAAGTGCCACCAGCGCGTACCTCACAGAGTAGGCCATGATTTCCAGGTCAGCGCATGCCGTCTCAGCAGGGCTCGTGCTAGTAGACTCCCCATCGGTAACTAGAGGTTCAGAGATACCCCCCAAACTCTGGGAATGCTGACGCGGCACTGGTTCCTCCGATCCAACGGACTCCTCCAGCACCGCGCAGCCAGACTTCTCAGGCACCTTCCGGTACCCTTCAGGCGTAACTGCACTTGAGGTCTCCGCACCTCTGTAGCTCTTCAGGGCTTCAGTGAACCGCCGTATGTCGCCCCGTGACAGCGGCGATCATCCTCTCCCTCCAGCATGTCCTCGAGGTGCCGAAACACTGCCTCCGGGTCGATCCGTGGGGAAAGCAATGGTACACCCACCTGCCACCGCGTGTGCACCCCAACTGCTCCCCCTTCCATGTCAGCTGTTGGCGCCAGGACACAGGGGCCCTTCCAGTCGGGTCACGCAGGGGACAGCAGAGGCATCTCAGAGTAGGGGAAGGCCTCTAATCGGGTCCCAGGAGGACTCCAGCCAGGGGGCGCCTAAGGTTCCCTATCCAGGATACAGCCAGGTTATAGGCCCCAAGCTGGCCACCAAGAGCATGCTCCGGCCGCCAAACTGTTGTCTCTGGTCCGGGGGGGACATAACGGGCCCCGGACATCTCGTCTCCGATGGCCAGCCGCTCCAGGGGAGCAAAGTGCTGTGAATAAAGTTGTCTAGGTAACCCAGTGAGAGAGACGAGTCGGAGCTCCAGAGACTCGCGTCCTCTCTCATTCGCGGCCAGCCACGCCCCCCGTAAACAAACTTTCATTCTATTGGTAGTAATCTACTTCCCATTCTTAAATAAGCAATTAAAAAGTGAAAAACCAACTGATCCGGATCGTTTTGGGTGATTCGGATCATCGAATCGATCCGAAATTTCGGGTGGTCGATATTTTGTTTTCATAAATTGTAACGAGCACCATAGCGCTCACACAGGAGTAGTGAGGTTGAGATCTTTTTGGACAGAAATACCTGCTTGACTTTTACCAAATACTCTGTATTAACAGACTTGTACTCCAAAGCCAAGGAGCACCAAAGAAAAACTGATTTTCCACTAAGTTCCAAAGGTTTCAAGACCAACAGACAACTTAGAGCACCTTCAGAAACACAATGATTTACTTGACAGTCAATGAATTGTGCAGGATGCAGGGCAGTCAACAAATGTACAGATTTAGTGCTATCTGATAAGCTCGAGTGAGTAAGAAGTACCTTACAATTATCAGAGGTGGCTGATACACATGTGGGTATACAGTTGGTACAGACCTGGGTATATTTAGCGGTTAGGATCCAATGATCATATGTGGTATTTAAACAGTATTTCTTTACCGCGATTTGCACATATGCTCTTAGCAATGAAACATACACCTTGAGTCTTAAATAGTAACCAGACAAGGCCACAAATGATACCCCAGAGCGAGATGGGAATAATCCCAGATAACGAGTGAAAGCCCCAGCTGCAAACATAGGGTTAATCCACCAATACCCAATACTAGCGATTGCTAATGGTGGAAGCAACAGAATGGTCAGAAACAAGCCAGGTCAAAATCAGGATGCGGGAATCGTAGACAGAAATGGATCGGCAACTAAATCAGCAATGAGAAATAAGCTTAGCGATGCGGGAACAGAACTCCACGTCAGGGCGACGAGGCAACTCCTCGCACCCTGCTTTAAACCCTGGAGCTCCTCATGACCATGCCAGGCCCGCTCCCTCAGAGGCTGCTTGGCCATTACAAGGTGCTGGCAAACAACCAGCTAGTGGCACCGAACTATGCCCAGACCCCCCGGGCAACACTGCAGGGGCTGAAGATGTAACAGAAATGCTCCCGAAACACAAAAATGGTGAATTTCGTCCAAATTTCAATTCGGAACGAAACGAATTGCACAGCTCTACTCTGCACCACTCTACTATCCAAGAGCATTGTGAGTGCGGTGGGAAGATTCGTGTTGCTCAGGTACATCATGCCCATTTCAATATTTAATGAATCCAATCCACTGTCACTCTCTGTAACAAAGTTCTCAAACTGCAATGTATTCACTAAATGTGACTTGATAGGGACTTTCTTCATCGTCATTTACAGAACAACAACAGTTTGCCCAGTGCTTTACAATAAAGAATACTGTAGATACTCGAGTATATCGCTAGAATTTGGTGACAAAAATTTACCTTAAAATTGTAGGGGTCGTGTTATATTCGAGACATCTGCATCGCATGTAAAAAAAAACAAAAAAAAAAAACCTTGCCTTGCTCTGGATCCCAAGGCTCCCAGAAATTCCAGTAGTGTCACTGAAGTGATTGTGGGCTCCCTGATGCTTGCAAACACTTCAGGAACTCCCGGATTCAGGAGAGGTGGGATCCATCATGGCTAGAGGGCACTTCGGGTTTAAGCCAATCTTTCACCTCACTCGCCTCCGCCAGCCATCTAGTAAAGACAGGTGGCCGGCGGCTTCATACTTAGTTACAACTGCAATCACTCTAGAGCAGAACACCCTGACCTGAGGGGTAGCCTGACTGTGTTAAGAAAACCTGGAAGGATCTTAATTGTTTACCGGTACAATAAAATTTTGCTCCTCGTGTTATATTCGAGTCTTGAGTATTCTCTCATTTCCATAATAAATCTCTATCCATCGCATTATATTCGGGTCGCGCTATACTTGAGTATCTACGGTAGGTAATTAATCTAACAAAATTACAAATGTAGGAAACCGAAACAAGAGGTATAGAGGTTTCCTATAGAGTGCCTAAATTTTAGATGAAATGGGGTAGAGAAGACAAGAGGTGTTAAGATTTTAACAGTCGTGACCCTGGCGGTGTGACTGGCTTTCATCCTCCTTTCTCGGATGCTTGAGGGGTTTGCAGTTGCTAGTCATTGTGTGGAAACTGCCTTGACTCTCTCTCATAAGGCGTGCTCCTTTCCAATAACTCTCCGTGCAATCTTATCAGTTGTCAGGATCCCTAATTCTAAGGTTTGGTCAGAAATGGTTACAGGCATGTTGTAAATCAAGCTGTGAAACCTAGAATGATGTGAAATGGTAGATGAAGAGAGGGATTAGACCGGAACATGAGGTGCTAAAATGAAAAAAAAAAAATAGGTTTTGGAGGATTTCTTGAACTGAAGGTTGGTGTCTGATCATGTATTTCTAATCCCTTTTGGTGAGTTACTAATATCTAATCTGAGATCTCTGTTATATGTACACTATTGTAAATTTCACAGAGCTATCTTAAAGAGTTTCCTGGCGTGCACGTAGACACTGTACATTTGTCGGACTGCCAATCCTGACTCCTTAGTCATAGCTGGTTTACTTCAGTCTATCCATGTGCCTGCAAGATATATGGTCTTTTGGCAGCTGGTGATGTTTTTGATAAGGGCCCAGACCAATCTCTTAATATTGGCTCTTCCTGCCAAATGACAAGTTTCCTTCCATCAACCTTTTGGATACTTGGTCCTTGTATTGCAATTAAGCATGTGGAATTCAATTCAGATCAATTTTGGTGAAAAAACGCAGATTCGGATTGATCTGAATTTCCGATATCCTAACCAATTTGCGCTCAGAATAAAAAAAAATCCTGAATTGTTCTGGTCTGATTATAATCAGATATATTAAGATTATATTGGAATGCTCCACAGCTCTGACATATGCGTCATTTTGTGTGTCATTTTTTTTTGTTTGAGAACATATTTTACCAGGAAGGATACATCGAGATTTCTCTAATTTTCAAGTATATCCTGGGTGGCGAGTATGTACCGTTAGGTGTCTTGCCCAAGGACACTTACTGAAGAGGTGCTCTTGGCGGGATTCAAACCTGTGTCTCCACGGTCTCCATAGTCATAGAGCAGTGGCGTTACCTCTACTCCACCCAGCCGGTACATATCCTCTAATGTGTGCATCATTTTTGGAATATTGGTGCATGTGTGTCATTCGAAATCCATTTGTGCGTCATTCTGTAGGTTTTTATATTTTACTTCATAACGCTTCCAAATGTTGGAAGGGTCGCATAGAGTTGGCCATTTCCAACAGTGGCGACAATATATAGGGAGGGGGGCACAATTGATAACAATTTCAAAACGGGGGGGGGGACACTAATAACTTTCACCACTAAATCATACTACTGAAAAAAATTAAGTATATATGAATAAGATTCCAAAATATCAGTGTTTTACAACAATTCCTTTTTATTGTACCAACCTGATACTTAAATACAATATTTTATTTGGTTTTTGCCGACGTCTGATAACTAATTCAGCGACTCCAATTTTCGCAAATTCCAGTGACCAGTTGCTAAATAGGGAATTCACCATATTTTTGGCAAAATTGGATTACACCAAAATGTGACAAAAAGCAAAGGATCTAAAGATGAATAAACCCTTTAGATTCTAACTTCCATAATAACCCGTAAAATACCATAAAACAAGGGAAATACAATAAAAATAATAGGCAGTGTGGCATGTAGCCTACCCATTAACCCTTAAAATGCCAGTAATCAAGGGAAAACATGAAATGTATACTGTGAGGGATGAAGGCTGCCCATTAACTCTTAATATGCAACTAAACCAAGGCAACAACAAAAGGAATACACAATGTAATATATAGTTCTGACCATTAACCCCCCTTCACTGTTGAGCATTTCAACCCTGTGGAAAAGAAAACCGTTACCTTTTTATTTTATTATTTAATATTTTTATTGTACACTGAATATGGTCATGTTGGACATCATTGGAAAGGTCATACTCTGCCCTTTCACATGCTGCGTTCAACCATGTGCGATGCATGGGGACGGGGATCCAGTGTCTGAATGAGGTGGGGAAGATGGATGCTGATCCCTGGCGGGGGGCTCATGGGGGGCAAAGAATAGTGTATGGGAGTTTCCGCTATAATGGAATAGTTTAATGAATTTATTTCACATAATCTGGTCAACTTGCACACATATATATCACAGATCATCCCAAACAAGTCATTAATATGGGGTTCTTTTTTGGGAGGCTGAGAGCTCGATGCCACTTGATGTTTGCACCTAATTGCCTACAAGGAGATTGGGTTACCCAGAACCCTCTAGATAGACCATATATAAAGTGCTGTTAAACACAGCAGATTTAACAAATAAATGAATAAAAAAAATCATGAATCTCAACATATTCAAGTCCTTCTTTACACCGACATCAGTCAAGGCTTAATAAATAAACCAAGCAACATTTGCCAAGATTTCTTTCTCTTCTTGGGGAAAAAAGGAGTTATTAAAAGAAGAAAAAGAATTATGGAGTTGGTACGACAATGTTTTGTATATAGCATTTTTCTTCTCAAGGAACGAAATCTGTGATGGCAATAAACTGCTATATTTTAAACCTGCTCGCATTGTCAAGTAGTTCACAAAACTGGTTATTTAATTTTTAGCTAAACGATATCATATTTTACCTTATTTTAGCTTATAATTGGAAAAAACTCTGAACGAGTTTAGATTTAATTTGCAATGGGCACTAGCTAGGTGGCGGAGGGGGGTTATAATGATAAAGTGCATTTCTGTATGAAATCTAGTCCAATTTAATGAACTCTAGCGCAATATTTAAAATTCATTCGATTTGTCTTAATTAAGTTTATTCTCTACAAGCACGCAGGAGCCAACCATAGTGCTGTGAAAATAAATCAGAAGACAAACCTCCCAAGAGCGTGTTTAATTTCTGAAGCTTTGTGTTTCTTTGACGTGAAAATTAAGAATTTTATACTTCTATTTAAGTGTTTGGCTGCCCAAAAGGTGATCATTGCCCTGAGGGCAACCCTTTGGGTTCAATGTACTATGCCGAGTATGTGGAAATAGTTGCACTATGCACTGCATATACCACTATGTTTTGTCACTAAAGCATGAAGATATAACCGTGCAGGAAGGCATAAAGACCTTTCAAAAACTCTTTTACATGTTTCTAGACAGGTGGATTGTACAGAGTTGGAGAATTAAGTATATAAAGAGGTGGATTGGGGTGACAATCAGTGAGGGTCATAAGATAGTGGTATAGCTAGTGGTAGCCTATAAATGTGTCAGGTTCCTGAATCGTGCCTGGGCAGACCCCCTTCAAGTCCTGTTCATTTCTGTGCTGAGATCCAGCACCAGTTATGTCGCACAAACAGTTAAAACACACACACGTCATGTGACTTACCTGAAATAAAGTATCACACCTCCTGCTCCTCCGTTCTCCAGCATTGTCAAACTACCGCCAGTGAGAGAGGACCTATACTGTGGCTCTCTTGTGATTTCCAGAACCCCAAATCCTGCCAATGTTACCAGCCTTTCCTGTGTCTCCTTACCCCCCCAGTATCCAGTGTGTGTCCAAGAACCCATTGTCCTGGATTGTTTTCTGCTTCCCCTTTATCAAGCCCTCTACGTGTTCTGTCCCTCTGCTCCAAAGCAATTTTTCTGCTGCCTCCTGCAGCAACCCACCACTTACCGCAGACCCCTGTACTGGTGCATCATCACATCCTGGGCTCAGTATTCTGCCACCCCGGTACAATACCTGATAGTAAGTTACAAATGAAACAGTGACAAATTTTAATAGATTGAAATTGTACAACGCTATACAGCAAGAGTGAGCAACCTTGGGCCTTAATGTTTTGGAACTACATTTACCATGATGCTCAGTAAACCTAATGAGTGGATGAGCATGAACAGAGATGTAGTTCCAAAGCATCTCGAAGGCCATGTTTGCTTCCCCTTGCTATTCAGTGTTCTGTTATACAGGTAAAAAATAAATGTGTCATGCTTCCACGTAAACAGAGTGCCCTCTATTCTTACATTCACCATCCATTTTCGCAGGCGCTAAATCAATATATGAATTCTTAAATTTGTTACAGAAACATTGGCAAGCCGCAGTGGGAACCAAGAAAACCACCTGCCGGAAAACCAATGTGGAATTACTCATCTACTGACATATGACAAAGAACACATGAATCGTGGCTCCATCAGGGAAAACCTGCAACTATGCAGAGGTTTTTAAAATGAGAGTCACATACTGCCTGTACACAGAGAGAATGAGAAAGATTTCCATTTAAACATATCTTCTACATTCTGTGCCAGGAGAGGAAAAAGTACGAAGCAGGACTAACATTTGGGTATTATAATAAGCAACCCAGAATAGAATGCTGTTTAACAGAAAACAAGTGAATTTCTACATAGAAATGTAAAAAATTAGCACGTTAGTTAATCACCTAAAAGGTAACTTTGATAAATGAGTAACTACCTGAACTTTTTAATAACGAAAAATAAGACTGAAACAACGTTATAGCACACTCAGGCTGTCTCTGATTTTTTTTTCACTACTAATTTGTGAACCATAAACCCACTGCCAGGAACCAGTGTATTTATGGAAAGCCATTTCCATTGCAAACAGTGTAAACATTAATGTAACCTTCATATAATATATTTTAGGGACTTTAAGCTTATTGACAGAGGGGTTCCCCATGCTGGCCAAAAAGTGCTACTACATGTACAATAATACAGCAGGGGGTCCATCTGCAGCTCCAGATGCATTTTTCTTTTCAACAACTTTGCCAATTTGGTTGACGTCTACAAGAGGGCATATACTGGAGCCCAACTGCAAACAATGTAAACAAAATAAATGAAAAACCTTTGCATTGCTCCAGAATATAATAACCAGATTGAGTTTACTCGATGTTGTGGTCCTGCAGGAGTCTTTGAACATTTAGAATACTCAACCATAGTAGTGTCGGGGGTAAGGATACTTAACTAAGACCTTGTAGTCCCCATCTTGACACTTGTGCACGGGCAGTATACACTGAACGTTTATGCTCATAACTACTCTGCACAATAATTGTTTTTACTTTCATAAATGTTGCCGAAAACTTTATAAAGTGAATTGATTATTAGGTTTCTTAGGATTTTTTTTAGAATATATATATATATATATAACAGAACATTATGGTATCTAAGCCCGCAATATGCATGAATAGATATGAAAGGAAAAGCTTCACTTTTATGTGTGTTACAGTGATCCAGAAAAAAATTTGAAAACACCATTTCTATGGAGAAAAGTTACCAGGAAAGACTTAATGAGGCAGCAGTGCATTGTTTTACTTGTTAGTGTTCTCCATTTTTACCTGTTTGTTCTTCTTTACTGTGTCTTCACTAGCCCCATGACCTAGGCTTGCTGATATATATTTATTGCTCTGTCCTAACCTTGATTTCCGCTTCTATTTTGACCATTCTTGTACTGTCTAGTCTGGCCATTCTAGGAACCAATTTACTAGTCTTGTGTCATTAGATTTAGTCCCTCTACCCTGGTTGCCTTGGATCTAAAGAATATTTCCAGCATTTTGTTGAATCCAGGTTGGTCTGGAGGGGAAAGGGTTTCTATGCAGTAATATGTACCTAATAATACATTCTTATTTTTTCATAATTTAACACCTTGCTCATGGACATGGTCACGTGTACAAGAGTATATTTTTACATCAGCTGCATTTTGACATTCTTTGAAATATCATAGTTTTCTATTTCATTATTCTTCTTCAGAATATCTAGTGTCATTGTGATTAAACAAACAAAAAACCCACAGAACCAAATAAACCCTGAGATAGAATTTCAGCCAGCAGCATAAGCATGTATGGAAATATAGTCTGCTTCTAGTAATAAAAGATTTATCATCAGGAACAGGAGTTTGTGCAAACAAATAAATCCTAAAAATTGTTTCGGCTCAGTTATTTTCCCTCAATCAGTTTCTGAAAGCAGAGACTTCCCCGTGATCCAGAGGAATATTTGCTGCTCAATGTCTTCCATGTGTTTGGTTTTTTTGAACTGAACAAAACAAAAATGATGTTCTACCTTCACAAAAGGAATTAATTAAATACTTTGCCATTTTTGCCTAATTTCAAAGATAATAATCTGCACCTTTTTTAAAGTTAGATCATACAATTTTCTAGGAAGTGTCACTTTTTAGTAGCATTTTCTGTTCTGATTTGTATATATTTTTTATCTATTATACTTCCAAACACATTTTCATAATGCTAAAGTATAAATGTTTCATTATATTTCAGAAATCAATTATTTTGTAGCTGCCAACCCAACAAGTTCTAGAGCATGGATTGTCAGTGCTCCGAATGAGGATAATGAATGAAGACAAACTATACAGAGACTTTCTCGGAATATAAAAGTTGTGGAAATAATTGGCAGATTGCTCATTTTTTTCATGCAACTCACTAGCAGATTTATGACAGCATAGTCCCAACCAATAAAAATACTAATTTATGTCAAAGTATATAGCTGCTGAGTATGATTGCCAAGAACGATCATTTTTAATGATATGGAAAAGCATCACCAGTGAAATGTAATTGTTTTTCTGTCGTCATATTAACTATAACCTGAATATTTAAAAAATCAAAACAATTCAGATAGAGGAATACTATAAAGCAGTTTGTGGCTAGTAAATCTAAAAAAGAAAAAAATATTGCAAACTTTTCCCATCCTATTTAAATATGATATAGATATATAACATTAGCAATACGTGTCTACTCTATATTAGCCTGATGGTCTTGGAGATCAATGTACACTCTATAACACTCCTGTGAATGGGCACTCCAGCCATCCTAAAAGCAAAATTTAAATAACTGGTCATGTTATGCCAAGTCCCTATACTCTCCCGTCAGCTGTTTCTGGGGGCTGTGACAGCTTTTCGAGGTAAAAAACATAATATGGTTGTTCTAACTAAAGATAGTCAAGATGTATAGAACAAGTTAAAGTTTTAAGCTAGATATAAGGGGCCCATTACGCTGTTGATGGTAAAAGAGATGATAAGTGGGGGGGAATCTGCACAATCGCTTTACCTTACCGTCTCCCTTCTACTGCACCTATTTCACCAGCCGCTTTATCAGTGCCGGGCTCCAGAAGGAAGCAGAGGTGAAAAGTAATACCTGAAGCAGCACTGAACACCACCACTGGTATTAGCTCCTGGACTCCACAAAACTCCATGGAGCTCTGCATATCCAAGCCGTGAGCTTGCGCTTACGTGATCGTGCAAGGAGACATGGATCAAGCACAGAGATAGACTAAGAACTATTTCTTCCCAGCCTCCTTCTGCTCGCTGTGAGTGGAAGCAACAAATCTCACTGTCCTCTCCACTTTGGGATGAGAGGTGAGTAAGGGATATTGGGAGTTTCTATTAGTATGGTTAAGTGATTTTACAAAATAACTTAACACCGGGCTTAAGAGTCTCTATTTCTTTGAGAAATACCTTTTAACAAAACAGAAGAACCAGCTACTTTGGAATAACTCATTCTTCTAGTCCTCGGTGCAAATTAACAGCTCCTACTCAAGGTCTAGGAGACTTAAATTTACAGTAGGAATGCGCTATGACCTAGCTGTATGCAGAGTTTGCAGGGAGAGCAGAATAATGATTCAAGATGTTAAAATAACTATCGGAGTTGTGTATAATGATTCCAACAGTTACCTTAACAGATCAACTGTGGATATGGCCCAAAAGGTTTCATGAGCAATGTGGACCATTTCTCTCATTGCTTGATTTTCCTCCACCCGAACAGCCCATTCTCTGTAATAAAGAGATTGTGACTTGTGACTTTTTCCAGTATACAGTCGTAATTGGTTACAAAGAATCTGTGATGTACAACAGAAGTTGTGATCATTTGACAGGGAATTACTTCATATATGTGTTGGCAGTGGCGGCTAGTGACATTTCAATTTGGTGGGGCGCCAGACTGGAAACATGAATGTATTTACTCATTAATAGGAATATGTCTATATGGCACCACTACCTCCAAAATAAGTAGATGATCCCATATATATAGGGAATAAATAATATAGACAAATTCCTATTGATGAGGCAAATAAAACTGCCATTTTGCGGCTAAATTCGATAATTACAAGTGTAATCCAGAATTCTGGCACATGATGTATACATAAAACATTATTCCGTATAAAAAATATGAGAGTGAATTTTTTTATTATTTACTAAAAAAAAACTAACTGAACGCTAATCCTACCCATTTTACTTTAACTCTGAGTATACAAAATTTAAACGTATGAAAGAATAAAATTCCTGTTTTACTATTGCTATTTAGCACATTAAAGCAAATGAGGCTGTGTAATCTGTCATTAAGGGGTTAAGACCGGCACCAGGTATGTGAATCAGATAATCTACATTAAAGCCTCAGATGCTAGCTTCGGCCAGGTTTGTTTGACGTCCATCAGAATTCAAATAGCCAGTAGCAGGGAGCTTAAATAATAGTCGTTGTCCATGATAATAAAGCCCTCCCTTGGAGCCCTTATCACATTTCTGGGCACAGTCCAATGATCAGATTATCTTTATTATTTTACTCTGCCTAGCAATAGTTGTGGAGACAAGGACAATGCTTAATGGGATATAACACATTTTATCAATCAGGCACACGTTAAATGACCTGAAGAAAAAAATATATATATTACAGTTTTTATTACAAATATTACAAAAAAATGTTAGCGCACTACTCCATCTTCCCATATGGACGAGCCTCCTCTGTGTGTGTTCTCGCAATTTTGAATAATTCCCTATCAAGATTCACCTTCACTCATTTTTGCTGGCATGCCAGCGGAATGAGTAATAGTTTCGAGCAAAAGAGCTGTCCGAAAAGGAGAGCCCACAAGTCGCTCTAATCTGTCAGCTTTCGCGACAACCTGGCAGAGGGCCAATCGTGCAAGGCTGTGAAATGAGACTCTTTCAGCAATGCACATGGAGTAGTAAGCTGGAACTGGGTAACTAAGGTCTGCGAAATATCATTAAGAGACATCGTTCATATGAAATAAATAAAAAAAATATATAAAAGCTATAACAATATACAGGAAAAGTACTCCAATGCTCTGCCTTACTTTTCATTGTCTGGGAGAGTAATACATACAGAGGATATTACAATGATACATTAATTTGATTATTTACATAGATGATCTGCAAATCCTTATTAACATGCATATCTAATTTGAAGAAGGACAAATAAAAAGTAAAACTGTGCCAAGTACATCCAAGGACAGAAGCACATCTATATCTCTCACTACAATTCAACGCCTGGAAGTCACTTATCTTGCTCCCAGTGATTAATATTTTTGTCTAATAGAATCCCCGAGACAATAAAGCTATTCTGCAGAGTAGGATAGAAAGAGGATGTAAGAAAAAAAAAAGTAACAAGGGTGAAAGTCATTTCTTTCTGTGAGATGCATATCACTCACAAGACAAATATCATTCACAGAACAAATTTAATTTGCTTCCACAAAATGACTTGTGTCAAGATATTTTATTATTGGACCTTGCAAGTATCGACAGGCGAGTTGGTGAGAATTGTAGCTGGTTTGGTCCATTTCTATCTTTACTGCACATACAAGGGATGAGATTCAGGAGTAAATCTATTGCGATTGCAGTTGCAATATCCTCATTATTCATTTAGAGGAAAAATACACCATAATCCACTTTTCACAGGCAAAATAATCCTACTTTTTTATGTAATAAAGTTTTTACCGCTGTCACCACAAAACAACTAATCCATGCCCTAGTAATCTCCCGATTTGACTATTGCAATAATCTCTTATCCGGCCTCCCCCTCTCTCTCCTCTCCCCCCTACAATCCATCCTGAACGCCTCCGCCAGGCTAATCCACCTCACCTGCCGTTCTGTCTCTGCCGCTCCCCTCTGCGAGTCCCTTCACCGACAATCCATCCACTGCAGAATTAAGTTCAAAATCCTTACCCTGACCTACAAAACCCTCACTAACTCAGCTCCCCACTACCTGTCCTCGCTAATCACCAAATACACCCCAGCCCGCTCCTTAAGGTCAAACAGCGACCTGCGCCTAGAGTCTCCCTGCATCACCTCTTTCCATGATAGACTGCAGGACTTCTCACGCGCAGCCCCCATTCTCTGGAACACTCTCCCTTGTACGGTAACGCTCCCTTAAAACGTTCCTATTTGGAGAAGCCTACCACCCAGCTCACGGACGCAACCATCAATCACTCTCATCTTGCAGTCCTCTCCTCCTGTTTCCAACCCCAACCCTTCTAGATTGTGAGTTCCTATGGGAATAGGGTCCTCATCTCCTCCTGTACCGTTTGTCAAATGTTGTTCAATGTATTGTAACCCTGTCTATTCTGTGCCTATTGTACAGCGCTGCGGAATATGCTGGCGCTTTATAAATAAAGAATAATAGTAATAATAATATTTTATTTGCATTTATATCACATCATGTAAGTAAAGATAAAGATGATATACTTTTTGTTTTCAATACAAAAATGTCAAACTAATTACAGACATTGAGGTTTTTTGGCTTTAAAGGGGCATAGTATCGGAGTTTTAAAGTCTATTAAGTAACGGATTCCTGGGCTGGTCACACAAAGAAACACATTATGGCATTAGAACACAACTATGACACAAGTTAAATATCTAAAAGTTTTCTATGCAATATTCCATTTCATTGCAATATTTATTTATTTGTTTATTTGCAAAGTGTTTTACCAGGAAGGATACATTGAGATTTCTCTCGTTTTCAAGTAAGTCCTGGGTTAAAGAACATTGTATTTCTGTACCTACTGTAACAATTAAAAGTAATAAAATGCAAGATATTAAAAACACAAATATACAGATTAACACAGAAAATAAATATATAGGAAATATACTACCTATGTTACATGTTTACAGGTGCATTCTATATTGAGGTATGTTAATAGGGAGCTCTTAATGGACTTTAGACTGGGGGAAGATTTGATGGCATCTGGGAGGTAATTCCAGAATTGCGGTGCTCTGTATGAAAATGAGGATCGAGCCACTGTCTTTTTGTATTGTGGTATTGCAAGTAAGGTGCTGGTCCTGGATTGGAGGTTATAGGAAGAGGGAACTGCTGGGGGAAGCAGTCTATTCAGATAGGGTGGCAGCTTCCTAGAAAAGCTCTTAAACACTAGGTTGGAAAGGTGAAGGGTGAGTCAAAATTCCAGCGAAGGCCAGTTTAGCTCTTTTCACATGTCACAATGGTGGGTCATGTAGGTACATTGTAGCACAAAGTGGCAGAATGAGTTATACAATATAGTAAGTTTAGGAAGGTGTGTTTGTGGGGCAGCTGCATACACTACATCTCCATATTCAATAGCCGGCATAAGCAACTGTTGTAATATGATCGGATACCTAAATACCTAAAGCTAAATTCAAAATACTTCTACCAAATTGAAGATACTGGTGGTCATCAAGGATGTCAGGAACTGCAATAAAATATATTCCTAAACTATTGTTTCCCCACACCATTTACATAACTAAACTATTGAATGTGAGAATTGCCAGGCAGACTTTTTGTGAGCACTACAGATTATGCACTAAGGAAGGGGTTCCATTTGGCAGAAAATGCTGTGTGAAGCAGGAATTTCTTCCCTCCTAACACACGTAATCAGATAACCAGGATTTTGAATTTCCCGGCTGCTGGTAACCAAACTGGTGCATACTGACATCCTCCTCTCTGACTGTCAGAGATGACAAGGTTTATCTTATCCTTATGCTTGTCCTATGCAACACAAGTTGAATAGGTACACATTTCTTTGTATAGTGCCCCTTTAAGTCTGTTACTTTTTCAGTCAGTTACAGAATGCTATTTTTTCACGGTAAAATAAAACCTTGTTTGAAGAAGGCTAAACTATTGAATGTGAGAATTGCCAGGCAGACTTTTTGTGAGCACTACAGATTATGCACCCCCCCCCCATGATATGGACACATGTATGCAAATTATAGCTCTTTAATGTATTCTACTGCAATAATACAATTTCTAAGACACATATACTGTATAATCATTCTTCCATTGACATTTCACAGATGACCCCTCAGCATTGTTTGAAATTTCATTATGTTGATGCCTTCCATTCAAAAATGACCTGTGGCAACTATGACTCTTTATCATAAGTTTCATTATGTATTGTATTAAATAATCTTAACTAATGTTTCTTTTTGGACATGCCGCTGACGTTTACTGCGGTTGCAACAACAGCGATATTCAGGTGTTAACAAAAATGGTTGAAAAAAACAAAACAGCAATTGGTGAATAACCCCATTCATTTCCCATGCTTTTTGTCTTCATGTTTGAAAAAAGAATCTAATGTTGAATTCACTGTATCAAAGATAGGTCACTTTTATTATTTATTTATAAAGCTCTTACATCTTCTATAGAGCTGGAATTCAATTTGTTCAATAGAGACATTAGTATAATACTTTGAGACAAGATTAAACATTACTAACATACAGGAGGAATTGCGGACCATATTCCCATGTGAATTTACAGTCTAGATGGGTGGAGGGTTGAGAAAAAGGAGGCGAGGACTACGAGGGATGAGAAGTTATTATTTATAAAGCACAAGTATATTCCGCAGCGCTGAACAATGGGCACAATATAGACAGGGTTACAATACGTTGAACAACATTTTGACATACCAGTACTGGAGGAAACGAAGGCCCTATTCCTGTGGGAATTTACAATCTAGAAGGGTTGGGGGTGGAAACAGGAGGAGAGGACTGCAAGGTGAGAGCGATGGACTGGTGAAGATCTTAATACAGAGTGGAATTATGGCAGCTATTGGGTAACCGCAATGTATGAGATAGTGGGCTGGATGGTAGGATTCTCTGAACAGAAATGTCTTTAGGAAGCATTTGAAGGCAGGCATTTCAGAGGAAGTCAGGCAGCAAGAGGAAGTGGCTTCCAAAGGTTGGAAGCCGCAAGTGAGAAGTCCAGTGCGCGCAACAGCATGTGGCCGGCCCCTGTCACAGCGTCACATCAGTACAGGCGCACCTAGTGCGCTCGTCTGACATCGGCCTTAATTTGTAAAGCAGAAGATGCCTCAACATAAAGTCCATATATGAGAGCGGAAGGGTGGCAAGGCAGGCGTAGATACCGGGCTGCTTACAAAACACATTGCTGAAAGCCACATGCTATGCACTCAAATGTCCACTTACTAATAATTTGCACAATATAAATGTTCTGGCAATATCTTGAAATTAAAATATTTCGTTTTATACCATGCGAGTTACCAGATCTACCCAAACAGGTCCCAGAACGCAGACTAACAAAAACCAAAAGGTTCTAGATCCTGTTCTCCCAGGATCCCCCACAAATCCAGCAATGAGAATAGGGTAGGTGCCGCTCACGCCTTGGATGTGTACTGTTAACAATTCCAGAATCGACCCTTTTTTGCATGCTCAGGAGGCAATTACCCACAGTATCTTGGGAGGCTTGGTGAGCTGCTGTCATTTCTCAAGATCCTGTGGTTTGCTAAGCATAAACATCCCGATACAATGGTAAACTGCCATGTGTACTAATGGACATGGACCATGTTAGATTAATGGAATGTGATCCGTGACCTTTATTCAGAAATATCTGCCTCTACGATTGTTAAATGAGCAGGTGCATATATAAAAAGCAAGATTTATGGTTTCTCAAGCACCTTTCATCCTTTTTTCCTACTGAAGTAAGGAGTGTCATATCACTATCACTAATACTGACTATGATAAACCAGCTCTGTCTCCTGTCCTTTCCTTCAACCTTTCAATTCAATTTATGTCCATGCTTGGATTACCGAGAAAATATCATTAACTCTGAGCAATGCCATGACAGGAAGACTATCATAAACAAGGTTGCACAATATTTTATTCTTTTTCATTCAAAAAGCCATCGTTCTACAGGAGCCGTGGAGCAATGCAAAACACCTTTATCTTTGCTGTTTTGCTGTAAGCGAGCTATGCTTCCAGATTTATTCATGTATATTGCGATGAATCTGTGTCTGAACATGGAATGTACATAGATTGTAAACACAGTAAATCGGAATGCGAGAGTGATCTGTCCTACAGTGCAAGGGCGTATTCTTGCATAAACAGCCAGGGCAGCAGACTGGAGGGGGGTGGGCATCATTTTATACCTAATGCCCTTTCATATAGAGGTTAAATATATTTCAGGCATGCAGGTGTATTCTAGAGCTGGAAAGAAATAAAGCTCCCTGCAAGAGGCCAGCAACCTTGACCTGTCAGATGTTTTAGAACTAAATCTCCCATGATAAACAGCCACTCTGTAGATCGGTTAATTAAGCCTCATGGGAAATGTAGTTCCAAAACATCTGGAGGGCCACGACTGCTGACCCCTGCTCTAAACTAAAAACTATATATTTCACTTATACTTACTTGCACTAGTGCTAAATTACATTTGTATTGGCATAAAAGCCCCCAATAGGCTGTGAATAATTATCTTAAAAGGACATGCATGCTTTGTTGGTGTGCTTTTAAAAAAGTGCAATGACTTTTGAATGAGCCAGTAGTGTCATTCGGCAGGCATAAAAAGCAAGTAAATATCAGATTTAGCATAGCACGATGACGTCAGTCGTCAGGGGGAGTTCTTGGAGGCTTGGCTGACATCCAAGATGTCGGCCAGCTCCGGGAGAGGATCACGATCCGGCGCTTTTCGGCGCCGAATCGTGATCCGGCTCCCCAGGGGTTAATGTCAGCCACCGTTTGGAAGGGCAGGCTGTGCCCTTCCAAACAATGCCTGCCTTAATCCGGTGGCCCCCTGGCGATCGGGAGGGAGAGAGGTCCGAAGGACCTCACCCCCTCCCTTTCAGGCGCCTCCTCCACACACGCGGGGGGCGCCTGAATTAGATGTAATCGCGCCGCCGCGATGACATCAAATGTCCCCGCCGGGGTCCCGGAGTGCCGAGCTGACGTCCAAGATGTCAGCCCGCACCGGGGGGCCAGCAATCGGCCAGAATCCCGGCTGATTGCTGCCTCCTGTGCTAGGACGCGCTCAGCACGTCCGTAGCACAGGAGGTGCACTTGGCAGGATGCGCTGAGCGCGTCCCTAGCAGCCAAGTGGTTAACACAGAAAATAAATATGTAAGAAATATATTCTCTGTTACATGTGTTGTCCCTTAGGATCCTTGAAATGGTCCTTGATAATTATCCCTAATCCTGGTGACTGGGTGGACAGGTTAGCATAGAAAGCCCTGTATGAGGACCATAATGGAGCAGTAAAAGAGTAAAGATGGAGGGAGTGCAATGAACAGAGCAGCTTCTTGGTATTACTGTCCCTTAGGATCCTTGAGTGGTCCTAGGTGGTTACCCCTATTAGAAATGACCAGAGGTGGACAGATATATGAGTAACGTCCCTATAAGTAGTCTGCACATTCAAGTGAAGGTCACTATTGATGTTGCCAGTCAGTGTAGACCTGGTCAGGCCTCATAGTAATGTTTTAGCACAATGGTGCCATTAAAGAGGAGGCTATACCATATTCAAATCAGCCTGCATCCACCCATATAGGCAGCCGGAACTGAAATGCCAAGGAGGTCTCCTCTGCACAAATTAACAGCAACTCCCGACTACAGTTTCGGCCTACTTGGGCTTCGTTAGGAGTGTATAGCCAATACCTCTCTAGGCATCGAACAGGCTGGGCACCTTGTCAATATTAACTGTCATTTAGCTACATGGCATTCATCTTTATCTTCCCATACATCTAAACAGGAAAACATAGTATAAGAATAGGCAGGCCTCAAGTACCCATCTGATAAATAGTAGAAAAGTCAAATCTTTATTTCGACCGCCTCCTTTTGAAGATGCCCAATTAGCTCAAATTACACTTTCTGTTCAGCTCAGCATTTTCCTAAATGAAAATATGACATTGTCAATTCCTTGTGTCAGAGTCAAAGATATTAATAAATAATAATTAAGATACTAATACGCCAGTATAGAGGCAGAAGGGGGAACAAACTTGGGATAGATCTTGCAAGAGCAGAATAATCCATCTAAAAGCAACTGCTGTATGACCAAGCGTAATGAAATCCTGAGCAGCATTTTGAAAAGCATTGGCCGATTCAAATGAAATTTATGGTGTTGCTCTGGTCTCAATGCCTTGCAGAGTTTTATAGTAGTTTAAGTACTTTCACTTCTCAAATTATCTCGAGTAATCTTTTTTCATCCACTAAGAGAAGATGAAAACAGCTGAATAATCAATATCATGAACTACTACAGATGGGACATTATATACAGACCACTAGTAGTTAATTGAATAACATTTTATATAGTTAGATGGTCTAATGGCTGGTACAGCTATAAAGTCTGAAACATATACTGATAGCAGTGGTTTTTCCAAAGTCTTGTTCCGTTAAAGGGAGAAATAAGATTGTCTAAGTTTTCATATACAAAGTAAAACCTAGTAGATACAGTGTTTTATCCTGGTGGAATGTTATTAATATAAAATTTTAGTCATTATCTTAGTACTGCCAAATTCCGTAAAGTCTCAGAGAAAGTGTAATTTTAGTAAATTAATTGAAGAAACAGTTGAGAAACCCCTGCTCACAAGCATACCATTAACCCCTTACTGCCAAGATAGAGACTAGACTATCTGCAAGGTACCTATTACTGCCGGAATACAGGGCTAGATTACTTACTGGACACTAACTGCAGAGTTCGGATATGGAAGTGTTAACGTCAGGATCAGTGACTTTAACCCCCCTGACGGTTTTCCCGAGTGTGGCTCGGGGTTAACTTTCAGTGCTGAAAGTGGTGACCCCGAGCTACACTCGGGCTGCATACACTACCTGTCCCTGCGCTCCCTCGCTGGCCACAGCAGTATCCTCTGGAGATCGCAACCTCATACTTCCGGATTCCCTTCTCGCGAGAAGAGAACCAGGAAGTATGAGGGTTGCGATATATATATATTATATATATATATAATTCTTTATTTTGTAGAGTTTGCACAAATAGACAAAAAAATGTATTCAGCGGTAGTAAGTAGTCACGCAGGGCCACAGTAAGTCATCAATGGTGACACATAAAAGTACAACAAAAGTCTTCTTATAAATAAATAACACTCCTGAAAGGACATACATATATCAAGTCCAATATGTTTTTAACATTTGTTTGTGTTTTTTCAAACGGTCCGGTTTCAATGTATATTAAGTAATACAGTAAAAGTTAAGTTTTAACCAGACAGGAAGCAAGACTGCCTCAGTGCACTGTGTTTTCATATGAAATTATTCACAATTCTGGGTTACCCTCACTTGCCATTGGAGAAGATACAGTGTTATCCACTCAGTAAAATATAACACAGTTGATGTCTTGTGATTTTTATGCTGAAACTTTGGTTTATCTACCACATATACGTATCTAGCTATACAAGAACTAAGGGTTTAAGACCATGACTAAATGCAGGACAGATGAAGAGCAAGGTTGAAGAGGTGGAATCCAAATCAGTACAGATTGAGCACCCTTTATCTTACCCAGGACATACAGTTGTGTTCAAAATTATTCAACCCCCACTGAATTGAGTGTTTTGGCCAGTTTGACATTGATTTTGATCATTCAGTCATATTGCTTACAATTAAATCAAAGAGGCACGTGTAGGTCAGACAAATATAACATAACATTTATAATGAAATAACCACAAATGTCTTTTCTGTGCTCACATCATTATCAGTTTTATTCAACCCCCAAGTGACATTAAATTTTAGTACTTAGTACAACATCCTTTTACAGTTATAACAGCTTTTAAACGTGAAGCATAGCTTGACTCAAGTGTCTTACAGCGATCTACGGGTATCTTCGCCCATTCGTCATGGGCAAAAGCCTCCAGTTCAGTCACATTCTTAGGCTTGCGCACTGCAACTGCTTTCTTTAAGTCCCACCAGAGGTTCTCAATCGGATTTAAGTCAGGTGACTGCGATGGCCACTCCAAAATGTTCCAGCCTTTAATCTGCAACCATGCTCTAGTGGACTTGGAGGTATGCTTGGGATCATTGTCCTGTTGAAAGGTCCAACGTCTCCCAAGCCTCAGGTTTGTGACGGACTGCATCACATTGTCATCCAATATCTCCTGGTACTGAAGAGAATTCATGGTACCTTGCACACGCTGAAGCTTCCCTATACCTGCAGAAGCAAAACAGCCCCAAAGCATGATTGACCCCCCGCCATGCTTCACAGTAGGCAAGGTGTTCTTTTCTTCATAGGCCTTGTTCTTCCTCCTCCAAACATAGCGTTAATTCATGGGCCCAAACAGTTCTAATTTTGTTTCATCAGTCCACAGAACACTATCCCAAAACCTCTGTGGTTTGTCCACATGACTTTTGGCATACTGCAGTCGACTCTTCTTATTCTTTGGAGACAGCAAGGGGGTGCGCCTGGGAGTTCTGGCATGGAGGCCTTCATTACGCAGTGTGCGCCGTATTGTCTGAGCTGAAACTTCAGTACCCATATCTGACAAATCTTTTCTCAGTTCCTCAGCAGTCACACGGGACTTTTCTCCACTCTACGCTTCAGGTAGCGCACAGCAGTCGAAGTCAGCATCTTCTTTCTGCCACGACCAGGTAGCATTTCAACAGTGCCCTTTGCCTTGAATTTGCAAATGATGCTTCCTATGGTCTCTCTTGGTATGTTTAACATCTTTGCAATCTTCTTATAGCCATTGCCCTTCCTGTGAAGAGTAATCACCTCTTCTCTTGTCTTCCTGGACCATTCTCTTGACTTCACCATGTTTGTAACCACACTAGTAATGTCTAGAAGGAGCTGAGTATCACATTTTAAAGCTGCCTAATTGGTGCTTATTATGCTTTATTGCTGCTCCGTGACATCCACAGGTGTTTTCAATACCTGATTGAAAACACTTGAATGAACCTCTGTTCTTCAGAGTGGTAGTCTTTAAGGGGTTGAATAATTGTGTCAATGAAGAATTCACAAAAGAAACATTTACTACTGTATTACAAAACCAATTGATGTCATTTTAGTTGCATATGGTTCTTTAAAAAGTCCTTGTAGGATTTCATTCTGAATACAATTACAAATGTACACTAAATTCCCTAAAACCCTTTACAGCATTGGGGGTTGAATAATTTTGAACACAACTGTATTTGAAAATGAGAGAAATCTCAATATATCCTTCCTGGTAAAATTCTTTATAAACAAATAAATCCGGAATTCTAAATGCTGGAAGACTTAAAAAACTGACATTTTTGGAGAAATCCAATTTTAGGAATTCCGAATTAGGGGAATACTGAACGAGTGCTGTTGCATGGGAACGCAGCTCCCGAATGCAGCCTCATTGTGTGACATGTTGATCACAATCACGCTGACTCTGAACAGGATGTCCTTGGAGTAACCCCTCACAGTGCTCCCAACATGTCTACACACTGCTGCAGAAAGGGCCTGCGGCTCTCCCACCACATCGGATTTTCCTGGATTCTGAAATCATTTTGGATAAGGGGTGCTTCAACTGTAGTATGTCTGGTGCACTGTGCAGAATTCATTTGACACTTGGCAGATGGTGAGCAATAATTTAAGATGGTAGCTGGGGTAGACAGAAAAATGTAGTTATCTGTAAATGTCTGGTTTAAAATTTTTTTTTAGCTTCCAGTCCATGGACCATGAGTTGTCTCACAGACTGACTGGATTGCTGTCTTGTAGGATAAGGAAAGTCAAACACAGTGTGGCTAACATTTGTCAAACACAGTGTGGCTAACACTTACCAAACGCCGGGTCAGCACCGGGGTGGTCCACCGTCTGGGATCTGCAGTCCACCAATAGTGTACACCAAAAATGAGCAGGCCACACCAGGATCTTGACCATATAAAAATATTTATTGTGGAGCGGCCACAAGGGTAGCACAATAAATATTTTTATATGGTTAAGGCTAGGGTCAGACAAACGTGATTTCTATGGACTGTACGTCCGTGCACACGGACGTACGTCAGTACGGAAGACGCAGTAGTGGCCACACAGTCCGTTTATTCACTGACATATATTTTGACGGATGTAGCAGGAAAAATAAATTAAAAAGCAAAACCATTTTGTCCGTGAAAAATGCTGGACGTATAAATGCAGTCCGTCAGACCACGTTCCATCACTCACACACAAAGCTATGCAGACGTTGCGGACGCAGCGCACTTTGTGCGGCCGTTCTAGGGGTTGTACGTTCTTGCCTGCCTTGCGTCCGTGGGTTGCGGCCGATGTGCGTCCGCAGTTCAGTGCGGACGTACTTTGTGTGTCGGGCTCCGATGGACTTTCTTTCATGCTATCACGGACGTAATTTTAGGCACCATCACAGACGTGAACACTACGCTCGTCTGACCCCAGCCTAAGCTCCTGGTATGGCCTGCTGATTTTTGGTGTCTTGTAGAACAGCTCTCTGCTTGCAGTGATTCCCCCCCCCCCATGGCATGCCGCAGTCACATGGTGGACCTTGAAATCTTTTAAAGGAAAACTACTCCCTAAGTTAGTGAAAAGCACTGATCTACATAAAGGGAGTGCTTCCCTTTCAGTTGGGCAAATATTTTTTTGCCCATAATAGCACTGTAAAAGCAACCCTGCAATTATTGCTTGTATTTTTTGTTCCTTTTTACAAATTCTAAAAATATACGTTCAAACCTGTACAAAGTAGAAACACGAGTTTAGTTTTTTTCTATTACGCATTTAGAGTTCTTTGTTAGAAATAAGAGATTTAGTTTTGCTGTCGGGACCTAAAATAAAATGAATAAAAATAAGATTTCATTCTCAAATGGTTAGAAGGCCAATTACACCATTACGGGTGATGCTGTGATTTCCAGTAGCTTAAATATTGCTACGGCATATTGAAACCATGCATCACTTTTGTTATTAAATATTTATATATATATTTTTATATTTAATTATTTTGCAAAGCTCCTGACTTCATATAAACACGGTGTAATTTCGCATGAAATAGTGACGATGGAAGGGTCGGCTCATTGAGAGGTTAAGGGGCAGAAAATACAGGCTTTTGTGTCCGAAGTCGGAAAGTCAGTTTTTGCTACTGAACTGAACAGCGATTTCAGGCATTTCCTGCACAAAGAATTATTTGTTTTATTAAAGTGTATTCTGTTTTATTATTAACACATTATTTCTAGAAAAAACAGCCACTACACCTTATGTATTAGTTTTTATCTTTCTACTTTTATTTCTAATACAGATTGTGGTAAATACTTAGGACTCTATTACATTCTCCGCGCAAACGTTAATGCTTGCGCAAAAACGCATTAACGCGAGGGGCAAAACCCTTTGCGCTGAACATCGTATTACAACGTCCGTGCAAAAAATGTGCGTTAACGTCTACATCTAACGCGGGTGAACCTGCGCGAGCCCTTTGCGAGCGTACCGAACTGCGCGCATCCTATACTCAACATTGTGAGCGCAAATGCGTTTGTGTGCTGGTACGCGGATGGTATTACAATCAATGGCAAATTTTAACGGACAATTTAACGGACAATAATTTTAATGTCTTTTAAAAGCTGGTGTTAATGGCTAAAAGCTTTTTAAAAAGCTTAAAAAATCCTAAAAAAATCTAAAAATAAAGAGACTCTTTACTACAGAATATTATAAGCAATGGTTTATTAGATATTGAATTAAAATGGAAATATTTTTAACATGGAAGACTATGGGATAAACCATTCTTCTTGCTAAAACATCAGGCAGACGAGGCCCTCTAATCAGGCACTGTAGAGGGCAGCCCGCCAGAGCCTCCCTCCCAAGGACCCCTTGAGGAGCATGCGGCCGCAGGATGACAGAGCTGCGACTGTGCGGGCTGGCCAGCGGGGTGCATGTGGCAGAGAGGTGGCGCAGGGACTCCAGGGAGGGAGCCACGGCAGACCCCCCTTCCGCCCAATCAGGATCCAGGGAGCCCCCACTGACCACCAGGGTAAGGTAAGGCGACACTTTTTAAAAAAAATAAAATCTGAGGACATTTTTAAATGTCCCCAGCAACATAAAATAAAACTTTTTTTCTTTTTTCTTTCTAATACTCACCTGATTCCTGGATCCACAAACTGTAGAGGTGCTGCCCGGCAGTGTGCGGAATCATATGCTGCATTAATTATACTGTAAGGCTGGGTTCACACCTGCGGTTTTTTACGCGCGCAATACGTGTGGTTTTTAATGCGCGTATCGCGCAAACGTAAAAAACATGCGAACGCGCATTGCAGCGCGTTCACGGCCATAGACTGCAGAGTGAACGCGCTGCAATACGCCCCAAAGAAGCTCCTGTACTTCTTTGGGCGTAGGACGTTTTACAGCACGTTCCTGCGCACTGTAAAACACCCAGGTATGAACGGGTCCCATAGCAAATAATGGGATTTCCCTGTTTATGCGTTTTACAGCGTGCAGGAACGCGCTGTAAAATGCTTAGGTGTGAACCGGGCCTTAAGGTGCTGCTCGGCAGTGTGAGGATCCATATGCTGCATTAATTCTTCTTCTTACAAATTTGGTTACTTAACCTGTTTGCGTTTGGATTGTAATATTGTGACTAGGGATGAGCCGAACACTCCCCGAGTTTGGTTCGAGCCCGAACCCGAACTTCCCATTTGTTCGGGACCGAACCCGAACCCGAACCCCCATGCAAGTCAATGGGGCTGAAAATTCGTTTTTTTCAGAGTGCCCTCCAAGAGGGCATATATGCTACATATTTGCCATAAAAGGTGTATGGGGGTCCGGGTAGTGCCCTGGGGGACAGGAAACAAGGACAAAAAGTTTTAAAAAAAACGTTTTTAAAGGGACAGTGAGTTTTCCATGAAATAAGGGTTAAAAATAAAAATGAAAAATTCCTTCAATTATCGTGCCTAGGAGGTCCCCATAACCTGCCCGTGAAGTGGTGGATTTCTAGGATGTGCAGAAACACTTAAAAACAAATAAATTACGTTTCATATGACGGTAAATGCTTTTCCTTTAATCTATCCATAAACAACTGCTTGGGGCGGCAGCCTGTATGAAAAGACATTTTAGGACGCGCAGAAAAAGTTTAGTGGTTTTTTGGGCTAAATTATTGTGAAACTTATGCAGGCTTTGGATGAAAGTAACAATAGGTGCTTTAAAATTGGGCATTTAGCGTCGGCAACAGTGCCGTCACACCGTAACCCCTCTGAGGATATGAATCTGATACAGGCGTCAATGGCAGTGCACCCAGATATTATGCCTTTAGTGCCAGGCATGCAAGTATTATCATACAGTAACCCCTCTGTGGTATTGTGGAAGAGTGCAGGGGTGGACCATGCGGTCCTATATTGAAAAGTGTTTTTTTTATCTGTTAATGGGCGTCAGTGCACCCAGATATTGTGCCTTTAAAGCCAGGCCATCAAGTATCATCATACAGTAACCCCTCTGTGGTATTGTGGAAGAGTGCAGGGTTGGACCATGTGGTCCTTTATTGAAAAGTTTTTGATCTGGTAATGGGCGTCAGTGCACCCAGATATTGTGCCTTTGGTGCCAGGCCAGCAAGTATCATCATACAGTAACCCCTCTGTGGTATTGTGGAAGAGTGCAGGGGTGGACCATGTGGTCCTATATTGAAAAGATATGCATCTGGTTAAGGCGTCAGTGCACCCAGATATTGTGCCTTTGGTGCCAGGCCAGCAAGTATCATCATACAGTAACCCCTCTGTGGTATTGTGGAAGAGTGCAGGGGTGGACCATGTGTGGTCCTATATTGAAAAGATATGCATCTGGTTAAGACGTCAGTGCACCCAGATATTGTGTCTTTCATGGCAGCAAGTGCCTTCACACCGTAACCCTTTTGTGGTATTGTGGAAGAGTTCAGTGCTGGAGGTTTTGTGAATGCAGAAGAGGACATCCCCTATCTATTCCATTACTTCAGCATCAGGGGATCGATAGCTGCTGATCCTGGACTGATTCATTTTTATAAATGTCAGCCGGTCTACAGAGTCGGTGGACAGACGCACTCTTTTGTCTGTGACAAAACCTCCAGCGGCACTGAACGTCCTTTCGGAAAGCACGCTAGATGAAGGGCAACCTAGTAGCTGCATAGCATAGTGGCTAAGTTCTGGCCAGTGATCCAATCTCAACACCCAGTAAGCCAGTGGATCATCTGCTGGACAGGTATCCAGGTCTGCCCTTGCCCCTAGGTAGTCCTGCACCATATGGTGAAGACGCTGGCAATGGTTGCCTACATTTGACGTCCCTGGGCATCGAGGACTAAAAAAATGTAAAAATGCATCAGTCAAGCGGCCCTGGCCTTCACCGCTATTCCTCTGATCACCTGCAGCCTCAGAAGCACGTGTGTCAGCACTTGGTAATCTAACAGTGCCTGGAAAGGTGTTACACAAGTTTCACTTTAGAGCTTCCTCAAGTTTTGTCATCCTGTGCTCCCTCTGTGCGGGCAGGATGAGCTCTGCAACTTTCCCCTTGTATCGTGGATCAAGAAGGGTTGCCAACCAGTAATGATCCCTCTCCTTGATAGCACGAATCCTGGGGTCCTTTAGCAGGCTTTGCATCATTAGGAGCCCATGCAGCGTAGGTTGGAGGTGGCATTAGCTGCCGAGTCTTCCTGGTCAATGAGGATGACCTTATCGTGCACTTCCTCCTCCCAGCCACGCACAAGCCCTTCTGTTTCTGGGCACACAAAACCCTGCCTTGAGGAATCCCCACCTTCAATGCCCCCACTACTTAAATAGTCCTCCTCCTCCTCATCCTCCTCCTGTCTGATCTGAGTAGGACCCGCTGGAATGCTGTCTGCGGAAAGACTGGGGCCTTGAGAGCTAGGGAAGGCCTCCTCTTCCTCCCGCTGCTCTGCCTCTAGAGCCACATCTACAATTCCCTGCAGAGTGTGCTCCAGCAGGAATACTAAAGGAATTGTGTCACTGATGCATGCACTGTCCCTGCTCACCATCCTCGTTGCCTCCTCAAATGGTGACAGTACAGTGCATGCATCCTTGATCATCAGCCACTGCCTGGGGGAAAAAAAACAAGTTGACCTGAACCTGTCCATGTGCCATACTCACACAGGTACTCGTTGATGGCACTCTGCTGCTTGTGCAGACGCTGCAGCATTGCTAATGTCAAATTTTACCTGGTGGGCATGTCACAGATCAGACGGTTTGTGGGAAGGTGGAATTCTCTTTGAATTTCTGCCAGGCGAATGCTTGCTGGGAATGACTGTCTGAAGTGGCTGCAGACATTTCTGGCCTGGATGAGAAGCTCTGGCAGCCCTGGGTACTTGGTTAGGAAACGCTGTACCACCAGATTTAGGATGTGTGCTAGGCATGGTACATGCGTCAATTTACCCTTGCGTAGGGCGGAGAGAAGGTTGCTGCCATTATCGCAGACGATCATTCCCAGCTCAAGCTGGCGTGGTGTTAACCATCTCTGCACCTGCCCCTGCAGAGCTGACAAAATTTCTGACCCGGTGTGGCTCCTGTCCCCTAAACAAACCAGCTCAAGCACAGTATGGCATCTTTTTGCATGAGCCATTGCGTAGACCCGGTCAGGCGTCGGTTTAACTGCCACTTCGCCAGAGACAGAGAAGGAGGAGGAGGAGGAAGAGGTAGTGGAGCAGACAGACCTCATACAAGCAGCTTTCTGGAGGTGTGGTGGATGAACAAGCTCCAGCACAGAGCCCCGTCTTGGATCCCTCCCAGCTGCAATCAGAGTTACCCAGTGTGCTGTGAAGGAAATGTAACGACCCTGTCCCTGCTTGCTGGACCACGTGTCTAAAGTGACATGCACCTTGCTGCTGACTGCCTTTCCCAATGACTGGATAACATTGTCTTCCACGTGCTGGTATAGTGCTGTAATGGCCTTGCGTGAAAAGTAATGGCGTTTTGGAACCTGCCACTGTGGTACAGCGCATTCAGCAAATTCACGGAAGGGAGCAGAGTCCACCAGCTGGAAAGGCAGCAGCTGCAATGCGAGTAATTTTGCTAAGCTGGCATTTAGACGCTGTGCTTGGGGATGGTTGGGACTATATTTTTTATTTCGCTGCAGCAGCTGCGGCAATGTAATCTGACTGTGTAAATCTTCAGCTACTGGGATGATGTCACATTGTGAGGAAGGACCTGCTGGTACATCCATTACTGTAGCATCATCCCTTTCGGTGGAGGTTGTAGGCAATTGCATGGCAGGACATACAGTGTGGGTAGAGACAGATGAGGAGGTGGAGGACCTACGCAAAGTTTTGCCCCAACGGGATGTGTGGCACTTGTTCATATGTCGCCTCAAGCACGTGGTACCCAAGTGTCCGGTGTTTATCCCACGCTTCAGCCTCCTCTGACATAGATTACAAATAGCAACGGTGGGGTCTGCTGCACATTTCTTAAAGAACTCCCAGACAGCAGAGTTCCTGCATGTGTTCAGCTCTGACATGTGATGCCTTGGACTGGCTAGTGCTACGGTTGGTCACAGAGGATGTTGTGCCTCGTGTTTGCTGTGCCTCCTCCTCCTCCCCCTCCTCCTCACTTGATTCCTCAGTTCGATCTGGCACCCAGGTGGAGTCAGTGACCTCATCACCATCAATGTCATCTTCACCCCCTATCTCCTCGTCACTGGAGCCAACTTGGCAGTATGCTGCAGCTGCTGGGGCAACATGAGTGCCAGTTATTTGTGTGTCATCACTGGCACCCCCTTCCTCTAGGTTGATTATACTCCCTTGCTCAACCTCAGAGATTGAATCAGAGCACTGTACTTGCTGCGCATCCTCAAGCAGCATGTCACTCTCATTGTAGTCAAACAATTCAGCTGACTCCTCCGTGTGTGATAGCGAGGCTACGGCAGGAGTAGCTGTGGACATGGAGGCTGCATTAGATGCTTTGGCAGCTGCGGTGGACTGTAAAGCACTAGAAGCCTGGCTGGCAGAGGACTCGGAGGATGAGGATGGCCTGGTTAGCCAATCCACCAAGTCCTCTGTATGTTGCTGTTGCTTAAGACGGCCAGCACCAGTTAGAAAGGACAAGCGTGCCCCTGCAGAGGATGCACCACGTCCACCATGACCAGAGACACAGCCTCCCGACACAGGGGCTGCTTGCCCTCTTATCTGTGGCTGGGAGCGTCTGCCTGTCCTTTTTGTTCTTTCAGACATGGTGAGTGATTTATAGATTAATATATACAGAACTCTGATTCAACTCTGGTATAAAGATTTAAATAACTCTGGTATAACTCAGTGAGAGACACTGATAGCTGGCAGCCAGTGACAAGAGACAGATCACCTTAATTCACAAATGTTTTAAATAAATTAGTGAGCCCCAAAATACAGCGTGGTACTGTATGTATGACGAGACACAGATCACCTTAATTCCCAAGTGTTTTAAAGAAATTAGTGAGCCCCAAAATACAGCGTGGTACTGTTTGTATGACGAGACACAGATCACCTTAATTCCCAAGTGTTTTAAAGAAATTAGTGAGCCCCAAAAAAAATTGCTGGCTGTGTGACGAGACACAGAAGATCACCTTAATTCCCAAGTGTTTTAAAGAAATTAGTGAGCCCCAAAATATAGCGTGGTACTTTTTGCATGACGAGACACAGATCACCTTAATTCCCAAGTGTTTTAAAGAAATTAGTGAGCCCCAAAAATAATTGCTGGCTGTGTGACGAGACCCAGAAGATCACCTAAATTCACAAATGTTTTCAAGGAAGTTGTAAACCCCAAATAAAATTGCTGGCACAGTGACAAGACTAGGGATGAGCCAAACACTCCCCGAGTTCGGTTGGAGCCTGAACCCGAACTTCCCATTTGTTCAGGACCGAACCCGAACCCGAACCCCCATGCAAGTCAATGGGGCTGAAAATTCGTTTTTTTTCAGAGTGCCCTCCAAGAGGGCATATATGCTACATATTTGCCATAAAAGGTGTATGGAGGTCCGGGTAGTGCCCTGGGGGACAGGAAACAAGGACAAAAAGTTTTAAAAAAATGTTTTTAAAGGGACAGTAAGTTTTCCATGAAATAAGGGTTAAAAATAAAAAAGGAAAAATTCCTTCAAATATCGTGCCTAGGAGGTCCCCATAACCTGCCCGTGAAGTGGCGGATTTCTAGGATGTATAGAAATATGTAAAAACCAAAAAATGACATTTCAAATGACGGTAAATGCTTTTCCTTTAATCTATCCATAAACAACTTAGAATGATACGTATCTGGTGGCGCGATGAAGCTTGCCTATGGATATCTGGTAATTCTCCTGGTTCACATAATCCACATGGGTCATACAAAAGAAAGCAGACAATATAATAGTACAGACTGTTTAGCAAGTTTTTAAAAAAGACTGTGGTGTATAATTTCACTCACAAGTCAAGAGCCCGAACACTGGCTCTGAGTGGATCAACGCATATGGGTGTTTTGAATTCTCCACTTGAAAGGCAACCCACACCTTGTTGTCACGAGAGACTCATCCCATATGGAATATAGGAAACAAGAAAGACTTCCTTGTGCAGATCTTACAAAATTTGATGCCAAATAATTGTGTAGCAATTGCCAACTCACGTTTGTTGGAGCTTAGGACCAAGCTCTTGGTGTATGAGCATATGGACTTATTTTGGATTCAGTCCATAGAAACCCTCTTGGACCTCCAAGTGGACGGGGATCATAAAAAGGAATTAAAAACTAAATAAATTTAAAATCAAATTTATTAAAACATAAGTGCAAATAATTATAAGCACAGGTATGTGGCCAGAACACATTTCGCCAGATTAACTGGCTTCAGCAACCAGCTGATGAAGCCAGTTAATCTGGCGAAACGCGTTCTGGCCACATACCTGTGCTTATAATTATTTGCATTTATGTTTTAATAAATTTGATTTTAAATTTATTTAGTTTTTAATTCCTTTTTATGATCCCCGTCCACTTGGAGGTCCAAGAGGGTTTCTATGGACTGAATCCAAAATAAGTCCATATGCTCATACACCAAGAGCTTGGTCCTAAGCTCCAACAAACGTGAGTTGGCAATTGCTACACAATTATTTGGCATCAAATTTTGTAAGATCTGCACAAGGAAGTCTTTCTTGTTTCCTATATTCAATATGGGATGAGTCTCTCGTGACAACAAGGTGTGGGTTGCCTTTCAAGTGGAGAATTCAAAACACCCATATGCGTTGATCCACTCAGAGCCAGTGTTCGGGCTCTTGACTTGTGAGTGAAATTATACACCACAGTCTTTTTTAAAAACTTGCTAAACAGTCTGTACTATTATATTGTCTGCTTTCTTTTGTATGACCCATGTGGATTATGTGAACCAGGAGAATTACCAGATATCCATAGGCGAGCTTCATCGCGCCACCAGATACGTATCATTCTACATTGTTCTACACATTGGTTTGGGGGAAACCACTGAATTTCTGGTTTGGCTTTGGATAACTGGTGGTGGTACAGGTTTTGGGCGCCATCCGTTCTTTCGCTTATCCATAAACAACTGCTTGGGGCGGCAGTCTGTATGAAAAGAGGAGACATTTTCGGACACGCAGAAAAAGTTTACTATTTTTTTGGCGGTGAAAAGCAGGAGAATGACTGGAGAATGGAAAATTCTAGACCAAATAGCCGATTTGGAAAGTGAGATAAATGGGAGAATTTTTCTGGTTTGGCTATTTTGACCTAGACTTTTCCATTCTCCAGTCATTCTCCTGAGTTTCACCTTTCTCTGAATAACCCTGTCAGGGTTATTCAGAGAGCGGTGACGAGCAGGAGAATGACTGGAGAATGAAAAATTCTAGGTCAAAATAGCCAAACCAGAAAAATTCTCCCATTTATGCTAGGGTTAGACTAGCGAATTTTTAACGTGCGTTTAGGCGCACTTATTCACGGCCGCACTAGCAGCAAATGACGGGCAATGACGGCCAATATACGAAGTACGGTCGCACGAAAGTCCGGCTGCGCAACGCAAGTGGAAAATGAACGCATTTTTTCGAGAATGCAGAACCGCTAGTACGGACGTACAGAGTGCGCTGCGTCCACTAGCGGCGTGTGTGCGTGATTTGGAGACGTCAGACCCTGCTCATGTCCGGCCAACATAACGTCCAGACACCCAAAGTTTCCTGGTTTGGATCCGTAAAAAATCACGCACAAAAATGCGCATCGTATGACCGTTTTTGCACAATCCGTGAAAAAATACGGCAATACGTTCGGACGCACTTTTTGACGGTCGCTGCGAAAAATGCGTTAGTCTGACCCTAGCCTTATCTCACTTTCCAAATCGGCTATTTGGTCCAGATTGTTCTCTTTTCCTGCCATTCTCCTGGTTTTCACCTTTCTCTGAACAACCCTGAGAGAGAGGTGAAAGCCAGGAGAACTGGCAGGAGAAGAGAGCAATCTAGACCAAATAGCCAATTTGGAAAGTGAGTTAAATGGGAGAATTTTTCTGGTTTGGCTATTTTGACCTAGAATTTTCACTTCTCCAGTTATTCTCCTGCTTTTCACCGCTCTCTGAATAACCCTGTGAATGTTTAATCCCGAGGTGAAAAATAACATCGCTTTAGATTTTTTTTCAAACACCAGTTAAATGCAGCATATTAGGATGTTTTAGAGAAACTAATTCTCAAATATCAATCAGAAGCAGACACCAACCCACCCTCAGTATAGTGTACAATGTATCAAATTGATTACCAGACTAAAAACACCTGGTGTTATGCCCATTTGTGAACAGAGGTCATTTAGAGTTGATAATCTTTCCACGTACACATTAGTTTTTAATTCAATATCTAATAAACCATTGCTTATAATATTCTGCAGTAAAGAGTCTCTTTATTTCTAGATTTTTTAGTATTTTTTTAAGCATTTTCTATACTTTTTTCAAAATTTCTTTTTTTTTCGAACTCGAACCGAACACGCCCAAAAAGTTCAAAATTCGCAAACTTTCGAACTGTTGAAGTTCGGGTCGAACTCCGAACTGTCCGAACACGAACAGCTCTTCCCTAGACAAGACACACATCACCTAAATTCCCTGATATTTGGTAAAAATGACACCCAAAAAGACTTGCTGGCACAGTGGTGACAAGACCCAGAAGATCACCTTAATTCACAAATGTTTTAAATAAAGTTGTAAACCCAAAAAAACTTGCTGGCACAGTGACAAGACACACATCACCTAAATTCCCTGATATTTGGTATAAATGAGACCCAAAAAGACTTGCTGGCACAATGTGACAACACCCAGAAAATCACCTCAATTCACAAATGTTTTAAATAAAGTTGCAAACCCCAAAAAAACTTGCTTGCACAGTAACAAGACACACATCACCTAAATTCCCTGATATTTGGTCCAAATGAGACCCCCCCAGTAGCGTGGCAGACCGGCAGTAACAACACACACAACTATCTTCTTTGAAATCTCCTCTGAAATGCGTGCAGAAGCGCTGCGTTGAAACCTTATATAGTGTGCTGCGGGACTTAGCTCTGTGAGCCCATGATTGGGCAAAATTTGCCCAATCAGGACTCTGAGCGGTGATTGGCATAGTGTTCAACCAGTCTTGCACCAGACCTGTGATCAGGTGCAAGGCTGTAGCCAATTACGAGCTTCAGGCAGTGGGAAAATGCATTGTGGTCGAAACATGCGGCGAACACCCAGAAATGTTCGTGGCTCGCGATCTGCTCGAACAGGCTAAGTTCGAGTCGAACCCCGAACCGTCCGAACCCGAACAGCTCATCCCTAATTGTGACATCCGGGGCCCCGGATGGCGATCGGGGGGCCCCGGATGCATGATGCCGCCAGCTGGCCAAATGCTAGGAGCTCCGGTGGCACCCGGCGCAGCTGTGAGTGATCAGGGGGCAGGGCACGGCGTGATGACGCAGAGCCGCCGGGACTAGTGTGTGCCAATTCTCACCATATACAGTAGCGCAGTACTAGTGCCTAAACGTTGTTGAGCTGGTTTTGTTATAACTCTGAAGCTTCCTTCTGTCCCCTTTTCCTTCAGCGGAAGCTTCAGAGCTTGACCTAGCTCTCTTGACAATGCGATCTCAAACCAGCCTTATATGCAGAATGATAAAGCTCTCCTTGGTACACAGAAAAGAAGAAAAAACCCTTTCAAGGAAGCGCTGACTCGATCATCTCTTCTTTTTGCTATATTTATTATCCTTTAGTGGGTTTGGATATACCACCTATTGAAAGAGACAGCTGCTGATTCATATCAAGAACTGATTTTATTCTCATACCAAACTGTTTGAATTTATATACGAATAGTGTTTTGTGGAACAGTTCACATCCATCTCCTCTAGGTGGCGCCATTGATACAGGGTTCTTTTTCCATTTGGTTTTGTTATATAACAACTACTCTCGCTCTGTGCCCCTGTCTGGTATATTCCGCTGATTGTTACTTCTGGTGCACTTCCATCCTGCCATACACTATAGCGCAGTAATATTTGGATGCACTGCCACTGACGCCTATATTACCAGATTCATATCATTTTAATATTGGACCGCAGGGTCCAACCCTGCACTCTTCCACAATACCACAAAAGGGTTACGGTGTGAAGGCACTATTGCCGACACTAAAGGCCAAATTTTAAAGCACATATTGTTACTTTCATCCAAAGCCTGCATAAATTTCACCATAATTTAGCCAAAAAAATCACTAAACTTGTTCTGCGTGTCCTAAAATGTCTTTTCATACAGGCTGCCACCCCAAGCAGTTGTTTATGTATAGATTAAAGGAAAAACATTTACCGTCATTTGAAATGTAATTTTTTTGTTTTTAAATGTTTCTATACATCCTACAAATCTGCCACTTCACGGGCAGGTTATGGGGACCTCCTAGGCACAATATTTGAAGGAATTTTTCGTTTTTATTTTTAACCCTTATTTAATGGAAAACTCACTGTTCCTTTAAAAAGTTTTTTTTAAAACTTTTTGTCCTTGTTTCCTGTCCCCCAGGGCACTACTCGGACCCCTTTTATGACAAATATCTAGCATATATGCCTTCTTGGAGGGCACTCTAAAAATCAAACTTTTGAGTCCCATTGACTTGCATTGAGTTCGGTTCGAGTTCGAATTCGAACTTTTGAAATTGTTCGAGTTCGAATGCGAACCGAACTCGGGGGTGTTTGGCTCATCCCTACTAGGGATGAGCCGAACGCCCCCGTGTTCGGTTCGACTTCAAACTCGAATGATTTCAGAAGTTCGAGTTCGAACTTGAACACGATCCAAACTCAATGTAAGACAATGGTACCCGAACGTTCGATTTTTAGAGTGCCCTCCAAGAGGGCATATATGCTAGATATTTGCCATAAAAGGTGTATGGGGGTCCAGGTAGTGCCCTGGGGTACAGGAAACAAGGACAAAATTTTTTAAAAAAAACATTTTTAAAGGAACAGTGATTTAAGAATAAAAACGAAAAATTCCTTCAAATATCGTGCCTAGGAGGTCCCCATAACCTGCCCGTGAAGTGGCGGATTTGTAGGTTGTATAGAAACATTTAAAAACAAAAAGATGACATTTCAAATGACGGTAAATGGTTTTCTTTTAATCTATTCATAAGTAAACAACTGCTTGGGCGGCAGCCTGTATGAAAAGAGGAGACGTTTGAGGATACGCAGAACAAGTTTAGTGATTTTTTGGCTAAATTATGGTGAAACCTATGCAGGCTTTGGATGAAAGTAACAATAGGTGCTTTAAAATTGGGCCTTTAGTGTCGGCAACAGTGCTGTCACACCGTAACCCCTCTGTGGTATTGTAGAAGAGTGCAGGGTTGGACCCTGCGGTCAAATATTAACATGTTATGAATCTGGTACATGCGTCAGTGTCAGTGCACCCAAATATTTTGCCTTTGGTGACAGCAAGTGCCTTCACACTGTAAGTAACCCCTCTGTGGTATTGTGAAAGAGTGCAGGGTTGGACCCTCCGGTCAAATATTAAAATTATATGAATCTGGTATAGGCGTCAGTGGCAGTGCACCCAAATATTTTACCTTTGGTGGCAGCAAGTGCCTTCACACCGTAACCCCTCTGTGGTATTGTGGAAGAGTGCAGTGTTGGACACTGTCCCTGATAGCTTGGCAGTGCCAACACAGATTCTAATTCCCAGAAATCTCCTACAACTCACTGAAACACACTGTCCCTGATAGCCTGGCAGTGCCAACACAGATTCTAATTCCCAGAAATCTCCTACAACTCACTGAAACACACTGTCCCTGATAGCCTGGCAGTGCCAACACAGATTCTAATTCCCAGAAATCTCCTACAACGTCACTGATACACCCTGATAGAACAATCTCCTCTCTGATTCACTCCTGCAAACACACATGCTGGGGCTGCAGGCAGGGAAGAAGCCTTATATAGTGTGCTGCGGGACTTAGCTCTGTGAGCCCATGATTGGGCAAAATTTGCCCAATCAGGACATGGAAACAAAGAAAATTTCGGCAGATAAGAACCTTTTGGCCCATCTAGTCTGCCCAATTACATGGATACTTTACCTGGATTTATCTTTTGTTTAGGATAGCCTTATGCCTATCCCATGCAAGCTTAAATTCAATTACTGTTTTGGCCTCTACCACTTCAACTGGAAGTCTGTTCCATGTATCCACCACCCTCTCAGTAAAATAATGCTTCCTGATGTTACTTTTAAACCTTTGCCCCTCTAATCTAAGACTATGTCCTCTTGTTTTGCTACTTTGTTTCCTTTTAAATATACTCCCTTCCTCTACCTTGTGGATTCCCTTTATGTATTTAAATGTTTCTATCATATCTCCTCTGTCTCGTCTTTTTTCCAAGCTGTACATGTTAAGATCATTAAGCCTTTCCTGGTAACTTTTCTCCTTCAAGCCGTACACCATTTTAGTAGCCCTTCTCTGAACTCTCTCTAAGATGTCTATATCCTTCTGGAGATACGGTCTCCAGTACTGCACACAGTACTTCACGTGAGGTCTCACCAGTGCTCTGTACAGTGGCATGAGCACTTCCCTTTTCCTACTGCTAATACCTCTCCCTACACAACCAAGCATTCTGCTAGCATTTCCTGCTGCTCTATTACATTGACTACTTACCCTTAGATCCTCTGAAATAATAACCCCTAAATCCCTTTCCTCAGATGTTGAGGTTAGGACTGTATCAAATATTCTATATTCAGCCCTTGGGTTTTTACGTCCCAGGTGCATTATCTTGCACTTATCCACATTAAAACTCAATTGCCACAGCTCCGACCATTGTTTTAGTTTACCTAAATCATTTGTCATTTGGCTGATCCCTCCAGGAACGTCAACCCTGTTGCAAATCTTTGTGTCCTCAGCAAAAAGACATACTTTTCCATTAATACCTTCTGCAATATCACTAATAAAAATATTAAAGAGAATGGGTCCAAGTACTGACCCCTGAGGTACCCCACTGGTAACAAGACCTTGCGCCGAATAAACTCCATTTACCACAACCCTCTGTTGCCTGTCACTCAGCCACTGCCTAATCCATTCAACAATATTGGAATCCAAGCTCAAAGATTGCAATTTATTTATAAGCCTTCTATGCGGAACAGTATCAAAAGCCTTACTGAAATCTAAGCAATGTCTACTGCATCACCTTTGTCTATTATTTTTGTTACCCAATCAAAAAAATCAATAAGATTAGTTTGGCATGATCTCCCTGAGGTAAACCCATGTTGTTTCTGATCCTGTAATAGGACTCTGAGCCATGATTGGCATAGTCTTGTACCTGTCTGCAAGGCTGTAGCCAATTACAAGCTTCAGGCCAGTGGAAAAGTGCATTGTGGTCCATTGTGGTGTATTGTGGGCGAACATGCGGCGAACACGCGGAAATGTTCGGAGTTCGATGAACAGCCGAATGGTCGATGTTCGAATCGAACTCCGAACTGATCCAAACCGAACGCTCATCCCTACCCAGGACATAGTTAAACGAGAGAAATCTCAATGTATCCTTCCTGGTAAAATAGTTTATACATAAACCTATTTTCATTGAATGGTAATTTTTGAACCCCCCCCCCCTCCCCGGACTTCTTAAAGACTGCAGAAAGATGACGTTGAAGTCTTAATTAGATATTCTTTTAGTCTAAAGAAAACATGGTTCGCGACTGTGTATGGACATCACAGGATTCTGTCTAAGGTACATAAAGTTAAAAGAAAGTCTTCAAAACTCCAAACCGCTTCATCTGGCCCTGATGAAGTGAAAGCTGTACACAGAATGTGTTATCTTCATGAAATACAAATAAAAATGAGCTATGTGGAAATCATTGAGCATAAAAAAATTTCAGTCTCTAAATTCTAAAAATTCTGTTCCTTCTGAGCAATGAGTCATGAATCTTCTCTATATATAGTTAATTATTGATTGAGATGAGAAATGGCCCACAGTGAAATGCAGACGCATCTCAAATGGGACTCTATAATGTAGCCTTGAAGGTTTATGAAATATTTATAACGCATTCATTTATATATGTTATAACTTTTTCCACCAACTGTGTTATATCCTTGGACAGAGTGGACGATTTGATTAATGAACTCAAAAAAAAGAATACAATGAACAAAAGATGGGAGACAGATGATCACTGTTTTCTTCTTCGCTTCAACTTTCTGGCCTCTGCTTTTAATTGAAACGTCGCAGCGACGTTATTTATCTCAAAGTGTCAAGGAAATTGTACAGATTGAAAGTTCTGTGGCGGTTTTCTAATTTGCCTGTTTTTAGCTCTGGTATGTGCTTATACCTCTCTCAGAGAAGGGTTTTACGATATAATTAAACAAATATCACACAATGAAAGCCTCAGGATAAAACACTCGAATAAAATGACTGAAGCAATTACAAATGACAATATTACTGGAATTGTTCTAAATACTAAAGATAATAATTAATAAACAATTCTAGGGAATTCTTCCATGTAGGGAATATCATTTGCTTGGGAAAGCTTCAATTTGCTGGCCAACACACCTACAGTATGAAGAATTTTGGAAGACTGCTTAAAGTGAACCTGTTATGACAAGGTGCACTTTCTGTCACAAATCTGTAACGTTGGGAGCTTCCAGCCTTTCCGGTGTGCTTGACGGCAGCATGTCTGATGCTGCTCGCTCACCAACGCCCGGTTTAAATTGAAACAGGCAGGGAGGTGGCTGCATGAGGTGCGGCTTGAGAGGGGGGGCGCGGTCTGGTGAAGGTCTTTTAAAAACCAACAGTTCCTTCTAAGCAGTGCCAGATCGTGGTTATCCATACCTGAGCTCCTTGTACCTGAATTCTCTCATGATTTAACCTGGTATTGACCTCTGCTTGTTTGCTGACTATTCTGCCTTCCGTTGCCCTAGACTATTTCCTTGTACTACGCTTCTGCACTGATATCGACCGGGCTATTCCATTTGACTATTCTATACTCTGTATTCCTGATTCTGGCTCGTCTGACTACCCCCGTGTTGCTGACCTGGTTTTGTATTACGACATTGTCTTTGATTAACTCTTTCTGTCTAGCTAGTATACCTGGCCAATTCTAAGGACCAGACAGTTAGGGACTCTTCTACGGCTACCCTGTTGGTGGCTTTTGGGCTCTGTGGAGTGTTGGGCTTTAAGGACTGCATGGTGAGATCCGGGAACCGTGACAGAATCCCCCTTGGGTATATGATACTGGTCCCTGTATGCAGTATACTATCTACCCCTCTGATCCTTAGGTGGTCGGTACAGCTAACTATCTTCTGTGAACCAAGTGACACATACCCAGAAAGGGTTAACAGATAACAGAATATTATAACAGACTTGGTTGATGTAACAGGGATCTTGGTACCAGTCAGGGTTGTCAGTCAATCCCAGTTCGGTACACCGAGCGGGTTCGTTAGAGAATGCCAGTTCGGTATAGAGAGCGGGTTTGTAAGAGAATGCAAGGTCGGTGCACAGAGCAGGGTTGTCAGTCAATGCCAGGTCGGTACACAATATAGCCAAATACACAGAGAGCAGTGAGGGAAGCGATATAACCATGTCAGGGCACAGGAGTAAATGAGACATTGAGTTTTAAATCCAGCAGGCGCTGCGTCATCAAGCCACGCCCCGCCCCCTGGCATCTCACGTGACAGCAAGACCTCTGTTCTTCACTCAGCACCCAGCCAGTGAGCGGCGAGCAGGATGCTGCTGGGCGCCGGGTACTACCAGCGTGGGACGTGACACTTTCACTGTGATATCCCTTCATGTAAGATCAAAGGACCGATTCCAATTGAGATGTTTGCAGTGAGACACTAATGGAAAAATTGTGCGCAAGCCGTTAACCATTAGTCTCTCATCATTAATGTCTGTATTCCAATACGTACGCACGTCAACACCATAACTTTAGCTGGAGACCTTATAATTTATAAACGAGACGTTAAAAATTGTGTGGAAGCATGAAATTAACATCTTGAGCTTACAAATAATGCTAATAAGACACCGGTGCCTGTGTTCCAATCCTGGTGAGAACTTACCCTGGAGTTGATCAATTTCAATTGCTCAGAAGTTTAAACCAGGGTTTAACTGTCATCATTATGGGCTTAACAACAGCTTTTAGGAGTTGTTAAATTTTCAGGCTTTGCTCCTAGACTTTTTAACTTATTTTTTGCACGTTAGAATAGCTCACTATTCTTGCATTTCTTTAAGAATTTTGCTTCCATGTTAACTATAGGAGATGCCAAGAACCATAAAAAAACGCAAGCTGGAAGACATTAGGGCCAGGGCGTCTTCTTTAATCTTTTACAGCTAGGTTAGAATAGAACTTAGGAAAATTTGGCTAAATACGCCAGGCGTTATGTCGCACGGCTCGGATGCTAACTTTAACACCAACCTTGAAATTGGGCTCTAGATGTTTAAGCAAAATTGCCCTGCTAATTGCTAATGGAAAATTGTGTAAAAGATACTTAATAAATATTTATTTATTTATAAAGAATTTTACCAGGAAGGATACATTGAGATATATACTAGGATGCCCTAAAAAGTCATACATTTAAGATCAATCTCCTACATATGTCTTGTGACGGGAGGCCCAACCACAAATTGCCAATATTTGGCGAATTGCCAGCTTTGGAATAGCCGAATGGCCCCCGAAATTGCACCGTAAAATTGCTCCGGGGAAATTCACCATTCGGAATGGCCCATGTATTTTCATTTGGTGTAGGGATGCATTTCTCCTTCAGGGTGTCCCAAATCGTTTGGCACACTTTTCGCACCACCTTGCCGGCTGTTGTTCGTCCAATCCTGAAATTGAAGTGAAGATCTTGCAGACTGCAGCCACATGCAAGGTACCTGTAAGAAAAAATTTGATGTTTTTGGTTAGGAGTACGTCCAATTAACATTCATTATGTCATTCTTTTTGCTTTCTAGTACAAGAAGTCATGGCAAAATGGCGAACTGTGCAGGACAACTATGTCTTCAACCAGAAAAAAAAAATCGAATGTGGACGGTCCAGCTCAGGGGCCAAGAAGGTGCGTTCCTATATATTTTCTGAGCAGCTCTTTTTTTAAAGAAAAATCAGGTGCCAAGACAAACTGTGAGCTGCATAGATGCGACACCATCCTGCTCACAGGACCCAGGAGCCACCCCACCAACACTGAGCATGTCAATAAATACAGAGGCAATGGAAGGAGACTTGGAGGATCTGGTGGAAGGAGCAGAGGATCTGGTCCATGGTGCGGAGGCTCTCATTGAAGGAGAAGAGGATCTGGTGGAAAGAGCGAAGGCTCTGGTGGAAGGAGCTGAGGCTGCTGCACCTCCGACCGCATCTTTCAGGTGCCAAAGGGGAACTAGCTTGGAGCAGGCGATCCTGAGATTTATGGAGGTACAAATGTGTCCAGAACAAGCAAATAGGGAAGACGACGATCATGTTGCTTTCTTCAACTCCATACTGCCTCTGGTGCTTCAGATGACGCCGAATCAAAACATTAATTTCAGGATGCAAACCATGCACAATATACATAGTATTTTGAACCCCCAACTCCCACCCTTGTTCTATGCAGCAGGACATCAGCAGCTGCCGCCTGTCCCGTATGCTGCAGGACATCAGTAGCCGCCGCCTGTCCCGTATGCTGCAGGACGTCAGCAGCCGCCGCCCGTCCCATATGCTGCAGGACATCAGCACCCGCCGCCTGTGCCGTATGACGAGGATGTGCTGGAGTATAGAAATTTATAAATTTTAAATTTATTGTTAATTTTTCTGCAAAAAAAATGTTTTGAAATCTTATTTCTAGTTGTATAAAAAAAACATATTTCTTCTGCCTTTTAAAAAAAATTATAAAAAGTTTAGGCATCAAACTTTGTTGTTGGATTCGTAAGTTATTTGAGACTGAATCAAACATTTCCCACTCCTTGTTGGTGATAAAATATTACCCACAACTTGTTGGTGATAAAACATTTCCCACTCCTTGTTGGTCGAACATTTTCCTTACCGTAAGGTGATGACCAGCATCTCTTCTGGTGATATGGCGTGCCGCATTTTTATGTCCATCTTGGTCAGTGGCTCCTTTACACTGGCCAGCAGTTCATCAAAGGAGGCTATGGACATCCGGAGGTAATTAAAAAATTTCACTGGATCTCCCTCTCTTAGCGGCTTGTACAGCATCTGGAAATGTCCATGAGTGTCTCTGAAGGGGTTTATGGGATGAACCCACCACTTCTTTTTCTTCTTTAGTTTCTGTGAATACGTGTATGCCAACAGAGTAAACAGAACTGCATCTCTCCCGTCCATCTTGCAACAAACACCTCACCACAACACGCTTATTTATTTTTTTCAACACACTTTATTTTCAACTGTATTAAAATTTCTTGTCTTCCAGCCCAGCTTTTTTTTCCCCTAGCTCAAAAATAGTTTTTACGATGTGCGTCAAAATTAACGCATCGTCTGGCATCTACCATCTCTTCCGTCATTTTTAGCGCACTGGTGCATCATTTTTAACGTGCGTTAGTGCGCAAAAGTTAACGCCTAGTGTGCCCCCGGCCTTAGCGTCCCGGTTTCACCAGCAGATTATGGGGCAAGAGCTGAGTCCAGCAGTTTGCCCCATAGCGGCCGCTAGGCTCGCGGTTGCTGGGGCAGCGCTAACGCGCCATCCCCAGCATCCGCTCCATGGAGGCTTCTCCTGCCGGGTCACATGACCGGCAGGATCTCACCTCTTGTGAGATCCTACTGGTCGTTGTCGCCAAAGGGATAAGAGGAGAGTATTTGATGGGGGGGTTGAGCTGCAGCTAACTGATTTTGCAGCAGTGGAATCCGCTACCTACACCTCTGAGCTGGTGGTACCTTTTATTAGTTAGCACCAGCTCTTAGGATCACTTGGTCCTAACGCTAGTTAATATTTGCTTGCACTTTGTGCTCCCCATGTTAGCTATAGGGAGCGCAAAGTACAGTAAGCTTGCGCTACAAACCGCAAATTAACGAGTGCTAATGGGTTTTTAACCTGTTAGCGACTGCGGCGATCTGAGTGGTGTGCTATGACCTCCTTTAACCCCCCTGACGGTTATCCCGAGTGTGTCTCGGGCTGGATACATCACCTCTCCATGCGCTCCCTCGCTGGTCTCTGCAGTCTCCTCTGGCGATCGCAACATTTTACTTCCTGGATTCCCTTCTCACGAGGAGGCAACCAGGAAGTAATGAGGTCACGATCGTCGGAGGAGACAGCTGGGGACATCGAGGGAGCGCAGAAGGAGGTAATGTATCCAGCGGCATCCCGAGTGTTGCTCGGGTTACCGCTTCAAACATAGGAATTTAACCCCGAGCTACACTCAGGATACCACTAGGGGGGGGGGCAAAACAAACAAAAAAAAAGAGCGCTTTGGGACATGAAAATTTGAAATAAATAGACCGCCAGGGAGGTTAAGCTAGTGCTAACGTGAGCGCTAACATTAGCTTGAAGGAAGTGATGGAGCCCCTGGTGGGGGTAAGGTTGCTGACCTCCAGTCCAACCAGTTACAGTAACAAGTCCTTATAAAGCACCAACAAATTCCGTATTGTTCGTGCAGTGGGTGAGACAGAACAAAAATACATGCAAGTTACAAAAACAGAACAGTAGGAGGGAGGACCCTGCTCGAGAATTTACAATCTAAGAGGAGAGGGGTGACACACTAGGTGAGGGTAAATTGCTGGGCATGGGAAGTAACAGGTGCGTGGAGTCTCTTTAAATCTCTGCAGAGGGACTGTTAACACCATCTCCTTCCTCCACAATGTGCCAAAGCCACTGCTTGTTATTTAACAGTTTAACAAATTATAGGCATACATTACGGTTTATTGTTAAAAAATATAACATTGTATGATAAATGTTTTTAAATTATGTTTTATAATACTCCTTCAGCATGCTGCTGTCCACGCAATATAAGCTTTTATTACTAATCTGCCACATGAAAGAAAATGCATATATACAGGAGGTAAGCACGCATAGGCGAACCACTATAATTTCCTGATACAGCATGCTGTTATTAAACATCTTTATCTTGCTTTGTCCATTTAATTACACTTCTTTTATAAGCCATATAATGTTTAGTGGGTGGACGTTTGCTGATCGTTCAGTTATATTTCCTGTGAATGTATCGTAAAATAGTGCACATGAAATTCATTAAGAACGGAAATGGAGTCTATCAGGATCCTGATATTGATGAGCACAGGACCGAATGGAAACTATGAATGTTATTCTAGAATTCAGGTATCTATAAATCCAATTAGTTGTGTCTTTAATGATGCAATTGTAGCTGCTTATTAAACCAGCCTTTCACTATTTAATACACAGAAAATATATGCATATAATTGTTTCTCTCAGTTCCCACAGGAAACGGAGCTAATAATGCACTTGAAAAGATTTTGTTTAGGAGCAAGAACAATGCTTTCTAAGAAATGTAAGCAGTGAAGTGGTCAGCAAAAACTGTTATGAGTAAGGCTAGGGTCAAACGAACGCATTATTCGCAGCGACCGGCAAAAAGTGCGTCCGAACGCATTGATGCATTTTTTCATGGAATGCACGAAAACGGTCATACGATGCGCATTTCCGTGCGTGATTTTTTACAGATAGTCAATAAAACACTTTTTGCGTCTGGGCGTTTTGTCGGCTGGACATGAGCAGCGTCTGAAATCTCCTAATCACGCACACACGCCGCTATCGGACGCAGCGCACTCTGTACGTCAGTACTAGCGGTTCTGCATTCTCCAAAAAATGCGTTCATTTTCCACTTACGTTGCGCGGCCGGACTTTTGTGCGGCCAGACTTCGTATATTGGCCGTCATTGCCCGTCATTTGCTGCTACTGCGGCTGTGATTAAGTGCGCCTAAACGCACGTTAAAAATGTGTTAGTCTGACCCCAGCCTTAAGAGTCGAATGTACAGAATCAAATATGAGACAGTAGTGATATTTTATGACTCCTATGAAATTTTGTTATGAAAAGATGGCGAGCAGTATTGAGTATAGATGGGGACGTCACAGAAAAGCCTACTTTGCTTTTCTATAAACAATGCTTGTGTTTGTAGATAGCGGAATAAAAGAATCACTGGATGATCAAACCTATTGGTGTTGGGGAATCCAGATATTTATTTATTTATTTGCAAAGTATTTTACCAGGAAGGATACATTGAGATTTCTCTCGTTTTCAAGTCAAGAACTAAGCCCTGGAGCACAAAGCAAGGACAGGAGGAGATTGTGCTTGGACACACCTTTCCATGCCTGACTTGTTTTCCTGCATCACCTGTAGAAGGCAACAGGTGTTTATTAAAATAAACAAATAGATGAATAATTAAAACTGAGCAAAATTTACATTCCTTTAACCTTTAACTTGGCTCAGAATAAGAATCTTTCACATGTTATAATTCTCCCATCAACAAAAAAAAGGTTGGTAGTGAAAGGGTTAAATTACCCAAAACAATAAACATTGTGACTTTGTGATAAACTTAAGCATCAGTTTTTTTTAACCCCTTAACACCGCAGGATATACCGTTAAGTCCTGCATTAGGAAGGCTTTAACGCCGCAGGACGTAACCGTATGTCCACGGCGTCTGCAGCTCCCCTCCGGCCGATACTCACCTCCTCCGGTGGCTCCCTCGCTGATCTGACTTACGCGGAGTCAGATCGGCGGTTTTGACTCCTCCCGGCAATCTGACGTCATCGCGCCGGGCACGATGATGTCAGTTTCAGGCGTCCCCCCACCCCTCCAACCAACAGTGAGGCTTGGCATTAAGAAGCAAAAATCAAGAATATGAACTGATTGACTCTATGAAAAGCACAGGCTCTTTTTTAAGGCAGTGTTTCCCAAAACTGTTCTCAGGACCCTCAACCATCCCAGATTTTTCAGATCACCTTGCGGAAATGCAGACTGAATCCTGCAATCACTGAGCAGCAAATCATATCACCTGTGCTGTGCTTCACATATCTGGCAAACGTGTCGTGTCAGCGGGACCTGAGGACAGGTTTGGGAAACACTGCTTTAGGGTAACAACCTTATAGATCTAGTAGTCCAGGTAGGCTGAATGGGGAATCACCAAAGCCTGGACTGGATTAAATGGGACTCCTGGGGACAAAAGCAGGAATACAACTGTCTGGACTCAGGTCTATAAAGTGCCACCTCGGTTTTGTCTATGTACCATCTGTGCCCTTAGGCATGGTTCATGACATGACCCCTTAGATAATTGGTCCAGCTTTATTCTAACTTTTTTCTTCTTATAAAACAGAGAAGCTGATAAGTTCATGTTCTCCTATTGGTCTGTCATATAATTTTGTGAATACACAGCGCCACGGCCTGCAGCAGGCGGGAGCCAGCAGCCAACCCGCTCCGCGAGGTCACTGCCACAGCCCCAACTTCTGGAATACCACGAGGGAAAGGCTGGAACCTCCAGCAGAGAATGGTGCCGATGAAAATAATTTTATTGAAGGGGAAAGCAACCCCTCAGATTAGTGACATTTTGGCCTAGAGGCTTTAAACATACATGAATCATACATGTATGATTAAGGCCTCCAGGCCAAAATGTCACTATCTGAGGGGTTGCTTTCCCCTTCAATAAAATTAAAATAATTTTCACCGGCACCATTCTCTGCTTGAAGTTCCAGCCTTTCCTCGTGCCATATCATTTTGTCTGAAATAAATCCGAATTGAAAATGTTTGCCAGGTTGCTATATATCCGTGTACCCCAAACCTGTCCTCCGGACCTTCTAACAAGCCAGATTTTGCAGATTCCCTTGGGGAAATGCAGACTGAATCCTGCAATTCCTGAGCAGCAAATCATATCACCTGGGCTGTGCTTCCAATATCTGGCAAACCTGGCCTGTCAACGGGTCCTGAGGACAGATTTGGGAAACTATGGTATATATATATTTATTTTCCCATAGCAGTAGACAAAATACAAAAGATCCAGATATGTAAATGTGTAGGGTTTCACAGAAAAACAAATGGACCTGGCAAAGGAATATAAAGACTAAAAATAGTACTAGCTCAACATTTCACTGAGCGCTCCGTTAAAGGGTTTTAGGGCATGGGTGGGTTAGCAGGCCTAATGAGATAATCAAGTTCAAATGCCTGCTTCATAATGATAAGCCCACAACTGTTCAGCACTAAACTAGAGGCTTAAGAGATTGATGCAATAGGTTTCTGACCATAAGTGCCTGGATCAAATTGCCACGGACAGAATTAGAACACAAAAGAATTGTGGCTTAAAAACCCAGTTTAAAAATAAAATATCCCCTCTAATAACATCATTAAGTGTTTTCTCTGAATAAATCCTTGGCAGGATATAAATTGTTCATATAAAGAAACACATCTCTCACATATTCTTCTCCGATCAATCAACCTATCCAAAATGTTACATTTTCATTTTAATAATTCCAAGTGATGAATTCTCATTGATCCAAGGAAATAAAGAATTCACTCAGCTTTGACAATAAGAAGTCTTTATTGCACTCTGGCAAAGAAGCGATGTACGTGCAACAATACATAACTCACAGCTAATTCTGATCTCTGAAGATTCAATAAACATAAGCAAAATTAGCTTTTTCAGCAAGGTGGTGATATTGATTGTTGTGAGTTTTTGTGTCTTTTATGAGGCGTGTTATTGGTATCTTGAAGGAGTTGCTTCTCTATATTATGGGCACTCTTCTCTTCCTAGTGCTAAAATGAGGATGCTAACGGGGAAAACCTGCGCCTGCAAGTTTCCCTATCGCATCTCCATTTTAGCGTTAGATTCTGGGTCAGGCGCTACTTCAGCACTTTGCTCCGAAACGAGGCACTACCCACGGTGATACTCACGGTAGCGCTTCCGCGACACCATGAGTATCGCCTCCCTGGAGTCCATAGAACTCCTTGGAGGCTTGCACTGCCAGGTCGCGAGCCCTGTGCAGTCTCAGTCGTGAGATTGCTCAGCGCCACAGAGTGAAGGCGGAGGGAGACTGGGGACTGTTTCTCCCAGTCACACTCTGCTCACAGCCAGCACAAGCAGTGGATCGGGCCTCCGTTTTTGCCTCAGGATGAGAGAGGAGTATCGGATTAATTGGGTGGGGTGGTTTTAGTGGGTTCTAGACTGTAAGCTCCTATGAGCAGGGCCCTCTACACCTAGGGCAGTATTACAAAGTTGGTGCTAACTTAGCCAGAGCCATTGTAAACTTACCAGAGCCATTATAGTCTATGGAGTTGCTAAGTTTACAACTAGGCTTGTGCACCGATTTTTTTTTCAGTTCGATTCGGTTTGATTTTTCGGATTTTTAAACTTTTCGATTCGGCTCGTTTCGACCGATTTCTGTTTCGATTCGGTTCGGTTCGATTCGTTTTTTGTGTACTTTTTTTTCGGAATATCGACCATTTTTCGGATTTTCGTGTCACTTTGCTCGTTTTTTGTATCGACTTTTCGTGATTTCGGAAATTTTCGTTTTTCGGAAAGTCTGTTCTCCTCGTTTCAAAGCAATAAATTTCGATTTGACACATTTCAAGTCCATTCGAAAATTCCGAAAATATTTCGTTTCGGCTCGGAAAACTTTTCGGATCTGCCATTTTCGGATCTAAAAATTTTCGGAAATTCGGCCGCATCCGAAAACACGAATTGGGAAATTTCGTTAAAATTCCGAAACCCGAAACGCACATCCCTATTTACAACAGCTCTGGCTAAGTTAGCACCAGCTTTGTAACACTGCCCTAGTGTTTCCATTCTATGTCCGTTTATCTGTATCTTATTCCCTTTGGTTATCGTAAAGCGCTGCGGAAACTGTTGGCGCTTTATAAATGATGACAATAATAATAGTTCTGCAAAAGCGGAATCCGTTAGCACCAGCTTTTAGGTGTCGTTCATTTTTGGTTAACCCATTGGTGCGGTAATTAACTCTAGGACTTTGTAATACCTTACTTATCCTCAGGCTAATTACTGATTGCACGCTCCTGTTAAGTATAGGATTCTTCAAAGTACAGTAAGCTTGCGTAAACTAGATCAATTAGCGGTGCGTTAATGGATTTTTAAGGGATTTAGCTTTAGGAATGTTTTATGGGTGGCATTCCTCAAAGTCACTTATCCTGGCGTTGGCGCTTATTCACCGAACACTACAGTTAAAGTTCACTAGGGAATATGGCCCTATATGTTTGATTAAAGCATGATGGAACTAGTAAAGGAAGTATATCTGTGATCACCCCACTCTGTTCACAACTGCTGTCTTTAGAGACCACTGACGGATTGTATGATCAACTGTGTTGTTGGGCCATGCAAATCTCACAATAAGCACCGAGAGAGATACCTTGTGACAACATAATCCTATTATAACAATTGTATTATTCTATCATTATATTTGTTTGTACAAGGTGAGCACCTCGAGATGATTACAAAATCCTGAAATTTTGGAGTCTTCCAAATTTTAGAAGTGGTTATACTTCCCTGACTCTACAGACGAGTTCTCCCACAGTCCGGCACATTTGTAGCATAGCATGGCATCTGCTTGGGTACTCTGGACTGCCCCAGCATGGGACATGCTGCCCAGAGACATCGTTTGAGCAGCAAGTCTTTTGGAAAAGACTTCTTAGCATCTCCCAGTGTGTACACGGTGGCATTGCAACGGGAAGTGGATTGCAACTTTCCCTTCTCTTCTATCAAAATCTCCCTAATTCCAAAATCTGGAATGTTCAGGGTTTCAACATTCTAGATTAGGGGTTCTCAACCTTTATTAGTATATGGTAGTTTCAATATTTTATATACATTCATCATCTGCCATCATATATTAGTGTAGACTTGATTCCAGTGGAACCATTAACTAATGGTTCGCGCTCCAGCAGTTAGCATCACAGCTCAAGATGATTACCGAGCTGCACACATAGTTTGCAGCTTGGGTGATACTGCAGGTTACTGAAAACTATAAATTATTATGCTTTTTCAATTCAACATTTCCAACATTAAGAGAAATTGATGAGGGAATATTATTTTTTTATTTATTAGTCTTTATTCCCATAGTGCCACAGATTCCACTTTACAAGATCAGTGTACAAGGAGTTGATACATAATAACATCACACATGGATGGTGACCTGATTCAAGGAATTTACAATCTATGAGAAGCACAAGTATTTTGTGAGGTAGTCGCATCCATATCGTTAGGTGTCTTGGTCAAGGACGCTCGCTGGTGGAGTCTGAGGGGGATCGAGACGGCCTTCCATGATTTGTAGATCAGGGACCTGGTGGTTAGGTTGAACCCGCTTCTCATAAAATTGAGACTTGCTTCTCCACAGTTGTATTGGAGGGACGTGTTGAACGGGATTTTGAATTGCTTCTCCATGATCGAAGGGCAGAGATATTACCACTGGACTCCACAGCTGATATTGGGCCACATTACAATCCTGGTGCCAACGTTCACGCTCACCTGCGTGAGCATTAACTTTAGCCCCAGTGGCTACCGCACATTACAATTCAAACGCTAACGGGTTAAGTAACCTGCAGTGGCGTAGCGTGGATTGTCAGCGCCCGGGGCAGGGCATGAATAAATGCGCCCCCCCTCCCCCAACCTGTGGACTGGTTAGCACGCTTTGATTCCCTGTGATTGCAGGTACCTTGGACAGGGCTGGTGCAAGAGTTTTTTGTCTACATAGACAACGGTGTATTTTTCTAACCCCCCATCCCAATATCTTCCACAACAATAAAGTCAAGCTTATTCACACTGAGTGTGAATTACTGTGAGTTTTATTGCTGTGGAGCTCTGTGATACACTCATACACACCACACAGTAGGGTGAGTTTTATTGCTGTGATATAGTAATGTGTGGCGTGTATGCGCATATACATAGCAATAAAACTCACAATAATGTGTAGTGTGTATGAGTGTCAGAGCTCCACAGCATTGATACTTTAAAATAATTATAGGTTAATGCAAATTACATATTAAAACACATTTAAATAACACATTTATTCATATGTATTTTATTTTTTAATATTAAAGTAAATTATACATGAAAGTAATTATTTTAAATTTTTTACAAATAAATTATATAATAAAATACACTAATATTTAAAAGTATTAAACTTATTAAAAAGATGTACAGGTTAAAAATATTAAAATACATTGACCATTAAAATATGTATTACTCTATTAATAAATAACCCTTAATAACCAATAAGCATGCCATATCATAAATTAATGTGGCATGTTCATTAAAAGGAGATAATATGGAAGGTGAGAGATGGAGGGCAGGTTTCAGAATGTTTCTGTTGACCCCTTACCGAAGAGGCAGAGTGGGGGGAGGGCACAGACCCTGCAGCTTAACTGTCACTGAGAAGAGAGGAATGCAGACAGGAGAGCAGGAAGTAAAACCTAGGGACAATAGTGAGATGTCCAGGAGAGAGAGGGTTAAAGTGAAGCATTTACGGGACACAGTAAAACTCACACTGTCAGGCCTGCTCCTCCATGGATCTCTTTCTCTCTGGTCCCGTGCTGCAGTGTGTGCCCAGCCTCCTCCTCAGCAGAGCCCGTACACGTGTGCAGGGACAGGATGACAATGGAGATTGTGAGGAGGAGCCAGATCCGGAAGCCCTGTGTCCTCACTCATCCTGCACAGCGGGGTAAGCAGCAGTTGGGACATTCTGTGCATGTTGTGCCTCCGCTGCGCAGAGGGGAGGGGGCGGAGGCGCAGTGTGAAGCAGAGCAGTAAGAATGCTCTGTCCGTCTCCTCCCTGCCAGACTCAGCGGACTATGCTGTGGACACCTTGCCAAGCTGATCCCTGCTGCTGGGAACTATTAGGGGCACAAATTTCTTTTGAAATTATGCGCCCCCTGAGAAAATTGTGCCCGGGGCCATGGCCCCCCCAGCACCCCCCACGCTACGCCACTGGTAACCTGTTACCGTTTGGTACCTTGCGCCTTTCAGTGCGAGGTTACTGTACTTTGCGCTCCCTATACTTAACATGGGGAGCGCAAAGTGTTAATCAGCGTTAGGATTACAAAGTCCTAACGCTGATTAATGTCCGGCTGCGGTTAGCAAAAGGTTAACCACAGCCTGGACTTGGTGCGAACGGATTCCACTGGTGCAGAATCCGTTGGCACCAGCCAACTCACCTCCTGTCCCGCGGCGAGGACCGCGGCTCCGTCCGCCTCCTCTGTGTCAGGGAACCGAGGTAATCTCCAGGTAAAACGGGGGCGCTAGGGAGAAAACTGAAGGCGCAGTTTTTTCTCCCTAGTGCCCCCGTTTTAACGGGAGGATTGTAAGGTAGCCCATTGTGTGGTAGGCAAGTATTTACCGTTAGGTGTCTTGCCCAAGGACGCTTACTGTAGAGCTCCTCTGGCTAGGATTGAAACCCAGGTCTCCACGTTTATAGAGCAGTGATGTTACCTCTACTCCATCCAGCCAATACATATCAACTATTCCTTCAAATATAATGTAACTGCTGCACTTCAAAGCATTTGAAAAAAATTGTATTCTGCATATCTAGTATATCCTGCTGATATTATTTCACGTGGCAGAAATTTAAACGTATAAAAGGGAGAAAATGATTCAAGTAATAACTCTGGAAATCTATAATGCTCACATTTCTCAGGAGAGAAATTAAAATCGCTCTTACAATAGCTAAAAATAATCGGAGAAAAATAATACAAATTTACATACGTTCAAATAGTTTGAACTAGGAGCTGCAAAGAAGTGATTAGCCACAACCCACAATGTATATTTGATTTTAATTTACTAGACAGCAGAGAAATGCTCAGTAGATCATTTAAAGGAATGGATTTTGGCTTGTAGACTAGATGAGGAATCCATCTGTTTCATGGCATTTGTTACCTCATTTAACCAGTAATTCAACCAGTAGGTACCTTTATTTTCAGCTGCGGTTTTACGTGGAAGGCTGTGCTTTAGAAAGCGGCACAGCACATTGACTGTAGTATGCAATCAACCTAAACAATGTTAACACGCAACATTTGTCTAATGGCTACTCTGGCATTGGAGGGGCTTACTCAACTGATTACAATATAATGCTATGCTCATTCTTACTGATGCAGTCTGTGCCTCCAGAGACAATTCTCACCAATCAGAAGTTAAATCTCGTCAACATAACTCTGATTTATTGTGATAATCAGAAATTTCCAGGGTTAATGGAAAACCAGCCTGCAGTTTTATAATGTACTATGTCTCCAGGATGCCTCAACGGTAATATTTTCACATGAAGCACAAAACACACTTATGTATTTTGTTTGGGCTGAGATTCTACCTATGTAGACAAACAGTCACTCAAACAACACCTAAATACATCTGCACTTTTCTTTTAATTCACAGTAAATACCAACAGGTTGAGTGCAGTGTAAACTCATAGGAACGGTGTTCCAACTGTATTATTTCTTTGTATTTAGTGTTCCTGTTGTGCCAGAGTGTGATGCATGCTCAGTTTGAGTTCAGCTCCCCTTTTAAGTATATTTTCAGTACCAGTTTAAAGTTCACCTGTCATACCCAACTTAAAATTGGGCTGCTCTTTTGACAGGGAAGCACTCCCTATTAGGGATGGGCTGATGGTTCGATGCGAAAAAATGCTTCAAAAATCCTAAAAATCTAAAAATAAAGAGACTCTTTACTGCAGAATATTATAAGCAATGGTTTATTAGATATTGAGTTAAAACGGGAATATTTTTAACATTGAAGCCTTTGTGCTAAAACATGCTTGTTGCTAAAACATCAGGCAGATGAGGCCCTCTAATCAGACACTGTAGAGGGCAGCCCACGGGGCCTCCCAAGGACCCCTTGAGGAGCATGCGGCCGCAGGATGACAGAGCTGCGACAGTGCGGGCTGGCCAGCCGGGTGCATGTGGCAGAGAGGTGGCTCAGGGAGGGAGCCACGGCAGACCACCCCCACAATCAGGATCCAGGGAGCCCCCACTGACCACCAGGCTAAGGTAAGGCGACACATTTAAAAAAAAAAAAAATCTGAGGACATCTTTAAATGTCCCCTGGAACATAAAATAAAACCTTTTTTTTCTTTCTATTACTCACCTGATTCCTGGATCCACAAAGAAGCGCAGCCTCCTGTCAAGGCAACTAGGCACGCTGCTGCGAAAGAAGCCGGGTTAAGCTTCTCACTATCTGCCTATCCTAGATAGGGATGAGCCGAACACTCCCCGAGTTCGGTTCGAAGCCGAACCCGAACTTTCCAAATGTTCTGGTCCGAACCCGAACTCGGACCCCATACAAGTCAATGGGGCTGAAAATTTGGTTTTTAGAGTGCCCTCCAAGAGGGCATATATGCTAGATATTTGCCATAAAAAGAGTAGGGGGTCCGGGTATTGCCCTGGGGGACAGGAAACAAGAACAAAAAGTAAAAACCGTTTTTAAAGGGACAGTGAGTTTTCCATGAAATAAGGGTTAAAAATAAAAACTAAAAATTCCTTCAAATATCGTGCCTAGGAGGTCCCCATAACCTGCCCGTGAAGTGGCGGATTTCTAGGATGTATAGAAATATGTAAAAACCAAAAAATGACATTTCAACTGACGGTAAATGCTTTTCCTTTAATCTATCCATAAACAACTGCTTGGGCGACAGTCTGTATGAAAAGAGGAGACATTTTCGGACACGCAGAAAAAGTTTACTTATTTTTTGGCGGTGAAAAGCAGGAGAATGACTGGAGAATGGAAAATTCTAGGTCAAAATAGCCAAACCAGAAAAATTCTCCCATTTAGGATAGGGTCAGACTAGCGAATTTTTAACATGCGTTTAGGCGCACTTAATCACGGTCGCACTAGCAGCAAATGACGGGCAATGGCAGCCAATATACGAAGTACGGTCGCACGAAAGTCCGGCTGCTCAGCCGCAAGTGGAAAATGAACACATTTTTTTGAGAACGCAGAACCGCTAGTACGGACGTACAGAGTGCGCTGCGTCCACTAGCGGCGTGTGAGCGTGATTTGGAGGCGTCAGACCCTGCTCATGTCCAGCCAACATAACGTCCAGACACCCAAAGTTTCCTGGTTTGTATCCGTAAAAAATCACGCACAAAAATGCACATCGTATGACCGTTTTCGCGCATTCCATGAAAAAATAAGGCAATGCGTTCGGACGCACTTTTTGACGGTCGCTGTGAAAAATGCATTAGTCTGACCCTAGCCTTATCTCACTTTCCAAATTGTTCTCTTTTCCTGCCATTCTCCTGGTTTTCACCTTTCTCTGAACAACCCTGAGAGAGAGGTGAAAGCCAGGAGAACTGGCAGGAGAAGAGAACAATCTAGACCAAATAGCCAATTTGGAAAGTAAGTTAAATGGGAGAATTTTTCTGGTTTGGCTATTTTGACCTAGAATTTTCACTTCTCCAGTTATTCTCCTGCTTTTCACTGCTCTCTGAATAACCCTGTGAATATTTAATCCCGAGGTGAAAAATAACATTGCTTAAGGCTGGGGTCAGATGAGCGCAGTTATCACGTCCGTGTTGACGCACATTTGTACGTCCGTGGCAGCATAGCATTCTGACCAATGGAGCCCCACACACAAAGTACGTCCGCACGGAAGTGCGTATGCATGGCGGACGCAGCAAACGGACGCAGGTTAGGCAAGAACGTAATACTGCTAGAACGGACATGCGGAGTGCGCCACGTCCGCAACGTCCGTGTAGCTTTGTATGTGAGTGATGAAACGAGGTCAGATGGACTGCATTTATACGTCCAGCATTTTTGACGGACAGAATATTTTTTCATTTTAATTTATTTTCCCTGCTACATCAGTCAAAAAATACGTCAGTGAAAAAAATGGACTGTTTGTGGCCACTACCTTGTTGTCAGTCAGTAAGTACGTCCGTACTGCACGGACGCACAGTCCGTAAAAAATGCGCTCATCTGACCCTAGCCTTAGATGTTATTTTGAATTTTTTTCAAACACATGTTAACCACTTGGCTGCTATGGACGCGCTCAGCGCGTCCAGCCAAGTGGTTCTCCTGTGCTATGGACGCGCTGATTCTGGCGGATTGCTGCACCCCCCGGTGCGGGCTGACATCTTGGATGTCAGCCCTGCACTCCGGGACCCCGGCGGAGCAATTAGATGTCATCGCGGCGGCGCGATGACATCTAATTCAGGTGCCCCCCCGCATGTGCGGAGGAAGCGCCTGAAAGGGAGGGGCGAGGTCCTTCGGACCTCTCTCCCTCCCGATCGCCGGGGGGCAGGGGGTTAATCCAGGCACCGTTTGGAAGGGCACAGCCTGCCCTTCCAAACAGTGGCTGTGAATAACCCCTGGGGAGCCGGATCACGAATCGGCGCTGAAAAGCGCCGGATCGTGATCCTCTCCTGGAGCTGGCCGACATCTTGGATGTCAGCCAAGCCTCCAGGAACTCCCCCTGAGGACTGGCGTCATCGTGCATAGCACGATGACGCCAGTCCTGGAGTTAACCCCTAGCTGCCACCAATGGTGGAGATAGCGGGTTCCAATGAACCCCATATCTCCCGATCCGTGGCAGCTAGGGGTTAAATGCAGGGGTTAAAGGCAGCTAGAGGTGTGAAAAGCCTCAGCAGCGAAAGGGTTAAATGCAGCATATTAGGATGTTTTAGGGAAATTAATTCTCAAATCTCAATCAGAAGCAAACACCACCCCACCCTCAGTATGTTGCACAATGTATCAAATTTATTACCAGATTAAAAACACCTGGTGTTATGCCCGATTGTGAACAGAGGTCATTTAGAGTTGATAATCTTTCCACGTACACATTAGTTTTTAATTCAATATCTATTAAACCGTTGCTTATAAAATTCTGCAGTATAGAGTCTCTTTATTTCTAGATTTTTTAGTATTTTTTTAAGCATTTTCTATACTTTTTCAAAATTTCTTTTTTTTTTTCGAACTCGAACCGAACACACCCAAAAAGTTCGAAATTCGCAAACTTTCGAACTGCCAAAGTTCAGGTCGAACTCCGAACCGTCCGAACCCGAACAGCTCATCCCTAATCTTAGACCCAGATAATGACTGAGTGGACAACAATCCCTGCACGCTCGCTTACCTATCTGTCCCCGCACACTTTCTCTCGCAACAGGCACGTAGAGCGCAATAAAGTGGTCCCAGGATTGCAACGCAGTACCAATCTTCTCTTGAATTGGGTAGTGACTACATTTCCCACAATCCCTGTGTCCACTTTCTTATTCTATTAGTTACGCTGCCACCAGTTCCCCTGAACAATATGCGCGTCGCAGCGAAAGATGCAGGGCTAAGTAACCCATTATCCGTCTATCCTAGACCCAGATAATGACTACGCGGACAACAATCCGCCACTCGCTTACCCAACTGTCCCCAGTGACTGCAACTCACAATTTCATAGCTACTCAAGCTTAACACAACAAGCAATACTCCAGTCTCTTTAGTTGGCGTTGCAAAATGCGCAGTCGGCTTCCCCGCTACACTAATAGCATATCTTCTTGTTAAAGCTAGCATCAGACTGTAGAGGTGCTGCCCGGCAGTGTGCGGATTCACATGCTGCATTATTATACTGTAAAGGTGCTGCCTGGCCGTGTGAGGATTCACATGCTGCATTATTATACTGTAAAGGTGCTGCCCGGCAGTGTGAAGATTCATATGCTGCATTAATTATTCTTACAAATTTGGTTACTTAACCCGTTTGCATTTGGATTGTAATATTGTGACATCCAGGGCCCTGGGTGGCGATTGGGGGGCCTCGGACGCATGGTGCCGCCAGCTGGCCAAATGCCAGGAGCTGCAGCGGTACCCAGCACAGCTGTGAGTGATCAGGGGGCAGCACGCGGCATGATGACGCAGAGCCGCCGGGACCTTTAAATCAGGAGCGCGCGCTGTACACCATGCCTTGCCGTGGAGTTTCACTCCCGCATCTCTAGCTTACCGAATCAGTTTGTATACTTGTTACTGACCCTGCTTGTTCTGAGGACCCGATCTGTTGCCGGCTTTGCCTGCCATTTGACTATTCTCTCTGTGTACTCCCTGCCTGTTCTGTTTGCCTCCTGTTGCTACTGGTGTGCGCCAATTCTCACCATATACAGTAGCGCAGTACTAGTGCCTAAACGTTGTTGACCCGGTATTGTTATAACAACTACTCTCGCTCTGTGCCACTGTCTGGTATATTCCGCTGCTTGTAACTGCTGGTGCGCTTCCATCCTGCCATACACTATAGTGCAGTAATATTTGGGTGCACTGCCACTGACGCGTGTACCAGATTCATATCATTGTAATATTTGACCGCAGGGTCCACCACTGCACTCGTCCACAATACCTCAGAGGGGTTACGGTTACCGACGGTGTGAAGGCACTAGCTGGCACCAAAGGTCCAATTTTAATGCACCTGTTGTTACTTTCATCCAAAGCCTGCATAAGTTTCACGATAATTTAGCCAAAAAAAATCACTAAACTTGTACTGCGTGTCCTAAAACGTCTCCTCTTTTCATACAGGCTGCCGCCCCAAGCAGTTGTTTATGAATAGATTAAAGAAAAAACATTTACCGTCATTTGAAATGTAATTTTTTTTCTTTTTAAATGTTTCTATACATCCTACAAATCCGGCACTTCACGGGCAGGTTATAGGGACCTCCTAGGCATGATATTTGAAGGAATTTTTCATTTTTTATTCTTAACCTTTATGTAATGCAAAAATCACTGTTCCTTTAAAAACTTTTTTTTTAAAACTTTTTTTCCTTGTTTCCTGTCCCCCAGGGCACTACCTGGACCCCCATACACCTTTTATGGCAAATATCTTGCATATTTGCCCTCTTGGAGGGCACTCTAAAATTTTAACATTCGAGTCCCTTTGACTTACATTGAGTTTGAATAGTGTTCGAATTCAAACTTTTTCGAATGTTCGTGTTCGAATGCGAACCGAACACGAGGGTGTTCGGCCCATCACTATATACGTCCACTTCCCACTCCCCCAAAAACATTTCACAATTCTGTAGCAAACAATTGCTGCTGCTTCCGGTAGCATCTCTGCAGGACAGCCTTCAGCTCATTCTTCCAGCCTGATTGCCAGATGGCGTGCTGACAACAAGCTGATGGCCAAGTGCACAGTGCTACACATTTGTCTTCTTACATGCCCCTGGAGTAGCAGAAGCATGACAGCGCCCTGTGCTGGAACCTGATAAGTACAGGCTACAATATCTTATGAAGGGATAAGATCCCACAGTGCACCTAGTCAGTAAATAGTGAATTACAGAACCTCTAGAGTAAATGACTTGTATAAAATTGGTTATTTCCAGGAAACATATTTGCTGTTGTATTTGCCTCGTTTTCTTTTTTGCCCCAAAGTGAGGATTATTTGTTGAAAGGTATAAATAAACACACCACACTGTGCACCGGCATTAGGATCTCACATAGGATGGTTTGCATTGATGTTAGCAGGTGATCTTAATACTTTAATGGGAAATTTAAGTAAACTAAAAACTTTATCTCGAGCAATGAAGCATAACAGATTGTACAATTAAGCACAGCACTCAATGTCCTATTATATCCGAAAAGCAAGCTGAGAGTGCATCTCGGATGGCGTGTCAGGTTACTTTGCAATAAACACAGTTACCTCAAAAAAAGAGGACAAATTCCCTAATTATTAATAATAAAAGCAATTCTTTATTAATATACTTTAAAAATTAGCACCACTCAATAGTAATTAGTTCCAATGACAAAATAGTGATCTGCCTATAGTAATTCAGTCGCTAATTTATGATACCTGGCTACCTCAGATACCAATTTATTCGATGAATGATTAATCATAGAGGTGATTTGGCAATTAATATAGTGTAAAGTAGAGGCGGTACGCTAAACTGCTAAATAAATGATGATTCGAGGTAGTTTAGCCAATTCAATTGTTGTATCAGGTGCACCAGTATTCACACCTTCCAATTCAAAAACATTACTCAAATTGTTTATCAAATGCACTCAATAAGATTAGACTTGATTTGGAAATAATTTGTCTAATTGTTCTGTCACTCACAAATTTCTAAGCATTTAGTTTATTAGAGTACTGTTTCTTTAATTGAGCGGCCATTACTGATGCCATGCAGTACAGTTACTTCCTGGTAGAGCCAGATTCAACCAGCATAGCTACCAGTGAGTCAAGCAGAAAGCAAGCTCCACAGTTCTGTTACACAGGCCTTCTGCTTATAAGTCTGTAAGTAGAACCTTCATGTTTTTAGTTATGTATATATTTTTAGCAACTCAAAGCACTGTTAGATTAGTTTAGTAGTGTTTGATTGTTTTCACATTAAGTTAAACTTCTGTTAGCCAGTAATTTACATCTAGGTAGCATGCCTGTCACTTATTTGTGTAGATTTGTATTCCTAGACTAATATATTGCCATAATTCCGTATTTTCCACAGTTTTACAAAGTTTAAAGATCTGAAAAGTAAAGATACAAATAAAGTTCAGTAAAGACTTTTCTTCAATCCTGCTTCCAGATTTTTATTATGTTAGCTGTCTGCCAAGCTTTGTGCCTCAGACACACTGTGAGGGCAGAACAGTAAAAAGACTTTATACACAGCAGACCTAATCAAAAGAAAAGTGGATTCTTTCTACACATCTATCTCTAACTTCCTCAAGCATCCTGCAAAGTAGTAATCTGTCTCACCATGCAGCACACAGAACAGCATGCTACTCCAGCCATTCCTCAGCTTTCAGATGCAGAGCAAAGCACACTCAGCACACCAAAGACCAGGTCACGGTGCACAAGCTCCACAGTCTCTAGTAAATCAGATCTGACATCAGCTAGTGCTAAAACTGCCAGGTCCAAACACACTAGTTCAAGACACTCAATCTGCTCCAACCTGTCGACGGCGAGTGCTGCTGCCATCAAGGCACGTGCAAAAGCAGAAAAAGCATATGCAATGGCTGCCTATGCAATACGCGAAGCTGAAATGATAAGAGAACAGGGCTACATAGAGGAAGAACAGCATAAGAATGAAGCTGAAACTACTAGAAGAAAAGCAGAGGTAAAAGCATCTCTACATATTCTTCAACACGAGAAAGCAGCTTCAGCAGCAGTAGCAGAAGCTGAAGTTCTCATGAAAGCAGTAGCAGAAGCTGAAGTTCTCATGAATGCGGCAGAAGAAGAGTATCAAGAAACATTCCCTGTCATAGAAGAACAGGTGACACCTCTCAGTGCAATTCATCGTACCAGGGAGTATGTTCAGTTACACACAACCGTGTACACCGATCAACAAACTGACAATGCATTAAAACTATCAAAAGCCCTTCTAGCAGACGGCTACCTAGAATCACCTAAAGTCTGCAAAACCAAAACAGACTTCCAACACGACAAGCCAAATGTTAACGAACCCAAAGACCAGTTAGCCAGCTCTTCCAGACATCAAATCAATAACGACACGATTCCTACCCAGGCACACACCAATGTGGGCTATAGGAGAGTTATTTACAATGAGGAAAACACACCATATAACCAGATCAAGCCTGACCTAACAACCCCACCGTCCTATCAGCCACAGCCAAGCCCGGGGTCTGTTCCCAGAGTACGTTCACCTGAGGCAGCTGGAATTTCAGATGTAACGAAGTACCTGATACGCCGTGAAATGGTGAGTTCCGGTCTCCTGAAGTTTGACGACCGTCCTGAAAATTATTGGGCCTGGAAGTCATCTTTCCTTAGCAGCACCCAAGACTTAAACATGACAGACAGAGAAAAACTAGATCTACTCTCTAAATGGCTCGGACCAGAATCTTCCGAACAAGCCAAAAGAATTAGGTCCGTACACGCTCACAACGCAACAACAGGACTCGCTATGGTGTGGCAGAGATTGGAGGAAGGTTATGGATCACCAGAAGTAATTGAAGATGCACTCCTGAAGAAAATTGAAAATTTCCCAAAAGTAACAAACAAAGACAATCAGAAGTTAAGAGAGCTTGGAGACATACTCCTGGAGATGGAATCAGCAAAAAATGGTGGACACCTACCAGGTCTCTCATATCTAGACACTGCACGTGGGGTCAACCCTATAATAGTGAAGCTTCCTTACAACTTGCAAGAAAGATGGGTTACAGCAGCGTCAAAATACAAAGAATGCTATCAAGTGGCATTTCCACCTTTCTCCTTCTTCACTAAGTTCATAACGAACCAAGCGAAAACCCGCAATGACCCAAGCTTTGCCTTTTTGAACCTGGGAAACCCAAACTATAGCAGAACAGAATCACTGCAGCCGAACAGGGAATCAAGGACAACGGTGTCTGTACGGAAGACAGGAGTACCACCTGAGTCTGAATACGTCAACAATAGAATCGCAGAAAAGAAAATTGAAGATCCAGACGATCAGTGTCCGATACACAACAAACCTCATCCTCTGAAAAAATGTCGCGGTTTCAGGATCAAGACAATCGAAGAACGTAAGTCCTATCTTAAAGACCATTACATCTGCTTCAGATGCTGTGCTTCAACTCAACATCTCGCAAAAGATTGTAGGACAGCAATACAATGCAGAGAATGCCACAGTGACAAGCATCTTTCTGCAATGCATCCAGGCCCAGCACCATGGGCAGAGGAGAACGTAACCACCCAAGAAGATCATGGTGGGGAGCAAAAAGAGGACGTAGCACCAGCAATAACGTCAACGTGTACAGAGATCTGCACAAAGACATTTAGTCCTAGATCATGCTCAAAGATATGTTTAGTAAAAGTATATCCTGAAGGTCACAGAGAGAAAACTGTGAGAATGTATGCAGTATTAGATGAGCAGAGCAACAGGTCTTTGGCCAGAACAGAGTTTTTCAACATCTTCAACGATAGTGGAAATCCGGTTTCATATACCTTGAAGACTTGCTCAGGTATTATAGAGACATCAGGGAGAAGAGCAACCAATATATCATCGAGTCAATAGATGGAAAAACACAGTTGTCCCTCCCAACTCTCATAGAATGCGATACGATACCAGATGATAGATCAGAGATCCCCACGCCCGAAATTGCACGTCGACATCCTCATCTGAGACAAATAGCAGAAAAGATACCAATACTTGACCCAGACTCTGCAATCCTCCTCCTACTTGGAAGAGACATACTGAGAGTACACAAGGTTAGGGAACAGTACAATGGGCTACACAACGCACCATTTGCGCAACGTCTCGACCTTGGATGGGTTATCATTGGTGACGTGTGTCTGGACGGAGTTCACAAGCCAACAAAAGTGAATGTCTACAAAACGAACCTGTTGCAAAATGGACGCACGTCATGTTTGAGCCCTTGTACAAACAACATGCAAATCAAAGAGAGACTAGTCCTCTCGAAGCAACACCAGAAGCATCAGGTCTACATGGCGACTACAGCTTCAACAGAAGATACAGATAGATTAGGGTGCAAGGTGTTCGAAAGAACACAAAGTGATGACAAACAAGCATTATCTGTGGAAGATAACCTCTTCCTTGAGATCATGAGCAAAGAAGTCTTCATAGATGAATCAAACAACTGGGTAGCTCCTTTACCTTTCCGTTTACCACGATGTCACCTCCCGAATAACAGAAGACAAGCAATGAAGCGTCTCCTTTCCATGCAATGCACTCTGAACAGAGTGACCCGCATTAGGAAGTCCACCCATCCAGAACAGTGGCATTACATCAGTACAGATAAAAATCCAGCTGACCACGGGACTAGACTTATAACAGCATCTGCCCTACAACACACTAACTGGTTCTCAGGTCCACCCTTTCTAAACAGGAGAGAGAAAGGAGAGAGTGCTCAGTCAGAGACCTTTGAACTTATAGAACCAGATGATGACAAGGAAATACGACCACAAGTCACAGCGTTAATTACTAAATCTACCGGAGGTAGTCTAGGCACGTACAGGTTTGAAAGATTCTCAAGTTGGAAGTCACTTACTCGAGCAGTAGCAAAACTTATTACTTTAGCCAAATCTTTCTGCAGAGCTACAAACACTGACAAGTGTGATGACAATCATCTCGTACAAGCTAAAATCAACATTATCAGATGTGTACAACAAGAAGTTTTCAAAGAAGACATCAAGTGTCTTACTAAAAGAGAAGAGCTCCCCAAACATAGTTCACTTAGAAAACTGAACCCTATCTTGGATGAAAACGGAGTCATGAAAATTGGAGGTCGTATGTCAGCAAGTGACATAACTATTGAGGAGAAACATCCCTACATCATACCCAAGAACCATCACCTTTCGTTGCTATTGATAAGACATTATCATGAACAAATTGGTCATCAGGGACGCCACTTCACTGAAGGAGCAGTCCGGTCATCTGGATTCTGGATTATAGGAGGTAAACGACTAATCTCCAATGTAATTCATAAATGTGTAATTTGTAGAAAAATTAGAGGAAAACTTGAAGAACAAAAGATGTCAGACTTACCCATAGATAGACTTACTTCGGAACCACCATTCACGCATGTTGGATTAGATGTCTTTGGTCCTTGGAACGTCTCCTTTCGTCGGACCAGAGGACACAGCACAGGGAGTAAGCGTTGGGCCGTTCTGTTTTCTTGTATGAGCACTAGAGCAGCACACATAGAAGTGATTGAGTCCTTGTCTACGTCAAGCTTCATCAATGCCCTGAGAAGATTTATTTCTATCCGAGGACCCGTAAAGCAACTTCGCTCTGACTGTGGTACGAACTTTGTAGGAGCTTGCAAGGAACTGAAGATTAACACGGAAGGCTCTGAGATGGATACTTACCTTCAAGAACAAGGATGTATTTGGACCTTTAATCCTCCGCATGCATCACATATGGGAGGAGCTTGGGAAAGGATGATCGGAGTCGCTCGTCGTATTCTAGATGCCTTGCTTCTAAAAGCTACCTCTACACGTCTTACACATGAAGTCCTGACCACACTCATGGCTGAAGTCATGGCCATCATGAACGCTCGACCTTTAGTTCCAGTATCCACAGATCCTGAAATGCCAGAAGTATTGACACCCGCGATGCTTCTGACTCTGAAAGTCAAAACAACAACGGCACCTCCTGGAGATTTTGAACTCAAAGATCTTCATACCAAGCAGTGGAAGCAAGTGCAGAGTCTTGCAGACACATTCTGGAGACGATGGAGACAGGAATATTTAGTGACGCTCCAGCCACGCAGGAAATGGCAAGCTGACAAGCCTAACTTACAAGTCGGAGACGTTGTCTTACTGAAAGACACTCAAGTTCATAGAAATGAATGGCCTGTTGGACTTATTATCAAAGTTGTACCTAGTGTTGACAACAAAGTTAGAAAGGTAGAAATTAAAGTCATGAAGGAAGGTACTCCAAAAGTTTATTTTAGGCCTGTTTCTGAAGTTGTCTTACTTCTCAAAAAGGATACATAGTTGCATAATGTTATTATCCAAAGTGGGGAGTGTTCTGTCACTCACAAATTTCTAAGCATTTAGTTTATTAGAGTACTGTTTCTTTAATTGAGCGGCCATTACTGATGCCATGCAGTACAGTTACTTCCTGGTAGAGCCAGATTCAACCAGCATAGCTACCAGTGAGTCAAGCAGAAAGCAAGCTCCACAGTTCTGTTACACAGGCCTTCTGCTTATAAGTCTGTAAGTAGAACCTTCATGTTTTTAGTTATGTATATATTTTTAGCAACTCAAAGCACTGTTAGATTAGTTTAGTAGTGTTTGATTGTTTTCACATTAAGTTAAACTTCTGTTAGCCAGTAATTTACATCTAGGTAGCATGCCTGTCACTTATTTGTGTAGATTTGTATTCCTAGACTAATATATTGCCATAATTCCGTATTTTCCACAGTTTTACAAAGTTTAAAGATCTGAAAAGTAAAGATACAAATAAAGTTCAGTAAAGACTTTTCTTCAATCCTGCTTCCAGATTTTTATTATGTTAGCTGTCTGCCAAGCTTTGTGCCTCAGACACACTGTGAGGGCAGAACACTAATATTTTTTTATCAAAAGAGTCATTAGAATTAGTTTTCATTTGAAGGAATTAGCTGCTTTCTGAGATGAAACTGATGTCCGCACCACAAATTGCTTATATTACAAGTCCATCAAATTAAGAGACCACAGTCACAATTAGTAGACTAACAAATAAATTGATTTGTATGTAGAGAACTTTAATAAAACACTGTAGGCCTCAGTTATTTTCACAATTGTTCTTTAGGATTTGCGACAAGAAAGTGAAGCCGCCAATATGCAGGGAGATTTTAAGATAATTGCAACATAATATCCTCAGATCAAAAAGTATTGTCAATTCATCAGATAGTAACATTTGGAAGTATGGTGGAGGAACGAAGCATGGCTGACTACGTTTAGCTTAAACATTTTTGATCCTCATAGTGACCCGTACTATTCTGTTTGGAGACGAGTAGCTGAACCCAATTATCATTGATTACGAATCTGCCTTAGAAAACTATTTAGATGGGCTTCGAAAGGAGGATCACCAGAGCTCCTGATGAAATTGCCGCTAGTGTGGCAAGGAAACGCGTGTTGAGCAGGTTCATGCTAATATAGCAGGATGATACATTTCTATCATCAATAAGATGTTAACAAGTTCTGTAAAATTATAAAATATTTTGCCTATGAGGCTTCCAATATTTATGTATGGTTGTTTGTGACAGCTTAAGATCTATCTGTTGATACTGGTGACTCAAGATACCTGAGGAGGTGTATTGTTTGGTTCTAAATACAAGTGTGTAGATTAATTAGCGGTGTTTCATATTGAATGTACAGGGCACCTTAGAAGTTTATTTAGGCAATGTTACAATCTGATAAACTGACACTACTTTTTGATCTGAGGATATTATGTTGCAATTATTTTTTATCCTCCCTGCATATTGGCGGCTTCACTTTTTTGTCGCAAATTCTAAAGAATAATTGTGAAAGCAATTGAGGTTTGCAGTGTTTAACTAATTGTTCTCTGACAAATAAATTGATTTATCTGAAGTCTACTAATTTAGACATTGTTACTATCTGATGAATTGACAATACTTTTTCGATCTGAGGATATTATGTTGTAATTCTTTAAATCTCCCTGCATATTGGCGGCTTCACTTGTCGCAAATCTTGAACAATTGTGAAAGCAATTTCTCAAAGTTACAATCTGATAAACTGACACTACTTTTTGATCTGAGGATATTATTTTGCAAATATTTTTTTATCCTCCCTGCATATTGGCGGCTTCACTTTTTTGTCAAATTCTAAAGAATAATTGTGAAGGCAATTGAGGCTTGCAGTGTTTATCTACCAGTCTACTATCTGAATTGACAATACTTTTTGATCTGAGGATATTATGTTGCAATTATCTTAATCTCCCTGCATATTGGCGGCTTCACTTTCTTGTCGCAAATCCTAAAGAACAATTGTGAAAATAACTGAGGCCTACAGTGTTTTATTAGTCTACTAATTGTGACTGTGGTCTCTTAATTTGATGGGACTTGTACGCACCACAAATTGCTTATTACATCAGTTTCATTCTCAAGAAAGCAGCTAATTCCTTCAAATGAAAACTAATTCTAATGACTCTTTTGAGAAAAAAATATTAGACAAATTATTTCCAAATCAAGTCTAATCTTATTGAGTGCATTTGATAAACAATTTGAGTAATGTTTTTGAATTGGAAGGTGTGAATACTGGTGCACCTGATACAACAATTGAATTGGCTAAACTACCTCGAATCATCATTTATTTAGCAGTTTAGCGTACCGCCTCTACTTTACACTATATTAATTGCCAAATCACCTCTGATTAATCATTCATCGAATAAATTGGTATCTGAGGTAGCCAGGTATCATAAATTAGCGACTGAATTACTATAGGCAGATCACTATTTTGTCATTGGAACTAATTACTATTGAGTGGTGCTAATTTTTAAAGTATATTAATAAAGAATTGCTTTTATTAATAATTAGGAATTTGTCCTTTTTTGAGGTAACTGTGTTTACTAATAAGGGTGTTTAGTCACCAAATCCCGTATTTCAGTTCTCCATCTCTGCATTTTGTCTACTTTGCAATAAAGTCTCCTATATTTTGTATGGGAGACATTAAGGTGCGCCCAGTAGATGGAGAACAAGCTGTCCAACCAAAAGAACCTTCCAATTGAAGTTAAAAACGAGAACATGAAATAAAACTTAACATTTATTGAAGTTCAAGACGATAAAAATTAGACCAATGCACTAGTCATTACACACACAATAATAAAAAATGTAACATGAAAAATAAATCAAAAGTATTTGTTTTAATTAGCTTGCGCTAGATGAATCCAAATAAAGATGCATATAATAGCAGTAATAGAAAAAATCCCTAGACAATTCAGAGAAATATTTGAGAAATAGTAAAATTTGGTCATACAGTAGACTTAATTCTTTACCATGATGGGAAGTGATTTAATGAATCATTTATCAATCGCATATGTGAGCCAGATTGTCTGCAGTCTTGTGGTGGTTTCCTGAATCAAATACCTACCATTAAAATACTATATCAAGTCTCACAAAATCATGCTAGTCCAATACTGCTGAAGATTTAAAAATAAAAAAATAAAACAAAAGTGATTGCAAATAGTTATAGTAGAAAAGACATCATAATATTAATAGCAGGACTAACATATAGTTGACCTACATCCACTTTGTGCTGGTTTACTTGGTAGAGTGGTTTTAGACTCCGTTTCTAACTAGCAATAGATATCAGCATTATATTTTCCATGTAAGAAACAACCCACCATGGTTGTTACACTTTTCCTGTGCCTCTCCCCAAATGCACTTCTGGAGTTGTACAAGCAGTAACAGGTGTGGAAACCAATTTAACCATTTGTTGTATTTTGGATAACACCCATGCAAGGGTAACCACACATTATTTTAAAACAGATTTTAAATCCACAAATAAATCTGAATTGTCACAAATATATAATAGCAGTAGTTGAAATCCCTAGACAATTCAGATAAAGCTGTCCAACCAGCTCGTTCTCCATCTGCACCTGGTATTATTCGGGTTTATATAATGTCTTTCAGACCCTGGTGTTAAGTGATTGCGCTTCAGTACAACCACTCAACACCTCAATCTAAACCCCCATTTACCTTAAATCCCTCGGTAGAGAAAGCAGAGTGATCCGCTGCTTTCTCATTCATCGAGAGAACAACACTGGGAACAAACAGTCCGCAGAGTTCCTCCACTTATCCCTCCGCCACCCCAGCCAGATCTCACTCTCTTGAGCTTATGTTCTTCTCCATGGAGTCCTATGAACTCCTGGAACTGATAACACCAAGGCACGTAGTGCTGCTGGTGTTATCACCCTGCGGCTCAGAAGTATTATGACTCGAGATGCCGTGTCTCGGCCTTCATACAGACATTAAAGGTGAGCCGCAAATGGAAAACAGCAGACGCATATTGTATGTTTACCATTTGCGTCTTACCTTTACCGTCAGTCGTGATGTCGACCATAGTCTATGGTGCTGCGAAGTTTACAACAGCTCTGGTTGGATTTACACCAATGCTGGAATACAGCCTCGGATGTGCTATAATTAAAAGACTATTGCAAGAAAAAGTTAATTAAAATTTCTGCTGTAACATGAGGTGACTATGACTAGAAAGGGACTGCAAATGTATTTATGTACTAAATCACCTGTCCATTAAATAACTCAACTCCTCCCTACATGTTTTCGTTACTCCGCAAACACGTCCCAAATAGACAACTCTGGTCAGCAGGCGATCTCCTGCTGCCATCTGTCTACACACACACGGCCAACTCTCGCCTCCAAGACTTCTCAAGGGCAGCACCGATCCTGTGGATTGACTTACCTCACCCTATCAAACTCTCCCCTGATCTTCTGGCCTTCAAGAAATCCCTCAAAACCCATCTCTTCAGATTAGCATACCACATCACTGATGCTACTCATCCCTCTGCTCTTCTACTCACACATGATTGAAGCTGCTTCTATGGCCCCGCCATTCCCAAACCACTGACACTATTGATCCTGCTATCTAGTAAAATTCCTCTGGTCTTCCTCAACCTCTAGATCAGTGTTTTCCAAACCTGTCCTCGGGACGCTCAACCAGACCAGATTTTTGCAGATCACCTTGGGGAAATGCAGACTGTATCCTGCAATCACCGAGCAGCAAATCCTATTAACTATGCTGTGCTTCAGATATCTGGTAAAACTGGCCTGTTAGGGGTCCTGAGGGCAGGTTTGAGAAACAATGCTCTAGATTGTAAGCTCCTTTGAGCAGGGCCCTCTACACCTCTTGTTTCCATCATGTCGGTTTATCGCGTTCCCTTTGGTTATTGTAAAGCACTGGGGAAACTGTTGGCGCTATATAAATGATGACAATAATAATTGTGTATAGCCGATTATCTGATGCAATCCACCTCTGTAGGTAGCAATGAATACATTGTGTGAAGAATGTAGAATATATATATATTTTAATTTTTCAACTTGCTGTGTCCCATCATAACAGGTAATATAAGAATATTGTTGGGTTTACATACTTGGCGTTCCAGGCAACAGCAGTGACCTTATCATTGAAAACAATCACATTTTAAATATGCCGCCTGGGGTTCTTAATGTCAAAATGTCCACACTGTAAGGACCTGTAACCAATGTCCACTTATAAATCACTCCCTTTTAAGTATTGAAACTCTGCCATATCTCTTGGATCTCCATCATATAGGAGTAATTCTAGATGACTGCTGTCTGAATTGATTTGCCTTCATTCCAGATATCCCTATGGGCATCCTATTTAACATCATCGATATACACTCCACTCCCAATGTTGGTTCTGAAGCCTGCAATCATTCCTGATCTAGTTTTATTCTTGTTACCAATGGGCTGGAGTGATTTTTTTCTTTGACTGTTTCTTGACATAATTTACGAACATCAATGTATTAGTGTCATTTTTTTAAACTTTTGTCAAGAGACTATTTGTGCCTTCTATTTTATAAGTAATGATCAAAATCTGTTGGCTTCGAGCCAAGAAACCTGGGTAAAAAATGGTAGATAGAATTGAGGGACGTTTAAAATTTCAATTATATATGACCTTAACTTAAAGAGATATTCTAGTAGTGTTCAACAGTATTTTAATATTGGCTGATATGTTCAGCATGGAGTACAACATTTAATCCTTTCACTACTGCGCTTCCCCCCCCCCCACTGAGTCTGCATTATTAGCATACAGGTAGAAATTACCTTACAGTAAATGTGATAAAGACCGTAATAAAATTGGTCAGATCAAATACATATGGGAATTTGTAGTGATCATAATGGGATTATAAACAATGCAACTTCCAAAAAATACCAATAGAATGCAAAGTAGACATGTGCATTCGTTATCGTCTGAAATTGTTTTCAAGCGAACTATTGGCATCTCAGTGGTTCTGGAGCATCAAAGATTCTGATGAAATTTCAAATCATCAATTCAAAGTCACTTTACTAACTGGAAAAAATTGCACTTTTTATGCAACATTAGTCCTAAGACAAACCATAACCCTTTATTTTTTTTATTTTTCAATGTATTCTACCAGGAAGGATACATTGAGATTTCTCTCGCTTTCAAGTATCCTGGATGGCGAGTATGTACGGTTAGGTGTCTTGCCCAAGGACACTGGAGAGGTGATCTTGTCGGGATTCGAACCTGTGTCCCCTCGGTCTCAGAGCAGTGATGTTACCTCTACTCCACCCAGTCGGTACAAACCATTAATGTAATCCTAACGACGACCCTATCCCTAACAAGAACCTAACCCGAGCTCTAACCCTCCTTGGCTGTTGTAATGCAGCAGTAAAGTTTGAACATTTTTTTTTTTTACATGAAGATGAGTGTTGCTCCTTGCAACTTGTTACTGGAAATGGCCTATTTTCCCCAGGGTGAATACTTATCTTGCGTTAAAAGTAGTGCTTTATATGCTAATTTTCATCGCAAAACAGTGCGTACATGTTTTTTTCAAAATGAAAGGGTTAAGGCTATTTTGCATTCACTGTCAAAGATTAAGCTATACTTAATTGAGTGATCTCTAATCTCAATCTGAGTTGCTACAATTATATCTCTCTGAAAATAAGATGTGCATATAAGACAGTGGCAGACATATCTTTTAGGTATCAACAAGGTCTTCAAAATGTCCTCCCTGTCTTACAGCACCAGAAAGATGGGCCATGGCATGACATATGCCATTAAATGCATCACTTTCATTCCTCTTTCCCTTTTCCTGTCCTCGGCCCTCCAGTATATTAAAATACTCCTAACTCTTGCATAACTTATTACATTGACTATTTTCAGTGTTATCTGCATTTCCTCTTCTACTCAATGCTTAGCTGCCAAAAAAGCCCAAAGCATTTTTTTCTGACAGATGAGGTAATTTGAACGGTGATTGTTCAGTTCAATACCACTGAGAAGAGAACATTCATGAGATACACAGACTAATTGAATCCGAATGCAAACACGGATGCCGCGAGCATCTTTATCCGAAACATTGTAAGATGTTTATATAGAAGCATTTTATCAACTCTTTTTCACAGTTTTGTCTCCTGTTACAATTAATTCCTTTCCGAAGTAATTCTTAAAGTAAATAGAATTATAGAAATGTTATCGGGAGTGAAAATATTCTGTAAACACGTCTCAGCAAGACACGAATTGACTTCATTGATCGTGTACATTTCCCAGAACAAAGTCATGAACCGCATAGGACAATATCAGAATAATGGCAAAACAGCCACATGAATGTATTGAGCAATGTTCCAGTCTTTTGCGCGTGTCACTAAGCACAGTAAGTGAGTGATTATTTGGATTTATCTGAAGAACTCGTTAATATCTTGACTTTATGTGGACCGGCACTGCACCAAACTGCTTTAACCCCTTAATGACCCCTGACGTACCCTGTACGTCCTGTCCTCGGGTCTCCCTTAGACCCGCGGACGTACAGGGTACGTCAGCGGCGCCAAATCCCCCTCCCGCCCAATACTCACCTCCCTCGTCGGATCCCACGGCGATCTGGCAGGGAGGAAGCCTGCCCATGTGATTTACATGGGCAGGCGAGGCTGATGACGTCGCCACGCTGCGTGGTGACATCATCAGAAGGTGCCCCCATGTGTTTCAATGGAGGGGGGGGGCTCCTTTGGAGCCCTCTATCTCCCCAACCATTGAAGCTAGGAGATGCCGTTTGCACCGCTGGAGAGGGGAGAGCCTCCCCTTTCCAGCGGTGTATGGCATTAACAGTTTCGCCGCCGGATCGCTTTTCGGCGCCAATTGGCGCCAAAACGCGATTCAAACCTGGAGGGGGGCTGACATCTTGGATGTCAGCCAAGCCTCCAGGTCCCCCCCCACCACTGACAACCTCACCATATGTGTGAGGATGTCAGTGGGCCAGTTAACCCTCTAGCTGCCATGTAGAGATAAGGGGATCCTAAGGATCCCTTTATCTCCCGTTCCATGGCAGCTGGATGGTCATATTTGCCATCATTTAAAAGGCCTGATTATGGCCTTTCGAATGATACCAAACATGACCAGGTTTGGTTTTAAATTTTTTTTTTTTTTAAAAATTAAATAAAAAAAAAAATATTTTTTAAAAGTTTTTTTTGTCTGGGGGGAGTTTAATTAAATAGGACCTAGGCTGTCATCTAAAAATAATTAGCACAAAATGGTCAGAATGAGCGCAGCGCACATAGGTGAACTGTCTCAGCAGTGAAGGGGTTAAAAAGCAAACGCATGTTAAAATTGGGTATTTCTAGTCTCGGGACAAAATTTTGAACCTATTTAGCCGGGGTCTTTTTGGGTGGTTGTAGATTTTGGGGATTAAATTACGAAAAAGTGTGTTTTTACCATTTTTTTTCCTCATATTTCATATTTTTTTTTATAGTAAATTATTCGATATGATGGAAATAATGGTATTTCTAGAAAGTCCATTTAATGGCGGGAAAAAGGGTGTATAATATGTGTGGGTCGAATAAACGAGTAAGAGGAAAAATTGTCCTAAACACTAACAGCGCAGAAACGTAAAAACAGCAGCGGTCACTAAAAGACGGATTTGTGTAAAACCGCCCGGTCACTAAGGGGTTAATATCAATGCAATTTTTAACTGCTTAACAGGTGGATGGCACCCGTCATCAGGGGGTTATCGCAGGTATGCCCGCCGCCAGGTGCAAATGAGGGCCTCTGATACGGCCCGCCCAGGCAGCTGACACACGATGAGCGTCACTGGCTGCGGGAGGGCAGCCTGAGTTCAGGTCCTCAAGCAGCAGCCAATGGCACGTGCCGGCTGTGGGGAGGGGCAGAGGCAGCCCATAGATGTCAACCGGGCATACACACACCGCGTCTTCTAAGCCCAATGACCTCAGGGACGACAAGGTATGCCCTGTGGCAGGAAAGGGTTAAAAATAAACTGTGCAAATTTTTTTGTTCATTTCAGATTTGTTGAAAAACCCAAACAATATTCAGCTCTGCATCGTATTCTATTTCCCTTCAATACGTGGAATTGTGTATAATCTGGAAGAAGAGACATATATATATATATTGATATAAAGTTTTAGGCTAGGGCCAGACGAACGTGATTTCTACGGACTGTATGTCCGTGCAGTACGGAAGACGCAGTAGTGGCCACACAGTCCGTTTTTTTTCACTGACGTATATTTTGACGGATGTAGCAGGGAAAATAAATTAAAAAGCAAAACCATTTTGTCCGTGAAAAATGCTGGACGTATAAATGCAGTCCGTCTGACCACGTTCCATCACTCACACACAAAGCTATGCGGACGTTGCGGACGCAGCGCACATTGTGCGGCCGTTCTAGGGGTTGTACGTTCTTGCCTGCCTTGCGTCCGTGGGCCGCGGCCGATGTGCGTCCGCAGTTCAGTGCGGACGTACTTCGTGTGTCGGGTTCCGATGGGCTTTCTTACAAGCTATCACGGATGTACTTTTAGGCGCCATCACGGACGTGAACACTACGCTCGTCTGACCCCAGCCTTAAAGATTTTAAGAAATTGTCCATGTTATCTATCTACTCACATCACTTATAGAAGAAAGATTTAATCCAAACAAATATTCCCAGTCGTATTCTCAGACGAGTGGAAATGTTTGAGTTCCGACAAACGAGAAAAATATTTCCTTACTTGTAACATTTCTAAATTGATTGTGTCTATACTTTTCAAGGAACTCTGTGCCTTAATCCAGTCTTGCCATTATGTATAATGGCTGCAGCCGTTAACCTCTGGCGTTGTTAAGATAACGACTGCCGGTACTATTCCAACTTTGTCAGAGGTTGAGCTGGTGGCTCAGAATTAGTGGCTGCCTACTTTGTATTGGAGCCATTAATTTGTCACCAGAATGAGAATGAGCTATTCCAATGTACCTTTGTACTTCTCTGGAGTCTGTGTTTCTGAAACAAATACTGATTGCCGGATCAAAATGGTCCCTTCCTCAGGGAAGAAGACTCCTCTTCTCATCTTCAGAAGCACTGTTCACTAAGGAAGGATCCATTTGCCCAGAAACATTTGTTTACTGAATGTGAAGCAACATATAAAAGTCTATTCACTAAGCACCGAACATTTAGCAAATTTTGATGCTTTTCACTTCGGCGCACTTCAGTGCACTTTGGCAATTTCCATTTCGCTGACAGTATGGGAAAATCACTATTCAGTGGACGGTCTCTGTAGTGCACCGAAGCCTCATGAAAAAGTTGGAGAATGTCATCGACGAGCACCCCGAAAAGCAACGAAGAGCCCTTGCCAAATTCCAACCAACTGCGGAAAAAAAAACCCGGAACTCTTCTATTCTCCTAATAGGTGTTTTAACTAATAAAGATGGATTAAAATGTTTGTAATGTAATAATAAAAAAGTCCTTTAAAAAAAATAATAAAACTGTCCTGTACAGAACAAAAAAAATTCTTTTAAAAAAATTGGGAAACAAAAATTTGGTAAAAAAAAAAAAAAGGATTCTAAAAGATAAACAAATAAAAAGACTTTTACATAAAAATGAAAAGAATAAAGTTTTTTTTTAATAAATAAATTAAAAATATTACTTTTACATTCAATCCTATGGAATTCGTTTAAACCTGTCAAACTGAATCACCAAAAATCAGGGCATTTCACCGACACTTTAGTCACAGAATGCCAAACCGAACAAATTGTTACTTCTCTATGGGAAAATTTTGCTACTGCAGAAGATCGCAGAACTGTGGCAAACAGCACCATATTTTGGCGTAAATTTGCCTGTATTTGGCGAATTGACAGTTTATTGTATTGACGAACTGCCCTGAAGTTGCACCGATCTGTTCGGTGCCAAGTTTGGTGCTTATTGAATAACCTCTATAATCTCAGGTCACACCAGTGGACCTTTATTTCTATAGCAGTGCTGTGTGTTTTCTATTGTTTTGTTGTGTCTGATCTTACTTCTTCTTAGACACAAATGGAGGATGTACACACTATTGCAGCAGCTAATGGGTTGAGTATATTTTTGTGCTCCACATACCCAGTGGCGTCACTAGGGTTGGTGTCACCCGGTGCGGTAACTTATGGTGTCACCCCCCCTGAGTTTTACGGGGTTTTTTAACTACTTTTACTCATAAGTCAGTACTCCCATATAACAATGAATGCTCATAATACACGACGCACATTACTGTGAGGTTTATTGCTGTGGAGCTCTGTGATATGCTCATATACAAATTTTGGCAAACTGACATCAAGTACGGTGCCTGGTCGAAGGCAGTGAATCTGTTCAGAGACACCGAACAGCAAAGAAATGTCCTGATGTCCGGTGTTTTCATTTGGCAGGTTTATTCAGGCGAACGAACACCATAGGTTTCAATGTTAAAACTTTTCCTGTTTTTATCCAATATCTAATAAACCGTTTATACCTTTTAATCCAAAGTAAAAAATCTCTTATTTATTGATTTAATTTTTTTAGTATCTTTGTGGAATTTTTCAAACAAAAATTCTATTTTTTTTCTAACAGCGGTTTTTCTATTTTTCTGTAACAGACGATTTTATTATCATTCATAGGAATTTATGTTAATTCCAGACATTTTCGTTCAGTAGTTCTTTTTAAAACCGCAGGCGATGGGTTTGGTCAGCATTTGGTGGCTGATTCCCTGCACTTCCGGGACCCTGTGGTGAATTCACCGGGGAAATTTGATTACCCAAAGTGCGGGGAACAAAAGAACACTGAAATGTCTGCGTCATTTCGGTGCTCTGCGAATATCCTCTTTGTGCTGTTTTTTTTTTGCCACCTCCCTGGAAAGTGCCAGCCTAGGCCTTGCCTACCCAGGACATACTTGAAAATGATAGAATTCTCAATGTATCCTTCCTGATAAAATGATTTTTTTTTTTTAGGGTGTCACCCTAGGGGGTTGTGTCACCCGGTGCGGGCCGCACCCCCACCCCCCCTTGTGACGCCCCTGTATGTACCTGAAACCCATTATTATGTTTCTATACTAACCCTAGCATCAATTTTCTCACTTTAATGGCGACCGTAAAACTACTCCAGTAATAATATGTGGAAGTACAAAATTTATGATTATTTTCGATTCAGCTGAAATACCAATGCTGAAAATTTTCATAATCTGTTATCTCAGAATTGTCGATTTTTTCCAAATGAAAGTGAAATTAATTTTTGAGCCATGCAAATGCCTAGTATTCTATACAACGCTTTTCGCTACTGTTGTATCCACTTAAAACCTTTCATTCTACTTCGTCCTGCTTTCTGTTGTCTTCAAAAATAAGCATTGTTCTGATAGTTGGTTATGACTGCAATTAAAAAGTACTGAATGATTTATACTGTGCGCTCTCGCATGACAATTAAATTATCTGTACTGTGTGCGTTTCCAGAGTGATTTCTGTTCAATTTGTTTTTCTTTGTAAATGAGAAGTCTGTTTAATTTCACCATTTTATCCTTTAAGAAAAAAATGAGAAAAAAACCTATAATATATTTATTATAGGGAAAGAGCATGCTGACAGATATTAAAAAGAAAAGATTGCCAGATAAATAGTAAATATAGTTGGGGAGGAAAAAAAGCGTATAAAATTAATAATCACCTGCGTAATAGAGTTCTTGGTAATTCGCTAGTGGTTGTTTGATAGTATTCTAAAAAAACTGCTTGGCATTTAATACCTAGCATTAATACTGGTAGCTGTGATAATCACAGCTATGGGCTTTTCCTCCGTGGTGAATTGCATGGATGCCATTCCACAATCTCCCAAAATTACGACAGAACAACAAAGAACTATTTGAGCTTGCCAAAATGCTTTTTAAGCTTCCAGCTACTGCACACGAACTACAACGCATGAGGATTTTGTAGGTTTATTAAAAGGTGAGCTATTTTATCTTAGTCTCCTCTCTGTTAGCGGATCTAGGTTGTGAGAATTCAGAATGGCTTACATAAGTTAAGACAAACATCCTGGCATTGAAAACCTAAGAAAATTCCTGTTAATATTAATTCCTTTATGAACCTAATCGATTATTGGATTTGTTATTGCTACTCAAATGAATTTCCAAGAGGATGGGCCGGTGTGATCTGAAGGGGCTTTCTAATTGTTTTGAAGCTGTGTCACTGCAACCAGCATGTCTAGGCTTGTCAATCCACGGTGTTTAACCCCTTCCTGCTGTGGAGTGTGCTATGATGTCCTTGTAGTGGGTGGGTCTAAAAGTGTGGGGCAGCATAGCACGCTCTGCTGGCTACTCATACCCGCCTACGTCCTGCCCCCAATGCAAACATGCTGAGCGTGTCATTGGCTGCCGTGGGATTGCCTGAAATCAGGCCTGTTGGGATGGGAGGCAGGCTGAAGGATGGGCTCAGGGCCTGTGGGGTGTGCTATGCTGCCCTGCAGCTTGGAGGACTTCCTTGCTGCTGGGACCTCCCGGCGGCAAAGGGTTAAACATTTCTCAGGGTTTGTTATGTATTTTGGGTTGTTAATATCGTTATATTTTCTTCCATGATGTGTGTGTGTGTGTGTTTTCTTCTTTTTTCCTTTTCCCTTTCAATTTTTTTTGTGTAAATCAAATGTGATTTGGCAAACAATTGCAATTTTAACTTTTGTTTTAGAGCTGATGTGGCGGATTGTTTATCCTCGCTTCGATCCCACCGTTAAAATCGGCAACTCCATTTCAAAACTAATTGTGATGCAAACTGAATCATCTCATTGAGCTGCACCCTTGCTGTAGTTGAAATACTCTTTAACTGGGGTCAGCAACCTTGGCCAACAAGATGCTTTGAAACTACATATCCCATGATACTCAGATGCTCAATAGATTAACTGAGCCTCATGAGAGATGTAGCTCTGAAACGTATGGAGGGCCAAGGTTGCTGACGGTTGACAAACTATGCTCAAGGGAAATGATCCACACAAGATGCCACACTCTGCAATCACTTAAAATGAATGTCAATATTAGATTATTGCACTGTTTTTTTATTTGTTTTGTTTTATTATAGTAACTCGGCTGAAAAAGAATCACTGCAATTTATTTAATACCCTATGCTCAGGAACCGAAGCGCATAAGCTATAGAGAATACAGCGTAACTCACTATGTAATGGAGATGGGAACAGTAACTGCATACTGTAAGTCTATTAACGACTTAAGTTTTCTCACACCTGTCATTTGTAATTTGCGAGTCACACAGTAAAGAATATTGTTTTTCAATGTGCTAAATATTTAGCTAAATGGCAATTTACAGATTCCCCGTCAGATTCACAGTTTGCGTTTGGAATTCATCACTACTCCCTTAACTTTCTAGCTTTATTACTTAGTCATATTCATAAAACCTCCTAAGCTGACATAATTAATGCAAACATAATGTATGATTACCATAAGGTTCTACATACCAGCATCGTAGGAGCATAAATTCTACGCTAGATGAAATTTTAGATCACCAGCAGATGGCAAATAAATTCCCTTCACAGTTTGATATAGTGTGAAATAATTCTGTAATTCAAACCTAAACAATTGCCTATCACACCCACAAAATGTTTTAAATATTGCAAAGAAATCGCACCATGTTCTATCGTGGATATTACCACTGGTCCGATAAATATATCTTAAAATTGTATGTGTAGTAAAACAACATGCCCGACTATATAAAATACTTGCTCCAGGATCCTTTTGTCAAGTTCTTAGCACTACAGTTGTGTTCAAAATTATTCAACCCCCAATGCTGTAAAGGGTTTTAGGGAACTTAGTGTACATTTGTAATTGTATTCAGAATGAAATCCTACAAGGACTTTTTAAAGAACCATATGCAACTAAAATGACATCAATTGGTTTTGTAATACAGTAGTAAATGATTCTTTTGTGAATTCTTCATTGACACAATTATTCAACCACTTAAAGACTACCACTCTGAAGAACAGAGGTTCATTCAAGTGTTTTCAATCAGGTATTGAAAACACCTGTGGATGTCACGGAGCAGCAATAAAGCATAATAAGCACCAATTAGGCAGCTTTAAAATGACTGTGATACTCAGCTCCTTCTAGACATTTACTGGTGTGGTTACAAACATGGTGAAGTCAAGAGAATGGTCCAGGAAGACAAGAAAAGAGGTGATTACTCTTCACAGGAAGGGCAATGGCTAAAAGAAGATTGCAAAGATGTTAAACATACCAAGAGAGACCATAGGAAGCATCATTCGCAAATTCAAGGCAAAGGGCACTGTTGAAACGCTACCTGGTCGTGGCAGAAAGAAGATGCTGACTTCGACTGCTTTGCGCTACCTGAGGCGTAGAGTGCAGAAAAGTCCCTGTGTGACTGCTGAGGAACTGAGAAAAGATTTGTCAGATGTGGGTACTGAAGTTTCAGCTCAGACAATACGGCGCACACTGCGTAATGAAGGCCTCCATGCCAGAACTCCCAGGCACACCCCCTTGCTGTCTCCAAAGAATAAGAAGAGTCGACTGCAGTATGCCAAAAGTCATGTGGACAAACCACAGAAGTTTTGGGATAGTGTTCTGTGGACTGATGAAACAAAATTAGAACTCTTTGGGCCCATGGATCAACGCTATGTTTGGAGGAGGAAGAACAAGGCCTATGAAGAAAAAGAACACCTTGCCTACTGTGAAGCATGGCGGGGGGTCAATCATGCTTTGGGGCTGTTTTGCTTCTGCAGGTACAGGGAAGCTTCAGCGTGTGCAAGGTACCATGAATTCTCTTCAGTACCAGGAGATATTGGATGACAATGTGATGCAGTCCGTCACAAACCTGAGGCTTGGGAGACGTTGGACCTTTCAACAGGACAATGATCCCAAGCATACCTCCAAGTCCACTAGAGCATGGTTGCAGATTAAAGGCTGGAACATTTTGGAGTGGCCATCGCAGTCACCTGACTTAAATCCGATTGAGAACCTCTGGTGGGACTTAAAGAAAGCAGTTGCAGTGCGCAAGCCTAAGGCTAGGGTCAGACTAACGCATTTTTCGCGTTGTCCTTGAAAAAGTGCGTTCGAACGAATGGATGTATTTTTTCACGGAATACACGATAGCGGTCATACGATGCGCATTTTCGTCCGTGATTTTGTACGGATCATCAACAAAACCCTTTTTGCGTCTGGACGTTATGTTGGCCGGATGTGTGCAGCGTCTGACGTCTCCCAATCACGCAAACACGCCGCTATGCGGACGCAGCGCACTCTGTACGTCAGTAGTAGCGGTTTGACGTTCTAGAAAAAATGCGTTCGTTTGCCACTTGCGTTGCGCGGACGAACTTTCCTGCGGCCGTTTTTCGTATGTTACCCGCATTGGACGTCATTTGCTGCTAGCACGGCCGTGATTTCGTGCGGTTAAACGCACGTTAAAAATGCTTTCGTCTGACCTTAGCCTTAGAATGTGACTGAACTGGAGGCTTTTGCCCATGACGAATGGGCGAAGATACCCGTAGATCGCTGCAAGACACTTGTGTCAAGCTATGCTTCACGTTTAAAAGCTGTTATAACTGTAAAAGGATGTTGTACTAAGTACTAAGATTGAATGTCACTTGGGGGTTGAATAAAACTGATAATGATGTGAGCACAGAAAAGACATTTGTGGTTATTTCATTATAAATGTTATGTTATATTTGTCTGTCCTACACGTGCCTCTTTGATTTAATTGTAAGCAAGATGACTGATCAAAATCAATGTCAAACTGGCCAAAACACTCAATTTCAGTGGGGGTTGAATAATTTTGAACACAACTGTATATGGGTTATTCCAAGAGCGCTGAATTGGCTGTGAAATTGCAACGAACAGTTAATTTCCCGTAAGGTGCAATATCATATCATTAGATGGCTGACGGAGGCGAGCAAGGTGAACGATTTGGCTTAAACCGAGCGTGCCCACTGGCCATGATGGATCCCACCACTCCCGAAATCAGGAGTTCCTGAAGTGTTTGAAAGTATCAGGAAGCCCGTATTCACTTTAGTGAGACTACCGGAATTTCCAGGAGACTTGGGATCCAGAGCAAGGCAAGTTTTTTTTTTTTTTTTACATGTGATGCAGATGTCTCGAATAGAACACGATCCCTCCAATTTTTAAGGTAAATTTTTGTCATCAAAATCTAGCGGTATGCTAGTAATGGTTTATCTAGTCAGAGAACACCGAAAGCAGTGTAATGTTAGTGAAATGCCCTGATGTTCGGTGGTTTCATTCGGCAGGTTTAATCCAATGAATCCCATAGGTTTCACTGTAAAAAAAAAATTAAAAAAAGTTCTTTGCCATTTTTCGGGTATTTTTTTTTGGCGAGAGTGTTCTGATTTTCTTTTTCTTTTAATACCGTTTTGGTATTAACAGATCTGTAACAGACCTTTTTATTATTCATAGGACTTTATATATTCCAGGTATTTTTGTGCAGTAGTTTTTTTGCAAATGCTTTTAAACGTCGCAGTGTTTTTTTTTATTCTTTTTTTTTACCCGTTTATCGGCTTTTTCCGTTCGATCTTCGACTTTTTCCAGATGCGTTCAGCTTTTTTCCAGCTGTTTATGGGATCACTCCGATTTATTAATTTTTTTTCAGCGTTTTTTCCGTTCAATGCAGTGGTTTTTCGGTTGCTCTAGGTGGCTTTTCCCTGCACTTTGGGGACCCTGCAGTGAATGCTGAATTCATCACAGGATCGGGGAATTTGATTCCCCGACGTGCAGGGAATGAAAGAGCACTGAAATTCCGGTGGCATTTCGGTGCTCTTTGAATAACCCTGTATATCTTATTATTGCCTAACCTAGTAACCTTACATGTGTTTGGATTTGAATGTGTGCCATGTGCCTTGGTGGCAGTATTTCTGCAATATCTAATTATTGTGTTTTGTATATTAATGTGTTGTTATAAAAGGGAAACCGTTTGAAATGTAGTTTATTAAGCAAGAGCTTCTAATTTATGTTGTAGTTTATTCTGTGGTTTTCAAGAGATAATTAATTGATGGATTAATTAAAATTTGACAAAGAATGCGTGGGGATTTTTCTGAATTTGATTAAGAAGCTAGGTTTTATAGATGAGCCTGTTCATGTAGTAATAGCTCATCTATAAAAATAAATTCTACACTGAAAGGAAGGAAAAAGAGAATCTCTTCATTCACAGTAGGCTTGTGCACTTTTTTTTTTTTTTTTTTTTTTTGTTCGATTCGGTTCAATTTTTCGGATTTTTAAACTTTTCGATTCGGCTCGTTTCGACCGATTTCTGTTTCGATTCGGTTCGGCTCGATTTGTTTTTCGTGTACTTTTTTTTTTCGGAATATCGACCATTTTTCGTATTTTCGTGTCACTTAGCTCGTTTTTTGTATCGACTTTTCGTAAGTTCGGAAATTTTCGTTTTTTCGGAAAGTCTGTTCTCCTCGTTTCAAAGCAATAAATTTCGATTTGACACATTTCAAGTCCATTCAAAAATTCCGAAAATATTTCGTTATGGCTCGGAAAACTTTTCGGATCTGCCATTTTCGGATCTAAAAAATTTCGGAAATTCGGCCGCATCCGAAAACACGAATCGGGAAATTTCGTGAAAATTCCGAAATTCCGAAACCCGAAACGCACATCCCTAATTCACAGGAGAATGGAAGAACGGACAATATGTCTTGGCCATGTCATATGTCTATGAGCTTAACAGAAGCTGTCATGCACATATGTCATTGTGTGCGCACACAGTAGTGATGCAAAGGGTGTTCTTCTGTAAGTTGCTGGTGTTGCAGTAATGACAAATGCCAGCATTTCCCCAAAGTAAAATCCAAAGAGTGACCAGAGAAGCTTCACTGTGAAACTTCTACTGTCACTCTTTGGATTTTACATTGGTAAAATGACAGCATGTTTGCAAACCCGGCGTAAACCAGCATTTACTAAAAAACCCCATAAAAATTCATGCAATTATCCTGCAGGGCATTCAGAAATAAAAGATTAAAAAAAATAAAAAAAAAATATCATCATGAATGTGTTAGTGTCTGCGTGAATCTACGCCTTTTTGCATGTGTGTATATGTCAGTGTTTGAGTCTGCGTCAGTCTGTCATTGTTTGCATAAACTAGTCTGTTATTGTGAATGTGTTTCTGTATCTGTCAGTGTCTACAAGTGAATATCTGTCATCTATATATAATCAGTAAGTGCCCGTTTAGACCTTTTTGTGAATTCATAGTGTCTATATGTATCTGTTCGTTTTGTTTATCAAATTATTGTCATGGTTCATGTTGCCGGGGTTGCAGGGTCGAGCCCAGGTGTAGTGACAGAGTGGAGCGAGGCAGATATTCAGGGTATAACAGATAAAGTTTTATTCAAGGTGGAAAACAACAGCAGGGATAAACCAAAGTATAAATTATAACAGGTGGCTGGGCAAGACAGGAATGGGGCTGACATACTAAGTACAAGACACAGGATAGAACACGCCAGATGGACAGGACAGGTACTGGCCTGTACCCGGGTATACACAGAACGCTTAAACAAGAGACAGAGGGGCAGGACAGGAATAAGGCTGTAACAGAAATCAAGAGACATAGAACAACTGAAGGACACAAGGACACTTACCATCAATGAGACCAATCAAAGGATGGGGCTGAGGACTAGGGAACACAGTGGGTAGAAGTCCAGGTATGCAGAGGTAGAGAAGGTGATAATCCAGGGGTGGTGAGTGAGGGAGTCCAGGGAAACAGGCGATCAGGCATCAAGGCAAGAAAATTGGTTACAATACGGGATCATGGCAATATGTGAGGCTCTCAACAAATGATGAGGGTGTCTGCAAATGATGAGGGTCTCGATGTGCTATAAACAAGGGATATTTCATGAGAGAGTTGTCAAAGTTCTTAGCATGGGTCGAGGCAGGTGGCTGCCAGGAGAATAGTCAGTCCAAATCACAGGCCATACACAGGGAAATCAATGGTAGAAGGATGGTAGGTTTGGCAGGATCTCCAGAACAGGTAGTTGATGTGTACTGAAGACAGGTTAAAGGCAACTGAGGGACTTCAATGCAGAAGCACTTTCCCTTGGGTGGAGTGCAGCTATAAAGGAGGCCCAGGCCACACCTGAGGTCTGGAATCAGGGAAAAACCTGGTGGGAACTCCTGGGCACCTGGACGTGAGAACCAGGGTAAAATCTGGTCCAGAATGTCCATGAAAGGGGATCGGCACCGTATTTGGCCTTCTTACGGCGCTGACAACGAGGGCCGGGACAATTCTAAAATTAAAACTACAGTGTTCTGCCCTCTTTACACATGTGGCGGAGGTATAATTAGACAGACAGATAAACTCTCCTCCCTCAGCAACTCATTGAGGCAGACGCAGGGTCCTTTCAACTTTTATTGTGAGGAAGTCAGGTAAAACTGGAAATAAGAGAATAACATTCAATCAGTATATACAATATTCACAATGTTCAGTCCTAACATGCTGATCTAACAGAGAAAAGGGAATATCTGCGTACCGGTGATGCTACTGTTAGGCTGATGACAAAATGGAAGCTAGGTAGATCTGTTCTCCTCCAGGAACTGACGTGCTGATGCAAGCTGGATGGCTTCTGACATTGCATGTGAAGCCCAACCTCCCAGCACACTAGGATGGTGGGAATCTACAGAGGCTCACAGGGAACAATTGTCTAACTATTCTCAAACTGCAGTACTGAGCTATACACTAGATGGCGATATTACAATGCAATTCCATAGAGAATTAACACATTAAACAACTGAAAGAACTTTAACAGCAAAACACTTACAAAAAGGCATGACAGGCAGCGTAGTGAACACCACCCACAAACCCCCTCAGAATATTAGCCACTCACAAATTCGCAGAAATATAGTGTCCAAACTGGCACTGCTTTTATTATGAGGCTGCTGACAGCCGATGCCCAACTATTTTTGGTGATTTTACTCACCTTTTGCCCCTCATCGCACATTACTCCTCATCTGCTCAGGGACTCTTGAACCCAGAAGTCCCTGAAACTTTTCTACACAATTTGCACTACACAACTTGCTTAGCAAAGGAACTGCAAATTGCGCACCATATGGGACTGAAAGGGTTAAAATTTATATGTTTAAATGTATGAACGATTTTTGAAGTTTTTGAATGTGTTAGTTGGAGTGCTCTCCAACTTGGTTTGTTATATATATATATTTAAATATATTTATTATACCAATTACCAATTTAGTTAAATACAATCGCAATCAGCCCCAATGCAATACCTGAAACTGTAATCAAAGAGGACATTTTATTATTGCACTATGTTTACCTAGTGTTGTGGAAACACTTTGAAAATTGCCATGTAGTCTTGTGTACAATAAATATCTAGACCTGCCGCACTTAAAGCATTATAGAAGCTTAAAACTATGTAGTCCTGATCAGTCAAGTGGTTCTTATCAGCTGTCAACCTCGAAATTTGTGGTGTGCCTTGTATGGCATATCATTTATCACCTAAAATACAATTTTGGCAAAGGGAGTGACAAGATGTAGATAAATGTGTCCCTCTGTCAGGAGCTACAATCTGCTCAGACACACCATTTGAAATCACAGGTTGTAGGAATTGGTACACTATGGCGTGGCACACATGACACATTACACCCAGCTCTCACACAGATAAGATTATTTGTGCTATAAATGTTCCACTGTAGTGGAGAAGTATGTGACAGCTGACCTTATTTTGTGGAATGATCTGCTATATGTTCACAAAATGCTTTGTGTATTCTATCCTCAAATCTCAACAAGCAAATGCAAGTCGCAACACATTAACATTTTGTAATGGAAATAGGGGCCGTCCAGAAATAAATTAATTCAGCAACACAACTAATAAAATATTGCAAAAAGTTGCGAAAAAGAATAGTATGCAATCAATGTTCAAACAACAGGTCAATTCTGGAATGTTAGGAAGAACATTTACATTCCCCTTGCTGGACAGCTTGCTTTCCCTGCATTGTGATTGGTTGTCTTTAAAGCTACTGATAAACGAGGTAGAAGGTAAGAAATTTAAACTTTTGGATTTTAACCCCTTGTCCTGGCGGCTGGTGGACCTGAATGCCATGGGATGGCATCTTCCTGTTTACCCATTGGCCTATCTATGCTCTTGCATACTCTCACCCCTCTTCTAATACCTCATGATCCAACCCAGACAGCCATATAGAGGTTTGGACATCAGGGCAGGGCCTTGTCTCATTGTAATATTTAGTGTTTTAGCATTATCCTATAATGTCTCAGTATTCAAACAATTTCTCAAACTACCTGGGCCTGAAGAGCTGGAAGAACACAGGGCTTCTGCCATTTTTTTAAAAAAAATTTGTATAAAGTATTTTACCAGGAAGGATACATTGAGATTTATTTTGTTTTCAAGTATGTCCTGGGTGTTTTGGAATTGTTTGCATAATAACGTCAAACAAAATAAGCAGCTGGCTTTGAATGCAATGCTCCAATAATAAACCGTATGCTGTTAGAGCTAAATGCATTTTCATAATGTCGTATACACAACCTAAATGTCTTAAATTATCACTTTTTAACATGAAAAAATGATGGATGACCAATTCGAAAATGGCTTGCGTTTAATGTTCCCTTTGCTGATATTTACTTTAGAAAGTTGCAATCAACTGACTAATACGGAGTCTGGCGTTCTCGATGTTTCGTGCACGTACCTTGTATGTTGACCTTTTTCTTGTTCATTAATCAAGAAGCTGTACAGTACGATACAATTCTACTAACTACTGGATTGATTTTGTATTTTCTTCTCTTTTGGGACAGAATCAGATACAGCTCATTATGTTTCCCTGTTAGAGCGATCCCAAGTGCTACACAAAAATAATTATAGATGTCTATATCTGGCACTTCTGACACATACTTAATAAAAGTAACAGTTTATTAATAGGAATGCTCCCGGCAGAACACCACTTTATTAATGTTCACAAAACTGCATTGCTTTGTTTGGCATTGAATCTGTACATCAAAGAAACATTAACACTTAAAAAAAATAATCTTTTTTTGGAATAATCGAATATAATATCCTTTAGCTAGTAGTCAAAGTGTAATTCTATGCATTCATTAGTAATTCCCTTTGTTCATCCATCCCTTAAAGAAATAGTAGAGTCATGCATAATATCTATGATTTTCTAATATAAGAAAGTTTGTTTTAACAAGAATATGCAGACAAAAACTTTTAAACCTCCTGGTGCCCTCTGCACCCTCTACTTTTTAACCCTTTAAATAATTTTAAAACTCACTGAGGCTGGACTTCTTCTGTAATCCATCAGATGTGACATACTACTGTCTTCATGCAAGCCGCTGCATGTCATGTGATCAAGGTGGTGGGACTGCAGTCAAAGGGCTAAATCAGCCCTTGGAGAGCCTCCCAGAGGGGGGGGGGGGTGAGGGTGCTCAGGGCACTCTGACCACTTAAATCACTTTGCATTTTCCTAATGTTTAGAGCGTCACAACCTATGCGCTCTATGATCCATCCCTACATACGTTTTTCTATTTTTACCCTTTAGATCACAGATCACCAGCCTTTTGCCATCCAGGTGTTTTGCAACTGCATTTCCCGTAAGACTCAGACAATCTAATGAGTATCTGAGCATCATGGAAGATATAGTTATAAAACCTCTGGAGGGCCAAGCTTGCTGGTTCCTGTTTTAAAGAATAACAGTGGAAAGGGACGCAAGGACAGATCTCAAAGCGCCCAGTTTCTCTTTAACTTGAGATTGAAATATGTGTAAATAAATATTCTATTTGTAATCCATAACGAATATGTAAATAATGTACTACAATGATTTTAATGGAAAAGTCACGCTTTATTTAACAAGGCTATTTAGATATTTTCTGCACAATTTCCTGTTTTGTCTTGGTTATGCCGTTACTTCAACACCGTCAATAGAAAACGTGATGATTATATTCTACAGCCAAAAAAACTAGGAAAACTAAGTTCTAGATAGAGTACAATGCGGAAACATCATTTGATATGGGTCACATCACTGTTAACTGTGATTTAAGTACAATTTGTGATCTTCATTACCTCACATTTACCAGTGACAGAAACATTTCATTCCAAGCAGAAATAATGCCGCTACACTTTGCATTTTGAACGTTTGTGCTTCCTCTGGGGGCTTTGTAATGTTGATATTCAGAGTTAGTCTGCATATTATAATTGGCAAAAAAATGCTAATGAATAATATCTGCACTATATCACTGTTATGTAATCTTAAAGCAATTGATTTGCATTCGGAAACCAGGAAAACTCAAACCTCAAACATTCCCTGCATAATTAGAATTTTACACTTGACTATCTCCAATTTTATTTCTTTATAAAGTATCTTACCAGGAAGGATACATTGAGATTTCTCTCGTTTTCAAATATGTCCTGGGTTCAAGAACATTGAATTGTTACAGTTCCAAAGTAATAAAATGCAAGATAGTAAGAACAAAACACATATATACAGATTAACACAGAAAATAAATATGTAAGTAATATACTTACTATGTTACATGTTTACATGTGCATTCTGTATCTAGGTATATTAATAGAGATCTCTTAAGTGAAGATTTGTTGGCGTCTGGGAGGCGATTCCATAATTATGGTGCTCTGTAGGAAAATGAGGATCGAGTCACTTTCTTTTTTATTGTGGTATTGCAAGTAAGGTGCTGATCTTGGATCGGAGTTTATAGGATGAGGGAACTGCTGGGGGAAGCCATCTATTCAGGTAGGGTGGCAGCTTCCCAGAAAAGCTCTTAAACACCAGGTTGGAAAGGTGAAGAGTGCGTCTGGATTCTAGCGATGGCCAGTTTAGTTCTTTTAACATGTCACAATGGTGGGTCATGTAGTTACATTGTAGCACAAAGCCTTAGAATAAGTTATACGTTGTAGTAAGTTTATGACGGTGCGTTTGCGGGGCAGCTGCATACACTACATCTCCGTATTCAATGACTGGCATAAGAATTTGTTGTACAATCTGCTTTGTTACTGCGGGGCTCAGGCAGGATTTGTTTCTGAACAAGGCAACTATTTTGGGTTAAAGTTTAGACGAGAATTTTTCGATGTGGGGGCCAATAGATAGATTTGGGTCTAACCACATCCCTAGATATTTGAGAGAAGTGACTGTGGTCAGCGCGCCATTTGAATTTGTCCTGACACATAGATGGGGATTTTGCAGTTTATGTCATTTAGGTGCTGTTCCAAAGAGCATTGTGACAGTTTTGTCGGTATTTAGAAAAAGTTTTATCTTTGATCCACTTTTCTACCTCTGTGAATTGTTCTTGCAGCACGGCCTCCAGCAGCGGGAGATTTGGTTTGCTGGTATAGATTACAGTGTCGTCTGCGTACATGTGTACAGTTGAGGCTTTGCAGATGTTAGGCAGATCATTTATGAATATTGTGAATAGTGGGGGGTATCGAGCCTTGGGGTACACCGCACGTGACAGGGAGGGGGAGGGAAGCGCTGTCAGAAATTAACACATATTGTGATCGATCGGATACATATGATCGAAACCAGGTTAGCGTGCGATCACCAATACCAGAGTTTTTACGGTTTTGTAATAGTTTTTACAACAGAATGAATCCATTTTTATATATATATATATATATATATATATCAGAGACAAACTTGCTTGCTCTTACGAAGTAATCTAGAAGATGTTATCTTTCAAAGTCTGTTGTGCTATACATTTCTGATGTATTGGAATATATTAAAAGCCATTCTTTTAGGTTTCTATCTATACCTAAACGGATTCAGGGTGTTAAAACATGCGTTATACTAATTTATATCCAGTAAACTATTGTTAGAGAGGTTGTTGCTGCTTAACCCCTTAATGACAGGCAGGTGGTGACCCTCGGGAGGGGATTAACGCCAGGGAAAGTACTAGTATGCCCCGCCGCCAGCCTTTGCTTCGCCCGCCCACGCAGCTGACTCGTGTCATTGCCTGAAGGGGGACATCCTGAGTACAAAACAATACATTGTGAATATTCGTAATGATTTTTAGGGTATATTTAATGAAAAAAAAATCCCAAATAAACACCAGGTTCTGCCAGTGGTTTTATGGAAAGTATATCAATACTGGTTGGATGCCAAGATTAAAAGGGGAGTGGTGCTAGTTATTATATGGCCTATCTACTAGAAGCACCATGAAAATGAGTTTTGCAAAGAATTAGTTTTAGGATGATCTACTCTACTTTGTAGCTTTGTAGCTATTGTTATTAGTTTCACAAATATGCCCTGGAAGAAACGCGTTACTCACCACTTTGAAACTGGCAGAGTGAAATCAATAAGTCATTTTCTGACAATTGGGAAAGTAAGACATTCTACACACTGGCAGGATAATTAATCATATCAAATCCAGCTCTAGTTTGGCAGCACTGAACAATCTCCCACAGATACACTTAATGAGTTGGGCTTAGGAGAAAAGAAATACGAAACTCAGAAAAATGCATATTGACAAAACATATTACAACAATCCAGAGCAGCATTGTTAGCAGTTTGTGTGGCACCGGACTCTACGATCTCCTCCAGGTTGATTTGGTTTTCATGTTACTCGGTTTCTACCTACTCTGAATTTCAGCCATAGACACTGAGCGCGTCCTGCCAAGTGCTTCCCCTGTGCAATGGACGCGCTCAGCGCGTCCATGCACAGGAGGAAGCAATCAGCCAGGATTCCGGCTGATTGCTGGCCCCCCCGGTGCGGGCTGACATCTTGGATGTCAGCCCGGCACTCGGGGACCCCGGTGGGATTACTAGATGTCATTGCGCTGGTGCGATGACATCTATTTCAGGCGCCCCCCGCAAGCGCGGAGGAGGTGCCTGAAAGGGAGGGGGAGGTCCTTCGGACCTCTCTCCCTCCCGATCACGGGGCTCCAGCGGCTGAAGGCAGGCATGGTTTGGAAGGGCACAACCTGCCCTTCCAAACCGTGCCTGCCTTTAACCCCTTGGGTGCCGGATCATGATTCAGTGCTGAAAAGTGCCGAATCGCGATCCTCTCCCAGAGCTGGCCGACATCTTCGATGTTGGCCAAGCTTCCGGGAATGCCCCCTGAGGACTGGCGTCATTGTGTATAGCACGATGATGCTAGTCCTGGAGTTAACCCCTAACTGCCACCAATGGTGGAGATAAGGGGTTCCAATGAACCCCCTATCTCCCAATCTGTGGCGGCTAGGGGTTAATGTTTGCTATTGCTGGATCGACCAGAGCATGGTCTTTCCAACGATACCAAACATGATAATGTAAAAGTAAAAAATAAACAAAATTTTAAAAAAAAATAATAAAAAAAAAGTTTTTTTTTGTTTGGTTTGTTAATGCAGCAATATTGTTCCAATTTCAATTATGATGTGAACAATGATGCTGCACTAACGATTTTTGTATGCGGTGCATTTGTTAAAAATAGCGAAATTTTCCCCAAAAAAAATGTAACGAGTCCCCATTTCTAATTTTTTTAACAAGTGCACCCCCATAGAAAATATAACCGCAAATGCTCGCATGTTAAAATGTGAAAAAAACACTTTCCACATTGTAAATTATTGAAAATTCGAATTTTATTGCATTTTTTGTTATAATATACAGACAGGACATGACGTATACATATAATAATGATATATTATGAATCTGCCGAGTCTGCCGGAAAGAACGATATATAATATGTCTGGGTCATATATTAAAATAAGGCTTCAAAACGCGGTTAAACATGATGAGCGAAACGAGTAAAAATTAGCCCAGCACAGAGCCGTGAAATGACTCAGCAGCGAAAGGGTTAATAAATGTTCAATGGGTGCAAACCCTAACGTATCGAGCTGCGTACACCAGTGATTTCAGCCTTGTTTCCTCTACATTACTTTTCTGTTATAGAAGTAATGAATGCTGTGTCAGGATCCCCAATGCTGACTGTACTGTGCCTGCATCCTGAACCCAGGCAGCACGCGAAAGGTGCTGCCCATACTCGGCATCTGCGTTCCATACCTGCAACATCAATGGAAAAGATAGCAGAGTAGCCATCTGCTTTTTACATGTCCTCATGGCTCTTTGACAGCAATTTAAAGACTCCCTGTTACTACTCACTACATCATGCCATTTTAACGTCTAACCTAATAAACATGTGCCTGACCGATTAACCCCATTCAATACCAAGTTATATTCCATAAAATCAATGATGGGACACACTGGTTAGGCCGGGGTCAGATGAGCGTCTTTGAGAGCGGAAGGAACCTCCATGAGAGTGGACGTCCTTCCACTCTGACACCCGTCTAGCCACCTCGCTGAGCGCTGCACGGCTCGCATTTTGATGGTGAGGCTTTCTGCACGTCCGGTTGTAGTGCGTGCAGTTCGTGCGTGTGTTACTGCATGTGACCGGCTCCCTCGAAGCGTCACAATGCTGCAACCGGCGCCGGGAAGCACATCAGTACAGGTGCACCTAGCGCTCTCGTCTGACCCCGGCCTTTTATGGCAAATTGCTTTCTATTAACCACAGGGTAAATATATAAAGAGGCATCCCATTGTATATGTTCACTTAGGTAAGCCCTTTATGACAGGCAGAGGAGACCCTCTACTGGTCAAAAAGTGCTACTACATATACATTATAGCTTGTGATTCATGACTCTGTGAAGAGAACACAGATATCAAACCTTTCAAACCATTTAATAAAATTGGTTGTCATGTCTCGTGTGCTGACATTTTGAGGGCATGTTCTGGAGCCGATGTCAAAACAAATTTTGTTTGCAATATAGAAGATGCCTTTGCAGTACTCCAGAAGTAGACAACATTGAGTATATTCGATCTGCGGGCTCTTGCTGGGGCTTTTGAAGATAGTTGTAGTGAAGGGGTTAAGATGACAAATTTGTATTTGTGTTCCATTAAGGCTTGAGTGTACGTCTGTATTTGTACATTGGGGAGATGACTTTCTTTCTCTGTTTGTGATAATTTAGAGGAGTATTCCTCCTACTGCATCTTTTATCTCTTTTAATTTTACTCGTATAAACATATTCAAACTGTGAGGCTTTATGATAGTTAATAAAGTATTGTATTTTAACATTTTGTATCTACAATTCATATTTTTAGAAACTTTAATAATAAAATTGTCAATCTCCAGCTTCGTATGATAGAGACACTGGGCTAAATTACAATCTTCGCGCAAACGTTTGTGCCGGCGCAAAAAAAATTTAACGCAAAACGTAAAACCCTTTGCGCCGTACGCCGTATTACATTGTCAGCGCAGCAAACGCGTGTAATCGTCTACCGCGGGTGAACGCTGCGCGCGCTTACTGTACGTCGCGCGTCCTATACTTGACATTGTGAGCGCAAATGCGTTCGTGCGCTGGTACGCGGATGGAATTACAATCTATGTGCAGGAATTACCGCATAGCCTTTGCGCGCATAATTTTAGCAACTCCTAAAAGCTGGTGTTAGTGGCAAATTCTATCAACCTGGCCGAAACCAAATACACCAGCCCATAAAAAAAACTCAGCAAAGTATAGTTACACATTCTACTCCTACCAAACCAATAAAATGGAGAAGTCGTGTGTAAATGTATTATTGCTGCAGCATATATGCTCAGATTGATTTTGACAGGTGCAAAAACTTAACGTGAGATAATTGAGGCTCTTAATTCTGATTGGTTGAATCAAATGAAAAAAACAGTCCGCACACTGATTTTTGCACGCAACGGTACTGCGCGAGCATTTGTCCGCATCCAGTTTGCGCGTGTTATTGATCGGATGAAAAACACGCAAGGATTGTAATTCCAGTGGTGATTTACGTGCGTAAACGTTTAGCGCTTGGCGCACAAATTCACTCGTTGCGCGAGCGTTTTAACACGAAGATTGTAATTTAGCCCACTATTCACACGGATGCTCACCGATGTGTTTTTTTTTCCTTCAAACATTTAAAATTAAGATAACAAACAGAATGATAACAAAATTAACCATTAATAAAACTTATTTCTTAGAGAAGAAAAAAGCAATATTATGGCCTAATCCTGAGAATAAAAAAAATATTTTTCACACCAAAAGGTAATATTATAAATATCCTATAAATATTTCATATTTGCATACTGTAGACATAATGACTATGGCTTAGTTCTTCTGCATAGTGTACAGAAATTTGTCATTAAAATAATCTACATAATATATTCAGTAGTTCCTATTGTCTGAATTTGCTAAGCAGAAAAATAAATAGTATGTCTCTATTAATAGGTGCTCTAAGTGATATTATTCTCATTTTCTCTTAAAATTATTCAGCTATTAACATTGTCTTTGTTAGGGAAACAATAGATAAAATCAGAAACTACAATTGTATCTTTCTGTCCTCCGAAGTCAAATTGGGAGTTTTCAGCTCCCTAAGGCTGGGGTCAGACCAGCGCACTTTTAACGTGCGTTCTGGCGCACATAATTACGGCCGCACTAGCAGCAGATAACGGGCGATGACGGCCAATATACGATGTACGGCCGCACAAAAGTCCGGCCGTGCAACGCAAGTGGAATTTGAACGCATTTTTATGAGAAAGCTGAACCGCTAGTACTGACGTACTGAGTGCGCAGCTGCGGCATAGCGGCGTGTGTGCGTGATTAGGAGATGTCAGACGCTGCTAATGTCCAGCCTACATAACGTCCAGACGCAAAAAGAAATTTATTGACGATCCGTACAAAATCACGCCCGAAAATGCGCGTCGTCTGACCGTTTTTGCGCATTCCGTGAAAAAATACGTCAATGCATTCGGACGCACTTTTTCACGTTCGCGGGGAAAAATGCTTTCGTCTGACCCTAGCCTGAACCGCAGGAGTCTGTGTACAAGGTTGCTTAGCGCACGCTAGGGAAACGCTAAGACCCGGGCTGAAACCCTGCGCTAATGGTTGTGTACAGGATAGAACCTTGAATAAGTATGAACACATCCAGGGAATAACCCTCACACTCCTACATTATTAAAATTCTCCAAGGTGGCCATATCATCTATGTTTTGATGCACACTTATATTAAGTCTGATGGGCATTGCATGATAAATGCCACCCAACAGCATGTAGAATCCTTACACTGCATTTAATAGATCCAAAAGGAAGGCCAGGTGAGCGGCAAAAATTTCCCTGCTGCAGCATATAAATAATACATGTCTCAGGGCAAGACTTATCCATGTGTCCCTTTAAACATGGTCCACATGGTTACCCTTATAATTAACCACTTACATAATATGAATAATCCCCAGCATAAAATGTTTAAAATTAGCCAATATATTAGAATTAGGATATATGTGGATAAAGGATACATATATGTCGTAATACAGCCTACTGCAAGAGCAACGAACCTTGCTGACCAGATCCATTACTATGGTGTATGGGGCCAAGAGAACACCTGTGCTGCAGTCTTTTAAATTGCCTGTTAATTGCCTGTTATTTTTGAACGAAGACCTGTTTTTTGTGGTTTTTTTGGAGTTGGCCCAGGGTCGGGCAGTAAGTAATATTATGCGAATAGCGTCCATCCAGAAATTAGCTCAGGTACCAAGTGATCTGTTAGTTACAAAAGCGCTAGGGGATCTCTAGCACTGCCCATGTTTATTTAATGTGTTAATTAGGGATGAGCTGTTCGGTTCGATCAGTTCGGAGTTCGATTCGAACTTTGGCCGTTCGCAAGTTCGAACTTCGAACTTTTTGGCGTGTTCGGTTCGAGTTCGCAAAATTTTTTTTTGAAAAAAGTATAAAAAATGCTTAAAAATACTAAAAAGTCTATAAATAAAGAGACTCTTTACTGCAGAATATTATAAGCAACGGTTTATTAGATATTGAATTAAAAACTAATGTGTACGTGCAAAGATTCCCACCTCTAAATGACCTGTGTTCTCAAACGGTAAACAACAGGTGTTTTTAGTCTGGTCTAATGAATTTGATACATTATATGTATGTAGACTATACTGAGGGTGTGGTGTCTGCTTCTGAGAAGTGTTAATTTCTCTACTAAATCTTCCTCTAATATGCTGCATTTCACTGCTGTGTGCTCAGCTCATTTTTACCGCTTTCGCTCATCATGTTTAAACGCGATTTGAAGCCACATTTTATGAAATAACCCAGACATATTAGATATCGTTCTCTCCGGCAGACTCCGCAGATTCATAATATATCATTTTTATATGTATACGTCATGTCCTGGCTGTATATTATGACAAAAAAATGCAATAAAAATTGAATTTTTATTCATCTGCAGTGTGTAAAGTGTTTTTCACATTTTAGCACATGAGCGTTTGCGGTTATGTTTTCTATGGGGTGCGCTTGTACAAAAATTATAAATGGGGACTGGTTACATTTTGTGGGGGAATTACGTGATTTATAGCAAACGCACCCCATAGAAAAAAATCATTAGTGCAGCATCATTGTTCACATTATAATTGAAATGTGAACAATATTTAAATATCCAAATATCCAATATCCAAGATGGCGGCCCCCACCGGAGCTAGGCCGCACTTCCGGTGCCTAAGGGGTTAAAGCCAGGCACTGCTTAAAAGGGGAGACTCTCTCCTTTTAAGCGGTGCCTGGCTTTTTTTGTGGGACCTCCCGATCGGGAGGGAGAGGGATCCGAAAGGATCCTCCCTCCCTTCCAGGCGATCTCCCAGCATTGCGGGGGGTCGCCTGGAAATGACGTCATCGCGCATGGCGTGATGATGTCATTTACGTCGGGAGGTGCTTGACTTCAGCGTCTGAGGACGCTGAAGTCAGAACGCCGTGGGACCCCAGACAGAGAGGTGAGTATCTCCGCCGGGGGTCCCGCAAAGCTGATGACGTGTGAGACACGTCGTCCTCAGCATACAGCGGGAGTAACTGAGCCCACACGTCGTCAGCAGTGAAGGGGTTAAAAACGTATTTTTTTAAAAACTTTTTGTCCTTGTTTCCTGTCCCCCAGGGCACTACCCGGACCCGGACATTGTTTTTAAATGTTTCTATACATCCTAAAAATCCGCCACTTCACAGGTAGGTTATGGGGACCTCCTCAGCACGATATTTGAAGGAATTTTTCATTTTTATTTTTAACCCTTATTTAATGGAAAACTCACTGTCTCTTTAAAAAGTTTTTTTTTTTACTTTTTGTCCTTGTTTCCTGTCTCTCAGGGCACTACCCGGACCCCCATACACCTTTTATGGCAAATATCTAGCACATATGCCCTCTTGGAGGGCACTCTAAAAACTGAATTTTCAGCCCCATTGACTTGTATTGAGTTTGAGTTCGAATTCGAACTTCTGAAAAGTTCGAGTTCGAATGCAAACTGAACTCGGTGTTCGGCTCATCCCTAGTGTTAATCTGTATATTTGTGTTTTGTTTTTAATATCTAGCATTTATTACTTTTTATTTCTGTAACAACAACTGTAAAATTGTCAATGTTTTTCGAACCCAGGACATACTTGAAAATGAGAAAAATTGTATCCTCAATGTATCCTTCCTGGTAAAATCCTTTATAACTAAATAAATAAATATAGGACACAGAAAGTACAGTAAGATCGCGCTATGAATTGCTATTATCGATGTGGTAAGTGACTTTTCCTGTTTCTAGCGGGAGGCAAATGATCTGTTAGACAGGCGCTAGACTCACTTAACCCAACGCTAACGAAAAACATGTCAATGCTAGGGTTAGCTCACACAGGTGATAGGGGCCTATGAATATAATTAGATTTCCTATTTAATAAATTCTCATTAAAATGAACTCTGGAATGCTTATCATACCATCTTACATTTTATGGGCAAATTAACAACATCTTCTTGATCAGGTGACTATTTGATTTAGCATTTGTAGAAATCACATTTGTATATGAGGTAAAGCATTAGATGTTCTTTTGAAGTCTAGTTAGAAAATGAGCATAATCACTAATACCGCAGGATGGAAATTTCCCTTTGTACATCGTGCCTCTGCCTCTTTTAACAGAAATGTTTGCATTCATTATGCCTTAAATTGGTTTTATCTCTAAACCCTGCGCAGAAGGGAAAGAATCGGGAATTAATGGTAAAATGAAAAAGCAGAATTACACCACCTAATGATTGTTTTGATATCACTGTATTTGATAACTTGTAGATGGGTCTTTAACTGTATCTTTTATCTGAAACCAATCGTGTGTTGCCTTTATAGGTTAAAAAAAAGCATATGTAAACCCATAATTCAAAAAAGATTAACAATAATGATCATGAAAATTATTAAACCTTTATTTTCACTAACCATCAAGTTTTAACCTGCCTGGCGGTATTCCCGAGTGTGACTCGCGGTTAAATTTCGCTACCGCATCGGTAACCCCGAGCCACACTCGGGCTGTATACTCACCTCATCCTGCGCTCCCTCGCCGTCCCCCGCAGTCACTGCAGTGTGATTGCGGTGGCCGGCGACTTGCATCCTGGTTCCGCTCCCTGTGAGCAACGCGACGCAGTGGGGCGGGACCAGGTGGCAAATTTGAAATTTAAAAAAAAAATTTAACTGTAAAATGTAAACAGTCCCAAATTTCACTGGTGCTTGCCCAGATCCAACTGATGAAGCTAGGCAAGCACCAGCGAAGGCCCTATTACATTTTAGAAACTATTTTTATGTGCTTTTTATTTCTGTAAAGCTGCTTTGATAAGAATAAATCCTCTATTATATTGCACCCTTGTTTTCTGAAAGATTTCAGTGTTCTTGTTTTGATTATATTATTGAATATAGTTTATTTGCATTATTTTGGATAATTATTTTTGGGATAATAAATTATTATTTCATGTTTCAAACTTTATCTGGCTCCGTGTGTTTACTAGACTCTTGTTTGCATGGATTTCAGTGAGTTATTCCTAATTATTACAGGCTTACTATATAAAACAACACATTTCCTTTACAAAAAATTGAAACGCTTTTAGACACAAAATTTTGAAAAGATTAGACCCCGAGGGAGGTTAATTTGCATTCATTGAGGTAGGATGGAGAACTATTTCCCTGGACATCAGCTTATGGCTATGCAATATTTTTTCATGTCAGGCTATGTAACCATATTGAGCGCTCACAGACTTTGTATCAAGTGCAGTCTTTTCTACTAGTGTTTATGTGGAGATGTGATATAAGCAACACTGGAATACAAAGTAGCCTTTATTTCTAAATTATTTCCTTTTTCACTCTTTACTATACCCACAGACCTGTGAAGGCCTGTTTCCTACTGCTACTATAGTATCTGTACAGCATTACTATCACTATTGTGCTCCACTGTACTCCTCTCATGATGGCTCAGTAACATGGGGATCTCTTGATTGTACAATAAGACCACACCATTTTTTAAGTATTTTCCATTAAATGTTATTAAAAGTTATGTTTTAGACTCACATCCACTCTCGCAGAAAGAGATTTGGCCTTTGCAACCTCCAACAATTAATAAATATATGTAACCATATTACTTAAATTAATTATATTCTATATACCATTGTTTCTACCATAATACATGGAAAAGAATTCATAATGAAAGAAGTACAATAAAAGAGGCACTGAAAAAGGCAATAGAAGATATAAGCAAAGAAAATACAACTATTGTGTGCATGGTGTATAATGCATAAAGTAATTTTTGTGGTTACCATTATTGCTAAACAATTCTCAGGACTTTTAGGGGGTTATTTAGAGAGCACCGGAATTTTGTCACACTTTGGCAACCTCAATTTGCCAACCCTGTGGTGAATTCAGCATTCGCCGCAGGGTACCCGACGTACACCAAATGGATCAGCCGAACGGCACTGATAAACCCGCCGAACGCAGTCAATGATCCGTCGAGCAGACCAAAGAAAGCAGCCACAAACCACCGAACGCAGTTGATGATCCCCTGATCAGCCCACGGAACACCTCCGATCAGCTGTCGAACGCTGTCGAAAAAAGCCAGTTTATTTGGCATTTCATTACTGCCCGTCCTCTCTGGGTGATAGCAGTATGACATACATATGCAGGTCTATACACTAAAGGTGAAACTCCGGAGTATTGGAAGGAAAAGTGAAAATTCTATGTCAAAATAGCCAAACCAGAAAAATTCTCCCACTTATCTCACTTTCAAAATTGGCCATTTGGTCTAGATTGTTCTCTTCTCCTGACAATTCTCCTGAGTTTCACCTGTAGTGAATAGTCCCAATTGCCTTCTTTAAAATGGCACCATAGAGCTAAAACCTAGTGAGAACTGAGCAGTGATTCACCGTAGAGCAGGCCACTAGTCTTGTTGCTTGTTCTCAGGACCCTCACAAACTTTGTTTTCGCTCAATTCGGCTTTCCAGTCACATGGGAGAATTGTATATTGAGGTGCTGTCACGATCACCCCCTATAGAGGGTGAGGGGGGCCTTTAGGCTGCGTAGTTTGAAGCCCTTGAGACAGGTTAGTGGTTTGCTGCATATAGCAGAATCCAGCACACACTTGCACAACTCAGAAACAAGAGAGTGCAGAAGACAGACACAAGGGGGAGCCTGTACTGGGCATGATTTCTAATCTAAATACAGGTTACAGGGCTGAGGGTAGACACAATGAATAACAGGAGTTTAGCAAAAGACCTTAACACAAGGATGTCACATACACGGTAGTGCTCTCCCCGGATAACCGTGGTTTAAATCCTTTAGGACATATTTCTGTGATACTCGACGTTATCGGAGTCAGAACTGCCACACCTGGCACTCCCAGCCAGGGAGTGATGCAGAATACTAGATACCACTCAGTAGCAAATTATTTCGTGACCAAGTGTCTACTGAGCGAAGGTAAGTTAACTATACACATACAGAGATAGTGTAGCAAGATATAACTTGGGTTATCAAAAGTGTGGTCAAACAAACATTCTGAGTTGGCACCAGAAAGGGTAGTCGTACAGGCAGGATTGGCAACAGAGAGGACTCCCATATAATTATTCTCGGTAACATACAATGAGGATACAATGAATTCAGCAATCTGCAGGGCAGACCCACAATCAGAGACAATGTGGTATGAGGTGTCTATCAACTTAATACCAGCCAGGAAGAGCAGAGGATTGACTGATTCGGTACCCTGCAGAGAAGGCCTAGAATAGTGGGGTAAACTGAAGTAACCTGCACATACACTTAGTAACAGCAGTGAGTACTATATGCACAGCAAGGGAGTCAGAGAGAGAATCGTCAAAAGCAGTACGGGTCAAAAACACAAGCCGGGTCCTCATACAGCAATGGTACAGGGTACAGACAGAAAACAGATCCAAGAAGCCAAGCCAGGTCATACACGATCAATACAGAAATATAACTTCAAGGGACAGACGTGAGAAATATACCAGAAACCAAAGCCAGAGGGTCATACACAGAATCGCAGATACAGAATATTAATAATCCAGGGAACAGGTACTCGATAGGTATAGATCTATCCTGATTCAAGGAGCAAGTGTACTGCTGGCCCTATATATAGGGCTGAGCAGGCCATGTGACCGCAGACTATCAGCCCAAATGAGACGGTCTGCTGAGCCTGAGCCTGAAATCCATTAAACTGAAGACTCCCTGCTCCCACCACCAGGGGGTAGGGCAGAAATGTGACAGGTGTTTTATATGTTTTTAGGAAAAAGGGGCAGTGAGAAAAGATGATATATGCCAGGAAGAAATAGAATTAGTCAGAGTGATGAATGTGACACTCTAGTAATCACATTCATTATTCTGTTTAATAGATTTTATTTCTAGAAGTTTGAAATGTTTTAGTCATTAAATGCATTATATACTCTGTACACCAGATTTAATACTTGCAAAAAACTCCTGTAAGATTGCGCCTCACAATTACCCAGGTATATAAATGTATCCTATTAGCACGCTATCATAAAGAATGCAACTCATCTAATCCAAACATTGAAGATCCCCAATGAGCTGTTAATTGGATAGTAAGCGTTCAGAAAAATTTAAGCTAAAGGTTAACCATTATTAAAAGCCAGTGACACAGGTTAAATTAACACTCAATTAAAGTACTGCCACATGCAACAATCTCTTATCGTTGCATAAATTATTATAAATGCTGGTATTGTGAGTTTAGACACTATTTTAGCATAAAAATAGTCATGTATGGGAATACATGAATTCTTATATTGACCTCGATGAATATCTTATATGATTTAACAACAATAGAATAAATGTAATTAGTAGGGATGTGCACGCTGTTTTTTTTTTTTCGGTTCGTATTTTTTCGCCCCGTTTGTTTTCATTTTGGGTCGTTTCGGCAGGTTTTTGTTTTGGTTCGTTTCGTCAATTTCGGGGCGATTTGGCAGTCTGTTTCAATGGGTTATTTTGTTTATTTTGTTTTCCCGTTTTTGTGAGTAATATATTAATAAATATTTATTAAACCGTTTATTTTTTTCTCTTACATCAAGAAGTGTCTGCATTTATTTATTTGTTAGGATTATTTTTGCATTTTTTGGGGGAATTTTTGGGTTAATCTTTAAGTTTCCTAAGTAACTTAAAGGAAGCTAGACTTTTTTTCACCATAGCTTTCAATGTTAAGAAATCTCCATTTTTATTAAATATTTATTTATTAAATTTATTTGTTAGGAAACCTAAAGATTAACCCAAAAATTCCCAAAAAATGCCAAAATAATGCTAACAAATAAATAAATGCAGACACTTCTTGCTGTAAGTGAAAAAAATAAATGCTTTAAGATATATTTAATAAACCGTTAAATACGGGGATTTTTTTAACATTGAAAGCTATGATGGAAAAAAGGCTAGATTCTTTAAAATTACTTAGGAAACCTAAATATTAACCCAAAAATTCCCGAAAAATGCCAAAATAATCCTAAATTAATTTAAAGAAACTAGCCTTTTTCCACCACAGATTTCAATGCCCGATAAGTGACTTTAACATATGCCCCCATATTAACTTCCTGACGCTAAACCCAAGAAAAATCCGTTTAAGCTTCCGCAAGCTTACTGTACTTTAAACTCCCCATGTTAAGTACAGGACGTGCAATCATTAATTAGTGCTTCGATAAGTAAGGTATTACAAAGTGCTAGTGCTAATTACTGCAGCTATGCGCAAGCCAAAATTTTAGCTACAGCTAAAAGCTGGTGCTAACTGATTCTGCTTTAGTGAATAATTTAGCACCCCTAAAGCTGCTCCAATAAATCAGATACTCACCTCTCATCCCACGGTGAGAGCGGTGGCCCGATCCATTGCTTCTTGTCACTGGGAGCAGAGTGAGACTGAGAACAAATAGTTCCCAGTCTCACTTTGTGGTGCTGCGCGAGATCGCACATGGCTCGCAGTCCAGAAGCGCAATGCTCCATGTAGTCCTATAGACTCCAGGAGGTGATGCTACCTATATGAGCGCTAACGCTAGTGTCAACAAGGGGTTAGTGCTCATAGTATACTCTGTATGGCTAAATGCAGATTAACAGTAATGACAATTTCCTTCTCTCATGTTCATGAGGCTTAGCATTGTCTCATAGCGCTCTGAAAGTAGTGGGGTTCTTTCAGGTTCACCTTTACACCTTATATTTGGTAATGTATGTTCTTAGATGCCATCAGTTATGTGTGGAGACAGTCAAGCAATATAGACACAATGAAAGAACCAGAGATAGTGCAGATGGCTTCCACAATGTACACTTGGTGCCACTTAAAAAAATAAATCACACTTGGTTCTGAGCCAAACAATAAGTGTTTTACCACTGCAAGACTGGATGTTATTTTGAGACTGGGCTCAACCACTCAGGAAAAGTCATTCTTCAACAAAAGCGGCTCAGGAGGATAGGGTCTAAGTAAAACAGACAAATTCATTACAGCATAATTAAAATCAAATCCATAAACAGAAAAAGTAGCTCAGTATATATTCACCAAAATGCATTTCACCAGGGACCAGTTTCTTCAGCTGTGGTCTGAGGAAGCTGCTCAGATTGCTGCTGAATATATACTGGTACCCTAGGACACCAATTTATGAGCCTTTTTGAGCAGGACTTAAACCCATGAACTGAGGGGTATTCAGCGTTTCTTTTTCCGACGCATGTTTTCCGCGTTGCGTATCACGTCATTTATCCAAGCTTAATGCTTTATGCCTCAAAGTATATGTGTATTCAATGCCACTTTATTGCTTCAGTAAAGTATATAACTTAGAAAATCCACAACAGTGTGAGGGTGTACAGTAATTATTAGTGCGGTGAGACTATCCTGGGTTTATTCAGCGGCTCCTCCGGGGGTGAGCGCTACACAAGTTTTGAATTTTATTGCATGGATTGACGTTTCAGTCCCATCCGGGACTTTTCTCAAGATAATGTATGTGTGTATATATATATATATTACTATATATAACAAGGTACTTAGTGTATGTTCCTTATGTTCAATGCAATATATTCACATGATGACACTACTGTAATGGCATCTCCACACACAGTGTAAACAGGCCTAGAGCTTAAACTCCACAAGGAACAGAAACTTTTTCTATGTTTAGGCTCTTTGTATCGTGAATCTTCGGAATGCAACTGGTATGAAAGCAAACTAGTAGCAGATCCATCTCCCCTTCGAGGATTTAATTATGCAACAGATTTATGCTTACAATTTATTGTTATGACAGAGATAGAGTAATTTCTGTTAGAAACGTAAAATAACTGTTTGAACTATCCTTTCTTCCAAATCTTTTTATATTATTGATACAGAACACATTCTATATATTTTCAGCATATTGGCCATATTTATGGACTACATTTATTCTATTGTCCTAATATTGTATAACTACTTTTTCTACTGTGCAACAGATCTGAAACGTGCTGTGTTAAGTCAAATAATAACCTAGATTCAGATTCATTGAAGAGAATTTATTTTTCGGTGTATAAGACTGTACTTTTGTCTAAAATCTTTAAGGAGTAACTGGTACCAGATACCAGATGTGGGTCTGTTCTGAGAGTTGGGATCGTCTTATACATGGGGCATCTTATACATGGAAAAATTTTATGGAAAAATACGGGTAGCTCTGTCACATGGTTTGGACATTATGTTGGATTTAGCAAAAAATGTATAAAAAATCATGAAGGCCATTTGAGTAACATTAGAAAAATGGCAGGAAATTTTGCATTCATGTTCAAAGATAGATCCTGTATACCAGGTTTGTTCAAGTCAAGTTGATTACACGATCGATATGGCCTACGCCAAGATACAGAACTGCCGACACTATATAGATCATCGGTGCCCAGTGGAGATGTGCCAATGCCAGCCTCCTGCCATGGGACCGCGGACCATTGTGGCAAAGCCAATGCTCACTGACAGTCGACATAAGTGGGCACATAAGGGTTAACTTTGTTAAATATTTTGCTATCTTAAAAACTGTCTGTTTCTTAAGAGTTTGGTTTGTTTTAGTAATCCTTTTAAGACCTATTGTTAGTACTGTCTGTCCCTGTCTGTAGATTGTTTGACCTTTTGTTTTTTTCTGTTGATAATGTGTTAAGATAGTATGTTGTATACTGCTCAGACTTCTGTGTCTCTTGAAGTGATTGTCATCCCCCCTTGTGTTGATGATGTCATTTTACCTTCCCTTCCCTGTTTCCCATATAAGCTGGTCCGCATTTCAAAATAAAAAATCATTCTTCCTTGCACTAAGCTGTGTCTGATATTTGGGGAGAGTTACCAAGAATTACACAGCACTCCCTGACATTGTGGCTGTGGATTGTGTAGAAAAAAAAAGCTGCTGCAGATCTTCTTGACCTGGGGAGAAGGGACAAACATAACAGGTTGGGGTCTTTCCTCAAGCCAGAGATCAAGCCCACCCAGTTTTCTGTTACACTGCCATCTAATTAATGCAAAACGTACCCTGCTGAGGAATCTCTTAAAGCGTCCTCCCGTTGATGAATAAAAAAGTATTACATCATCAGAAATACATTTTACTACAGTAAAATTATTTTGTGATGACAGCCTTAAAGTGCCACTGTTTTGGGTAAAATGACACTTGCCCTTTTCACAGAGCACCTTTCCCTTTTATATAGGTCAACATTTTTTCGTTGACCTATTTAATGTAAGAAATTGAGATATTCTGTTTTTAACTTTCCCATCCGTCCACCTCGTGACTGTGGCAGGACGCAATGAGAAAGATGGCTGCAAGCAGAGAGATGTCCTACAGGACCACATTCTGCTCGCTGTGAGTGCTGCACTCTCTGCCTGTCAAGATCTGAGTATCAGGCAGCACAGCACACTGATCCTGCAGGTAGTTGCACTATAGAACGACACGCTGCACACTATGCCACCTCCCCCCCTTAAAAATGCTGTTGGCTCCGGGGAGAGGGGGAACATCAAAACTGTAATCTCTGCTTTTTACATTACAAAGGGCAGCAATAAAGACCCTACTTACCTGTATAAAGGGAGAAGTGCACTGTCACATAGGAAAGTCATTTTGCCTATGGCAGGTGCACATTACGCAAATTTGGGATGTATATTAACACAATATTCCCTGTTTACATCATCATTCATGATTAATAGAGATCCAATACTTGGAAATAAGTAGTCGTTTATAGGGTCAATGAAGAATGCAAGAGTATTGCCTGACCAAAGAGCTAGTTCATGAACTTTTATGCATCCTGCCTTCCAAAAGTCATTTGCTAATATTGTTAGATCACCTTCTGAAACTAGTATCAGAAATTTACAGAATAAACCCTGCAGTGCACCATCTTCCCAGAGTGAATTACAATTAGTAGCTTTGATTGCTAAGACTACTTTAGTGTACTTGATTACATCTGAGCAGTGGTGGCTCGTCCATAGGGCAAATGGGGCAGTACCCTATCATTTTATTTTTTGCAATAAAATATAAAAATGTAATCTATATTTTTTTCTGTTGAATTGTTTGTCATTTAATGTGCTTGATTGATAAAATGTGTTTTATACCTTTAAGCAGTCAAGTCAATGTCAATGTCTCCTCAACTGTTGTTAGCAGAGTAAAAAAAAAAAGAAAGATACATGATTATTTGTCTTTAACCTGCATCCAGAAATCTGATAAGGGCTCTATGGGAAGTCTTAGCAATCACAGACCACAGCTGTTATCAAGTCCCCTGATGCTGGCTATTTGCACTTTGATGCGCTTCAAACAAACTCAATGAAAGCAAACTCCTCTGAGGCTTGAATGTAGATTTTATCCACTTCACACACCAAGCGCCTGCCTTTACCTCTTAATGACAGAAAATGCACATCCACATTTGCATTAAAGTGCTAAATAGAAGTAGAAAACAGGATTTTTTTTCTTTCAAACACTGATGTTTTGTATACTCAGAATAAAATGGGTAGCATTACTGTTCTGTTTTTTTCTTTAGCAAATAATAATAAAATCACTTTTAAACTTTGTATACTGAATAATGTTTTACGAATACCTCTTAGGGCTTATTTCTGGATTACACTTATAATTATTGAATTTATGGACATTTTATTTTCCTCATTAATAGGCATATGTCTATAAGGTTTATTCCCTGTATAAGGAATCGTCAACATAATTTTGAAGTAGTAGTGCCATATAGACATATTCCTATTTGTGATTAAAAACCTTCATGTTTCCAGTCTGATACCCCACCAACCTGAAATGCCACCAGCCACCCCTTCATCTGAAATCTTTGAACAGATGTGAATCGAACACAAATTATATGCAATGAGATGTGCAAACATTTATCTTCTGTGGATAATATGTTTTTTTTCAGTAAATATATTGAATTTGCTTTGATACAATCAATATTCTGAGATTTACAACACAGAGAAAAAATTGTATTTGATTTGTTTTATAGACTGACAAACAGATATTATGTCAGCTCACTTGTGGGATTCTCTGGAGTGTGGCTGTTTTGAATATTTGTCTTTAACCCATTCACTGCCAAAATTGAGTTAAAGGGATACTCTAGGCAACATGACCACCTAAACTTTTTTATCTGGTCATGATGCCCTGAGTATGCCCTTGTCTTTCCCCCCTCCCTCCGCTCAGCCGATCGGTTGAAACCGCTGAAAACAGCTGAGAGACGCGGAGGACTTTACTCCGCCCTCCCAGCTGTCAGTCAGCAGAGCGAGATTCATATTTACTTCTGCCGACTATTGCTTTCAGCGCGATGACATCTCCAACTCGCCGCAGTAGCTGGCGGGAGCGAGCCGCCAGCATAGTCTGCGGTTGGGATTAGTGTTGCGCGCATCCTCTTGTGCGTAACACTAATCCAAGAAGAAGAGGAAGCCTGTTGATTGGCTGGCTTACGTGAGAGGCGCGCATGAGCGCTTCTCACGTAAACCATTAGCCAAGTGAAAGAGTTAGAAGGATGGGAGCGGAAGAGGAGGGAGGTGAGTATAAAAAAAAGACACTGTTGGAAACAAGTGGATTTTAGGGGAAGTATTACAGTAAAAAAAAAAAAAATCCCTATCTAGTTATTGAGGGAATGGGTATATTTTAATGTAAAAAAACGGGGGGGGGGGGATTTTTGCTTAGAGTGTTCCTTTAACTCAATCCTGCATTGTAATGCTTTGAAAAGCAACCAATAGCATATCAAAACTTCATCTGCATTCATTTTTAAAAGATTAGTGTGCCTCCTGTGGAAAAATGAAATTCTTTGTTTTATCCCTCTCCAGTCACCAGGGGCTGACTGGCAACTTTTGGCCCAGGGGGCAAGTACAACCCATAGGCCCATGGAGCAGCAACCCGGTCCCCATTTAAATTTTAAAAAAATAAATACATTTGAAAAAGGCATGGTTAACAAATTACTTAATAAATGACATTTTCAGACTGTTTTAAATAAATAATTATTTCTTTTCACTACCACCTAACTCTGATCATTGTCCCACCTACCTCAAACTAATACTTCCTATATCAGAGCAATGTTCCCTTTTCCTCACATTATTACCCTCTAGTTCATAGCAATGCCCCCTTTTATCCATAACTACTAACCCCTGAATCAGAACAATACCCCATTCACATTACACTGATGCCCTTTTAAATCCCAGCACTGCCCACTTCCCTAAAACCAAACCCCACAGTAATGTACCCGAACCCCACACTAATGTACCCAAGACCAATTCTATTACTTGTAAAAGCCACTCAGATACATACACACACTGATACACACGCACACACAGATACGCACAGATACAAATACTGACAGATACACACATTCCATCATGTCATGCCCCCTTCCTCTTTGCCTTTTTTTCACCCCTTCTTTCTCCCCATTATTCCCTTCATTCTCCTTTTTATCTACTTCTCTCTTCCCTTTCTTTCATTCTCCTTCTCTCTCCACTTCCAATCTCCTTTTCACTCATCCCTCTTTCTATGCAGATCTTCCCACTCCTCTCCTAAATCCATTCTCTCTCTCCCATTCCGTGCTCATTTCCTCTCTTTCCTTCTCTATTCATTTTCTCTCCACTCCTTTCTCAGCTCAACATCTCCCTCTCCACATTCCATTCCATATTCTTCTTGTCTTTCCCGCTTTTCTCTATCCTTTTTCAGATCTTCTACTTCTTTTTTTCCCTCCCCTTCTCCCACATCTCCTTTCTCTAGCAATGTTTTTCCCTCTCTTCCCCCTCTTGCTGCTTCTTTCTACTATCTCCCTTCTCTCTAAATCTACCCTCCCTCCCTATACACCCTACAAATTACAGCAACCTGGAAAAGAAACCCAAATACTCCATAGCTTGCTCAGCTCCTTTAACTTATCAGTTGAGAGCTGGTGGAGAGTGTTAAAATCCAGCCCTCCCACCCCCACACAACAGAGCTTTAAAACTCTCCAATCACTATTTTCCAAAAAACATGTGTCCAAATTCCTTTTTATTCTGCTGCTTGCACTGGCAAATGATGTTGAATCCAACCCTGGTCCAATAGCTGCCACCATATTTAATCTCCCCACTAAAAAAGGCCTCTCCTTTGTGCATTGCAGCATTCGCAGTTTACTCCCTAAACTAGATGAGCTTAAAGCTTGGTGCTTCTATTACAAACCTAAAGTCATTGTGCTGACAGAATCATGGTTAACCCCTAAAGTGCCAGACTCTGCCAAAGCAATACAAGGGTATTCATGCTCTAGAAAGGATAGAGCTAAGAGAGGAGGGGGAATTGTTATCTATGTTGACAACGCCATAAAGTTCACCCCGTTGCAGAATCCTAGCTCCCCAGCCACATTTGATTTCCTTTCTGGTACTATTGATTATTGTTGCTGTATTCTACCGCCCACTGAGTTCCCCAGTGCACTCCCTTTCTGACATAACCCAAATCCTTAGTAAATTAGTAGCTCAAAACCAAAAAAGTGAACTGCTGGTCCTCGGCGACTTTAATGTTGATTGGCTGAATCATAAAACAATAAACACTGCTCACTGTTTAAGGCTTTGCAGCTAACACAATTAGTCTCCTCCCCCACTCGCATTAATATAAAAAGCCTTAACCACACCTTGCTGGACTGGATTCATGTCCTGATCGGATACAGGAAGCAGGCGTTCTCGCTAACAGTTTCAGTGATCACTGCCTAGTGTACTGTGTGTGCAAAATAAGGGCCATAAAATGTCCTCCAAAGGTAATAATCACCAGGTCTTTCAAGAAATTTAATCTTGAATTCTTCCTAAATGATCCCAAACAGCTCCCATGGTACAGACTAAACCTAATCCCAGACCTGGACTGTGCAATTGAATACTTTCAATCCGAGCTCCTGAAAGTCTGGAACACCCATACCCCACTGCGCAAAGTGGGAGTAAAAGGGGCCCACCTCCCCTGGGTTACAGCTGACCTCACACATATGTACCAGTTTAGAGACTCCCTGTGGTCAAATTTCAAGAGTACTGGATCCATGAATGATCACAGTGAATACCGAAAACACCGGAATGCATGCACAAAACAAACAAAAATGGCTAAAGCCCAATACTTCAATGAAAATTTAAACAATAACATATCAAACCATAGAAATTTTTGGAAAATCATAAGTAACATACAAGCACCCCCCGTCCACTCCCAACCAGATGCTGCAAAGTAAACAACCAAACTGTACAACACCCCCTAGATGTAGCAAATGCTTTCAATAATTATTTTGTTGGATGTGCCACCACCCTGATTGCTAAGCTAGGAAATGACATGCAATCAGAAAGGCCGCACACAGGTCAGGCCCCACCAACTGTGCAAAGACCCTGTAACGCAGAGAAATTCAGTTTTAGACCAGTGCCTGTCAGTGTCATCACTAAGCTTCTCCGTAACCAAAAAATGAAATACCAATCTGGACCTGATCAAATCCCAGCAATGTTGCTGAAAATCAGTCCGCCAGCAAATGCAAAACCTGTCGCAACCCTAATCAATGAATCACTGGCGACTGGATACATACCCAAACTCTGGAAGACTGCAAGGGTGATACCTATCCATAAAAGTGGAGACAATACTTTGGTATCCAACTACTGCCCAATATCACTGCTCCCTGTAATGTCAAAAATTCTGGAAGAATGTGTCTACACTCAATTACGTGATTATTATCAGTATCAGAACTATTTAACCCCAGATCAATCAGGCTTTCGTCCAAAACACTCAACTACAACCTCCCTTTTAAAAGTTTGTAATGCTATCCAAGCGGGCATGGAACAAGGAAACCTAACTGGAGCCATCTTCCTTGATTTTGCCAAGGCCTTTGACACAGTAGACAATGGCATCCTATTACAAAAACTTAAAAACTCCGGTATTGGTGATAGCACGCTAACCTGGTTCCAATCATATGTGTCTGATCGGTCACAATATGTGTCCATTTCTGACAGCACTTCCCTTCCCTTCCCAGTCACGTGCGGTGTACCCCAAGGCTCGATACTCGGCCCCCTGCTATTCACAATATTCATAAATGATCTGCCCAATGTCTGCAAAGCCTCAACTGTACACATGTACGCAGACGACACTGTAATCTATACCAGCCAACCAAATCTCCCGCAGCTGAAGGCCGTGCTGCAAGACCAAATCACAGGGGTAGAAAAGTGGATCGAAGATAACAAACTTTTTCTAAATACTGACAAAACTGTTACAATGTTCTTTGGAACCGCACCTAAACTACTCAAATTGCAAACACCCCATATATGTGTGGGGACAAGATCAAATAACACACTGACTACAGTCACTTCTCTCAAATATCTAGGTATGTGGTTAGACCCAAATCTATCTTTTGGCCCCCACATTGAAAAACTCTCATCTAAACTCTACCCCAAACTAGGTGCCCTGTACAGAAACAAATCCTGCCTGAGCCCCGCGGTAAGAAAGCAGATTGTACAACAAATGCTTATGCCAGCCATTGAATACGGAGATGTAGTGTATGCAGCCGCCCCTCAAACACACCTCCAGAAACTTACTACAGTGAATAACTCCTTCTGACACTTTGTGGTACAATGTAACTACATGACCCACCATTGTGACATGTTAAAAGAACTAAACTGGCCGTCGCTGGAATCTAGACGCACCCTTCACCTTTCCAACCTGGTGTTTAAGAGCTTTTCTGGGAAGCTACCACCCTACCTGAATAGGCTGATTGCCCCAGCAGTTCCCTCCTCCTATAACCTCCGATCCAGGACCAGCACCTTACTTGCAATTCCGCAATACAAAAAGAAAGTGGCTCTATCCTCATTTTCCTACAGAGCACCGCAAATATAGAATAACCTCCCAGATGCCATCAAATCTTCCCCCAGTCTAAAGTCCCTTAAGAGTTCCCTATTAACATACCTCAATACGGAATGCACCTGTAAACATGTAACATAATGACTTTAACAGAAAAATAAATATGTAGGAAATAATCTGTATATTTGGTTTTGTGTTTAATATCTTGCATTTTACTATTTTGTATTTCTGTAACATTTCAATGTTCTTGAACCCAGGACGTACTTGAAAACGAGAGAAATCTCAATGTATCCTTCCTGGTAAAATCCTTTATTTATAAATAAATAAATAAATCTTTTCTTTCCCACCTTTTTTAAGCTTCTCTCTCCCCCCTCATTTTCAGCTTATCTCCCTCTTTTTTCCCCCTTCATATAGTCTTCTCCTCCTTTACCTGTGGCCAGTGTTCTCCTTCCCTCCTGTGGGACTGAGAGGAAGTGACGTATTAAACGGTCACTTCCTTCCAGCACTGCTTCTGCAGAGGAGGGAAGCAGAGTGTTATGAGGAAAATAGAGGGTGGGGCTGCTCAGCCAACCACAGCACTTTGATCCTGGGGCAGAGATCCCTCTTTAAGCAGCTTTGTTGAACACTTTTATCTTGCCACTGTGGCTCAAATGGTAGCAGCGCCTGTTTAATAAGCAGTGAGGTCCTAAGTTCAATCAATTCTCAGCTGGTCAACTGTATTTTTTTTTCTACCTCTGCAAGCACAATAATAATATTGTTTTAATGCTGCTGCTATTATTGTTCTGTTAATAATAGCAGCATTAGAATAATTGTGCAGAGGTAGATGTTTTAAACAAATAATAAAAAAAATTATACATTACCAGCTAAGAATTGAACTCATAACCTTCCTGCTGCTACCATTTGAGCCACAGAGGTAACACACTAAAGTATCTACAAAACTGCCTAATGAGGGATCTCTCCCCTGGGAGCACTGTTTTGTTCTATGATTGGTTAAGGAGGGCTGTGGGAGGTGTCTCTGGCCCTGCACTTCCTGGTAATGAGTCTGGCTGGCCGTGGTGTGTAAAAGCCGGCCGGTCTCATTACAAAGAGACAGAGCAGCTGCCGCAATTGACATTTTAATGGGCTGAGGACCGGCCCAGGGGCCATTTGCCACCCTGCCCCCAGCCCAATCCGCCCCTGCCAGTCACCTTGTATTAATGTAAACCAGCTGTAAATAGCAGCCTCATATCTCATAGTAACAACAAGTTCAAACACTTTGCTGCTGCTTTGCAGCAACCTGGGGCAGGGCAGACTAAAGAGAGAGCTCTGGGGTCACATATGTACTGTACAGGGATAAACTTCAGAGGTTATAATGACTGAAAATGCTTGTACTGTACAGTTACAATGTCACTGTAATTTCTCTATAAAGGCATTATGCCAGATATATTATTTTTATATTCTATTGGTATTTTTTGGAAGATACATTATTCATAATCTCATTATGATCAATACAAATCCCCATATCCCCATTTAATACCATTTGTATTATATATCTTTATTATCATGTTTACCATATTTGACACAAAGCCCATTTCTGCCTGTATACTGATAATGTAGACACTGTGTGAAATTTTGTAAGATAAGAGACACCATCTAGAGTTCAGAATCTTTCATTTAGGCAATATTTCTGTAAAGGGTAGAATAATCCATGAAATATTAAAATTTAGCAAAATTACATTAGTTTGGGTTTTTTAACTATCTCAGAACAATAATTTTTGTGCAAAATTTCTACGTTATTGTATATTTGTTTACTTTACATCCGAAGTTTCAAATAAAAGTTATGATACGAAACTAAAACATCTCTGCTACAATTTTGTCTGTATTTTCCAAATAAAGGTTTTCTGGAATTTCATTTTCAAATAGTACAGAGAAATATTTTTTAAGTTATTATACTAAATCCGCTTGAGAAAAACACCATTAAAACCATGTGATGGTATTATTGTTGTTTTCTTCAGTGTTGTTTACATGAAATTTAATTAAACTTTGTAGTGTGCAATCAATCTAATAAAGCGTAAAATTATAGAAACTGCTTGACCTGGCAGGTATTAATTAATTCCTAGCAGTAAAAAATAACGTGGCAATTTAAAGCTTGGCCTTGGTTCTTGAAATTCTGCTTGCTTTAGTTTCTATGATAATATTATTGAGCTTATGGATTTGATTATCACTAGGAGATGAATGGGGGGCACATTCTGGGAGAGACAAAATATAGTAAGCGTCACCAATCTTTCGTCCTAAGGGTCTTGCCTCCACTCAGTTTTAAATTGTTTACAATAACACTATTGCCTCGGTCAACAAAAGCCAGGACCCAGTGAATTTGTGAAAAAAAACAAACTAAGAAATAACTTTCTGTTACAGTGTAAAATACACACATTTTAGAGACTATGCTCTTTTATGACAACCTGTTGGCTAAAAAGTGCTACTACATGTGTAAAAATACTACTGGAGCTATAAAGGTTCCGTGAATGAAAAACAGAACTCTAACAGGGCTATTCAAAGATATCCGAACTGCTGGAGAAAAGTAACCGAACGAAAATCAGAGTTCGGTCACCTTTCTTGGCCATTCGGCTATCCAGAGAGCAGGCAATTCATCAAATCCTGGCGAATTGCCTGCACATACGGTACATGTTCAAGGGCAGTGAAATCCCCATAGAGAAGCAATGCTTCGGCTATTCAGAGAACACAAACCAGCAGTGAAAGGTTCCCGAAATGCCCTGCCATTCGGTGGTTTAATTCGACAGGTTTATTCAGGCGAATCCCATAGGCTTCAATGTTAAAAATATTCCAGTTTTAATTCAATATCTAATAAACCGTTCATTATAAAATTCTACAGTAAAGAGTCTCTATATTTATCGATTTTTTTTGGGGATATTTTAAGCATTTTTCTGGATTTAATTTTTTTAAAAAAAAATCAGATTTTTTTTTAAACTTATTTTTTCTGTAACAGCTCTTTTTATTATCATTCCCTGGACCTCATATGTAAATTTCAGACATTTTCGCTCAGTAGTTTCTTTGCAAACAGCGTTTCACTTTTCAAACATTCAAGCAAACTGTTTTTGCTAATTTATTCACTGCATTCGTCTGCGGTGTCGGGTTTTTCCAGCAGCTGCTCTGCGTGTGATCGGCTCCTGCTCGGGTTTTTCCGGTGTCTTCGACTGGGTTAATCCAGATGTTTTTGCGGGTTTTTGGCATGCATTCGCTGAGTTTTCGCCAGGTTGTAGGCAGGTTTTCGGCGGGTTTTCGGCAGCTTTTCCCTGCACTTCAACAGCCCTGTGGTGCTTGCTGAATACACCGCAGGGTCGCCAAAATGGGAAAGCCGATTTGCACCGAATTGAAGAGAACGCAAAGTCACCGAACGTGACCCTGTATGTTGTTCAAAGAGTTCAACACCTTGGTAGACATGTCTGAGGAGAAATAAAATTGGGGGCACATTCTGGAGCCTAATTGCAGATGATTTTAATTTGTAAAAAAACAATTTCTTTTGCATTGCTCCAGAATAAAGCCAGGCTCAGGTTACTCAATGTTGGCCTCCTGTAGTACCTTTTGAAGAGAGAGTATACTTGATCATGGTGTTGAAGGAGATGAAAAAAACAAAAGGGGTTATTCAGAGAGAGCCGATCTGGCCCTAAAATGTAACCAGACACTGAAATCCAGTGTGCGGTGACATTTCGGGGCCATTCGACTATTCAGAGAGCAGGCAATTCGCCAAATTTGGGCGAATTACCAGCCAGTACAGTGCCTGTTAGAGGGCAGTGAAAGCCCCATAGAGAAGCAATGGTTAATCTAGTCACAGACACCGAACAGCAGTGAAAAGTTGCTGAAGTGCCCTGCTTTTCGGTGGTTTCATTCGTCAGGTTTATTCAGGCGAATCCCATAGGCTTCAATGTTAAAAATACTCCCGTTTTTACCCAATATCTAATAAACCGTTTATTATTTTATTCTGCAGTAAAAAGTCTCTTTATGTCTAGATTTTTTTTTTAGGATCTTTTAGGCATTTTTCAGCAATTTGTTTTTCTGTTTTTGTCTTTCTAAATGGTTTTTTCATTTTTACTTAACAGACCTTTTTATTATCATTCATAGGACCTTATGTGTAAAGTTTTTTTGTGTTTCAATTTTAAAACTTTCAATCGTACTTTTTTTTTTACCGGGCCTGCTAGTCGACTTTTTCGGCGTGGTTTTTCCAGCGGGTTTTTGGTGGCTTTTCGGCGGGATTGCAGCGGATTTTCCCCTCCAGGGGGCCCTGCGGTGCTTGCTGAATACACCGCAGGGTGGGGAACTTTGATTCCCCGAAGTGCAGGGAAGCGCGTGGAACGAGAGGGCACCAAAATGTCGGCGACATTTAGGTGCTCTCTGAATAACCCCTAAAGTCAGAATAGAACTTGGCTCCTTTTGTAGAATAGGTTTGGAATGTCCAGTGATATGTGGTCAAAACTAAACAAAACAACATCACTTAATTCTAAGAACTCGTGAATAATTCTGAAGAATTATCAATATATTATGTCCACAGGTTTGCCAGGAGTAAAAGATGACATTGTATTTTGCTTTGAGAATATAATGTTATATCTTTATATTAGCTTTCAATTTTTTATAATGATGTGTTTGACAATTTAGTGAACTAGTTTTAGTTGGCACTTCAAAGCAGGAGCAAGATGTGTTCCGTGTTTGCAATATATCGAGATACAGTCAGGTCCAGAAATATTGGGACATTGACACAATTCTAACATCTTTGGCTCTATACACCACCACAATGGAGTTGGAATGAAACAAACACAATGTGCTTTAACTGCAGACTGTCAGCTTTAATTTGAGGGTATGTACATCCAACTCAGGTGAACGGTGTAGGACTTTCAGCAGTTTGCAGATGTGCCTCCCACTTGTTAAGGGACCAAAGGTAATGGGACAATTGGCTACTCAGCTGTTCCATGGCCAGGTGTGTGATATTCCCTCATAACCCCAATTACAATGTGCAGATAAAAGGCCCAGAGTTAATTTCAAGTGTGCTATTTGCATTTGGAATCTGTTGCTGTCAACTCTCAAGATGAGATCCAAAGAGCTGTCACTATCAGAAGGAACGCACCGGTGAGCTCAGAAACACCAAAAGACCTGGGAGACCACGGAAAACTACTGTGGTGGATGACCGAAAAATTCTTTCCCTGGTGAAGAAAGCACCCTTCACAACAGTTGGCCAGATCAAGAACACTCTGCAGGAGGTAGGTGTATGTGTGTCAAAGTCAATAATCAAGAGAAGACTTCACCAGAGTGAATATAGAGGGTTCGCTACAAGATGTAAACCATTGGTGAGCCTCAAAAACAGGATGGCCGGATTAGAGTTTGCCAAACAACACCTAACAAAGCCTTCACAGTTCTGGAACAAGATCCTATGTACAGATGAGACCAAGATCAACTTGTACCAGAGTGATGGGAAGAGAAGAGTATGGAGAAGGAATGGAACTGCTCATGATCCTAAGCATACCACCTCATCAGTGAAGCATGGTGGTGGTAGTGCCATGGCGTGGGCATGTATGGCTGCCAATGGAACTGGTTCTCTTGTATTTATTGATGATGTGACTGCTGACAAAAGCAGCAGGATGAATTCTGAAGTGTTTCGGGCAATATTATCTGCTCACATTCAGCCAAATGCTGCAGAACTCATTGGACGGCGCTTCACAGTGCAGATGGGCAATGACCCAAAGCATACTGCAAAAGCAACCAAAGAGTTTTTGAAGGGACAGAATTGGAATGTTATGCAATGGCCAAGTCAATCACCTGACCTGAATCCCATTGAGCATGCATTAGGGATGTGCGTTTCGGGTTTCGGAATTTCGGAATTTTCACGAAATTTCCCGATTCGTGCATTTGGATTCGGCCGATTTTCCGAAAATTTTCAGATCTGAAAACGGCAGATCCGAAAAAATTTACGAAACGAAACGAAAATTTGTTCGGAATTTTTGATTGGACTAGAAATGTGTAAAATCGAAAATCATTTTCGTTCCATTCGTAATTTCGGCTCAATTCCTGATTTCGGTTCCATTTTAGTAATTTCGGACAACGTATTATTTGGATATATCGCTGATTCTGTAATTTTGTATCATTCCCATCTCAATGTATCCTTCTTGTAAAACCAGAGAAATCTCAATGTATCCTTCTTGTAAAACATGAGAAATCTCAATGTATCCTTCCTGTGAAACCAGAGAAATCTCAATGTATCCTTCTTGTGAAACCAGAGAAATCTCAATGTATCCTTCCTGGAAAACCAGAGAAATCTCAATGTATCCTTCTTGTAAAACATGAGAAATCTCAATGGCAGAATTATCGTATCGACAGAATTATCGTATCCACAGAAATATCGGATCCGAAAAACCATTAGTTTATGTCAAAATGAATAGACACTTTGAAACGAGGAGAACAGACGTTCCGAAAAACACGAAAATTTCTGAAATTACGAAACAAAAGTCGATACGAAAAACGAAACGAAAAGGAAACGAACCGAAACGGAAATCGGCCGAAACGAGCCGAAACGAAAATTTTCAAAATACGAACGAACCAAACCGAATCGAACCGGAAAAAAAATCAGTGCACAAGTCTAGCATGCATTTCACTTGCTGAAGACAAAACTGAAGGGAAAATGCCCCAAGAACAAGCAGGAACTGAAGACAGTTGCAGTAAAGACCTGGCAGAGCATCACCAGGGATGAAACCCAGCGTCTGGTGATGTCTATGTGCTCCAGACTTCAGGCTGTGATTGACTGCAAAGGATTTGCAACCAAGTATTAAGAAGGGAAAGTTTGATTTATGATTATTATTCTGTCCCATTACTTTTGGTCCCTTAACAAGTGGGAGGCACATCTGCAAACTACTGTAAGTCCTACACCGTTCACCTGAGTTGGATGTACATACCCTCAAATTAAAGCTGACAGTCTGCAGTTAAAAGCACATTGTGTTTGTTTCATTCCAACTCCATTGTGGTGGTGTATAGAGCCAAAGATGTTAGAATTCTGTTGATGTCCCAATATTTCTGGACCTGACTGTATATAAGAGTTTGACATATACAGCAGTTGTGACAACGGATAAATCACAGTGGTTAAATACCCTGCTAACGGTTATTCAGAGAGAATTTGGTGTCTTTAACAGCAATGTAGCTTGTAGCATCCAGGGTGGGATGGAGCTAAACAAGATTGGAGATCAGAGAGTGGAGGTGAAAGAGAGGTCTGAAGAGATGTACAAATGGGTCAATCCAAAAGGCCATGGTTGAGACGTTCTGGGTCAGGGCTGGCAGCAGTGGTGCAAAGGTGGTAAACCTATCAGAGGATGGATACACAATAAGAGCTTCTGGATAAAGGGACTTCACAAAGGATGGTGCTGATCATTATCGAAGCAAGGTGGAGAGTTTGTACCAGGAGTGTGTCCCATACACATTAGGTGAGGTAGACGCACTGTGCTGCTCACCTGCCCTATGAGCACACATCAGGTCGGCCTCTTGGGATTAGCCAGTCAATCAGCTCATCTCTCAATTTCAGTTAGCTGTCACAGAAACCCCTTGGTCTCAGGAACCATCTTGGCTTTTCCGATGAACGCCACAGTGAGCCAAGTGCCAAGCAAGATGAGCCATCAGGAGGCAGAACCAATTTTCACACTGAGCTTTACCACCAAGTTCCGTCCTACGCAAGGATGCAGCTGATTCTCAAGCCATGGGGGAACACAGACTAGGCTTTTGTGGGAGCCAAGCAATGGAAGATCGATGGCAACCTAAAGAAACGGCTGTAGCAGGACTCAGTCATGGAGAGCCCCAGCGGTAGGGTGCGACACGGCTGTAATAAATGAGAATGTAAAAAATGCTGTTTGGATGGCTATCTACCTCCAAATGCTTTATTTGTTACTGACCAAAAAGTGATGTTGTGCATTTAAAAGCTGTGCAAGCAAGATCAATACATCCAGCCTGCAAACCTTCTCTCCACACATCTATAGGGGTTATTCAGAATCACCGAAATTTCAGTGAAATTTCATTGCTTTCTCGTTCGGCACACTTTGGCAATTCCAGTTTGCTGTCCCTGCGATAAATTCAGTATTCAGTCTCTTGGTGGTCTTTGGTGGCTCCCGTTCGATGCACTTCGGGGACCCTGCGGTGAAGTTGGCATTCACCGCAGGGTCCTTGAAGTGCACCACCGGGAGTTGCCATAGACCGCCAAACAGACTGCTGAACTGCAAAAAAAAAGGAACTCTGCTATTTTTTAACAGGCGTGTAAAACAATAAAAATGCATGAAAGTGTGTGGAAATAAAAAAGGTCCTATAAAAAGGTAATAAAACTGATTGATACAGAATAAGAGAAAACCTTTAAAAAAAATTGGGATTCAAAAATTTTGCTTAAATTAATACAACAAAATATCCCAAAAATTGAATAAATAAGGCTTTTTGCTGAAACTGAAAAGAATAAATGGTTGACTGACAATAAAATCAAAATGATTTTTTTTTTGCATCGAATCTTATAGGATTCGCCTTTTTAAACCTGCCGAACTGAAACACTGAAAATCGGGGCATTTCACTGACCTTTCGGTGCAGTTCAGCGTTTTCTTAATAGATTAACCATCACTATTGGACAATTTCACTGCCGCAGAAGATCGACGAACTGCACTGCATTTAACTGTCAATTTGCCTGTATTTGTCGAATTGACAGCTTTCTGTATAGCTGAACTGGCACAAAATTGCACCGTACGTGAAATTCACCGTTTGGTGCAATTTGACGGCAAGTTGGCACTCTTTGAATAACTCTTTGTCTCAAATCATTGTAGACAATATTGTACATTATGTTCATTTTTAAGGTGAGCGTGACGAACACAAAATATGTACATATTTCAAAGGTTTATGGTCAATATTGTTTACATGATACAAAAAAATGTATTAAGATGGATATTCTCTAGCTGGCCATTACATTTATTTATAGTCGCCATAAAAATTTAGGCAGAAGACGATAGCATAAAAAATGAGACAATGAAACCATCAGAAAACATTAATTTCACTATAGCGCTGGACACATGGAACATTTAAGGTTGACTCATTTTAGTCTTTCACAGAAACTACAAGACAGGGAGCAAATTTTGGCTTTTATCTTGATGAGTTCAAATGTTTTATCACTTCTGGCTCTCTTGGCATAATCCCATAGAATGTGCTTTATAAATGATTTAAGAAGTGGCCTGTAGGCCACATACTGCAATGTATCAATAAAATAAAGTAGTGCTGTTTTATCGCTCTAGCTTCAGCATTGCATTTTTTTTTTTTACAAAACCTCTGATTGCTTAAACTAAGCTGAATTTAACAACTTTAGGGTCCATTGGTGTTTGGTAATTAAGATTTCAAATGTTACTGGATGTACTTACTAAACAGTAACCACTATTGAAATTAAAATCTAATTGCATAATTTATGCCAGAATATAAAATTAGAGGTAAAAATCTGTTAAAAATTAAATGCATCTAATTTTAAACAAAATTTATTATTTGGTCTGCATGATTCACGATTTGTGGTACAATGAATTGTCCTTTCTATTTTGTATGCAGATTGTTAAAAAATGTTACTAAAAAAAGCAGATTTGAAGCATTTAAGATATTATCATGAAAGAATATTAATGTTAAAGTGACATTAAACCCTAAGATTTTTTAACATAAAGCGATACTGTAATGTGTGATTTACTGTAATCCAATGATAGTTTTCCTTCTCTTTGCTGCTCTTCCTTTTAAATCCTTAGCTCTTCTCCTGCTAGGGGAGAACATCCTGTTTCAACAGACTGCCTTGTCTCATGCAATGGATACATGGTGTCTGTGTATAGGTTTGCAACCTGAGCCAGTATTACAGGAAGTGGCAGCCAGCTGCAAAAGGAAGTTCTCCCCAGTATGAGAAGAGATACGGATTTAAAAGGAAGAACAGCAAAGAGAAGTGTACAGATACACCTCGAAAGTAGAGACTCACAAGTCGGAGTAGATTTCAATAGTAGTATATATATGGTTTATTTGCTTCAATGCATTGGGTCATCCAATACAGGCAAAATGACAATGGGCGTAGTTTAGCCCGAGCCTTTATACATTTTCATAACATGGAAGTCTATGTAGGGCACATGCCCAACAATTACGTGTCATCGACGTACATTTCCAAAAACCTGCATTCAATCAATTCTTGCCCTATAACCTTACTTGACAGGCCTTGGCATATGATGCTCTTTCTCATGGCACAGAAACATGTTTCCTATTGCGCAACTTGGCAATAACCTCTTGCTTTGCAAATTTTATCTCACTAGGGTCAACAATATCGTGAACGATGTCATGAGCTGATGAAGACAAATAAATGATTCTCAGAAACCTCAGTTTAGTACAAATAGAGAAATTCCCCTAATTCTCCTTGTGAGCCTGGTGGGAAATAACCGTGACCGCCGCACGGTCCATAGCTCCCAGAATCCTTAGCTACTAGAGTGGTTATCCCAAGTAAGTGAAAGGAGAATATGGCACAGGAACAATCCTATTTGCTTTATATTCCTAAATGCTCTTTAACACTTTTTGGTGTACGACAATGTTTACGTATTCTTTCAGTGGTTATTATATATGCATGAGACAAATGCATTTATCTACATGGATTTGCATAATGGTTATCATATAGAGCATAGCAGCTACGGATACATTTATTTATATGTATCGGACTATATGTTATGGTTATTGTTATATATTCCACCGATGTGGTTTTCCATCTTATCAGTCCCTCCTGTTGTTCATGTCCATATTCTATTTACACCGCAACACCCTGAACATTTTGAATATATTTCGTGACCAGTTCATAGGCCTCTGTGTTTGGTTTAACAGGACACACCTGTCGGGACACTTGGTATTCAGAAGCTTTAGTACGACACAAGGCCGAACACGACTTGCACAAGGGTGGTAATGGGTTAACCTTTGTGTGGAGAAATGACGTGTGTAAGCCCCGTTTAACAATGTTTCAAGATCATGTGGACACATGAGGGTTAAGGAATTCCCAGGACAATGTCTACTGTTTTTTCCACCAGTACGGCAGCAGCCGCCACCGACTTCAGACATCCCGGGAGACCCCTAGCAACGCTATCTAGCGGGTAACTGTAGTATCCTACCGGTCTGTGTTTGTCACAGAATTGTTGAATCAGAACTCCATGCGCATAGCCCTGTATTTCAGAGCAAAACAAAAAGAAAGGTTTTTCATAATTAGGTAACCCTAGCGCAGGATCACTGGTCAGCAATTTCTTTATGTCACGGAAAGCCCTGTAAGCCTCAGGGGTTAATTCGTCTGCCGTATAGGTATATTTACCCTTTGTATGACCTTTAAGCAGGTCCTGCAAAGGACCTAAAGACTTGGGAATACTGTGGTATCCATGCCCTACAGTAACCAACCAGGCCAAGAAAGGCACGCAATTGCCGCAAGGTTTTAGGGAACGTTTGTGTGGCAATCAAGTGCTTCCTTTTGTCAGTGAGATGTTTAACTCCGTTGGAAAGGCAATGTCCTAGGTATTGCACCTTAGGTCGTACCCATTGTACCTTTGCCTTATCCACCCGCTGCCCTATATGAGCAAGGAAATTCATCAATGATATTGAGTCGGTTACCGATGCCTCCTGAGACGGAGAAGCCAGTAACAGATCATCAACATAAAGTGGAGGTTCAGTGGAGGCGCTGATGAATTGTGTGAGATGATGTGATTTATGTTATGCAGCCAACAAGGATTGTGACACAAAACCTCGACAAGAATGTGCTAAATACTAGAACAAAGACGGGGGGGGGGTCCAAGTGGCGCAGGCTCTTAGGTGAGCAGTCAGTAGAATAGTACAGTGATCTTAGTTTGGTCAGATAGGACCTAAGTGCAACAGTGCTTAATGCATAATCTTAATTAGGTCAGACAACAATGCTTGATATATAGTGCAATTTCAAAGGATCTGATGATGTGAACAGAACGCCTAATGGGTTTTAATATGACCGCGTTTAGAACAGATAGTGCCTTCTACTGGAGGGTGAAGGAATAACAATATTTGTTCTTGCAAGAGACATATGAAGTACTTATATAAGGTACATGGGATATATATAAAGTGCAAAATGCATAAAAAAGTGCATAAAAAAGTGCATAGGTGCAAAAATACTAAGTTCTTGACAAGGTTATAACCCAGAATTTTGGGTGGGAGGAGAGTTCAGTTCAGACTGTACGCAATATGGAGAAGATGTCCGCTGGGGTAATCCGGAGGTTGTAAATGTCGTCCTAAGGTCCGGTCCTCACCTAGGTCCTATATGTGCTTCCAATTCCCAAATATCAGGGAGGAAGGAAGGGGAAGACAGAAAAAGAGGGGATTGCGCAATATTGCTTGGTAATCGATCAAGTCGGTGATGACAAAGGGACACTTACAGTGTGCAGAGCCTTGATACCGGCTCTGGTGTGGAACGCCTTGGGCCTAAGTGAGGGTGGCCTCTGCCCTTCTTTAGGGTTGTTCCTGGGTAACCCTTCGTTTCTCTTCTTGCTGGTTACACGGTTATCTCAGGTATAAAAGGGGAAAAATCCTCATAGCGCAATATGCAGCTGTTGTTGAGATAAATACAAATAGAGGTAGAGATGGCAAACTCACCGATGTTGGAGCCTAGAATAGCAGGCTCAGCTTGCGGGCAAGTGGTACAGCTATGGTGGGTACCTACACCTCTTTCTGCAGCGGGTGGTCTCCTGTTCTCCTTTTACCAGTGGATGGTTTCCTTGTGAGTAAAAGGGAGGAAGTAGGCTGGGTGCAAGCAGCCTGAGATACAGCTAGGGCTCCAGGTATCAAGTGCAGGTAAATAAAAAAGGAGATGGATGGTGGTCCAAATAAAATAAATTTATTAACAGGGGATTACAGATAAAAAAGGGGGAAGAGGGGGTTACACAGAGTACGCGTTTCGGCTATCCACTGTAGCCTTCTTCAGCTCAAAGTGCAAAGAGTGCAAAAAAGTGCACTTTTTTGCACTCTTTGCACTTTGAGCTGAAGAAGGCTACAGTGGATAGCCGAAACGCGTACTCTGTGTAACCCCCTCTTCCCCTTTTTTATCTGTAATCCCCTGTTAATAAATTTATTTTATTTGGACCACCATCCATCTCCTTTTTTATTTACCTGCACTTGATACCTGGAGCCCTAGCTGTATCTCAGGCTGCTTGCACCCAGCCTACTTCCTCCCTTTTACTCACAAGGAAACCATCCACTGGTAAAAGGAGAACAGGAGACCACCCGCTGCAGAAAGAGGTGTAGGTACCCACCATAGCTGTACCACTTGCCCGCAAGCTGAGCCTGCTATTCTAGGCTCCAACATCGGTGAGTTTGCCATCTCTACCTCTATTTGTATTTATCTCAACAACAGCTGCATATTGCGCTATGAGGATTTTTCCCCTTTTATACCTGAGATAACCGTGTAACCAGCAAGAAGAGAAACGAAGGGTTACCCAGGAACAACCCTAAAGAAGGGCAGAGGCCACCCTCACTTAGGCCCAAGGCGTTCCACACCAGAGCCGGTATCAAGGCTCTGCACACTGTAAGTGTCCCTTTGTCATCACCGACTTGATCGATTACCAAGCAATATTGCGCAATCCCCTCTTTTTCTGTCTTCCCCTTCCTTCCTCCCTGATATTTGGGAATTGGAAGCACATATAGGACCTAGGTGAGGACCGGACCTTAGGACGACATTTACAACCTCCGGATTACCCCAGCGGACATCTTCTCCATATTGCGTACAGTCTGAACTGAACTCTCCTCCCACCCAAAATTCTGGGTTATAACCTTGTCAAGAACTTAGTATTTTTGCACCTATGCACTTTTTTATGCACTTTTTTATGCATTTTGCACTTTATATATATATCCCATGTACCTTATATAAGTACTTCATACGTCTCTTGCAAGAACAAATATTGTTATTCCTTCACCCTCCAGTAGAAGGCACTATCTGTTCTAAACGCGGTCATATTAAAACCCATTAGGCGTTCTGTTCACATCATCAGATCCTTTGAAATTGCACTATATATCAAGCATTGTTGTCTGACCTAATTAAGATTATGCATTAAGCACTGTTGCACTTAGGTCCTATCTGACCAAACTAAGATCACTGTACTATTCTACTGACTGCTCACCTAAGAGCCTGCGCCACAGATCATCAACATACTGGACTAAAACAGAACCCTCCATTGGGGTCCATTCATCCAGTTTACCTTTTAACGCCTGTGAGAAGCAAGTGGGGCTATCGTGAAATCCCATTGGTAACCGTCACCATTTATATTGTTTGCCCTCAAATGTAAATGCAGCAAGCCATTGGTCGTCAGGGTGTATGTCAATGCTGTAAAAGGCAGATGCCAAGTCAATTACTGTAAAATTTGTAGCGTCAGGTGGGATGGTTGCTAAAATAGTAGAGGGATTTGGTACTATGGGAGCTGAAGGAATGGTAACTTTATTTACAGCCCTCAGGTCATGTACTAGTCTCCACCTTTGTGTAGTGTCTCCCGGTTTTAATGGTTTTGGTACTGGATAGATTGGAGTGTTTGCTTCGCTCCGACATGGTATTAATACTCCATCCTTTACCAAATCGTCAATAACCAGGCGGATGCCTTCTACAGATTCAGGGGTTAGTGGATATTAAGGCAGTCTAGGCACCGGCAAAGAGTAGTCTCTTTTTATTCTGATTGGGGGCACCTGCATATGCCCTGCACTATTTGTTCCCGGGACCTACACCCTTGCATCTATTTGACTTTCATGCCTGACCGGAATACCCTTGTCCTCCTCCTCGTCCAAGGCCACCACAGGCATGAATAATAAATCAGTTGCTTCTTGTTTAACCATTTCAGGGATATTAATGGTAATTCCTTCAGGAGATAGGGCAATAGTAACTCCCATCTTAACAAGGAGGTCCCTGCCCAACAAGTTACATGGGGAGTGGGGTGACAACACGAAAGCATGCTCTGTTTGTAGGTTCCCTATATTAACAGGAACCGATTTGGTGGCATTTGCCACCTGTATCTCATTACTTACTCCTACGATAGAGACCTTTTGGTCTGAGGTAGGCATGGTTGAAATGGGGCAATTTAAAAGGGACCTAGTGGCCCCTGTATCCACTAAACAGGGCATAGGAACCCCGTTAATGGTGAGTTCTAACATGGGTTCGTTCTCAGGTTGGATTACAATAGCAGCTAATTCAGGGTATAAAACAGAGTCATTACCTGTGTTGTCACCACACCCCACCTCATCCTAGAGGGTACTGCAATTGCGTGCCAGGTGTCCTTCTATTCCGCACCTGAAAGAGACCAATGGGCCTCGAGGAGAAAAGTTAGTTACGACAACTTGATCATTTGGTATCATATTTTGCTGAAATTGTGGAACCTGTGGAAATTGTTGCTGGTTATTCTGTTGCTGATTCACCTGGGGTTTTTGATTGGGTATCATCTGTTGGTAACGTTTCTGGACTTTTGGGGGTCCCTGTCTGTTGCCTCTAAATCCCATGTTACCTCGTTTCCTATTTGGGAACCCATAGCTCGAGATATATACAACCCCGGATGGCAGATAGGGCGGGGGAGCTGTGGGGACCCCTCGTGGGGTCACCTGGACAGTAGAGACTGGGACACCCATGGCCTCAGGTTTCTCCTGTGTTGCCCCTCCCTCCTGTCGCACCTGCACATTCATTATCTTAGTTTTCTCTTTTCGTTCAATCTTTTCTCTACGTTTTTGCAAAACCTCATACGCATTCTGAGCAATATCCACAATTTCAGGTGCAGTCTTTTTTCTCCAACCATATGTACGTAACTCAATCTCTTCCCTCACCTAGGGTAACAATCCACCCACCACTACATTCACTAATTCAGCTCTGCCTAGGTCAGCTTCGTCTTCCACATCCCAATCAGTATGTTTTTGCGCTATTTCTTTGAACCTGCTCCAATACTCAAGCACATCCTCATTCCTTCTCTGCACAACATCCATTAACTGTCTAAAATCCTGACCTTTATTAAACGTAGTGGACACCCAATGTCTCAACATCTCAATCAGGCGGCCAGCATTGGTTTCAGGCACCCCTTCAGCCTCACCATTCTCTATTTTCACTATCCCTTCTTCACACACGCCTCTCTTCCTAGCTTCAGTTTTCCATGCATCCACATATTTCTCAGGTAGGGCGCAGTCGATTAATACAAACATATCTCTATAAGTGGCTTGTTGCATCTTAAAAAGCCAGCTGATCCTCGCACACCATTTACGTGGACATCTATAGAGATCAGGGAGATCAGAGATCATAGCCCTGATTTCGTGTGGTTTCCATGGCACATACACCGTCCCTGTTTGCTGAGTATACACCCCATTCGCCACCTCCCCCGGCAATGCCACTTCTAGAAGTGGCATTTGTGTAGTAGGGGTATGCGCATCACGCCAATCGACTTTAAGGGCCTCATCCCTGTTCTTTTTATCTTTTTGTTTCCTAGTTAGGACCAGGGTGAAGATGTTACGTGACGTGACAGAAGCTGTCGGGGAGCGTTGGACAGGGGTGGCTACCCTGACAAATTTAGCAAGTGTACCCTCCTGAGGGGCATAGGTCCATTGGTCACCCTGTATAGGGCCTATTATTTCCCCCGAACTGTGGCGTCTAGGCCTTTTGCCGTTTTCTATATCCCAGCCAAAATATTCTTTCCGTAACTGGGGTGGTGGAGCATTTGGGCTCCGAGGGGCAGAAGCCCCTTGGGTTGGTGGATAGTGATCCAGTGTCGGGCGCTCAAATCCTCTGGTTTTACGGCTACCTGCCGTCGAGGTGGAGCATATGGTGAAACAAAGTCATTCGGTAATTCGTCCTCTTCTTGATCACATAAGTCTGTTTGAGGAGGATTTACCGAAGGACACATTTTCATATGGCGGTGGTTTATTCTTGCTACCAGCCAGTGTTTCCCACGCCGTTAAACAATCAGTTTCCTCTCCCTTGGCTTTCTCGTTAAACAATAGGGTAAATAAGACATCTATATGGTGTGTGTCAAAAGATCCTTCAGCTGGCCACCACAAGGCGGGATTTGATTTAAAAGCCTTGCGGGTAATTTTACACCATTTAGCATGATACGATAGGGCTGATTTACCCCCTTTCTTTAGCATTTGTATAAAGGGAATAGTCACTGATATTTTCGACTCACGCAAACCAACATTCTTAGCAACCGTATGCAGGCATTCTGCACATTCTTTAGACAGATCAAAATCTTTCATCATTTGCACAGTCATCTTTGGTAAATGGCTTCCCATTTATCTGCTGTTTAATGTCCGTTTTTGCTCTGGAATCGGTAATATGTTGTATCTCAAGGGACGTTAGATCCGTCTAATACAGTATATCACACAGGCTGTGTATCAACAGTGTACCACTAAATTGACAATTCTGGTCTTTTTATAGTTCTATACCAGACGGGCGTCCCCGTAAGGCAGGCAATAGAGAATACACTGCTGGCGCAGTCCTTTTCTATGCCACAGAACTCTCACTAAGAACCAGCTATTCACTAGGTGCACATCACAGCACCAAACAGCAATTATTGCAAAATTCCACCTAGTACGAGCAATCCAGGGGAACAATTTCCCAAACACAAATACACAAAACAATTACTTAAACATATGGTACATGACAAGCGCCGTCCCTTTCTTAATGACAATATGAATATACCCTATTCCAGACAGCAAAAACGGCAACAATGTGTTACATATAGTATAATACAATATTACACAGCGCGCATAATAATCATCTGATCAGAAATAATACATAAACCATACATATACCAGATATAAGGCAGCATCGTCCCTTCTTGCGGTAGCTCCCTCCATCCGCTCCCTCTCCCACTCAGGCCTCACCACCGTGAAAACAAAAACAAAAAAGAATAGTTCTCACCTGAAGAGGAGTAAGCCGACACCACCCCTCCTGGAGCAGGCCGAGAGGAGAAGGGAGCGAAGCCAGGGAGCCCACGAAGAAGAGCGCCAGGGGTCACCAAGTGTAAAGATACACCTCGAAAGTAGAGACTCACAAGTCGGAGTAGATTTCAATAGTAGTATATATATGGTTTATTCGCTTCAATGCATTGGGTCATCCAATACAGGCAAAATGACAATGGGCGTAGTTTAGCCCGAGCCTTTATACATTTTCATAACATGGAAGTCTATGTAGGGCACATGCCCAACAATTACGTGTCATCGACGTACATTTCCAAATACCTGCATTCAATCAATTCTTGCCCTATAACCTTAAGTTTGCTGATGCTTGACATACTTGACAGGCCTTGGCATATGATGCTCTTTCTCATGGCACAGAAACATGTTTCCTATTGCGCAACTTGGCAATAACCTCTTGCTTTGCATATTTTATCTCACTAGGGTCAACAATATCGTGAACGATGTCATGAGCTCATGAAGACAAATAAATGATTCTCAGAAACCTCAGTTTCATCTTTGAGCCTGGTGGGAAATAACCGTGACCGCCGCACGGTCCATAGCTCCCAGAATCCTTAGCTACTAGAGTGGTTATCACAAGTAAGTGAAAGGAGGCACTTGAAGCAGTTGGAGAATAACTAGTGATCCCAAGGTCGCTCGTTATTCTCATCTTGAGACTGTCTCTTAAAACGAAATACTGGCTTTCAGAACCCGGTCTCTAGTGAGTTTGCATTTGCAAACTCCCTGTACTGTGCAGGGAATTTCAAGAATTATAACACCCTGAATCTTATCCTGTACAGAATTATGTGGCTCCAGAGCTCTCCCATATTCTGAAAAATATAGAACATTTACCTCCAAAACCTGTAGCTTGTGAAGAGATTGGTTAAAGTTTCCCATTAAAGCTTTACAATGAGATTGAGAGCAGTGAGTTAAAGGTGTGGGTTGAGGGGCGCGACCTCCTGTAACCTTATTGCATTTGAATGTAAGAAATAGTTTCAGGAAAGTTCAATATTCTTCTCAGTGAATCATTCAAGACATACTAAAGCATATTGGGATATATTATAAATTATCTGGAAACATCTAAAAATTGATTATAGTTTTTATTTTTTTTCCCCTTATGGATAAAGGTCACGTTACATAAAAAGCCAAATGTTCAGCCCATGCATCGCTGGATGCTCATTTCAAAGATACTAACTACTTTTCTTATTTATAAAGAAACTATAAATTTGACAGAGTAATTTGGCAAGAAAATTACAAGAACTTCAGAGCTTGTACAGGAATTTGGTAATTTGTCATGCTTTGAATGGGAACTGAAGTTCACCCAAGTCCTCTGTTGAAAATAATAAATGTAATTGATATTTACTGTGGAAAAAAATAGATTAAAGAGGAGTGGATTATGCAAACAAATGGATACATCATTTTCAATAATATCCTTTCAAATAAAGTTCATAATTATGGAATAATGCAACTTCTTCCTGGCTGAGGTAGCTAGGTTGTTTCCTTTAATGCTTATATTTTGAAAAATACATGTATTTATTTAGAACTCCTATGTGAATGTAAATTTACACAACTTTGATTACTAAATCTAGGGGTTGTCTATACTAAGCAAGGTAATTTCACCAAAGCTTACCATTTTTCCAGACAACGGTTAAATTCACTGCTGTTGCAACAACAGTGAACTTCGGCAATCAGCAGAAGCAAAACTCAATAGGACCTATTCCGCTGTTGCTGGTGACAGGAAGACGTTAAGTGATAAAATCGATGCAAGACCATTTTCCTTATTGTCTCCGTTTTACTACATCTATTTCACACCAGCCACTTTATTAGCAGCTAACCATGGAAACGAAGGGGCAGCCTGCTACTACCAGCACTGGCGCCCCCTCAAGTATCAGTTCCTAGAATCCATAGGACTCTATGGAACCCAACACATCCCTGTCACAAGCTCTACACAAGCTCACGCTTGCTTGATTGTACAGGAGCTGCGACTAAAGCACAGAGGGACAATGTGAACTATTTGTTCCCTATCAGTCGCTGCTCACGGTGAGAGGATGTGGTGGACCATGATGCCTTCTCCATTGTTGGATGAGAGGTGAGCATGTGATTCTTGAGAATGCTATTTTATTGTGTTAAGTGATTTTGCAATATCACTTAACACCACGTTATTGGGGTTGATATTTCTCCAGCATCGAACAGCGAACTTCCTTGGAATAGCTCTTTTTTTCTAGTCCCAGGCACATATTTAACACCTCCTATACAAGGTATAGGAGATGTTAATTTACAGTAGGGATTGCGATATGCCCGAGTCACAAGCACAGCTTGCGGTAAGAGCAGAACAGCGATTCCACATGTTATGATAACTTCTGGCTCCGCTATGTCTAATGCCTCCAGCAGCTATTTTAACATCAACAATGGAATAGGGTTCAACCAGGGCAGGGGAATTGAAACGATATCGGTGAATAAAAGTAGAAATCAGTAGAAGTGACTTGTGGCTATTCTTTATTTACCACTGTTTGCAGCTACTGTGAAAATACTTTGTCAATTTTCAAGGGGAGATTTTCATTTAATTCCAATAAACACTACAGTGAAAGCAACGGTAAAACCAGACCTGAACAACTCCATCTGAATAGCAGACACTATGGTGGAAACAACATTGGAAACAACATTGGAAACAACGCTGAAACCTCAATCCTGCGAAAAAGAAATGTGACGTTTTATGGCGTAGATTCACTTTTGCACTTTCTTATGCATACCCGTGTATACATATGTTTGTATATTATTAGGATTAACCCTGTTTTGCTCAGGATTCCCAGAAGTTTCTGTTAAAAATCCCAGGTTCTATTTTGGCGGAGCTAGTAAAAGGGAGGTACAAATGGAAAACTTTGGCTTGAGCCATTATACATTATGGGCTCTATTAAATTCTTTGCGCAAATGTTAACGCATGCACAAAAATGCATTAGCCTGTATTACAATGTCTGTGCAAAAAATGAGCGTTAACGTCTACCGCTGGTGAACCAGCGCGAGCGTAATGTACGTTGCGCGTCCTATGCTTAACATTGTGAGCGCAAATGCGTTGGTGCGCTGGTACGCGGATGGTATTTCAATCTATGAACAAATTTTAACGGACAACATTTGCACGGATAATTTTAACGTCTTTGAAAAGCTGGTGTTAATGGCAAATCTGAACGTCCTGGCCGAAATCAAATACACCAGCCCGAAAAAAAAATACTGCAAAGTATAATTACACATTCTAGACATACCCAAACAATAAAATGAAGAAGTTGTGCGTGTTTTTATTATTGCTGCAGCACATATACTCAGATTGATTTTGACAGGCGCAAAAACTGAACGGGAGACAATTGTGGTTCTTAATTCTGATTGTCTGAATCGCGTGAAAAAACAGTCCGCACACCGATTTCTACGCGCAGCGTTAATGCGCACGTGTTTTTGCGCGTCTTTTTTTATACACGTTATTTTTTGACGGATGGAAAAATGCGCACGGATTTTAATACCAGTGTTAATTTACCCGCATTAACGCTTTGCGCACAAGTTAACGCGCTGCGCGAGCGGTTTTGCGCAAAGAATTTAATAGAGCCCTATCTGTTCTCCATTCCCTGTTGTTGCAAACAATGTTTGAAAAAGCTAAATGGAGAATCGCTGCAGTTTCCGTTTCCACATTTTATGAAAGTATAATAGTGGCACCATTGACCAGGAATGTGATGCTAGGCCTGTAATGTGTACGTGTCTCAACAAAAGAAAAAATCCAGGAGTTTTTACAAAACACAGTGGGCCCTATTCTGACTTTGTAGGTAACAGCCCCTTTATAATAAAGTACAATAAGGAGACACCGAATCCAAGCCACAATAAAGTAGGCTTGTGCACCGAATTTTTTTTCGGTTCGTTTCGATTCGATTTTTCGGATTTTTAAACTTTTCGATTCGGTTCGTTTCGACCGATTTCTGTTTCGATTCGGTTCGGCTCGACTCGTTTTCCGTGTACATTTTTTTTCTCGGAATTTCGACCATTTTTCGTATTTTCGTGTCACTTAGCTCGTTTTTTGTATCAACTTTTCGTATTTTCGGAAATTTTCGTTTTTTCGGAACGTCTGTTCTCCTCGTTTCAAAGCAATAAATTTCGATTTGACACATTTCAAGTACATTCGAAAATTCCGAAAATATTTCGTTTCGGCTTGGAAAACTTTTCGGATCTGCCATTTTCGGATCTAAAAATTTTCGGAAAATCGGCCGCATCCAAAAACACGAATCGGGAAATTTCGTGAAAATTCCGAAATTCCGAAACCCGAAACGCACATCCCTACAATAAAGGCTGGCAGTAAGGCCAGAATATTGGCTCAAGCTGTCAACCCTTTCACTACTAATGGATTTTGCAAATAATAACAACTCTCAGCCATCCAGTGGTTTTCTGGAAAAACATTTTTAATTCATTTATACAGTAAGAAACCTTTGGCAATTTTCCCAATGTATTCCTTACTGTAATAACCTATTTGGCAGGCAGATGTTGCCATCTACTGACCACAAGGAGTTCCTGCAGGTCTGGGCTCCATACAGGATCAGCTGGTCAGTGATCAGTGAGAGGTCAGTGTTAGCACCTTGGGCATCATGCCCACATTGCTAAAACTTTAGGGACAGGCTCTGGAGTCCAATTGCAAATGAATTTCATTTGCAATAACTGAAGTTCCTTTGCATTGCTCCTGTGGAACACCGTATTGACTATATTCTATATCAGGGCACCAGGATGTGCCTTGCAGATCAAGTATTGCTGACCTTCTCAGTGAAGGAGTTAAGTTCCAGCCATTGTGAATAAGACCCAGTGTGTTTATCTGTGCCATTTGTAAAATAAGTACAGATCGAGTTTCTCCAAAACATTTTATTTTAAATGAAATAGAAAATCTTATTTGAGAAGATGTAATTTTTGCCTACTTTTAAATATTTCAGCTAGGGAACATCTTGAGTTAGCATGGAAAGATTTCCCGAACAGATAGAAACCGCTGAAAGATGAGGCACCAAATGATTAATGAATATGTGATGTAGACGGTTGAGGGAGTTGCAAGATCAAATAGGGCATGTAGGGATGATAAAGGCTAACGCCTCCTACGGATAGATGGAACTCTGGTTATGTAAGGCTTTAAATCTCAGCGATCTACTAAATCATTAAACGCTTAAAGAAAACTCACATTTCTGTCAGCTAATAAGAAGGAAAAAGGAAAATTATTTTTATTTTTGTGACATAGTTGCAAACTTCAGAATCTTCTGCAATATCTGCTTCTTGCTACTCGTCACAATTGGCCAGCGATGAAAACACAAAATTGCCGGTCAATGTGCTGATCAAATACAAAAATGTGTCCGCATAGAACCAACCAACAAATCTTGAAATGAAATAGGATAATGTAAAAAGTGTCTTATTGTGAAAACTACCAAAACAGAACAAAATCCAAATTGAACAGTAGACTAAATAAAGGCCCTTATTTTTAATGGTTGTGTAGCGCTGCTTTAAAAATGTGCTCTGGTGCAATGAACTGTTGCTACCACTAGAGGGAGACAGCGACATTGTGGACTATGCTGGACAAAAACGAACTCCATCTCCCATCACCCTTTGCGTGAGGACAGGTGGTACAAAGAGGAGGAAAGACATCAGCAGCCTCGTGCAAGGCAGGGAGAGTGTGAGCAGAGCCACAAGAGACGTAGGACGCACGCTGGGGCTGTTAGGGATTGAAACCAGGCCGGAGTGTGGATGTTGCTACAGTCGTGTTGGAGATCGTGCTGTTCCCTGAGCGTTTGACAGTACAGAGCAAGCAGTGAGAGAGAACAGTCGCAGGTGACACTTCTGGGATCCTGGCAGAGTTGGAGCGCAGAGAGACGGTGGCATCCATTGTTGCAGTGATCGGAGAGAGAGTGTGCATTGGCCGATTGTGTATTATGCTGAACTGTTCTTGACAAAGTGCGGTCTGGGAGAAGAGGGACATCGTGTGAGGAGAGGCTGCAAACTGGAGAGGATTGCTGGCGGCCTATGTGTTCGTGTTCTGGCGGAGGAGAACCAGATCGTGAGTGCAGGCGTTAACAGCATCGGGTTCCAAGTGGCAGCGAGGACAGATCCTCTTGAGAGAGAGATCCCTTTCTCCAGCGTTCATCGGTCCAGGACAAGCGGTTACACCAGATGGGTGAGAAGGCTTCGGCCTGGTGAAAACGCAGAACATTGCGCACTTGTTTATTTGTTTCTTTAAGGGCCCCAACAGTGACTAGTCGAAGATTGTTTTTGTTTCATTTACTGGCCAGTTGAACATAGTACCCGGGTACCCTAGACAACACACATATATATATTTTTGAGCTATTTTTCACGGGACTTACACTCCAGAACTGAGGGGGTTAACCGTTTCTTTTACGGCCAAGTGTTTTTCCCGCGTTACGAATTCTTGTTACCCAAATACCATACATGCGTATTATATGCTGCTGGTGTATAGTTATTTCCTAGTGTGGTGAGACTATCCCGAGGTTTATTCAGTGGCTCTTCCGGGGGCGAGCGCTACAGTTGTTTAAGGTTGCTTTGCCTTGACGATTGCCACTTGAGTCAGGACACCAGATAGATATATTGAGAAATAGGAGACGGACACAACTTATATAAAGCAATGAAAAAAAGAATAGTACAGATCGTTTCGGACCCACACACAAACGGCCTTGAGAGACACTCACAGGACGTAGGATAAGGGTTAGCATGTAAGTGCGTGGATCTCGCCTGTCTTTGGTCAAGCACGGTTATTTACAGAAAATAAACATTGCGTAATGATCCGGAGAATCGCACAATAAAAATTTGAATATAAATGTAAATATAATTAATACATATATAATTTGTTTATTATTGCAGAAGCCACTTGCACATCATAGCAATTCAAAGAACTGCATCCCAGAGCTCCTGTGCCACACTCCCCATGTGCAGCAAGGAACTCTGGGTAGGATATGCAAATGACCCATGTCTCACTTTTATGCATCCTGGGCCTGTTATTACACAGGACCCTAAAATCAATGCTATGCCACACTATGGCTTTCTAGCAGAGATAAGGTTTATGCAACTGGTCAAAGCCACTCCTAGGACAGCGCTGTTTTGGGTTTATATATATACTAGGTGTTAAGCCTGCCCGTAGGGCAGTCTATTGTTGTTGCTGCCAGCGCAGAATCTTTGTTCACATATTTGCTTTTCAATGACATATCCAAGAGTATCTCTATATATAAATGCGTTTGTAATGTGTCCATCGATGTCCCATCCGCGGTGGGAGGGCTGAGTAAGCAGCTGTGATGGGTGCGCGCGCAGCCGCGTTAGAAACACATTTATATATAGAGATATATATGTAAAATGTACCCCACCCTGGCAGGTCCTATCCTCCTGTTCTTATGACAACAACCAATTTACACCCTCGCAGGAGATATAAGGCCGGTGTCAGATGAACGCAGTGATCACGTATGTGTTGCTGCACAGTTTAACGTCCGCCGTAACATAGAATCATGATCAATAGAGACCCACACATGAAGTACTTCCGCACCGAACTGCGCACGCACAACGCATGTGGCAAAAGGAACGCAAGTTAGGTTAGAACGTAAAACCGTTAAGACAGACACACACAGAGTGTGCCACGTCTGCGTAGCGTTCTGTGTGTGTGATGAGATGTCAGACGCAGCGCATTTGTGACGTCCAGCACCTTGACACACAAAATGGTTTTTCATATCCTTTTTCATATTAATTTTGTTTCCCATGTTTCCTTTTTTTTTTCTACATCCGTCAAAAAAACAGACCGTGTGGTGTCTACAGTATCTTCCGTCAGAACGTCTGTCCGTTATGCACGTACTGTGCGCTCAGACTGCGTTCGTCTGACATTAGCCTAAAACTTTAAAAATATTACATATTATAGTCAGCATGTCTGTGAATAAAATGTATACACACACACATATATATATACACACGCATATACATACACACCACTGGTGTATTTTGGCCTAGGCCAACAAGGCCTAGGCCTAGGGCGGCACTCTCCAGGGGGCGGCAGCCCGCCGGGTGGCCCCACCCCTAAAAAAAAAAAACTTTTGCAAACTATTTTACCAGGAAGGAAACATTGAGATGTCACTAATTTTCAAGTATGTCCTGGGTAGGCAATGCCTAGGCTTTCACTTTCCAGGGGGCAAAAAAAAACCTCACCACTAATTGGGTTACTCACAGAGCACCGAAATGACGCCAACATTTTGGTGTTCTGTAGTTCCCTGCACTTCGGGGAATAAAATTTCCCCACCCTGCAGTGAATTTACCATTCACCGCAGGGTCCCCAAAGTGCATGGAGTCGGCCGCTGTATGCTGCCAACGCAAACCCATGGCCTGCTGTTTTCAAAAGAACTACTGAACGAAAATGTCTGGAATTTACATATAAGATCCTATGATTGATAATAAAAAGTTCTGTTACAGAAAAAGAAGAACCGATATAAAAAAAAGGGGGGGATTTTGCCCAAAAAATTCTGAAAAATTACTAAATGGTACTAAAAAAAATCAATAAATAAAGACTTTTTACTGCAGATTAAAATAAGTGGTTTATTAGATATTGCATAAAAACAGGAATATTTTTAACATTGAAACCTATGGGGTTCGCCTGAATACCTGAACCTGCTGATTGAAACCACCGAACATCAGGGTATTTCACTGTCATTTCTCTGCTGTTTGGTGTTCTCTGAATAGATTAACCATTACTTCTCTATGGGGATTTGCACTGCCTTCAAACAGCACCGTACTTGCTGGCAGTTTGCCAAACTTGTGTGTGAGCATATCACCAGAGCAGTGGTGTACTTAGAGGAGTGGCGGAGGGCGGGCCGCCCCAGGTACCAGTGATTATTGGGGTGTCATTAGGGGGTACTAGGAGGTGCCACTGTCACTGTGTGTCAGCTTTGAGCTGTGTTCTCAAACAACGAGCAGCGGAGCATGGCGTTTGCATACGGAATAAAATCGAATAGAATAAAAATCCCCCTCTCCTCCCTCCATAGCTCCTCCCCTGCCCCGCAGCAGATCTAGGAGGGGGATGTGATTTGTGTCCAGAGAGAGAAGATGACAGTAAACGGCAGGTAAAGGAGGGGGGTATCAGCAGAATATGAAGCCCTGTCTGCTTACTGCTGTTTAAAGTGGACCTTTCCTTAAGCAGCACTGCAGTGATAGAAATTTGTCATTGAGCTGCCTGGCTCCTGGTGAGGCTGCGTGCGTGCAGGTCACACTCGGTCCGGCCAGTCAGGTGGTACTGAGTTTCAGTACCACCTGACTGGCTGAACCACGTGACACACACGCAGCTGCCCACCCTTTCGTTAACATGGACTGTCACTCTATTCTGGACTGAACACCCACCAGGAAGGGAATCAAAGCCACGGTGCACCCTCTGGCAGTGGCACCCCACTGCTGACAAGATGGCTCCATGCACAGGCACAGCCGCGATCCTAACATGGCCTGGAGGGACCTCCTGCTGAGTCTGTACACAGTCCCTGCTGACTCTGCACACAGCCCTACCGCGGACGGAGGCCGGTAAATGTAGAATAAATAATTGCTGTGTGCTCATATACACTCGGTTTGCTGGGAGTTTTATTGCAGTGGATTCTGATACGCTGACACACACCACAAATTGCATTGCTGGGAGTTTTATTGCAGTGGATTCTGATGCACTCATACACACCACACATTGCATTGCTGGGAGTTTTATTGCTGTGGATTCTGACCCGCACATTGCATTACTGGGAGTTTTATTGCTGTGGATTCTAATACACTCATACACACTGCACATTGCATTGCTGGAATTTTTATTGCTGTGGATTCTGATATGCTGACACACACCAAACATTGCATTGCTGGGAGTTTTATTGCTGTGGATTCTGTGATACACACTGCATAGTACTGTGAGTTTTATTGCCTTGGAGCTCTGGGATACACTCATACACACTGCACATTACTGTGAGTTTTATTGCTGTGCAGTTCTGTGATATGCTCATACACAGTGCACATTTCTCTGGGTTTTATTGCTGTGCAGCTCTGTGATACTCTCATATCCAAACAGGTTTGGAGATTTTTTGGAACAATAGTGCACCTAAATATACCGACTGAGGAAGGCTGTTAATGCCGAAACGCGTCTCGGTAACGCATCTGTCCATTTTTTAATATGCAATAAATTTTTTAATACATTTTATATGGTTTATATGCTATTGACTACTCTCCTTGGATATATACTTGCCACCGCTTGGAAGCTCCTGATATCTGGCCCTCAGACGGTTGAGAAGAGGTTCTGGGTATCCACCATAGTGTACCTGACGCTGTATTGAGTGAGCCTGTGTGGAAGAGGCTCCATATCTGGTGAGTTCAATACATTATCACCTCTTTTTTATCATAATACGGTAATATACTATGGGAGCGCTGTCTATTATCTTATTGTAGCCATCGCAACCAGAGTTGAAGATTTAACCCCTTAGTGACCGGGCGGTTTTACACAAATCCGTCTTTAAGGCTAGGGTCAGACTGAGGCAGTGCGAACGCGCGTGCAGGCGCACTTAATCACGGCCGCACTAGCAGCAAATGACTGGCAATGACGGCCAATATACGAAGTACGGTCGTACGAAAGTCCGGCCGCGCAACGCAAGTGGAAAATGAACGCATTTTTTCGAGAACGTAAAACCGCTAGTACAGACGTACAGAGTGCGCTGCGTCCGCTAGAGGCGTGTGTGCGTGAATTGGAGATGTCAGACGCTGCTAATGTCCGGCCAACATAACGTCCAGATGCACAAAGTGTTTTATTGATGATCCGTACAAAATCACGGACGAAAAATGCGCATCGTATGACCGGTATCGCGTACTCCGTGAAAAAATACGTCCATTCGTTCGAACGCACTTTTTCACGGACAACGTGAAATGCGTTCGTCTGACCCTAGCCTTAGTGACCGCTGCTGTTTTTACGTTTCTGCGCTGTTAGTGTTTAGGTCAAATTTTCCTCTTACTCGTTTATTCAACCCACACATATTATACACCCTTTTTCCCGCCATTAAATGGACTTTCTAGAAATACCATTTTTTTCATCATATCGAATAATTTACTATAAAAAAAAATATGAAATATGAGGAAAAAAATGGTAAAAACACACTTTTTTGTAATTTAATCCCCAAAATCTACAACCACCCAAAACGACCCCGGCTAAATAGGTTCAAAATTTTGTCCCGAGACTAGAAATACCCAATTTTTACATGCGTTTGCTTTTTAACCCCTTCACTGCTGAGACAGTTCACCTATGTGCGCTGCGCTCATTCTGACCATTTTGTGCTAATTATTTTTAGATGACAGCCTAGGTCCTATTTAATTAAACCCCCCCCAGACAAAAAAAAATTTAAAAAAAAAAACATTTTTTTATTTTATTTAATTTTTTTTTTTTTTAAATTTAATTTTTAAAAAAAAATAAAAATTTAAAACCAAACCTGGTCATGTTTGGTATCATTTGAAAGGCCATAATCAGGCCACAACCATCTAGCTGCCATGGATCGGGAGATAAAGGGATCCTTAGGATCCCCTTATCTCTACATGGCAGCTAGAGGGTTAACTGGCCCACTGACATCCTCACACATATGGTGAGGTTGTCAGTGGGTGGGGGGGACCTGGAGGCTTGGCTGACATCCAAGATGTCAGCCCCCCTCCAGGTTTGAATCGCTTTTTGGCGCCAATTGGCGCCGCAACGTGATCCGGCGGCGAAACGGTTAATACCATACACCGCTGGAAAGGGGAGGCTCTCCCCTCTCCAGCGGTGCAAACGGCATCTCCCTAGCTTCAATGGTTGGGGAGATAGAGGGCTCCGAAGGAGCCCCCCCTCCCCTCCATTGAAATCCATGGGGACGCCTGCTAATGACGTCACCACGCAGCGTGGCAACGTCATCAGCCTCGCCTGCCCATGTAAATCACATGGGCAGGCTTCCTCCCTGCCAGATCGCCGTGGGATCCGGCGAGGGAGGTGAGTATCGGGCGGGAGGGGGATTAGGCGCCGCTGACGTACCCTGTACGTCCGCGGGTCTAAGGGAGACCCGAGGACAAGACGTACAGGGTACGTCAGCGGCCCTTAAGGGGTTAAGAAGGGATACGCCACCCTCTATATGGCTGGAAGCTCCTAAACCTAGAGCCAGGGATTTTTTTGGGCTCTTATAAATGTGAGTTTCCATATTCCTACGAGTGATTTATTTGCCATATTTAATTGGGATTTTCTGCACGATTATTTCTTCATTTTTTCTCTCCCCTCCAAACTTATTTATTTTATTTTTTTCCTTTCTCTCACTTTTTTCTCCTTTCTGGCTATCCTCTCCACTATTGAGAGACGGCAAGAGATACACAGACCAAGAAAGGAGGACTATATTTGTGCATCGCTTGAACATAAAGAGAAGTAAATTTTAAGGAATTTTCCCACTGGTATTCATACTGTTGTACTGGATATCATTGAATTTGCACATTTTGCACATTCGGACACTGTTGCACTTTATAGACTCTCTTATACCCATCGCACTGCTGGAATTTTATATATTGTTGCACTTTACTGTGTTCTATGGCACATTGCACTTTTATATGTGTACATTGATTGAATATTTGTCACCTTAAGATTGAAGCACATAAGACTGAAGCACTTTATGTTTGATATACCTCTTTGTTGAAGTCTACCTTTAAATCTATTTTTGATGCGCTACAAAGGTTCTATCTATAATTTCATTTTTGGTTAATGCAGATTTTGGTTGTTTTTTCTGTATATTGCGCTTACACCTTTGGGCAGCATCTCACTACTTATTAGTTATAATTTAACTACTTCATAACACTATATTAATCTGGTTTATAAATAGGCGCCTATGCTGTATGAGATATATATATATATATATCTTTCTTCTTTTTTAAAAAAAATATACAAGTAGGCACTTGGTATCCACTTTTAATATAAAGAGAGGAAAAGGCGTAGCTCTAAGAGGAAAAGGTGGAGCTTAAAAAGGAAGGGTGGGGATTAACCAGGAAGAGGTGTGGCCTTGACAGGAAGGGGTGCCTCAAATTTAAATTAGGGGGTGCACGAGTTTAGTCAGGCCTAGGGCAGCACAAAACCTAAATACACCACTGATACACACGCACACACATACACACGAACACATACACACACACATATACAGACACACACTTTAAGTTAGAGTATCAGTGTCTAGCAGATTTGGTGGGATTAAGTGTACATGTCTTTAATTTAAGCTAAGACTGTGGGCTGTCACAACTGCCAGAATCACACGGGATATGGGTGTAATATCAGCTTTCATCAACTACTCGAATCACTCAAACTCCGGGTTTAATACGAAACCAACGCCGTCACCATCAACTGTCTGAAGTCATAAGTAGAATCATATGATTGTTACAGGGATTGTCACCAACTGCCAGATTCATTTGGGAAACTGGGAAAGCAGAGAAGAATAAGTGTGAGGTCGCAGCCACTGTCTGCTGATTAATGGAGGTAGCGTTGCCCACCCACGCAGTGAGGGGCATCGGGTAGTGATACAGGATAAAGCTGAGCGAGTTCCCTGATTCTCATTAACCCATCGCTGTCCTGATCTGAGAGTCTCGGTTACCCTGAGCGGCCATTGAACGCGTCACTCTGTTTATTGACTGGCGCCTGTCGAGTGGAAGCAGCTCCCGGTACTATTCATTTGTCTGCTTTTATCCTCTCCAGGTCTGGCTGCCTGCACACATGATTACCCCCCCCCCTGCTCCGCGCAGCGTCCCTGGGAGAGATCCATGGGTTTTATTAGCCCCTGTAAATCAATCTGCAGGCTTTGCTCCGGGCGTGGATGCTCTGCTCTCCGCTCACATAATAACTCGCACGCTGGTTGTCAGTGTGAGGGAAGGATTGGGAGTTTTCTTTTCGAAGCGGCGCATCTGGCCTCTATTGGATGCGCGTGCAGCCAACAGAAACCGGATGCGCGGCGATGGAGAAAGCAATTTTATATATAGAGATATAAACCAAAAAGCATGTAAAATACAACAAGCCAATGAGTTTCTACCAATGTGTTTTGTTATCAACAGTTTTGACTCTTCTGAGCACGAGCAGCACAGTCCTCCCTGCCGTCTCACTGAACTGTTCGAGGACAGAATGATATATGCATGCTTTACATGATGACATCATCAGTCCCTGAGTTGGTCCCCAGCAGGCAGGATATTCCAAATCCCATCTGACAAGTGACAGCTGTATGAGCGAAAGAAACTCCTCTGTTTTGTGTAGCGCCATTAACTAAATAGGGCTGGAGGGAGGGGAGCACTTCAAACGGTCCGAAAATGTATTTATTTATTTATTTATAAAGGATTTTACCAGGAAGGATACATTGAGATTTCTCTTGTTTTCAAGAATGTCCTGGGTTCAAGAACATTGAATTGTTACAGAAATACAAAGTTACAGTTACAAGTACTTATACAGCGTCAACAAATTCCATAGCGCTTTACAATGGGGAAGCACAAACAGCAGACTTACATGGTACAAGAGGAAATAAAACCCTGGCCGCAGAGGGAAGAAATGGTGGTGAGTCTGTGATGGAGTATGCTGTGGAAAGTGAATGAGGTTGGAGACAATGCAGATAGCCCCAATTAACAAACATGTGGGGGAGGAGGAGGAGGGAAACACAGATTTTTTCTATCTGAAATGGAGGGAGATTCAAAATACTTTAAAAGACTAGTCAGAAAATAATAAATGCAGACATAAAAATACATTTGCAAGAACATGGCAGCCTGGGGTATGATGTCGGGCGCCTTGTTGAAATGGTGGATACCTTGAATGCTTGGTTCAGGGCCGCAGAGGGAAGAAATGGTGGTGAGTCTGTGATGGAGTATGCTTGAATGCTTGGTTCAGGGCCGCAGAGGGAAGAAATGACAATGTTAGTATTTATTTATTTATTTATTTATAAAGGATTTTACCAGGAAGGATACATTGAGATTTCTCTCGTTTTCAAGTATGTCCTGGGTTCAAGAACATTGAAGTGTTACAGTTACAGAAATACAAAGTAATACAATGCAAGATATTAAAAAAAAAAAAACACAAATATACAGATTAACAAAAAGATATGTAGGAAATATAGTCACTAGGTTACATGTGTCACGGATCCCTCTGACTAACAAAATAGTGGTCCCTTTACGTAGACCGCTCTCTACCCTTCCGATCCTTGAATGGTCGGCAAAACTAGATAGACAATAAACCAGACAATAGATAAACAAGGGATAACACCAGACAGAGGTATAGAATAGAGTATTGTCACGAATCCCTCTGACTGCCAGAATAGTGGTCCCTTTTCGTAGACCGCTCTCGACCCTTCCGATCCTTGAATGGTCGGTAAAGCTAGATAGATAATTGATCAGGCAATAGATAAACAAAGGGAAACACCAGACAGAGGTACAGACTAGAGTATATGTTCTCCCTAGGACCTTAGTTATAACAGAGGTAATCTGATGTGTGCTTAGGGTGCCACATAGACTGACCTCCGGTACCAACGTTAAGGGCAGAACCAAGAGCAGAGTAAATGCCAATACCAGGGGTTATACACAGAATGGTTCGTTTGCCAATGCCAGGGGTCATACACAGAATGGTTTGTTTGCCAATGCCAGGAGTCATACACAGAATGGTTCGTTTGCCAATGCCAGGGGTCATACACAGAATGGTTCGTTTGCCAATGCCAGGAGTCATACACAGAATGGTTCGTTGCCAATGCCAGGAGTCATACACAGAATGGTTCGTTTGCCAATGCCAGGAGTCATACACAGAATGGTTCGTTTGCCAATGCCAGGAGTCATACACAGAATGGTTAGTTTCCAGAAGCAAGGTCAGACACAGATATTAGCCAAAAACACAAGAGCTCTGCGGGAAGTGAATACCACGTCAGGGCACCGGCGAACTAGTGAAGCCGGGTTTTAAACCCGGCGGTTCCGCGTCACAGCGCCAGGCTCCGCCCCCCGGCGTCGTCCCACGTGAGCGCACCCGGTAGTGTTATCATTCGGCGCCTGGCCAGCGAGCAGCGAGGAATCTGCTGCCAGGCGCCCCAGTACTGGCCCATCCGTGACAGAACCCCCCTCCACGGGCGGCCACTGGACGACCCAGCAGGGGCAGGGGGTGCGCCAAATAGAATGCTTTCACCAAGCGAGGGGCATGGACCTCTGCAGCCGGAATCCAAGAACGATCCTCCGGACCGTAACCTACCCAATCGACCAAGTACTGTAAGGAACCCCTAGACATCCTGGCACCCAGAATGGCTTTAACCTCGAACTCCTCCTCGCCCTCCACAGAAACCGGAGGCGGTGGAGCATGGACCTTGGTGTACCGGTTACATAACAATGGCTTCAAAAGGCTTACGTGGAACACATTGTGTATCCTAATATGGGGAGGTAATGCCAAAGCATAGGAGACAGGGTTGAGTCGCCGCAGAATCTTATAGGGGCCGATATATCTAGGTGCCAACTTCATGGAAGGCACTAAGAGCTTGATATTTCGTGAAGACAGCCAACCCTATCCCCAACTTGATACACGGGTGCCTGCCTCCTGTGTCTGTCGGCCTTGGTTTTCTGGATGGCACTACTCTCCTCCAGTGCCCGTTTCACTCTCTCCCAAGTCTCTTTTAATGATGCCAGTTGCTCATCCAAAGCAGGAATCGTGGTATCAGGAAACGTAGCGGGGAGCACGGGAGGATCAAAACCATAAACAGTGAAAAAAGGAGAATGTCCTGTGGATTCACTCACTGCACTGTTCAGAGCATACTCTGCCCATGGTAACAGGTCAGACCAGTTATTTTGTTGTTCTGATATAAAACACCTCAGATATTTCTCTATGTTTTGGTTGGCTCGTTCTGCTGCTCCGTTGGTCTGGGGGTGATAGGCCGAAGAGAATGATAGGTCTATCCCCACGTTCTTACAAAACCCTCTCCAGAATCTGGAGATGAATTGGGTCCCCCTATCGGAGACGATCTCCAGAGGAACACCGTGTATGCGGACCACATTGGAAATGAATATGGGCACCAGTTCGGCTGCCGAAGGTAGTTTCCGAAGAGGAACATAGTGGCCCATCTTGGAAAATCGATCTATGACCGTAAGTATCACTGTATTCCCTCTTGACTCAGGTAAATCTACTATGAAATCCATGGCTACATGTGACCATGGTCGTTCGGGGATCGGCAAAGGCTGGAGTAACCAATGGGTGCTGTTTGGGACTTTTCTGCCTTGTGCACACCTCGCACACTGCTATGTAATCTTTAACATCTCGGCGCAATGTGGGCCACCAGAGGAGTTTACTGATACTAGACACTGTCTTGGTGATACCCATATGCCCAGAAGTTTTATTGTCATGATAGATGTTAAGTACTTCCTCTCTTTCGTTCTCAGGTACAAAGAGTTCCGCAGGAGGTTTTTCCCCAGGAGCTGCACCCTGGACGGTCTGCAACCTTTTCACCAGAGGAGACGAGACGTTAATCGTGGTAGAGGCTATAATCCTTTCCTGGGGTACAATGGGATGCTGATCTTGGATATTGTGTTCATAAGATTCATACTGTCTCGATAAAGCGTCTGCTTTAATGTTTCTGGACCCGGGTCTATAGGTAAGCACGAAATTAAAACTTGAAAGAAACAATGACCATCTCGCTTGTCTGGAATTTAAACGTTTAGCATCTCCAATGTACGTGAGATTCTTATGATCAGTTATGATAACGACGGGGTCCCTAGACCCCTCTAATAAGTATCTCCATTCGGCCAAGGCCGAGATGACTGCTAACAACTCTCTATTTCCAATGTCATAGTTCTTCTCTGCCGGGGACAATTTCCGAGAATAGAAGCCACATGGATGCAAGGGTTTGTCGGGTGCCTCCCTTTGGGACAAGACTGCGCCAAGACCTAGTTCGGAGGCGTCAACTTCTACTTGGAAAGGCAGAGCCGGATCTGGATGTTGGAGAACAGGGGCAGTAGTGAATGCTTGCTTAAGTGCCTCAAAGGCTTGAGTGGCTTGAGGTGTCCATTTCTGATTTCCCACTCCTTTCTTTGTCATGGCCGTGAGGGGAGCTATCAAGGCCGAAAAGTCTTTAATGAATCTTCGATAGTAGTTCGTAAACCCCAGAAACCTCTGAATGGCTTTAAGCCCTTGGGGTAGAGGCCAGTCAAGAATAGCTGAGAGCTTTTTGGATCCATTTGAAAACCCTCAGGGGTTATTATATAACCCAGGAATTGCACAGTTACTATGTCGAATAGACATTTTTCTAATTTACAATACAATCCAGCCTTCAATAGTTTTTTCAATACTTGTTTCACGTGGGCGTGATGAGTGTCCACATCAGGAGAGTATATCAGGATGTCATCCAGATATACTATGACGAATTCTTGCAGAAAATCCCTTAAAGTGTCGTTTATAAGGTCCTGAAAAACGGCTGGCGCATTACATAATCCAAAGGGCATCACCAGGTATTCATAATGCCCGCTACGTGTATTAAAAGCCGTTTTCCATTCATGCCCCCTTTTAACCCTAACCAGGTTGTACGCTCCGCGTAAATCAAGCTTCGTATATATACGGGCCCCTTTTAATCGATCGAACAATTCTGTTATGAGAGGTATGGATATGCATTTCTTATGGTTATCCTATTCAAACCTCTATAATCGATGCAAGGTCGCAGATCTCCTTCTTTTTTAGAGACAAAGAAGAAACCTGCTCCTGCTGGAGAAGAGGACCTTCTAATGAATCCTCGCTCCAGATTCTCCCTTATGTATTCCTCCATAATGTCGTTTTCTTTTTGTGATAAAGGGTATACGTGTCCCCTAGGAGGCATCGTACCGGGGAGTAAATCAATAGCACAGTCATATGGACGATGTGGTGGTAGGACCTCAGTCCTGGCTTTGGAGAACACCTCCTTTAATGCCAAGTAACATTCAGGGACCTCTGTGGACAAAGGAGGGGCTGTGGCAATATTGAGACTACCAATCACATTGACTCTGCCTAGGCACTTAGACTGACAACCAAGACCCCAACTTTTTACGTCTCTCTGGACCCAATCGATAACCGGGTTGTGTTCTGTTAGCCATGGAAACCCAAGAACTACAGGACATGAGGGAGATTCGATAATTTGAAATCTTATTGTTTCATGGTGCAAAATCCCTGTTTTCATACATACATCGACAGTGTCGTGAGTGATATGTGGGCAAGACAGGGGTTTACCGTCTATGGCCTCCACCATTAGAGGCTTCTCCTTCAGAACCAGAGGTAAGAGGTTTTTGGCAGCAAAATTCTTATCCATGAAATTTCCTGAGGCCCCAGAGTCTAAGAACGCCTCAGTCTTGAGGTGAACCCCCTCCCAGGTTAGGGAGATTGGTAACAGAATCCTGGATTTTTTTTTCTCATTATCCACAAAGGAGGCATACAGAGAACCGATAACCTGGGTATTGGCTGTTCTTTGGCCCAGTTTGCCATATTCACCTCTGCTAACCCTGGGTCTCTGAGGACATTGAAGGCGGAAGTGATCTGCCCCTGCACAATAGAAGCAGAGCCCCTTTTCTCTTCTGTGCGCTCTTTCTGCTTCTGAAATACCCGTTTTTCCTATTTGCATGGGTTCAATGACTGGCATATCTGTTTTAGCATTCTCCGGGTTACCTGACGTACTGGTGTGTCTGGGTAATAAGGGTAAAGGAGGCAAGACCCTTCTGGGTCTGTCTCTGGGATGTCTCCTTTCCCTAATTTGATCGTCCATGGCTATACAAAAATCTATCAGGTGATCCAGATTCTCTGGTAACTTTAAGGGAGCCAGCTCAAACATGAAAGCCTCGTTCAAACCTTCGGTAAAGGCTAAGGTTAAAACGCGTCGTTCGGCCAAAGCACCTCTGAAATCAAAGTTTTAAACTCTATGGCATAGTCGGCGACCCTCTTATTACCTTGTTTAATGTGAAACAAGGATCTACCCGCATTGGTAGCCCTTCTAGAGGGATCAAAGGTACGTTTTAACTCGGAGGTAAAACCCTCATAATCATAGATGATGGGTTTCTTATTTTCCCACAACGGCGTAGCCCACAACAAAGCTTTCTCTGTTAAATGATTAATCAGATATCCTACTTTGGCTTTATCAGATATACAAGACCCTGGGTTGTTCTCAAACAAGATCTCAAGCTGAGTCAGAAAACCCCGGCATAGGCTTGGTGTACCATCATAGCGTAGAGGTGCCTTCATACCAAGCCTATGTCCTTCAGGGGAGACCGGACTGACCCTAGGTAATACTGGATCTGGGGGGTTTGTGGTACCTGTATTGGAGCGATTTAACAGGGTTTGCAGAGCGAGAGAAATCTGGTCCATTCTATGGTCCTGTTCCTCTTGTCTGGCTGCGATACGTGCCAACTGGTTAGAGAGGTCTGCGGGATCCATTGGCCCTGACGTAATGTCACGGATCCCTCTGACTAACAAAATAGTGGTCCCTTTACGTAGACCGCTCTCTACCCTTCCGATCCTTGAATGGTCGGCAAAACTAGATAGACAATAAACCAGACAATAGATAAACAAGGGATAACACCAGACAGAGGTATAGAATAGAGTATTGTCACGAATCCCTCTGACTGCCAGAATAGTGGTCCCTTTTCGTAGACCGCTCTCTACCCTTCCGATCCTTGAATGGTCGGTAAAGCTAGATAGATAATTGATCAGGCAATAGATAAACAAAGGGAAACACCAGACAGAGGTACAGACTAGAGTATATGTTCTCCCTAGGACCTTAGTTATAACAGAGGTAATCTGATGTGTGCTTAGGGTGCCACATAGACTGACCTCCTCGTACCAACGTTAGGGGCAGAACCAAGAGCAGAGTAAATGCCAATACCAGGGGTTATACACAGAATGGTTCGTTTGCCAATGCCAGGGGTCATACACAGAATGGTTCGTTTGCCAATGCCAGGAGTCATACACAGAATGGTTCGTTTGCCAATGCCAGGTCATACACAGAATGGTTCGTTTGCCAATGCCAGGAGTCATACACAGAATGGTTCATTTGCCAATGCCAGGAGTCATACACAGAATGGTTCGTTTGCCAATGCCAGGAGTCATACACAGAATGGTTCGTTTGCCAATGCCAGGAGTCATACACAGAATGGTTAGTTTCCAGAAGCAAGGTCAGACACAGATATTAGCCAAAAACACAAGAGCTCTGCGGGAAGTGAATACCACGTCAGGGCACCGGCGAACTAGTGAAGCCGGGTTTTAAACCCGGCGGTTCCGCGTCACAGCGCCAGGCTCCGCCCCCCGGCGTCCCACGTGAGCGCACCCGGTAGCGTTATCATTCGGCGCCTGGCCAGCGAGCAGCGAGGAATCTGCTGCCAGGCGCCCCAGTACTGGCCCATCCGTGACAACATGTTTACAGGTGCATTCTGTATTGAGGTATGTTAGTAAGGAGCTTTTGAGTGACTTAAGACTGGGGGAAGATTTGATGGTGTCTGGGAGGTTATTCCATAATTGTGGTGCTCTGTAGGAAAATGAGGACCGAGCCACTGTCTTTTTGTATTGTGGTATTGCAAGTAAGGTGCTGGTCCTGGATCGGAGGTTATAGGATGACGGAGCTGCTGGGGGAAGCAGTCTATTCAGGTAGGGTGGCAGCTTCCCAGAGATGCTCTTAAACTAGTGTTCATTGTGAACAGAGTGTCCCTTTAAGTAGGAGGTATCTAGAGGAACATACAGATAAGTCCTACAGGTATTTTTGGTATACAGGCTTTCAATACCTTCATCAGAGATGTAAGCGCTATGAATTATATTCAAAGTGTGTACTTAGAATTACTTCCTTTTTCAGCTCACGTTAACCCCTTCACTACCAAGTGATTTTCCATAAAACCATTATCAGAAACCAGTGTTTTTTGTAAAATCATTTTTATTAATAAAGTTAGAAATATTTGAGTTTATACCTATTGTATTTCTTACTGTAAATAACCTATTTTTGGCCAGAAGATGGCACCATCTACTGGCAAATTGAGTTACAGAGGTTTGAGTGGCTGGTCTATTTTCCTCTTTTTCTCCCTGCATCGGCTGCTGAAAGCCCAATATGTCAGTGCCTTGAGCAGCTGATTTTACAGTTTTAGCTCTTTGGGCATTATGCCCACAGGACTAAAACTTTGGGGACAACTTCTGCAGCCCAAAAGCAAACAAAATTAATTTGCAGCAAACAAATTTCATTTGCTTTTGGTCTGCAGATCAGTATATCGAGATATCTTGACATCATGGCACCTTTGAAGCCCGAGATATCTCAATACCGGTAGTGAAGGGTTTAAAATACTGATCATACACAAATTCTGAATTTGCACGTAATATCTATGCACATTAAAGTTTTAATTTTCCTATTCATATTTAATTTCTTGCTTTATATGTGCCCTAAGCAAAATATGTTCCCATTTTATTTCATGGCCCTAATGAAACTCTATTTGAAAGCTTAAAGCATAAAAATCTTTGTATGTTATGCTCATAGTAACCTCATGATTTACTTGTATTATTCCTACCACTACCAAATAATTGTGAAGCTGCAAATATCTTTTTGGGTAAATGAGAAACAAAAGACATGTTTATGACATTTGTAGATTTGCTATTGTGCAATTATAATAGTGATTTAAAGTTCTATTATCCCCATAGTGACCTGGCGGTTTAACCATTGTCTGTCCTTAAGTACCGACTTTTACGTTTCTGCGTTGTTTGTGTTCAGGTCTAATTTTCCTTTTACTCGTTTATGGAACCCACACATATTATATACCGTTTTCTCGCCATTAAATGGACTTTCTAAAGATACCATTATTTCCATCATATCGTATAATTTACTATAAAAAATACTATATATAGTTTCCCCCAAAATCTACAACTGCCAAAAAAGACCCCGGCTAAAAAGATTTGAAATTTTGTCCTCAATTTAGAAATACACATATTTTTTTTATATTTTTGTTCTTTCACCCCTTCACTGCTGAGCCATTTCACCTCTGTGTGCTGAGCTCCTTTTGACTGTTTTATGCTCATCATGTTTAAACATGATTTGAAGTCCTATAGACAATTGTTTTTAAAAAGAACCCAAAATTATTTTTTTTTAGTAATTTATCTTTACATCAAACATAGTCACGGTTGGTATCATTGGACAGGCCATGATTAGGCCTTTCCATTAATGCCAAACATGACCATCAAGCTGCCATGGATCGAGCGATATGGTGATCCAAATGACCCCCTAGCTCCACTTGGCAGCTAGGTGGTTAACTGGCCGACTGACATCATCACACGTATGGCGACAACGTCAGGGGGTTGGGGGTGACCTGGATGCTTGGCTAATGTCCGAGATGTCCACCACTTCCGGGTGCGAATCGCGAGCCGGCGTTGAATCGCAATCCAGCACCTAAGGCTAATGTCAGACGAGCGCATTCAGAGCGCACTCTGTGTACGTGTACAATGGACGGACGTACTGACGGAAGATACTGTAGACAACACATGATCTGTTTTTCTTGACGAACGTAGAAAAAAAAAGGGAACTATGGGAAACAAAATTAATATGATAAATGATAAAAATTGATACATAATATGAAAAGCCATTGTGTGCGTCAAGGTGCTGGACGTCACAAATGTGGTCCGTCTGACATCTCCTCATCTCTCACACAGAACGCTACATGGATGTTGCGCACTCCGCGCGTCCGTTCTAGCGGTTGGATGTTCTTGCCTAACTTTTGCATCCGTTTAACACGTGCATTGTGCGTGCGGTGTTCGGTGTGGACGTACTTCGTGTGTGGGTCTCTATTGCTCATGATTCTATGCTACGACGGACGTTGAACTGTGCAGCAACATGGACATGATCACTGCATTCGTCTGACCATGGCCTAAGGGGTTAAAGAGAAGTACTGCTGAAAATGGCAAACTTTGCCCTCTCCAGTGGTACCTTTCTTTTTTTTTCTAGCTTCAACCGCTGGGGAGGGAGACTGGTTCAAAAGACCTCCCCTTTCAGGTTTCCCCTGCAGGCACCGGGGGGAGCCTGGAAATGGCGTCAACACGTACGGTGATGATGTCATCGCGACGGCTGGGGCCCATAAAAATGTCTGGCAGGTTTCAAGGAAGCCATTTCACTGTGGCTCCCTGGCCAGAGAGGTGAGTATAGGGAGGGAGGGGTTTTAAAGGACCATAATGTACATAGTACGTCCTTGGTCCTAAAGGGTAATTTTCCCCAGTATGTACTATGTAAATCAGTCCATAGTCCTCATTGGGTTAAGATACAAAAATGTCTGTACATACACATTCCCGAAGTTAAAGGTAGTTTTGAGAGCGTCCTTCTAGTTTTTTGGCTCCGATGATGAAACAGTTCAAGAAACTTTGTTATCACAGGTAACAGAACTGGATATGAAATGGGCTGCCTTAAAAAATATTTAAAGCTTGCTTCTTGAACCACTTTCAAATAAAGGTATTTTTTTTTACTTCAGACCCAAATAAAAAAAAAAATGATATTTTTTATTCTGTCATTATAATAGCAACAATATGTTATGAATATTTTTTGAACAACATACAGTATGGGTAAAATGTAAAATTGCTAATAACTAAAAAAATTCTACAAATACACAATACTTGTAATGGGCCAACATATTCTGCAGTGTGGCACTGGAATTACGGTACAATAATTTAGGGTAATTCATTCTTACGGAACTAATGTAGAGAGGGTCCTGCTCGCTAAGTAGCTTACATTGTAAAGGGAAAAGACCGACAAAGGGAAGTTTGCAGTTCTACAGTTACAGTTTTAAAGTTTTTATAAAGCGCTAACAAGTTCCGTTAGCTCATTTTTACAGTTTTTGTTAATCATGTTTAAACGCGATTTGAAGTCATGTTTTATTATACAACCCAGATAAATTATATATTCTTTTTTTTTGGCGGACTAGACAGATTTATAATATATTATTATTCTATGTATACATCATGTCCTGCCAAAATGCTACAACAAAGAATTTTTAAAAATGTGAATTTCAATCATCTAGAGTGTGTAAAATAATTTTTTCCACATTTCATCACCCAAGCCTTTACGGTTATAAATTCTATGGGGTATGCTTGTTAAAAAATTTAGAAATGGGAACCTGTTACTTAATATTTCTGAGGAAATACGCAATTTTAGCTAAAATGGGAAAAATTGTTAGTGCAGCATCATTCTTCACATTATAATTGAAATGTGAACAATAGTGCTGCATTAATAAATAAAAAAAGGAAAAAAAATGACGTCTTTTTTTTAAAAAAAATTTGCTACTTGTAACCTGGTCATGTTTGGTATCATTGGAAAGGCTTCTGCCTAATTATTTAAGGAAAAAAAAATTAACCTCTATTTATTAATAGAGTGTGCCTTTAAACCAACCAATATGAGTAGTGACCTTGGATTTAATAAGTAACCCAGTAAATGGATGTTAAAAATATTTATTTTCCACCTGTAGTTATTCCATACATTTAAAAATAGCAATGGTTACTGCATAAAAAAGTCTGTTTCCCTTTCATTCCTAATTCAAAGCAGACCCAAACAGAGTAAGTAATAAACAGTCTCTGGACATGCTGTAAACTCATAACAAACAACCTGGAACACTAATATGCATGAATGAGTCAGGACACTCATCTCTATTCCAGTGTCTAAACAATTCAGTAAATTGTAGAGGAAAAAAATACATGTATTGTTTAAAGCACATAAGCGCAGCATTGTTATAGCTTTGTTTTATTTTTAAGTCCCTGTCTCAGCGTTACGGCAAACTGTATGATTATTCAGGCCATAAAAAGATGGTCCAGAAATAGATGAATATTTGATAAAGGAATCATTATTCCAAGTTCTTAGACTAGGATTGGAGAATATGTTTAGATGTTCTTTTGTGTGATAGTAGAGCGTATTTTTGTTCGATTTTTAACCCCTCCAAACATAGCGTTGATCCATGGGACCAAACAGTTCTAATTTTGTTTCATCAGTCCACAGAACACTATCCCAAAACTTCTGTGGTTTGTCCACATGACTTTTGGCATACTGCAGTCGACTCTTCTTATTCTTTTCTTAGACAAATCTTTTCTCAGTTCCTCAGCAGTCACACGGGGACTTTTCTCCACTCTACGCTTCAGGTAGCGCACAGCAGTCGAAGTCAGCATCTTCTTTCTGCCAAGACCAGGTAGCGTTTCAACAGTGCCCTTTGCCTTGAATTTGCGAATGATGCTTCCTATGGTCTCTCTTGGTATGTTTAACATCTTTGCAATCTTCTTATAGCCATTGCCCTTCCTGTGAAGAGTAATCACCTCTTCTCTTGTCTTCCTGGACCATTCTCTTGACTTCACCATGTTTGTAACCACACCAGTAAATGTCTAGAAGGAGCTGAGTATCACAGTCATTTTAAAGCTGCCTAATTGGTGCTTATTATGCTTTATTGCTGCTCCGTGACATCCACAGGTGTTTTCAATACCTGATTGAAAACACTTGAATGAACCTCTGTTCTTCAGAGTGGTAGTCTTTAAGGGGTTGAATAATTGTGTCAATGAAGAATTCACAAAAGAAACATTTACTACTGTATTACAAAACCAATTGATGTCATTTTAGTTGCATATGGTTCTTTAAAAAGTCCTTGTAGGATTTCATTCTGAATACAATTACAAATGTACACTAAATTCCCTAAAACCCTTTACAGCATTGGGGGTTGAATAATTTTGAACACAACTGTAGGTATAAAAATAGCGCAATACCTTTATATAAACTGTAATCCATGAAGGAAAATTAATTTACATAATATAAATACAAAAACTGTGCGCTCTGAATTGTACTGAACTAGATAATAGTGATTGATACGACATCTAAAGAATTAGATGACATATGGAGATCCAAATATCTGCTTTGTTAGATAAGTGCCAATGCAATTACATACAGCTCGGATAAGTTGAACTACAAATGAATTTTAATAGCTGAGGTGGAACAAGCATCAACGTTAACCACCTGGAAAATGCCAGATGAGATGTTCTTTACTATAAATGTATTCTCGCATGAAATGAACCAATCCAAAATCTCATGGATTATAAAATGTATGATTTATATCACTCAAGAAGAGAAGCATATGAGGTGGAAAACATTAATATCCTTCGTCATCAATGTTCAACTCTCCCACCACCAATTATGAGATAAAGGAATATGGGGGTCTCTTACTCCACACAGCAACTCTTACTACGCAAGGAACAAGGGCTAGATTCCAAGCCAGGTGCAAATATGTCAAGAGCTCAGGTGAACTTAACTCCATAGTTGTCAATGGCTCTGTCAGAAATGATTACGATCGCCCAACGCAAAGACGAGAAACATATAGAGAAAAAAAACCCAATGCTAATAACTGGATCCTGAAATTGTTGGAAAAAAAATACTAAACCATAAAGTAGTTAGAATAATGAGCCGAAGTTGAGATTACATAGATGCAGAGTCGAGATAAACAAGCTACCGGTCAAGGATTGGCGTACAACAGGCAGTCAGAGGCAAGTCATGGTTGGTACATAACAAGGAACAGAAGGCACGTGCTGAGGGGTAACTGAGACCACGCAAGGGAGTCATGACACTCTGATACATTTACACCAGACTAGGGGCGATAGTCCCTAGTTTGCGCTAATGTTAGCACATCGATATGTAAGCATTACCGCCAGGATAAGTGTGTTTAATGCATGCCCTCCATACTACATTCTTGATGCTACCCCCATTAGTAACCTGTTTGCACACCTGGGTTTGCGCTAGCTTGCGCAAGCTTACTGTACTTTGCGCATCCTATACCTAACATAGGGAGCGCAAGCCTACATTGGTGTTTCGATAAGGTATTCCATAGTGCTAGTGCTAATAACCCCAGGGATGTGGGCAGCCATGTTTTAACACCACCTAAATGCTGGCGCTGCGTGAGTCATGATCTCGCAAGAGAGAGATCGTACAGGGCTCATGTCCCGAAAGCGCAACCCTCTATGGAGTCCCATCTCCAGAAGGTGATAATCAAGGCCGCATGGAACTGCTACCGCCAGTACCACTGTGGTTAGCGCTGCGTTCTAGGGCAACGTTCTGAGGTAGTGCCTGCCCTGGAATATTGTGCTAACATGGCACAGATTTTCCCCGTCAGCACCCCATGTTAGCGTGAACAAAGGAATAGGGCACTTGGAATCTGACCACAGGCATGTGAGAGCCACACATTCAACTATTATAACTCATCCCCACATTGTCATGCCCCCGCTGCTGACTGCACCGTGCTCACCTTTCCATGCTCAAACACCGCACCCTCCTGCCGAAATAAAGGTCTACTCCTTCCTCACAGCAGTGCTTCAGCAATAACGTTCTGTGTTTCAAACCCGTCTGACCCTCCTGAAGCTCCCTGATTTACTATTTACCTCCTGTGTACCAGACCCCAAGCTTTGTCCATCGATAACCGCCTTTTGCCAGTCTCTGACCAATGGACCATCCTGACCATTCTCTTGGAACACCCACTTGCGCAGGTTGTGTATTAAGGATAAATGTGAATAAACGTGGAACAGTGGATTCCCCAGCCTTATTTCTAATACTTTCTCTCAAAGTACTCAGTTCTGTTTAGTTTCAACATTGGCGTTCTGTGCCATTTGTTGCAAAATTTATAAATTAATAATTCGTTAACTCTTGGAAAAATTAATTAACCTTTTCACTACCGTGACCGTGTCAGTGGTAGCAGATATAGCAGGCAGAGATCGCGTTAACACAATCTTGGACTCTGCTGTATTATTGCAAATGGAATTATTTTGTTGCAAATTAATTTTGGGCTCCAGAAAATGCCTTTAAAGTTTTAACCCTGTGGGCATAATGCCGGAGGTACCAAAACTGGTTAAAATTGGCTAGGGAATGTCCTGACATATCAGATGTTCCCTAACCGATGAAGAGCCACGAGCTGCAGTTCTACCTGTACTAACTCATTATGGCCAGCCGAGGGCAACGAAGAATATAACAGTAATAATCCACTTGTTCCTTGACAGTGGATTTTTGGTAAATTCACTTGGTAGTGAAAGGGATAATATTGCTATTGCTGCTTTGTGATCAAGGTGGGGGCAGCATTTCTAAATGAGGATAGCTGCTAAATTGGAAATTCAAACATAAATTTGGTAAGCAAAATTCATCGTATGTAGCTGCTGTTTGAGATCCAAAAATATATTAGGGCAACATGTCAAAAAGCAGGACAGGTGCATCCGTCTCTAGAAGTCGCTCAATCCGAGTCGCCGGGAGGGCACCCGCAGACTGGTGCGTTTCAGCTGGATCTGGCAGTGCCGGGAGGAGACCCAGTGAACGAAGGTGTCCCTCAGCCACGTCTCCCGTAGCAGCCACAAGTGTCTGTCCATCCTCCGGGGAGATAATGAGGGAGCCAGAAGCTCCCCATTTGTATCCGAAGGCATGGGCGTGGAGGAGGGTCGTAACAGGTCGGAATTGTCACCAGGCAGCCAGGACTAGGAAAGGAAAGTCCCGATATATAGCGATGGAGGCTCCTTCAAAGGGGACCGCAGGCCAATTCCTCACTGCCAGAAATAGTGAGGAGTGCAGAGTCGCCTCACATTTCGTGGTGCTTTCGTGGGGGCCATGGCGGCTTTCTGGACGCGTAGGGCCGTGAGGATCAGGTCTCATGGTATTTCTGAGGGACTGAGAACAGTCTCCAAAAAAACGCAAAATATACGACGCTAAGTCCAAGTCCGTAATATTTTCCGGTACTCCCCGTACCTTCACGTTTTGGCGTCTGTGCCTCAATTCCGTCCCAATCACGGCCGAGTGATCTGCTGTTGCATCGCTTGCATGGTAGAAGAGGTTGCCGCCTGTGTCTCCTCCACCCTCTGTGTGCGCGTCGTAAGGTTCTCCACCCGGGACCTGGTCTCCGCAACCACTGCACTGAGAGTGTGTAGGACCGCCTGCCAGGATTTCCTGGTGTCCTGCAAAAGTGTGCGTATGTTTCCCTTAGTGGCGGGAAGGGAATCTCCCCTCAGGTCTGGCGGCGCCACGTGCGAGGCAGAGGGGGTTTCAGCGTCCTCCACCACCGGCCGTTCCTCTAAGTCAGTGTCTGAGAGGGCAGCGTGCAACTGCCCCCCCCCATTCCCCTTCCTAGGGAGAGACGGATGTCGGGAGTGAGGGGTCCCTCCGGCACTCCACCACCCTTGCTCTTCTTCCCCATCACCGCGAGGGACAAGAGAGGTGCAGCCACACCAGGCCTCCAAGATCCCAAAAATATATTAGATATTCATATCTCTATTTATTATTTATTTATAAAGTATAGGAAGGATACATTGAGATTTCTCCCGTTTTCAAGTATGTTCTCTATGAAGTTCTTTGTTCATGTAAACACATTTGCAATTGAAACATCTGCACTTTATCATTTTGCTAGGTTCATTAAAACATTCCTCTAATTACAAGCGTCCTTAATGAATATATGTTATTAGAAGAATAAAAAATAGTGTTTGTAAATAATATAATTGATATCAAATATTCTAAAGGGCAACTTTATCATAAGACATTGTGCTACAATTAGTAAGCTTGAGGTAAACAGATTTTCTATTCACTAAGAAAATGAAAAAGATAAGTAAAGTTTCTTAGTGCCCTAGCGTCTTAGGCAAAGTTAACCTGTTGCTGTCCCCAACAGCGTGTGGGACTGAACACTGCAGGGCTGCATAGCACACCCTGCTGGCATCTATGGGCTGCGTCAGGCCTGCCCACCAGGAGAAGAGAACAATCTAGACCAAATAGCCGATTCGGAAAGTGAGATAAATGGGAGTTTTTTTCTGGTTTGGCTACTTTGACCTACAGGGTTATTCAAAGAGCTCCGAATTGCTGGCGAAAGGTAACCGAACGCTGAAATTCAGCATACGGTTACCTTTCCTGGGCATTCGGCTATCCAGAGAGCAGGCAGTTTGCTTAGGCTGGGGTCAGACCAGCGCATTTTTAACGTGCGTTCTGGCGCACTTAATCACGGCCGCACTAGCAGCAAATGACGGGCAATGACAGCCAATATACGAAGTACGGTCGCACGAAAGTCCGGCCGCGCAACGCAAGTGGAAAATGAACGCATTTTTTCGAGAACGCAGAACCGCTAATACGGACGTACAGAGTGCGCTGCCCCCGCTAGCAGCGGTGTGTGTGTGTGATTTGGAGACGTCAGACCCTGCTCATGTCCGGCCAACATAACGTCCAGACGCAAAAAGTTTCCTGGTTTAGATTCGTAAAACATCACGCATGAAAATGCGCATCGTATGACCGTTTTCGCATATTCCGTGAAAAAATACATCAATGCGTTCGGACGCACTTTTTTACGTTCGCGTGTAAAAATGCTTTCGTTTGACCCTAGCCTAAATGTTGGCTAATAGCCTGCACATATGGTGCCTGTTCGTTGCCTGTTCGAGGGCAGTGAAATCCCCATAGAGAAGCAATGCTTCGTCTATTCAGAGAACACAAAACAGCTGAGAAAGGTTGACAAAATGCCCTGCCATTCTGTGGTTTCATTTGACAGGTTTATTCAGGAGAATCCCATAGGCTTCAATGTTAAAAATATTCCCGTTTTAATCCAATATCTAATAAACCGTTTATTATTTTATTCTGCAGTAAAAAGTATCTTCATTTTAAGATTTTTTAGGATCTTTTAGGCATTTTTTTTAATCGTGTTTTCTTTTTTCTGTAACGGCCCTTTTTATTATCATTCATTGGATTTTATATGTAAATTCCAGACATTTTTGTTCTGTAATTTCTTTGCAAACAGCGTTTCACTTTTCAAACATTCAAGCGTACTTTTTTTCTTCTCACTCCATTCGTCTGCGGTGTCGGGTTTTTCCGTCAGCTGTTCTGCGCTGTGATCGGCTCCTGCTCGGGTTTCTACAGCGTGTTCGGCGGAGTTAATCCAGATGTTTCTGATGGTTTTGGTGTGCGTTCGCCGGGTTTTGCGGTGAGTGTTCGTCGGATTTGCGGCGGCTTTTCCCTGCACTACGTCGGCCCTGTGGTGCTTGCTGAATACACCGCAGGGTCGCCGAAATGGGATCGCCAAATCGCACCGAATTGAAGAGAACGAAAAGTCACCGAACGTGCGGTGACTTTTCGATTCTCTTTGAATAACCCTGCTAGAATTTTCACTTCTGCCAATTCTCCTGAGTTTCACCTTTAGTGAGTAGACCTGTAAGTTTATCAAGGCCCTAAAAGTGTGTGTTTGGGCTTTTATTTACAAATTGGGGGAAATATTTATTAAGCTATAATTTCCAAGTGAGTTGCAAATCTCAGGAGAAATGTGCCGAATTAATAAAGAAGAGAAATGTTCAACCTGCCTTCCTTGACACGCAATTTGTATTGTAATTACACTGACATTTGTCATCCATTCAACTACCCCATTATGGATGCACAAGTGGGAAGAAAAGAAACCCTGGTTAATTTTGAGTTTAGATGGGGTAAAAGGCATTTAAAGAACCTTGTTTTTTCACCTATAGAAGCAATACTTGCAAAAATGTTCTCATCGAAGTATAAACACGTTTTCCTTTGGATTGTTGAGTATGTTGACATTGTCGAGTCCTTGTAATAGAGCATATTATATGCTTTAATAGAAGAAAAATAATATAACTGCAGTGAAATTGAGGTATAGGCAGCAATTTATTTAAACGTCGGCACTAAAATGTTTATGCATGAATAATTTTACATAACCTAAAATCTAACTACATCTTAATACAGGAGTGTGAAGGAACAGACATGGATGGGAAAGATTAACAACAGTTCAGTGGGTTTTAGTGCAGAATAACAATTTTATTTACTTTAGATAGCAGGTTATTTTGATTTTACATGACTCATCTTGCCAAAGGCAAAATATCAGTGGAATGCATGGTTATTTTCTTGAACATATAAAATGAGAAATAGTGGGAGTATGTTAAGTACAAACTATTATTTTTATTCCACAGTTCTGAGGCTTTAGTAGCACACACCGATGCATGTATTGAAATACGTGTTATGAGCAGTAAGGTGATCGTGATACTAATCTCATGGTGTTATTTACAGGACTATGAGAGTAATCAAGACATGTTATCAGGAAGGATGAAAGGGAATGTTCCCTTGTTTTCATTCTTGTTGTGGGAATACAACATGTTGGTATATGGTTTTAAATATTTTGGTGCTTGAAGAAAGAGTATCTCAGTCGTCCTTGGTGTGAATGTAGTTCATGAATTGAACCAGAACATCAAATTGGTACCCACCATATGTGCTAGTTGGAGCATTTATTTATTTATTTATAAAATATTTTACCAGGTAGGCTACATTGAGATTTCTCTCGTTTTCAAGTATGTCCTGGGTTCGAGAACATTGAATGGTTACAGTCGTTATAGAAAAACAAAGTAGTAAAATGCAAGATATTAAAAACAACACACAAATATACAGATTAACAAAAAATAAATATGTAAGCAATATATTCACTACGTTACATGTTTACAGGTACATTCTGTATTGAGGTAGGTTAATAGAGATCTCTTAAGTGACTTTAGACTGGGGAAGATTTGATGGCGTCTGGGAGGCTATTCCATAATCGCGGTGCTCTGTAGGAAAATGAGGATTGAGCCACTTTCTTTTTGTATCATGGTATTGTAAGTAAGGTGCTGGTCCTGGATCCGATGTTATAGGATGAGGGAACTGCTGAGGGAAGCAGCCTATTCAGGTAGGGTGGTAGTTTCCCAGAAAAGCTCTTATACACCAGGTTGGAAAGGTGAAGGGTGCATCTAGATGCCACCGACAGCCAGTTTAGCTCTTTTAACCACTTGGCTGCTATGGACGCGCTCAGCGCGTCCAGCCAAGTGGTTCTCCTGTGCTATGGACGTGCTGAGCGCGTCCATGCACAGGAGGCAGCAATCTGCCGGATTCCGACGCAATCTTGGATGTCAGCCCAGCACTCGGGACCCCGGCGGAGGAATTAGATGTCATAACTTCCAAACGGTGGCTGTCATTAACCCCTGGGGAGCCGGATCACGAATCGGCGCTGAAAAGCGCCGGTTCATGATCCTTTCCCGGAGCTGGCCGATATCTTGGATGTCGGCCAAGCCTCCGGAAACTCCCCCTGAGGACTGGCGTCATCGTGCATAGCACGATGACGCCAGTCCTGGAGTTAACCCCCTATGCCCTATGCCCGATCCGTGGCAGCTAGGGGTTAATGTTTGGTACTGTTGGATTGGCCAGAGCCGTTCCAATGATATCAAACATGACTATTAAAAAAGTTTAAAAAAAAACCAAATTTAAATAAAAAAAAATATATATTTTAAAAAAATTATAAAAAAAAATAAACAATTTTTTTTCTTTTTTTTGGTTTGTTAATGCAGCAATATTGTTCCCATTTCAATTATAATGTGAACAATGATGCTGCACTAACGATGTTTGTTAAAAATCGCGTAATTTTCCCCAAAAAAAATGTAACGAGACCCCATTTCTAATTTTTTTAACAAGCGCACCCCCTTTAAAATATAACCGCAATTGCTCCCATGTTAAAGTGTGAAGAAAAAAACACTTTACACGTCGTAAATTATTGAAAATTCATATTTTATTGCATTTTTTGTTATAATATACAAACTGGACATGACGTATACATATAATAATGACATATTATGAATCTGCCGAGTCTGACGGAAAGAACGATATATAATATGTCTGGGTCATATATTAAAATAAGCCTTCAAAACACGTTTAAACAAGATGAGCGAAACAGGTAAAAATTAGCTCAGCACAGAGGCGTGAAACGCCTCAGCAGCGAAAGGGTTAACATGTCACAGTGGTGGGTCATGTAGTTACATTGTAGCACAAAGCGGCAGAATGAGTTATACAATGTAGTAAGTTTATGAAGGTGCGTTTGCAGGGCAGCTGCATACACTACATCTCTGTATTCAATAGACGGCATAAGCATTTGTTGTACTATCTGCTTTCTTACCGCAGGGCTCAGGCAGGATTTGTTTCTGTACAGGACACCTAGTTTTGGGTAAAGTTTAGATGAGAGCATTTATAATTCCACATCACAAAATTCCCACACCACCTTTTGGCTTTTATTAAGGCACATATTCGCTGTGGCTTCATGTTGATAAACTTATATAAAGTCACAACATTTAGTTCCATCCCGAGTTGCATTAATTTGTTGTCAAGATCTTGTATTGATAATGAGAGAGAAGGAGACTTCTCCAGCATATCCTAAAGATTCTCAATGGGGTTAAGGATTCTGTGGTGGCCAATTCATGTGTGAAAATGATGTCTCACGCTCCCTGAACCACTCATGCACAATTCGAGCCGAATGAATCCCGACATTGTCATCTTGGAATATGCCATCAGGGAAGAAAAAATCCATGGATTGAAAAACCTACTCATCCAGTATATTTTTGGGCACGTACCGTTGTTGAATTTAGAACTGACCAACTGAATAAACTCTTGATCACAACACTACTCCATAACCTTGTACAGAAGGTGGTGAATTTTTTGGGCCAGTCAGTGCATTTTGCAGCCTGATCTCCAGACCAAATTGTAATTTAACAGCAGTTCTACCAGAAATGGGTTCATAACTTTATTTTGTTTTTCCCACAGTTCTTACCTTCTCTTGAACACTCTCCTTGTCATCCCTTTGGTAATATATCACCATTATTGTTGCTGTGTAATGCAGTATTTCTAGCACTGCAATTTTCTATGTCCAACAAAACAAATTACAATTTTAACTGGTATATACTAAGATGTATTAAGTGTGTTGGCTTTCATAACGTGACACTAAATTATCTAAAAAGCTTTGTGTTAGCTCATATTTTGATATATTAAATGTACCGGTATATTATTTGCAGGAAGACTTACAAGAACAATGTACTATTAAATTAGGAATGAAAGAAAAAGAAAAGCTATTACAAGAAGTATAGCAACATGAAAGAGCAGGCCTGGATGCAGGAAAGAAAGCCCAATCTTAATCCAGATGATATTAACAGCCAAAAGCAAGAAGCTGTGAACACAGGTGCTAAAGGGTCATTCTAGTGGGTTATTAATGTATCATTAATAAATCCAGCACGTTTAAACGCATAAGGACCAATGCCATACAAGGTACGTCCTGAGAAAAAGGTCACTTAGGAACCAAGGACGTACCCTGTACGTCATGTCCTTTATACCTCCCTCCCTATACTTACTTCTCTGGCCTCAAAGTCAGACCTTCGGTTTTATGTCGTTTGGGAGCGATGTCATCAGTTTCAGGCGAGGCCCCCCCGGCACAGCCGAGAGAGTGCCTGAAAAGGGAAGGGGATCTCTCCTTCCCAATCAGCTAAGAATTAAAAAAGAGACCCTTTTAACCCTTTGCATGCCGGTCCACCATCTGGCACCAATCACCACCAGATCGTGGACTTGTCCTGGAGATGGCTGACATCATGACATCATCACGTATGTGCGCAATGACTTCAGTTGGGAAATTAACCCCTAGCTGCCAAGTGGTGGAGATAGAGGGGTTCAAAAGAACCCCCCCTATCTGCTGATGAGTAACAGCAAGAGGGTTATGTTTTCTATAATTGGAAATAGTGAAAAATTAGAGAAAATGTAATCAATAAATAAATAAAAATCATTGAGTCTGGGTAATATAATAAAATAGGACTTCAAATCACGCTTAAATATGATGAGCACAAAATGGTCAAAATGAGTTCAGCACACAGTGGTGAAATGTCTCCGCAGTGAAGGGGTTATAAAGCAAAAAAACATGTAAATATTGGGTATTTCTGACCTCAGGACAAAATTTAAAAACTATTTAGTTGTGGTCTTTTTTAGCGGTTGTAGATTTTGGGGGTCAAAGTTCAAAAAAGTGGGGGTTTTTTTCTATTTCTTCATCATATTTCATAATTTTTTTTACAGTAAATTATACTGTAAAACCACCTGGTCACTATGCCGTTAATCATCACATTTCTCACAATTTAAGCCATTTACACACATAACAGAATTATTCCCTGGCAAATGGGAACATGTTTTGGGCATGACCGTGTCACAGTATGGGGAGATTTGCCCTTTCATTGCTCCAGATGCTCTGAACTACAGGAGACATGGAAAAGCTTTGCCACACAACCCAATATAACTACTTTTTTTTTTATGAAAAGCTCCATTATTTAGCACATACGCCTATTGGTTTAAAAATGAACACAATGTTATTTAAGATTGAGTATATACATGGTAGAACTGAGGATCACAAGAATATCCCTTTAAGAATGCAACTGTACTTTAAAAAATGGAACAGAATCAATCAGGGAGAAATATTATATTTAACCTTTAGATCAAATATTCTTGTTGATGCCAAGGACATGTACTGAGAAGAAATAACACATGCAAGGCAGGGCTCATAAAGCTGAATATGGCTTTTCACAAAATAAAAAAACTAAAGAAAGAAAATAGATTACATTATTCATAGCAGAACACTTTGTAACAGTTGAATTGTTCCATTAATAAGAGGTGTGGAGAGGTGCAGTCCGAATTGTGTTTTCATTTTGTCATCTCATTCTGTGCTCCTTGCCATATTAAATGGAACAATCAGTGATCACTGAGTCTTTCACTTCAGGCTGGCGTCAGACGAGCGTGCTATGTGTGCCCGTACTGACGTGCTTACCGGCGTTCGTCCTAGCATTGTGACGCTGCAATGGGGCCGGTCACACACTTTTGCGAAATGCACATGCAACAATTGTCCGTTATCCATGCCTCTCTGTCAAAGCGCTAGGACGCTCGTTGACGGAGCTGAAAAGCGCAATTCTCCATTGGAGGATCGAGCCTTGCAGCGCTGTGGGCACTGAGTGTGCTCAGCGAGGTGGGCAGACGGGCGTAGAGTGGAAGCAACGTCCACTCTCACGGACGTTCCTTCCGCTCTCCAAAGACACTCGTCTGACACTAGCCTCACTCGGAGACTGTCTTGATCCAAAAAAGGGCAATAGCATTTACCTGTTATATTACTATTTACACTGATGATAGAGTGGTACAAATGTTCATCTACATGAATCTATATTAAAATGGATCCCCATTGCACTATCAGTTCACAATTGTACCAAGGAAGGAACAAAATGGTCTGATGAGACAGGGTATGCCAATCAGAAGAGCAAGATTTAATGAAAAACATTCACCATTTCGGTCATATCTACCATTCCTGTCCTATACAAGCATCTTCAGGACCTGTCTGATAACATAACCTGTCTGATGTGACCAGTTCCTTCATTGATACATTGTGATATGGTAGACTGGGTACCTGTGGACCTTGGGGCACTCAGCCAGGGTTAAGTATAGAGGCATGTGCTTCTCTTCATCTTTTTCTGGATTATTTCTCCATTGGACAGAATTAGGGATGTGCGTTTCAGGTTTCGGAATTACGGAATTTTCACAAAATTTCCCAATTCGTGCATTCGGATTCGGCCGATTTTTCCGAAAATTTTCAGATCCGAAAACGGCAGATCCGAACAAATTTTCGTGCCGAAACGAAAACTTTTCAGAATTTTCGAATGGACTAGAAATGTGTAAAATCGAAATTCATTTTCGTTCCATTCGTGATTTCGGCTCCATTCCTGATTTCGGTTCCATTTCAGTAATTTCGGACATCGTATTTATATCGCTGATTCTGTAATTAAATTTTGTATCATTCCCATCTCAATGTTTCCTTCCTGGAAAACCAGAGAAATCTCAATGTGTCTTTCTTGTAAAACATGAGAAATCTCAATGTATCCTTATTTTAAAACATGAGAAATCTCAATGTATCCTTCTTTTAAAACATGAGAAATCTCAATGTACCCTTCCTGGAAATCCAGAGAAATCTCAATGTATCCTTCTTGTAAAACATGAGAAATCTCAATGTATCCTTCTTGTAAAACATGAGAAATCTCAATGGCAGAATTATCGTATCGGCAGAATTATCGTATTGTATAATTATCGTATCTGAAAAACCATTAGTTTACGTCAAAACGAATAGACACTTTGAAACGAGGAGAACAGACGTTCCGAAAAACACAAAAATTTCTGAAATCACGAAAAAAAAGTCGATATGAGAAACGAAACGAAACGAAACGAACCGAAACGAAATGAACCGAACCGAAACGAAAATCGGCCGTCAAAAAATGGACTGTGTGGTGTCTACAGTATCTTCCGTCAGTACATCTGTCCGTTATGCACGCACGCAGAGTGCGCTCTAGGGATGTGTGTTTCGGGTTTCAGAATTTTGGAATTTTCACGAAATTTCCCGATTCGTGCATTCGGATTCAGCCGATTTTCCTAAAATTTTCAGATCCGAAAACGGCAGATCCGAACAAATTTCCGAACCGAAACAAAAACTTTTCGGAATTTTTTTCGAATGGATTAGAAATGTGTAAAATTGAAAATCATTTTCGTTCCATTCGTGATTTCGGCTCCATTCCTGATTTCGGTTCCATTTCAGTAATTTCGGACAACGTATTTTTCGGTTATATCGCTGATTCTGTAATTTTGTATCATTCCCATCTCAATGTATCCTTCCTGGAAAACCAGTGAAATCTCAATGTATCCTTCTTGTAAAACATGAGAACTCTCAATGTATCCTTCCCGGAAAACCAGAGAAATCTCAATGTATCCTTCTTGTAAACATGAGAAATCTCAATGTATCCTTCTTGTAAAACCAGAGAAATCTCAATCTATCCTTCCCAGGAAACCAGAGAAATCTCAATGTATCCTTCGCGGGAAACCAGAGAAATCTCAATGTATCCTTCTTGTAAAACCAGAGAAATCTCAGTGTATCCTTCTTGTAAAACCAGAGAAATCTCAATGTATCCTTCTTGTAAAACCAGAGAAATCTCAATCTATCCTTCCCGGGAAACCAGAGAAATCTCAATGTATCCTTCGCGGGAAACCAGAGAAATCTCAATGTATCCTTCTTGTAAAACCAGAGAAATCTCAGTGTATCCTTCTTGTAAAACCAGAGAAATCTCAATGTATCCTTCCCGGGAAACCAGAGAAATCTCAATGTATCCTTCCCAGAAAACCAGAGAAATCTCAATGTATCCTTCTTGTAAAACATGAGAAATCTCAATGTATCCTTCTTGTAAAACATGAGAAATCTCAATGTATCCTTCCCAGAAAACCAGAGAAATCTCAATGTATCCTTCCCGTGAAACCAGAGAAATCTCAATGTATCCTTCCCGGGAAACCAGAGAAATCTCAATGTATCCTTCTTGTAAAACCAGAGGAATCTCAATGTATCCTTCTTGTAAAACCAGAGGAATCTCAATGTATCCTTCTTGTAAAACCAGAGGGATCTCAATGTATCCTTCTTGCAAAACCAGAGAAATCTCAATGTATCCTTCCCGGAAAACCAGAGAAATCTCAATGTATCCTTCCGTGAAACCAGAGAAATCTCAATGTATCCTTCCGGAAAACCAGAGAAATCTCAATGTATCCTTCCCGGGACACCAGAGAAATCTCAATGTATCCTTCCCGGAAAACCAGAGAAATCTCATTGTATCCTTCCCGGGAAACCAGAGAAATCTCAATGTATCCTTCCCGGGAAACCAGAGAAATCTCAATGTATCCTTCCCGGGAAACCAGAGAAATCTCAATGTATCCTTCTTGTAAAACATGAGAAATCTCAATGGCAGAATTATCGTATCGACAGAATTATTTTATGAACAGAAATATCGGATCCGAAAAACCATTAGTTTACGTCAAAACGAATAGACACTTTGAAACGAGGAGAACAGACGTTCCGAAAAACACGAAAATTTCTGAAATCACAAAAAAAAGTCGATACGAAAAACGAACCGAACCGAAACAGAAATCGGCCGAAACAAGCCGAAACGAAAATTTACAAAATCTGAACGAACCAAACCGAATCGAACCGAAAAAAAAATCGGTGCACAAGTCTAGTGCGCTCAGACTGCGTTCATCTGACATTAGCCGTAAGAAAATAGATGTAAGAATTTGAATAAATTTAAATGCCATCACTTTATGATACGTAATAAACAATGAGCTGTTAGGATTTAAAACCATTATAATGATTGGCAAATAATGTGTCCCTTCATATTGTATTTCTTTATGAATAATCCTTTCTGTCTGCTGTATTAAGTGCCCCATATATCATCATGTGAGTCATGTTTGCTCAAAAAGCAAAATTAATTAATGAAGTAATGTTCGGTATTGAACGTTTTTAATATTTGACATACTCATGTCAAGAGAATTACAAAACTAATATAAATTAGTATAATTAATGTAAATAAGTGGAAAAAGACAAAAAGTATTTTGATAGTGAAATTGAAGATTAGGGGGAAAGGCGAAAGGGTGATACACCAGTGAACATAAATATTAGCAGTTAATGGACCAAGGAAGAAGAGATAGGCAAAAGTGATAAAAGCCAAATTCGCAATAATCATAGGATACATAATTCCAGCTGGAAAGGCTCTGCGTTAAATGAGGGCTGTTTTGGTGGCTCTGGGATTTTTATTCTGGTCAGCCTTATATAAAATTCTGTTTAAGTTTGGGGTCTGACGAGAGTGATTGGGCAGTGGAAGGAACATCCATGAGAGTGGATGTTCCTTCCACTCGACGCCCGTCTGGCCACCTCGCTGAGCGCTCAGCACTGCAGGGCTCGATTCTCCTATGGAGGATCGCGCTTTGGAGCTCCGTCAATGCGTGTCCTTGCGCTTTGACGGAGAGGGCTACTGCACGGACACAGCATGACCGCTGTTGCGCGTGCAATTCGTGCGTGCACAACAGCGTGTGGCTGGCCCCATCGTAGCGTCTCAATGCTGCGACAGACACCAAAAGGCACGTCAGTACGGGCGCACATAGGCTGGCGTCAGACAAGCGCACTAAGGCACCGTACGTACACCTGTACCTGTAGTGCTTTTGATCCATGAATCTGGAGTTGCTGCTTGGTGAGTGATGCTGTGCAGATTGCAAGAAATGAAACCACACAGGCATGCGGCTCTCTAGCCTGCCGCTATATGAGCATTTATAGGAGGTTGTACACTGCTGCAGAGGTAACGGATAGCACATGTTAACACAGAAGACTGAATAAAAACTAATGTTCATATAAGATGTGACATACTGGATAGGCAGTATATTTACTTATCGAAATGTGGTACTTTTTTTTTGCAAAACTAGTCCAATGTTTCTATGGTAACGTATTCTGACAAAGTTAGCTACTGATAATTTAAAAGGAAAAGTGGTTTTCTCCGCAGACATACAGTTTGTTACAGTACTTTGGCAGTGTGCTAATTAATAGACATTGAGAAGCAAATAATTAACATTATTTAATACACGCACAATTTGTGGGGTTCATAATCTCATACCACACCCACATTAATATATACACACATATATATATACAGTCATGGCCAAAATTGTTGGCAACCCAGACATTTTTCCAGAAAACCAATTATTTCTCACAGAAAAGTATTGCAGCAGTAACACATGTTTTGCTATACACATGTTTATTCCCTTTGTGTGTATTGGAACAAAACAAAAATAGGGAGAAAAAAAAGCAAATTGGACATAATCAGGGTTATCCAAAGAGATCCGAATTGCTTGAGAAAGGTAACCGAACGCTGAAAATCAGCGTTCGGTTACCTTCCTGGCCATTCGGCTATCCAGAGAGCAGGCAATTCGCCAAATCCTGGCGAATTGCCTGCACATACGGTGCCTGTTCGGTTCCTGTTCGAGGGCAGTGAAATCCCCATGAAAAAGCACTGCTTCGGCTATTCAGAGAACACAAACCAGCAGTGAAAGGTTCCCCTAATGCCCTGCCATTCGGTGGTTTAATTCGGCAAGTTTATTCAGGAGAATCCCATAGACTTCAATGTTAAAAATATTCCCGTTTTATTCAATATCTAATAAACCGTTCATTATAAAATTCTGCAGCAAAAAGTCTCTTTATTCATTGATTTTTTAGGATACTTTAAGCATTTTTCAAATTTTTTTTTTTTTTTTTAAAAAGTCCGATTTTTTTTTTGATTTTTTTTTCAGTTTGCTTATTTTTTTTGTAACAGCCCTCTTTATTATCATTCCCTGGACCTCCTGTGAAAATTTCAGACATTTTCGCTCAGTAGTTTCTTTGCAAACAGCGTTTCATTTTCCCAGATTCATACAAATGGTTTTTCTAATTTATTCACTGCCTCCTCTACGTCACAGCTGCTTCTGCTCTGTGTGATTCGGCTCCTTTTCGGCTCCTGTTCGGCTTTTTCGAAGGTTAATCCAGATGTTTTTGCTTGTTTTCAGCATGCATTCGGTTAGTTTTCGTCAGGTTTGCGGCAGCTTTTCCCTGCAATTCGGGGACCCTGTGGTGCTTGCTGAATACACCGCAGGGTCACCGAAATGCAATCGGCAAAAGGAACCGAATTGAAGAGAACGAAAAGTCACCGAACGTGCGGTGACTTTTCGAATCTCTTTGGATAACCCTGAATGTCACACAAAACTCCATAAATGGGCTGGACAAAATCCTTGGCACCCTTAACTTAATATTTGGTTGCACACCCTTTGGAAAAAATAACTGAAATCAGTCGCTTCCTATAACCATCAATAAACTTCTTACACCTCTCACTCGGAATTTTGGACCACTCTTCCTTTGCAAACTGCTCCAGGTCTCTCTTATTGGAAGGGCGCCTTTTCCCAACACCAATTTTAAGATCTCTCCACTAGTGAAGAGCTGAACACCCCCGTGTTCGGTTCGCATTCGAACTCGAACAATTTCAAGAGTTCGAGCTCGAACTCGAACTCGAACCGAACTCAATGCAAGTCAATGGGACTCTAAAGTTCGATTTTTAGAGTGCCCTCCAAGAGGGCATATATGCAAGATATTTGCCATAAAAGGTGTATGAGGGTCCGGGTAGTGCCCTGGGGGACAGGAAACCAGGACAAAAAGTAAAAAAAAAAAACAGTGAGTTTTCCATGAAATAAAGGTTAAGAATAAAAACGAAAAATTCCTTCAAATATCGTGCCTAGGAGGTCCCCATAACCTGCCCGTGAAGTGGCGGATTTCTAGGATGTATAGAAACATTTAGAAACAAAAAAATGACATTTCAAATGACGGTAAATGTTTTTTCTTTAATCTATTCATAAACAACTGCTTGGGGCGGCAGCCTATATGAAAAGAGGAGACATTTTAGGACACGCAGAACAAGTTTAGTGATTTTTTGGCTAAATTATGGTGAAACATATGCAGGCTTTGGATGAAAGTAACAATAGGTGCTTTAAAATTGGGCCTTTAGTGTCGGCAACAGTGCCGTCACACCGTAACCCCTCTGTGGTATTGTGGATGAGTGCAGTGGTGGACCCTGCAGTCCAATATTAAAATGATATGAATCTGGTATAGGCGTCAGTGGGAGTGCACCCAAATATTTTGCCTTTGGTGGCAGCAAGTGCCTTCACACCGTAACCCCTCTGAGGTATTGTGGAAGAGTGCAGGGTTGGACCCTGTGGTCAGATATTAAAATGATATGAATCTGGTACAGGCATCAGTGCACCCAAATATTTTGCCTTTGGTGGCAGCAAGTGCCTTCACACTGTAAGCAACCTCTCTGTGGTATTGTGGAAGAGTGCAGGGTTGGACCCTGTGGTCAAATATTAAAATGATATGAATCTGGTACAGGCGTCACTGCACCCAAATATTTTGCCTTTGGTGGCAGCAAGTGCCTTCACACTGCAAGTAACCCCTCTGCGGTATTGTTAAAGAGTGCAGTGGTGGAGTTTTTGGCAATGCAGAAGAGATCCCCGATCTATTCAGTTACATCAGCAGCTATAACAAAACCAGGTCAGCAATGTTTAGGCACTTGTACTGCGCTACTGTATATGGTGAGAATAAGCGCACACCAGTAGCAACAGGAAGCAAACAGAACAGGCGGGGAATACACAGAGAGAATAGTCAAATGGCAGGCAAAGTCGGCAACAGATTGGGTCCTCAGAACAAGCAGGGTCAGTAAGAAGTATACAAACTGATTCGGTAAGCTAGCGATGCGGGAATAAAGGCTGAGACACACTGAGCGTGTAGCGACACACAGCGAAGTGAAGAGAAGCAAACATTTTGCAGGCTTGACTTCACTCCGCTCCGCCTCGCAGCGTGTCTACACTATTATTATTATTATTCTTTATTTATAAAGCGCCAGCATATTCCGCAGCGCTGTACAATAGGCACAGTATAGACAGGGTTACAATACAATACAATGAACAACATTTGACAAACAGTACAGGAGGAGATGAGGGCCCTATTCCCGTAGGAACTCACAATATAGGAGGGTTGGGGTTGGAAACAGGAGGAGAGGACTGCAAGGTGCGGGCAGGATGAGCTCTGCAACTTTCCCTTTGTATCGTGGATCAAGAAGGGTGTCACGTCCTGGGTCTCTGGCGCCCCCTCTGGCTTCTATGGATATTGCATCCAAGTTCTGGACCTTTGGTTCACGTTCGAGCCTGGACCTCACCTGGACTCAATTGTTTATGTGGACTCTGTATATAAGCAGGCATCGCCCTAAGAAGGGCGCTGCCTCATTTTGGTTTTCACTCTGATCCTAGCCTCCAGTTTATCCTTGTTCTCAGTCTGATCCATGTTCTCAGTTTGTTTTGTATTCCTAGTCTTGATTCAAGCCTCACTGTGATTCTAGCTTCATTCTGATCCTGATCCTGCTTCAGTGTACTCAGCTCATGCATTCATGTTCAGGTCTGTCTTGCTTAGGTGATGTTTGCATTTAATATATCCTTTCTTAGTTCTTCTGTCTATATTCAGGTCCTTGGTTATTCATTCTGTTTTTGTTCTTATGGTTCCTGTTTTGTATTTATGTTTGCATTTCATGTTTAATCTCCTAGGTTTAAACAGGTTTATGTTTTCACTCATGTCACTCTAGTGTTTAGTTCTCTTATGTCTTTCTGTCTATAGTTTCCCAGGTCCTTGGTTGTTCATCTGTTTATTTATTTAGTTCAGGTTTATGGTTTTATTTCTAGTGCTCAGGTCTTTAGTTTCATGTGTGTTTTTCTTTGATCTTTGCTGTTGAAATAAATCCCTTGTTTTTGTTTATTCCGTCATGTCTGTTAACAGCTCAAGTAGCTCACACCCCTTCTGTGCCATGTCAGGTCAGGCCCACCGTCACAAAGGGTTGCCAAGCAGTAATGATCCCTCTCCTTGATAGCACGAATCCTGTGGTCCTTTAGCAGGCTTTGCATCATTAGGGAGCCCATGCAGCGTAGGTTGGAGGTGGCATTGGCTGCCGAGTCTTCCTGGTCAATGAGGATGACCGTATCGTGCACTTCCTCCTCCCAGCCACGCACAAGCCCTTCTGTTTCTGGGCACACAAATCCCTGCTTTGAGGAATCCCCACCTTCAATGCCCCCACTAATTAAATAGTCCTCCTCCTCCTCATCCTCCTCCTGTCTGATCTGAGTAGGACCCGCTGGAATGCTGTCTGTGGAAAGACTGGGGCCTTGAGAGCTAGGGAAGGCCTCCTCTTCCTCCTGCTGCTCTGCCTCTAGAGCCACATCTATAATTCCCCGCAGTGTGCTCCAGCAGGAACACTAAAGGAATTGTGTCACTGATGCATGCACTGTCCCTGCTCACCATCCTCATTGCCTCCTCAAATGGTGACAGTACAGTGCATGCATCCTTGATCATCAGCCACTGCGGGGGGAAAAAAAACCAAGCTGAGTGGTTGAGTTGCATAGGGCGGAGAGAAGGTTGCTGCCATTATGGCAGACGATCATTCCCAGCGCAAGCTGGCATGGTGTAAACCATCTCTGCACCTGCCCCTGCAGAGCTGACAAAATTTCTGACCCGGTGTGGCTCCTGTCCCCTAAACAAACCAGCTCAAGCACAGTATGGCATCTTTTTGCTTGAGCCATTGCGTAGACCCTGTCAGGCGTCGGTTTAACTGCCACTTCACCAGAGACAGAGAAGGAGGAGGAGGAAGAGGTGGTGGTGGTGGAGCAGACAGACCTCATACAAGCAGCTTTCTGGAGGCGTGGTGGATGAACAAGCTCCAGCACAGAGCCCCATCTTGGATCCCTCCCAGCTGCAATCAGAGTTACCCAGTGTGCCGTGAAGGAAATGTAACGACCCTGTCCATGCTTGCTGGACCACGTGTCTAAAGTCACATGCACCTTGCTGCTGACTGCCTTTCCCAATGACTGGATAACATTGTCTTCCACGTGCTGGTATAGTGCTGGAATGGCCTTGCGTGAAAAGTAATGGCGTTTTGGAACCTGCCACAGTGGTACAGCGCATTCAGCAAATTCACGGAAGGGAGCAGAGTCCACCAGCTGGAAGGCAGCAGCTGCAATGCGAGTAAATTTTGCTAAGCTGGCATTTAGACGCTGTGCTTGGTGATGGTTGGGACTATATTTTTTCTTTCGCTGCAGCAGCTGCGGCAACGTAATCTGACTGCGTAAATCTTCAGCTACTGGGATGATGTCACATTGTGAGGAAGGACCTGCTGGTACCTCCATTACTGTAGCATCATCCCTGTCGGTGGAGGTTGTAAGCAATTGCATGGCAGGACATACAGTGTGGGTAGAGACAGATGAGGAGGACCTACGCAAAGTTTTGCCCCAACGGGATGTGTAGCACTTGTTCATATGTCGCCTCAAGCACGTGGTACCCAAGTGTCCGGTGTTTATCCCACGCTTCAACCTCCTCTGACATAGATTACAAATAGCAATGCTGGGGTCTGATGCACAGTTCTTAAAGAACTCTCAGACAGCAGATTTCCTGCATGTGTTCTTTGAGACAACAGCGCTCTGCACCGGAGCAGCTCTGACATGTGATGCCTTGGACTGGCTAGTGCTACGGTTGGTCACAGAGGATGTTGTGTCTCTTGTTTGCTGTGCCTCCTCCTCCTTCTCTTCCTCACTTGATTCCTCAGTTCGATCTGGCACCCAGGTGTAGTCAGTGATCTCATCATCATCAATGTCATCTTCACCCCCTATCTCCTCGTCACTGGAGCCAACTTGGCAGTATGCTGCAGCTGCTAGAGCAACATGAGTGCCAGTTATTTGTGTGTCATCACTGGCACCTCTTTCCTCTAGGTTGATTATACTCCCTTGCTCAACCTCAGAGATTGAATCAGAGCACTGTACTTGCTGCGCATCCTCAAGCAGCATGTCACTCTCATTGTAGTCAAACAATTCAGCTGACTCCTCCGTGTGTGATAGCGAGGCTACGGCAGGAGTAGCTGTGGACATGGAGGCTGCATTAGATGCTTTGGCAGCTGAGGTGAACTGTAAAGCACTAGAAGCCTGGCTGGCAGAGGACTCGAAGGATGAGGATGGCCTGGTTAGCCAATCCACCAAGTCCTCAGTATGTTGCTGCTGCTTAAGACGGCCAGCACCAGTTAGAAAGGACAAACGTGCCCCTGCAGAGGATGCACCACGTCCACCACGACCAGAGACACAGCTTAATATATACAGAACTCTGATTCAACTCTGGTATAAAGATTTAAATAACTCCGGTATAGCTCAGTGAGACACACTGATAGCTGGCAGCCAGTGACAAGAGACAGATCACCTTAATTCACAAATGTTTTAAATAAATTAGTGAGCCCCAAAATACAGCATGGTACTCTTTGTATGACGAGACACAGATCACCTTAATTCCCAAGTGTTTTAAAGAAATTAGTGAGCCCCAAAATACAACGTGGTACTGTTGTATGATGAGACACAGATCACCTTAATTCCCAAGTGTTTTAAAGAAATTAGTGAGCCCCAAAATACAGCGTGGTACTTTCTGTATGATGAGACACAGATCACCTTAATTCCCAAGTGTTTTAAAGAAATTAGTGAGCCCCAAAATACAACGTGGTACTGTTGTATGACGAGACACAGATCACCTTAATTCCCAAGTGTTTTAAAGAAATTAGTGAGCCCCAAAATACAGCGTGGTACTTTTTGTATGACGAAACACAGATCACCTTAATTCCCAAGTGTTTTAAAGAAATTAGTGAGCCCCAAAATACAGCATGGTACTCTTTGTATGACGAGACACAGATCACCTTAATTCCCAAGTGTTTTAAAGAAATTAGTGAGCCCCAAAATACAGCGTGGTACTTTTTGTATGACGACACACAGATCACCTTAATTCCCAAGTGTTTTAAAGAAATTAGTGAGCCCCAAAAAAAATTGCTGGCACAGTGACAAGACACACATCACCTAAATTCCCTGATATTTTGTATAACTGAGACCCAAAAAGACTTGCTGGGACAGTGTGACAAGACCCAGAAAATCACCTCAATTCACAAATGTTTTAAATAAAGTTGTAAACCCCAAAAAAACTTGCTGGCACAGTGACAAGACACACATCACCTAAATTCAATGATATTTGGTATAAATGAGACCCAAAAAGACTTGCTGGCACAGTGTGACAAGACCCAGAAAATCACCTCAATACACAAATGTTTTAAATAAAGTTGTAAACCCCAAAAAACTTGCTGGCACAGTAACAAGACACACATCACCTAAATTCCCTGATATTTGGTCGAAATGAGACCCCCCAGACCCCCCCAGTAGCGTGGCAGACCGGCAGTAACAACACACACAACTATCTGCTTTGAAATCTCCTCTGAAATGCGTGCAGAATCGGCGCGTTGAAACCTTATATAGTGTGCTGCGGACTTAGCTCTGTGAGCCCATGATTGGGCAAAATTTGCCCAATCAGGAACTCTGAGCGGTGATTGGCATAGTGTTCAACCAGTCTTGCACCAGACCTGTGGTCAGGTGCAAGGCTGTAGCCAATTACGAGCTTCAGGCAGTGGGAAAATGCATTGTGGTCCATTGTGGCCGAACATGCGGCGAACACCCGGAAATGTTTGGGGTTCGCGATCCGCCCGAACAGACTAAGTTCGGGTCGAACACCGAACCGTCCGAACCCGAACAGCTCATCCCTAGTTACCAGCAAAGGACACACAGAAGGACCTGTTGGATAAATAGGAGTCAACCCAACACTACATTACGTTTGCTTTATGTTTCTCTGCCCTATCAGACTCAACATTTCTTCTGGAGGGATCAGCCAAATGGGGGGGGCAATTAGTTGCCAAAATGTGTGTGTAATACAAGTCTGGATATATATATTTATAAGAATATAGATATATATCATATATATATACTGTATATATCATACTTGCCCTTACCTTCCCCTATAAATTTGCTAAAAATATGCACACACAAAAAAAAACCACTGCCTAAGACCCCGCGCAGCCCACAGGCCACCCCCCTCTACCTGGCTGAATGTATCTAATATATATAATTAAATACATTAAGCCAGGTAGAGAAAGAAAAAAAAATTTATTTTATGTTACCGGGGACATTTAAAAATGTCCTCGGATTTTATTTTTTTTAGAAATGTGTCGCTTTACCTTAGCCTGGTGGTCAGTGGGGGCTCCCTGGATCCTGGTTGTGGGGGGGTCTGCCATGGCCGCAGGTGCAGTGGCTCCGTCCCTGCGCTGCCTGTCTCTGCCACATGCACCCGGTCGGCTAGCCCGCACAGTTGCAGCTCTATCATCCTGCGGCCGCATGCTCCTCAAGGGATCCTTGGGAGGCCCCCGAAGGCTGCCCTCTACAGTGCCTGATTAGAGGCCGTGTCTGCCTGATGTTTTAGTAACAAGAATGTTTTATCCATAGGCTTCAATGTTAAAAATATTCCCGTTTTAATTCAATATCTAATAAACCATTGCTTATAATATTCTGCAGTAAAGAGTCTCTTTATTTCTAGATTTTTTTGTATTTTTTAAGCATTTTTTATACTTTTTTCAACTTTTATTCCGAACGTCCCAAAAAGTTCGATGTTCGCGAACGGCCGATGTTCGATGCGAACTCCGAACAGATCGAACCGAACAGCTCATCCCTACTCTCCACAGGTGTTCAATGGGATTTAAATCTGGACTCATTGCTGGCCACTACTGAACTCTCCAGCGCTTTGTTGCCATCCATTTCTGGGTGCTTTTTGACGTATGTTTGGTGTCATTGTCCTGCTGGAAGACCCAAGATCTCGGACGCAAACCCAGCTTTCTGACACTGGGCTCTACAGTGCGACCCAAAATCCTTTGGTAATCCTCATTTCATGATGCCTTGCACACATTCAAGGCACCCAGTGCCAGAGGCAGCAAAACAACCCCAAAACATCATTGAACCTCCACCATATTTCACTGTACTGTGTTCTTTTCTTTGTAGGCCTCATTCCGTTTTCGGGAAACAGTAGAATGATGTGCTGTACCAAAAAGCTCTATCTTGGTCTCATCTGTCCACAAGACGTCTTCCCAGAAGGATTTTGGCTTATTCATGTACATTTTGGCAAACTGTAGTCTTGCTTTTTTATGTCTCTGTGTCAGCAGTGGGGTCCTCCTGTATCTCCTGCCATAGCGTTTCATTTAGTTTAAATGTCGACGGATAGTTTGCGCTGACACTGATGCTCCCTGAGCCTGCAGGACAGCTTGAATTTCTTTGGAACTTGTATAGGGCTGCTTATCCACCATCCGGACTATCTTGCATTGCAACCTTTCATCAATTTTTCTCTTCCGTCCACCCACAGAGAGATTAGCTACAGTGCCATGGGTTGCAAACTTCTTGATAATGTTGCGCACTGTGGACAAAGGCAAATCTAGATCTCTGGAGATAAACTTGTAACCTTGAGATTGTTGATATTTTTCCACAATTTTGGTTCTCAAGTCCTCAGACAGTTCTCTTCTCCTCTTTCTGTTGTCCATGCTTAGTGTGGCACACACAGACACACAATGCAAAGACTAACAGGGTTATTCAAAGAGCTTCGAATTGCTTGAGAAAGGTAACCGAATGCTGAAAATCAGCATTCGGTTACCTTTCCTGGCCATTCGGCTATCCAGAGAGCAGGCAATTCGCCAAATCCTGGCGAATTGCCTGAACATACGGTTCCTGTTCGGTGCCTGTTCGAGGGCAGTGAATCCCCATGAAAAAGCACTGCTTCGGCTATTCAGAGAACACAAAGCAGCAGTGAAAGGTTCCCCTAATGCCCTGCCATTCGGTGGTTTAATTCGGCAAGTTAATTCAGGAGAATCCCATAGACTTCAATGTTAAAAATATTCCCGTTTTAATTCAATATCTAATAAACCGTTCATTATAAAGTTCTGCAGTAAAGAGTCTCTTTATTTATAGATTTTTTTAGGATATTTTAAGCATTTTTCTTAATTTTTTTTTTAACCCTTTCGCTGCTGAGGCGTTTCACGCCTCTGTGCTGAGGTCATTTTTACCTGTTTTGCTCATCATGTTTAAACGTATTTTGAAGGCTTATTTTAGTATATGACCCAGACATATTATATATCGTTCTTTCCGTCAGACTCGGCAGATTCATAATATGTCATTATTATATGTATACGTCATGTCCTGTCTGTATATTATAACAAAAAATGCAATAAAATCTGAATTTTCAATAATTTACAACATGTAAAGTGTTTTTTTTTCACATTTTAACATGCGAGCAATTGCGGTTATATTTTGTATGGGGTGCGCTTGTTAAAAAAATTAGAAATGGGGTCTCGTTACATTTTTTTTGGGGAAAATTACACGATTTTTAACAAACGCACCGCATACAAAAATCGTTAGTGCAGCATCATTGTTCACATTATAATTGAAATGGGAACAATATTGCTGCATTAGCAAACCAAAAAAAAAAAAAAAACTTGTTTGTTTTTTTTAGAATTTTTTTTTTAAATATTTTTTTATTTTTAGTTTTCATTTTTATTTTTTTAAAAAACTTTTTTCACAGTGGTGTTTGGTATCGTTGGAACGGCCATGCTCTGGCCGATCCAACAGTACCAAACATTAACCCCTAGCTGCCACGGATCGGGAGATAGGGGGTTCATTGGAACCCCCTATCTCCACCGTTGGTGGCAGCTAGGGGTTAACTCCAGGACTGGCGTCATCGTGCATAGCACGATGACGCCAGTCCTCAGGAGGAGTTCCTGGAGGCTTGGCCGACATCCAAGATGTCGGCCAGCTCCGGGAAAGGATCACGAACCGGCGCTTTTCAGCGCCGATTTGTGATCCGGCTCCCCAGGGGTTAATGACAGCCACCGTTTGGAAGGGCAGGCTGTGCCCGTCCAAGCGGTGCCTGTATTAACTCCCTACTCCCCGGCGATCGGGAGGGAGAGAGGTCCGAAGGACCTCCCCCCTCCCTTTCAGGCGCCTCCTCCGCACATGTGGGGGGGGCGCCTGCATTAGATGTCATCGCGTCGCCGCGATGACATCTAATGTCCCCGCCGGGGTCCCGGATTGATGGGCTGACATCCAAGATGTCAGCTAGCACCGGGGGGGCGCAGCAATCCACCGGAATCCGGCGGATTGCTGCCTCCTGTGCTCGGACGGACGCGTTCAGCGCGTCCGTAGCACAGGAGAACCACTTGGCTGGACGCGCTCAGCGCGTCCATAGCAGCCAAGTGGTTAAAAGTCCGATTTTTTTATTTATTTTTTTAAAGTTTACTTATTTTTTCTGTAACAGCCCTTTTTATTATCATTCCCTGGACCTCATATGCAAATTTCAGACATTTTCGCTCAGTAGTTTCTTTGCAAACAGCGTTTCATTTTCACAGATTCACACAAACTATTTTGCTAATTTATTCACCTCCCTCATCTGCGGTCTCAGCTGCTTCGGCTGTGTTCGGCTCCTGCTCGGGCTTGGTTTTCGGCAGGTTAATCCAGATGTTTTTGTGGCTTTTCTGCGTGCATTCGGTGGGTTTTGCGGTTAGTTTTCGTCGGGTTTGCGGCAGCCTTTCCCTGCAATTCGGGGACCCTGTGGTGCTTGCTGAATACACCGCAGGGTCACCGAAATGGGATCGGCAAAACAAACCGAACTGAAGAGAACGAAAAGACACCGAACGTGCGGTGACTTTTCGAATCTCTTTGAATAACCCTGTAAGTGAACTTCTCTCCTTTTAATCTGCTTTCAGGTGTGATTTTTATATTGCCCACACCTGTTACTTGCCCCAGGTGAGTTTACAGGAGCATCATATGCTTGAAACAATCTTATTTATCCACAATTTTGAAAGGGTGCCAAGAATTTTGTCCAGCCCATTTTTGGAGTTTTGTGTGACATTATGTCCAATTTGCTTTTTTTCCTCCCGTTTTTTGTTTTGTTCCAATACACACAAAGGGAATAAACATGTGTATAGCAAAACATGTGTTACTGCAATACTTTTCTGTGAGAAATACTTGATTTTCTGGAAATATGTCTGGGGTGCCAACAATTTCGGCCATGACTGTATATGCAATTTACAAGCAGGTTTGAATTGATCAACTAAATTCCCATTACAACATAATGATACTCCCAAACCTGCTGCAGCGTCACACCCCCAAAAGCCTGGATTCTCAGGCACAAGAAACATGCACAAACTATGTAGAAAAAGTTGAGAAATTGCTGTGTTTTGCTAGACAGGTGCACTAGTGTCACTTGTGTTTATTGCATAGGACGAGCATCAATGATATTGAGGCTCATTCTGTGCATTAACCCTTTCACTACGAAGTAATTTTTTAAAAAAAAACATTGTCAGGATGTTTTTTAAAAAAAAATCTTTTTTAATTAAGAAATATTTGGGTATATACCCAGTGTATTTCTTACTGTAATAACCTATTTGCCCAGTAGATGCCGCCATCTACTGCCAAATTGAGTTACAGCCATTAAAGGTGCAGGTCGAGGTTCCCTGCAACGCCTGCTCAATGTCTAGTGTCAGGGCATTATTCAGCCGATTTTACACAGTTTTAGCTCTTTGGGCATTATGCCCGCAGGGCAAAAACTTTGGCGCCTTCTGCAGCACAAAAGCAAACTAAATTTGTTTGCAGCAAATTAATTTCATTTGCTTTTGTTCTTTAGAGCTGCAGATCGAGATATCTCAATATCGGGCACCGGATAGTGCCTTTGAAGCCTGAGATATCTCGATCTTGGTAGTGAAGAGGTTAAGTGCTGGTAACACCAGTGCACCTGTCTGGCAAAAAAAAGTGCTGTCTCAACTCTTTCTATGTGATGTTGAATTTGCATGTGATTTCGTGTAATAAGTAAGTGACTTCTACTGGAAATTTAAAAATAAAACAACATTTTTCCAGAAGAAATTTTTCTTTAATTGAATGTTCACGGTAGATACTAACAGTGCCATTTTCTGTTTAAAGAATTATTACCAATAAAAAAGAATAAAGCATTTGCAAGCCCATTATATTTAATTTCAATTCAAATGTTTAGCTTCTTAAGTCACAAGGTGATGGCAAATGTAAACTGGATCTACAAGCTGAAAAGTGGAGATTGGTTAATTATTGTGCCTGTAAGGGAAAGGAGATGTTTAAAAAGGCATAAAAATGACAACTAGAATATATAGCATAGCATCAAGTGTGCATGTTAATACTGCCCGAAGAAAAATATTCTGTGACATAGAGAAAAGGTCAAGGCAAGTCCTGAAATGTCATTTACATATGCACTAGAAGCAATAGTTTACATTCTTCAGATTTTCTTTGATTTAATGACTATTTTTTGCTATATGAATGTAGAGACCTTTCTTTAGATATCAGCATACATGAACCATCAGTGCATTCTGTAAAGGGACACACTTGCCATTTTCACCACATTCACCCATTTCCCCATCTATCAATGACCACTGTGACAGATATTCAAAACAGAAGTCATGACTCTGCCTTAACCTCCCTGGCGGTCTAATTTTTTCAAAAGTTTGTGTCTAAAAGCGTCTCAATTTTTTTTTAAAGGAAACGTGTTTTTGTACATAGTTAGCCTGTAATAATTAGGAATCACTGAATCCGTGAAATCAAGAGTCTTTACTGGTAAAAACCTTTATAAATAAATAAATTAATTAATTAAAAAAAATAGTAAATACACTGAGTCCGATAAAGTTTGAAACACGACATAATAATTTATTATCCCAAAAATAATTATCCAAAATAATGCAAATAAATGATGTACAATAAAATACAACAAAAAAACACTGAAATCTGTCTGAGAACAAGGGTGAGACGATGTATGGTCTATTTCTATCCTGTACTGCCACCTAGTGGCCGTTCATAAACTTTGTCATTTGTATTCAGTGAGTATTATGATTGAAATTTGCTGTGGTCCAGCCCCCCTGCATCATGTGACTCGCAGGGAGCCATCCAGGAAGCAGCTCGTCGCGATTACACTGCGGGGGACAGCGAGGGAGCCAGGAGGAGGTGAGTAAACATCCAGCCCGAGTGTGGCTCGAGGTTACCGTTTGTGGTAGTGAAATTTAACCCCGAGTCACACTCGGGAATACCGCCAGGGAGGTTAATTGAGGCAGACGGTGGACAGTGTTCTAGGGTTTTAATCTGCCCTGGACGAAAAAAAGGAAACTCCGTGCACAATAATTGTCTGTGCATGCTCCAACTGCACACGTGCCCATCTTCCTCAATGCCTCTCTTGGAGAAGTATTTCATTTGACTACCAGACAGCCAGCTAATTCTGAAAGCAGAAGTTAACCTTTCATGTTGCAATGTATGAAATCTTTTCCAATATCTCATTCCTATTCTAGTCTCCATCACCAATTTTTTAAGCATCATTCAGTATATTATTCTGCCTAAACGTACATTATGCAGTTATATCCACTCACCTATTACCTGGTTCCACAGGCTAAAAAAAAGGCATACGTCCATCAAGTTCAGCTACTTCTGTTGATCCAAAAAAAAAAGCAAACAAACCCCCAGACTGAAGAAACTTCCAAATATGTAACAAAAATTCCTTTTAGACCCCAGAATGACAGACAGATTTCTCCTTTAACCCTTTCGCTGCTGAGCCATTTCACGCCTGTGTGCTGGGCTCATTTTTACTGGTTTCGTTCATCATGTTTAAACACGTTTTGAAGCCATATTTTATTATATAACCCAGACATATTATATATCGTTCTTTACGGCAGACTCGGCAGATTCATAATATATCATTACTATATGTATACGTCATGTCCTGTCAAAATGCAATAAAATTTGAATTTTCAATAATTTATAATGTGTAAAGTGTTTTTTTCACATTTTAACATGCGAGCGTTTGCGGTTATATTTTCTATGAGTTGCGCTTGTTAAAATAATTAGAAATGGGGACTCGTTACATTTTTATGGGGGGGAAAATTACGCGATTTTTAACAAAAGCACCCCATATAAAAATCGTTAGTGCAGCATCATTGTTCATATTATAATTGAAATGGGAACAATATTGCTGCATTAACAAAAGAAAAAAAAATTGTTTATTCTTTTAAAAACCAAAAATTATTTGAATTTTTTTTAAAAACTTTTAACAAGGCCATGCTCTGGCCGTTCCAACGATACCAAACTTTAACCCCTAGCTGCCACGAATCGGGAGATAGGGGGTTCATTGGAACCCGCTATCTCCACCATTGGTGGCAGCTAGAGGTTAACTCTAAAACTAACGCCAGTCATTAGGGGGAGATCCTGGAAGCTTGGCCGACATCCAATATGTCGGCCAGCTCCGGGAGAGGATTGCAATCTGGCGCCTTTTGGTGCCGAATAGTGATCCGGCCCCCAAGGGGTTAAAGCCAGCCACCGTTTGGAAGGGCAGGCTGTGCTCTTCCCAACGCTGCTGGACTTTGACCACTGCCCCGCACAGAAGGGGAGGGAGAGAGACAGGTCCAAAGGGCCTCCCCTCCCTTTCAGGCACCTTCCCCACACTTGCGGGGGGGGGGGGGCGCCTGTAATACAGTTGCAAGAAAAAGTATGTGAACCCTTTGGGATTACGTGGAGTTTTGCATGAATTGGTCATAAAATGTGCTCTGATCTTCATCTAAGGCTGGGGTCAGACGAGCGTGATTTCTACGGGCTGTACGTCCGTGCAGTACGGACATCGTCAGTACGGATGACGCAGTAGTGGTCACACAGTCCGTTTTTTCACTGAAGTTATTTTTGACGGATGTAGGAGGGAAAAATAAATTACAATGAAAAAACATTCTGTCCGTCAAAAATGCTGGACGTATAAATACAGTCCGTCTGACCATGCTCCATCACTCACACACAAAGCTATGCAGACGTTGTGGACGCAGCGCACTCCGCACGTCCGTTCTAGCAGTATTACGTTCTTGCCTAACCTGCGTCCGTTTGCTGCGGCCGTTGTGCGTCCGCAGTTCAGTGCGGACGTACTTCATGTGTCAGGCTCCAATGGACTTTCTTTCATGCTATCACGGACGTACTTTTAGGCACAATCACGGACGTGAACACTACGCTCGTCTGACCCCAGCCTTAGTCACAACAATTTGAATAACACAGTCTGCTTAAAATAATACAACACAAATATTTTCAGGGTTATTGAAAGAGATCCGAATGGCTGGAGAAAATCAGCATTCGGTTACCTTTCTTGGCCATTCGGCTATCCAGAGAGCAGGCAATTCGCCAAATCCTGGCGAATTGCCTGCACATTCGGTGCCTGTTCGGTGCCTGTTCGAGGGCAGTGAAATCCCCATAAAAAAGCACTGCTTCGTCTATTCAGAGAACACAAACCAGCAGTGAAAGGTTCCCGATATGCCCTGCCTTGGTGGTTTAATTCGGCACGTTTATTCAAGAGAATCCCATAGGCTTCAATGTTAAAAATATTCCCGTTTTAATTCAATATCTAATAAACCGTTCATTATAAAATTCTGCAGTAAAGAGTCTCTTTATTTATAGATTTATTAGGATATTTTAAGCATTTTTCTGGATTTTTTTTTTTTACGTTTACATATTTTTTCTGTAACAGCCCTTTTTATTATCATTCCCTGGACCTCATATGTAAATTTCAGACATTTTCGCTCAGTAGTTTCTTTGCAAACAGCGTTTCACTTTTCACAAATTCAAACAAACTGTTTTGCTAATTATTCACTTCACTCTTCTGCGGTGTCAGCTTTTTCCGGCAGTTTCGCTGCGTGTGATCGGCTCCTGCTCTGGTTTTTCCAGCCTCTTCGGCGGGTTAATCCAGATGTTTTTGTGGGTTTCGGCGTGCATTCGCTGGGTTTTTGCGATGACTTTTCGTCGGGTTTGCGGCAGCTTTTCCCTGCGCTTCGACAGTCCTGTGGTGCTTGCTGAATACACCGCAGGGTCGCCGAAATGGGATTGCCGAATCGACCTGAATTGAAGAGAACGAAAAGTCACCGAACGTGCGGTGACGTTTCGATTCTCTTTCAATAACATGTAAACATTCTCAGTGCAGGGTGGAAATAGTATGTGAACCCCTAGCCTAATGACTTCTCCAAGGGCTAATTGGAGCCATGAGTGAGCCAACCTTGAGTCCAATCAGTGTGATATTATTGGATGTGTTGCTGAAAGCTGTCCTGTCCTTTAAAAACACACACCAGTTTTGGGTTTACTGGTTTCAAGAAGCACTGCCTGATGTGAACCATGCCTCGCAGAAAAGAGCTCTCAGAAGACCTACAATCAAGAATTGTTGACTTGCATGAAGCTGGAAAGGGTTACAAAAGTATCTCCAAAAGCCTTGATGTTCATGTGTCCACGGTAAGACAGACTGTCTACAAATGGAGAAAGTTCAGCACTGTTGCTACTCTCCCTAGGCATGGTCGTCATGTAAAGATGACTGCAAGAGCACAGCTCAGAATGCTTAATGAGGTAAAGAAGAATCCTAGAGTGTCAGCTAAAGACTTACAGAAATCTCTGGCACATGCTAACATTTTTGTTGACACATCTACAATAAGAAAACATTAAACAAGAATGGAGTACATGGGAGGACACCACGGAGGAAGCCATTGCTGTCCAAAAAGAATATTGCAGCACGTTTGAAGTTTGCAAAAGAGCACCTGGATGTTCCACAGCACTACTAGAAAAATATTCTGTGGACAGATGAAACCAAAATTGAGTTGTTTGGAAAGAACACACAACACTATGGCCCCTATTACACGCTTCACGCAAATGCGCTCGCGTAGCGCAATGTTTTTTGCGGACGCAAAAAAACATTAGCGCGCGCAAATTAACACTGTAGTACGCTCCGAGCGCAGTTTTTCAGCCTTCAACTTTTTACGTGCGCAAATCCGACGTGCAAAAGCCGGGCGCCAATGACCGTTGCATGAAGGAATCAGTGGGCAGACTGTTTTTTCATGGGATTCAGCAAATCAGAATTAAGAACAACCATTTTCTAACATTAGGTTGTTGCGCCTGTCAAAGTCAATCTGCATATATGTGCTGGAGCAAAAAAAATTTTTGGACAATTAATAAATTTTATTGTTTGGGTATGTGTAACTGTACTGAGCTGTATTTTTTTTTTGTTGTACTGGTGTATTTCGTTTCGGCCAGGACGATCATATTTACAGTTACCACCTGCTTTTCAAAGACGTTATGAAAATGTGCGCAAACTTTCGTTGCGCAAATATTGTAATACCATCCGTGTACTAGCGCATGAGCGCATTTGCGCTGTCAATGTTAAGTATAGGATGCTTGCGCTCGCGCGGGGGTCGTGCAGGGTCACTTGCGTTGGACGTTAACGCGCATCGTTTGCGCGAACGTCGTACTACGACGTTCCGCGCAAATGGTTTTGTCCTCGCGCAAAAGCACATTTGCGCGCACGCAAATGCGCTGCGCGAAGCATGTAATAGGGGCCTCTGTGTGGAGAAAAAAAGGCACAGCACACCAACATCAAAAACGTAAAACATGGCGGAGGGAGCATCATGGTGTAGGGGCTGCTTTGCTGCCTCAGGGCCTGGACGGATTGTTGTCATTGATGGAAAAATGAATGCCAGAGTTTATCAAGACATTTTGCAGGAAAACGTAAGACCATCCGTCCGCCAACTGAAGCTCCGCAGAGGATGGGTGATGCAACAGGACAATGACCCAAAGCATACAAGTAATTCAACAAAAGAATGGCTTCAACAAAACAAAATACGCCTTCTGGAGTGGCCCAATCAGAGTCCTGACCTCAACCCGATTGAAATGCTGTGGCATGACCTTAAGAGAGCGATTCACATCAGACATCCCAAGAATATTGCTACACTGAAACAGTTTTGTGAAGAGGAGTGGTCCAAAATTACTCCAGATCGTTGTGCAGGTCTGATCTACAACTACAGGAAATGTTTGGTTGAGGTTATTGCTGCCAAAGGAGGGTCAACCAGTTATTAAGTCCAAAGGTTCATATACTTTTTCCACCCTTCAATGTGAATGTTTACATGTTCTGTTCAATAAAAACATGAAAACATATGTTTGTGTTTTAGTATTTTAAGCAGACTGTGTTTTTCAAATTGTTGTGACTTAGATGAAGATCAGAGCACATTTTATGACCAATTCATGCAAAACTCCACGGAATCCCAAAGGGTTCACATACTTTTTCTTGCAACTGTAGATGTCATCGCGCCACCGCAATGACATCTATTAGTGCCCACGGCGGTCCCGGATGCTGGGCTGACCTCAAGGATGTCAGCCCGCACCGGGGGCACAGCGATCAGCTGGAATCCGGCCGATCGCTGGCTGCAAAGGGAGGACGTGCTCGGCGCGTCCTCCACAGCCAAGTGTCCATGCAGCAGGATGCGCTGAGCGCGTCCTCCACATGGAAGTGGTTAATCAAGCACCTTTTACTTACATATTTAATCTTATAACTCTGTTTTTGCAGGAAGTCATCTATTTGTAAAAGTCTGTACAGACTTTTGACCCAACCACCTCGACAGGCAGAAAATTCCACAGTTTTATTGTTCTCAATGTATTAAAAAAATTCCGATGCTTTATGCTGAATTTCCTTTCGTCCGATGTATAGTGCTATTCAGGGGTCAAGTCCTGCATGAACGTCTGGGAATGCAGTTCTCTCAATATTTTAGTAGGAGGAACTTAGTTCCCTTTTGGCTGATAAACTGGGAAGCTGCACTACCTTTCTATATAGACACAATTTTATAAAACTGTCTATATTTAAGGGTTTTTCCTGGATTTAGGTAAATTGGGAAGGCATGGAAATGACAATTTCTCATTGTTTGTCAGATGTGTGCCATTCTCATGCAAAAAGAAGTGCTGCAGCTGCTGTGGCTCCCTTTAATCTGTTATACTGGAATGGACAGAAATTTTGGGGAGTTCCCACGCTTATTTTTTTTTTAGTACTTGACTCCTGGTCCTATTAATAAATATGTTTCCAGACAATGGTTTATATTGGCCTTGAATATATTTATATAAAGTTATCAGATCCACTCAAAGGCGACGTTTCTCTATACAGGTTTAAGCTTGTTAGCCTTTCTTCATTATAAATCTTCCATTCCCAATATTAATGTACCCGTCTGTCTCTGCACTCTTTCTAGTGCCAAAATATCCTTTTTTAAAACTGGTGCCAAATTTGCACCAATACTGCCTTCCAGCACATATGTTCAGAGGAAATATATGTAGGTGAATTTCCAGACAGATCAACCTACCTACTCTCTTACAGGATAAAAAGGACTTGAGTAGTCCGTTCAAAAAATGCAGTAACTGTGGGTAATTTACACTTTTGGAGAAACAGCGTCCGTTTTTTATTTCTTTTTTTTATCGTGAATATGTAAATGTTTGTATTTGAAATATAGAATGTGATGGCATTTCCACTCCTGAGGTTGCACTTAAACTACATAGTCTTATCATATAAGATTTTTTATCTTCTGAAATTCTTAAAGGGACACTCTACCTATCCTGATCACTTTATCATTTTAAAGTGGTCAGAATGTGAGACGAGCCTACCCCTCCGCTGTCCCGATCTGGCACAAAATGCTGGATGAAGTGGAGGAGTTTCCTCCACCCCAAACAACTGCAGCAGCTGCTGGGATTTAGAATTTTTCTGTCTGCCTGTAACCAGATTGGTCACTAGTCACGGCAGCATGCAGAAAACATGCCGACTCGACCTCTGAGACAGCCTGCAATAGGGAGAGGCAGTCGATGGATCAGTTCTGCTCATGCTTGCACAGCTCCAATCCATTGTTCTGTGCAGGCGTTATGGAAGTGCGTACTTAAAGTGCACACGTCTCATAGTAGTGTGCAATTTGTAGTTCCTACACTGAGAGTTATGTAGGAGTGCAAATTGCATAGTAAAGCGCCAGGGACTTACCAGTGGGACGTCCCTGAGCTGAAGAGGAGCTGCACGCGGTGAGGAACGAAAGGTGAGTAAAACCACCTAAAATAAATAAAAAATAATTGGGCAGAGGCTGTCAGCAACATTTGCCCAATTAACTCTTTCCTGCAGCAGGGCGTACTATGCTGTCAATGCAGCGGGTGGGCCTTGAAGCCACAGGGTGTACTAGTAAGCCCCATCGACTTTATGAGCCGCCTCGGCCCCACCCAGCACTGGGCGTGCTCCACTTCGCCATTGGCTGCTGTGGGACAGCATGGACACAGGCCGCCCCCCTGTAGCCAATGATGCACTTCGCGTGTCAGCTGCGTGGGCAGGCAGAAGAGTCCCCTTGCAGCACCTGGTGGCAGGGCGTACTATTATGCCCCGCTGGCATTAACCTCTCCCACTGGGTGCCACCCACTTGGCATTAAGGGGTTAATTAAGGACAAACAAAGGAAACTATTTTTAAGAGCATCCCTTTTAAAATCTATGCAGCTTGACCAATGAACCCGTGACAACACAAAGCACTGTGAAAGTTCCCTTCATTATCATTCTGCTCTTGATACAATTAGTAGTTCTCTTGGGTAATTTTAAATGCAAGAATGCAATGTTGTAACCAGAGAAACCAGAAAAGACATAATTAATATTTGGAGGAATGCTTACTGGTGATGATAGCCTAACTAATGAAAACTGACTGAAATGAGATCGACTAGCATTTTAATGTACACCGAAAGAGAAAATTGATTAACTTACATTTAGCTGCTGTCCTCAAGAGGATAGAACAACGAATAAAAGCAATAATGATAAAATCAAGTTACAGTACTGAAAAAAGGCAAATAAAAACCTGTCTGTTTAAAAGCCTGATGCAAAAAAACTGGCCTGGAAATGACATAACAGTTATTTGTTCTATAGCAGTTTACTCAGTGAGCCAAGGAAAGGGTGCATGTTGCTGGTGTTGCCCACAGGGTGTTGGATAACACGATCAGTGTCAGTGACAGCTGTGTTGTTACACTTTCTTAGCAGTGAGCATCTTTGTCACTGTGCCATTAACTTAGAACTTAAGCATTTTTTTCATTCAACACAGATAAGCGAAAGTCAAAGATTGGAAACTTGTATTTCAGAAGGTGCTAACGATGCAGATGTATTGGCATCCTGCCTGGCAGAGCCGTCCTGTCAAGCGTGTGGATGGGAGTTACTGCAAGAACTATGATGCGCTTAAACATGAGATATAGTGGAATGCTTTTGGTGGTCTATTTTTGTTTTTTTAAACCATTTAAAAAATCTTGTTGCACACTAGAATATTTTGAATGGCATAGGAAAAGGGATGGGGGGTTATGTTGTATGCTTTGATGCTACAATATGGTGCGGAAGTGAACGTTTTATTATTTTCTGGGCAATAAAACTCTTCATCATGTTTTGGTATAGGAAAATCTCTGAGGGTCTGAGGGTAAAGAGAACACCTGCCTATCTTCAAGAAACCACAACCTCTCAAACAAGTAGTCGCCCAAGGGCAATTACTGGAGAGGTGCTCTGGCTGGGAATTCAAACCTGGGTCTCAATGGTTATAGAGCTACGATGTTACCTCCACTCCATCCAGCGGGTAGTTTTTCTTTTATCTCCCCTGTAAAAGAAACTGTAAAGGGGTTATTCAGAGAGAGCCGATCTGGCCCCAAAATGTCACTAAACAGGGAATTTTCCTGTACGGTGACATTTTGGGACATTCGGCTATTCAGAGAGCAGGCAGTTCGCCAAATCTTGGTGAACTGCCAGCCAGTACGAAGGCAGTGAAATCCCCCATAGACAAGCAATGGTTAATCTATTCAGAGAACACCAAACAGCAGTGAAAAGTTGCCGAAGTGTCCTGCTGTTCAGTGGTTTCATTCAGCAGGTTTATTCAGGCGAATCTTATAGGCTTCAATATTAAAAATATTCCCGTTTTTTCTATTCCATATGTAATAAACCGTTTATTTTAATCTGCAGTAAAAATTATCTTTATTTATAGATTTTTTTTAGGATCTTTTAGGCATTTTTTGGGATTTTTTCAGGAATAATTTTTTCTTTTTTCTGTAGCAGACATTTTTATTATCATTCATAGGATCTTATAAGTAAATTCCGGGCATTTTCATTCAGTAGTTTTTTGCAAACAGCGTTTAAATTTTGACACTTTCGAGCGTATTGTTTTTTTTTGTTGTTTTTTTTTTTACTCCGTCAGCTTTTTCCGAAGGCTGTTCTGCGCTGTAATTGGTGGCTCATCGGCTTTTTCTGATGTGTTCAGCGTGTTTTTTTGCGGCGGTTCCGGGCGGTTTTCGGTTGGTGTTCGGCAGATTTGCGGCAGGTTTTCCCTGCACTCCGGGAGCCCTGTGGTGAATGCTGAATTCACCACAGGGTGGGGAACTTTCATTCCCCAAAGTGCAGGGAAGTGCGGGGAATAAGAGAGCACTGAAATGTTTGCGACATTTCGGTGCTCTCTGAATAACCCCATATATATAAATATGTCTGAGCATATCTCAAACAAACAAGTCTGATGAAGGGACCTTAGTGTCCTTAAAACTTGCAAGAACCCTCTTTTGTTAACTGAAGGTATCACCTGTAATCTTGTCCCGTAATAATGAGCAACATTCTGCTGCACTTCATTGATGTTAACTCTTTCCAGGCTTTCATATTGTCAGAGGCTTTCTATTTATTAAAATACTAGGCTTATTGTACTTTAAGATAAAACCAATGAAAGCTGAGTTGAGGCTTAAGAAAAAATAAAATAAAATCACTATCTTGATACAAAAATACACAACGATAGATCCACAAACTTAGAGCCCTTTAACATATTGGTTGGTAATATTGGTGCTCCACCATCAACACTCTGGGTCCATTCCCTTAAAGCAGGGAACAGCAACCTTGACCCTCCAGATGGTTTAAAAATACATCTGACGTGATGCTCAAGTACTCATTAAATTGACTGAGCCTCATGGGAAATGTGGTTCCCAAACAACTGGAGGGCTAAGGTTGCAGACTCCTGCCTTACAGAATAAAACAAATATGGCAAGTGACACAATATGTATTATATATCCACCTGCTGCAGTTTATTTGTGGAGCTACAGCTCCTGGAGTATAAACAGCAAACATTCTGTTTTGATACATAGCTACAATCCAAATCATAATCTATGACTAGAAAATTCCCAGATGAGAAGTAAATAGTAGAAAATTACTATTTTCTCTACATTGCAGCTTTCAGTGAAAAATGGAAGTCAAAAATACAAATTTCCCAATCTCTTTCATTATGGAACATTATGCATAATGAAAATAAATTGAACCACTACTAACCCATAATGCTGCAATACAAACGTGTGTAATTTATTTACTGTTCATATTTCAGGTAATAAAAACATACATATTTTGTGAGGGTAGCCGACTACTTTTACTGCTCTGCATCTCATCACAAAGAATGAGCGTAATGATACAGATAGCACCAACCAAATCTGCAGAGCCAAACTGATGAGTTGTGAAAAATAAACAATAATACTGCCAGATCCCATACATTAGTAAAGTCTATGACTGCATGGCTCATTTGTTTAACTATGTTTCTCTGCCATGGTCAAAGCTTGAAAATAATTCTCATAGAGTTTTAAAAAAAATCCCCAAAAATAGAAACAATAGCCAGGAGCACAGATTGTACAAATATCTTGAATAAATTTTAAATATATCCATAGGGAGCTTCTACCAAATACTCAAATATCCTTATATTCATTTAAAATATTTATATTCTAAAAATTTATGTAAAAATTATAGAATTATTGGAATTAAATTACAGGTGAAACTCGAAAAATTTGAATATCGTGCAAAAGTTCATTTATTTCAGTAATGCAATTTAAAAGGTGAAACTAATATATGAGATAGTTCAAGCCGTGATTTGTCATAATCGTAATAATTATGGTTTACAGCTCATGAAAACCCCAAATCCACAATCTCAGAAAATTAGAATATTGTGAAAAGGTGCAATATTCTAGGCTCAAAATATCCCACTCCAATCAGCTAATTTAGCCATAACACCTGCAAAGGGTTCCTGAGCCTTTAAATGGTCTCTCAGTCTGGTTCAGTAGGAATCACAATCATGGGAAAGACTGCTGACCTGATAGTTGTGCAGAAAACCATCATTGACACCCTCCATAAGGAGGGAAAGCCTCAAAAGGTCATTGCAAAAGAGGTTGGATGTTCCCAGAGTGCTGTAATAAAGACATCTCAAGTTGGTTTCAAAAACCATGTTCATTTTTAAACAGATGCATCAGATGGAAGCTCGATTGATACTCTGTTAATGATTAAATTAAAAATCTATTTCGAAAATAGACCAATTTTTATAAATTTTATACAAATAAAGTTTATATATTCGTGTATGTCTCAAGCACCGCATAATGCTTTTATACATTTTCCATCTTCCTTCCATTCCTTTGAAAGACAAAATCGGTATAGATGAGATTGTAACATTTACAGAGCATAAATCCTGGCACATTACTCTGACATCTGATTGTAATTTCCATAACACAAAGGACGTACTTGGCTTCTGCATGAGCAAGGTTCTAGAATGATAAGTAGAATTACAACAAAAGACCATCCTTGAATATCACTATCTGCTTATGAAATCGAATAGAGGAAGAATACCATCAATAACGGATCATAGCATTTCAACAAAGCAAGCACATCGTTTAAGCCCTTCACAAATATTAACCTGTGGCTTAAAAAAACAAGATTTATATCTCTAGCAGGTTATTTGTCAAGTGTACGGAAAATAAGGATTGATTGACTCTCGAGCGTTTAAAAACGTCAGTTATTTGTGAGAATGTTGGGAATGAATGTATATGCTTTGATTATGAAGACTCTCAGATTTAGCTCCTTACATGTTATTTTTATTTATTGTTTATATATTAAAGCAAATTATACATTCAGTAAGTAGCTACACATACATATGTATATCCTGGTGTGTTAGATTATTCTTTAATGTGGAAAACGGGATCAGAGTCAGACCAATAAATTTCTCACAAAGGCTTAATAGGCATCTAAGTGATACTCAGTCCTTGTGCCATCAGTACTAACAGGCAGGTTCACAAATGAAGGAGATGCAACAGTATTTTACAATTTACAGTTATGAATGTATTAGTAAATGTTGTAGAAACATGTATACATTTCTAGTGCTCAAAAACTTCACAATCTTTGTATTCTTTCGCAAACAAAAAGGTTTAAGAGGTTCTATAGTTTAAACCTTCATTTCTCTATTTGAAATTTTAAGAACAAAAGCTGAGGAAATAATTTTAAATTACTGTAAATTTGTGAAAAATTGCACTTTTTTTATTTGAAAATTTGCAATCGCCTGTATACCTTGAATTTGACTATTTGATCCTAAAATTTGATGTCCCCTCGCAATTCTCAATCAACGGAACCCATTGAAGATAAGTCTAACAGGTCTATTCAAAGAAAGGTGAACTTTAGGAGAACTGGCAGAAGTGACAATTCTGGTTCAAAAAAGCCACACCAGACAAATTCTCCTTTTTATCTAATTTTCCAAATCGGATTTTGGGTCTAGATTGTTCTCTTCTCCTGACAGTTCTCCTGGTTTTCACCCTTCTCTGAATAAACCTGTAATGACCTTAAACAATAAAGGAACACCACTGTCTCGGTCCTAAGCGACCGGTGCCACAGGAAGGCTAAAACAAGTGCTGCTACTCCCTGAATATAGCCCTGGCAGCATTTTTCACGCTCTGATCTGCACAGTTTTGGACTCTACCATAACCTGTAGCAGACACAGGTGCTCCCAACCCTTAGCCCTATCTATCCCTACTTAAGGGTCGAGCAACCATGAGACCTTGCTTCATTATTTTGTGCAGCTCGCCTGAGAGCCAAGAAGGTTGCTCTCCCAGGAACCATTGTATACCAGACCCTTGACCTTTATTGGCCATTATTCCTGTTCCAAAGACCCCTCCCACTGCTGTTCAGTGGCGTCACAAGGGGGGTGCGGCCCGCACCGAGTGACATCGCTCCCTAGGGTGACACCCTAAAAAAAACAAAAAGAATTTACCAGGAAGGATACATTGAGATTTCTCTCATTTTCAAATATGTGCTGAGTAGTCAAGGCCTAGGCTGGCACTTTCCAGGGGGTGCCAAAAAAACACCACTAAAGGGGATATTCACAGAGCACCGAAATGACGCAGACATTTCAGTGTTCTGCTGTTTCCCGCACTTCAGGGAATCAAATTTCTCGGTGAATTCACCGCAGGGTCCCTGAAGTGCAGGGAATCAGCCACCGAATGCCGCAGCAAACCCGTCGCCCTCTGTTTTCAAAAAAACTACGGAACGAAAATGTCTGGAATTAACATATAGGGTCCTATGAATGATAATAAAAAGGTCTGTTACAGAAACAAGAAAATCTGCCATTAGAAAAAAATAATAGATTTTTTTTATAAAAATGACTAAGGCTAGGATCAGACAAGCGCATTCTTTGCGTCCATGCACAACGGACTTTCTGATTGACGACAAGGTAGTGGCCACACAGTCCATTTTCGTGACTGACGTTTTTTTTGACTGATGTAGAAGGGAAAATAAATTAAAATGAAAAACCATTTTGTCCGTCAAAATACTGGACGTCAAAAATGCAGTCCGTCTGACTTCGTTCTATCACTCACACACAAAGCTATGCGTACGTTGCGGATGCAGCACACTCTGTGCGTCTGTTCTAGCGGTATTACGTCCTTGCCTAACTTGCGTCCGTTTGCCGCATCTGTTGTGCGTTCGCACTTCTGTGCAGACGTACTTTGTGTGTGGGGCTCTATTGGTCAGAATGCTATGCTGCCACGGACGTACAAATGTGCGGCAACACAGACGTGATAACTGCGCTTGTCTGACCCGAGCCTAAAGGATACTACAACAAAAATAACCAATAAATAAAGAGACTTTTTACAGCAGATTACAGGAATAAACGGTTTATTAGATATTAGAAGAATTTAGTTATTTTAGGAGCATAGAACAAAATTCCTAGGTCTAAATGGTGTTCGATATACTATTTAGTATTTGTCGATATGGTCACCTTAAATAGAAATGGTCGTCTTGTTGATGAGCATATTAATCAACAATCTGTATCATATGTATGGTCGCCGTATTAGAAAACCAATTGATCAACAGTGAGTGTCATATGCATCATATTCAACATATATATAGACAGAGTAACATGTTCCCCATGAGAATGGGGTGAAATGTCATATATTGCTGTTAATGTCCAAATAGTTGCACTCCAATTAGGTATATTGCAACGTTGAAAAGGCATATGTGGAATAATCTTCTTATTGATAGTTCAAATACATATTGAATGGCCGGTCCAGGCAGATCGCTCGGATGTCCTGCGAATGAATAAAACAGGAAACGATTGCGCAGTACGTTTCTTGCTGGGACCCCTGTGATTCCCCTATGGGGTACTTACAGTGTAGAGAGCCCCAGTCCTGGCTCTAAGGAATATACGCCTGTAGGGTATTTAAAGGCAACCCTTAGCCCTCCTGTGAGAGTACACCTGGCCCGGAACAGAGTCGGCGGTTGAAAAAAGAAACTTTGCAGAGTGTGTTAAAAAGTAAAATCCAAACTGTTGGATGTATTTAATGCAGCAAATAAAAATCAATAAAAAGCACTAATAGTGCACTAAAACGCGTTTCGCCTAAAATCGGCTTCATCAGTCAGTGATTATACTGTTATACAATCTCTTTTTTATATACACACAATATAGAGGGAACTGCCCGCTACCAAGTGGGCGTGCGTTCCACTTTATTCACTTCCGCGTGTCACCGGTGGTTCAATTGCGTTCCATTATCAACGGGTGCTGGCGGTGTCCAATTTTGTAGGTGAGGCAAAAAACTTAATGTGGACATTCGAAAATCGACATGTCCAGAATATATTGGACTGTGTTTACTTCTTCAGTTAAGCGCATAAATTTAAAAAAAAACACATGAGTTTAATAAAAAATGTATATAAGAGGTTTTCAAACTTGATAGAACCATGCCATACCGACGGGCACTAACAGTGTCACACTTTACAAACCAAAATCCTTTCAAACCAGAATTCTTCATAAAGAGGCTAAAAGATCAATTGGACTTGTAAAACATGGATGAGGACTATTTAATCGAGCACTACCATATTATATGTGGCTATGTCGTATAATACCACTATGTATAGACAGTTTACCATATATGATGTTAAAATAACTGTAAATGAAATTGTTGTAGACCAATATTTCGATCTTGAAGCGTTAATCCATGTCATGCAGTAGGTATATATATGGGAGAGGTCCTATATATGGAAGTCAATGTAGGACCTCTCCCATATATATACCTACTGCATGACATGGATTAACGCTTCAAGATCGAAATATTGGTCTACAACAATTTCATTTACAGTTATTTTAACATCATATATGGTAAACTGTCTATACATAGTGGTATTATACGACATAGCTACATATAATATGGTAGTGCTCGATTAAATAGTCCTCATCCATGTTTTACAAGTCCAATTGATCTTTTAGCCTCTTTATGAAGAATTCTGGTTTGAAAGGATTTTGGTTTGTAAAGTGTGACACTGTTAGTGCCCGTCGGTATGGCATGGTTCTATCAAGTTTGAAAACCTCTTATATACATTTTTTATTAAACTCATGTGTTTTTTTTTAAAATTTATGCGCTTAACTGAAGAAGTAAACACAGTCCAATATATTCTGGACATGTCGATTTTCGAATGTCCACATTAAGTTTTTTGCCTCACCTACAAAATTGGACACCGCCAGCACCCGCTGATAATGGAACACAATTGAACCACCGGTGACACGCGGAAGTGAATAAAGTGGAACGCACGCCCACTTGGTAGCGGGCGGTTCCCTCTATATTGTGTGTATATAAAAAAGAGATTGTATAACAGTATAATCACTGACTGATGAAGCCGATTTTAGGCGAAACGCGTTTTAGTGCACTATTAGTGCTTTTTATTGATTTTTATTTGCTGCATTAAATACATCCAACAGTTTGGATTTTACTTTTTAACACACTCTGCAAAGTTTCTTTTTTCAACCGCCGACTCTGTTCCGGGCCAGGTGTACTCTCACAGGAGGGCTAAGGGTTGCCTTTAAATACCCTACAGGCGTATATTCCTTAGAGCCAGGACTGGGGCTCTCTACACTGTAAGTACCCCATAGGGGAATCACAGGGGTCCCAGCAAGAAACGTACTGCGCAATCGTTTCTAGACATGTGCATTCGTTTTAGTACTAAAACGATTTAGTCCGAATTTTGGGATAATTTAGTTTTCGTATGACTCAAGAGATACGAAACTGCTCAGTACAAAAAATGAAAGAAACTAAAATAAAATGCACTACATTTTAGTTTCAGTCCTTTTTGTGATATTACATTGAGGAGTGAAGGAGACCAGCAATGAAGAGCGCAACATCCGAAGTTCTGCACCCTCCACATGCCAATGCAGTAGGATGTTCTATACAGAGAGGGGCATTAATTAATGCAGGAGGATGTTCTATACAGTATACAGAGAGGGGTATTAATGCAGGAGGATGTTATATACATTATACAGAGAAAGGTATAAATTGAGGAGGATGTTCTATACAGAGAGGGACATTAATTAATTCAGGAGGATGTTCTATACATTATACAGAGAGGGGTATTAATTAATGCAGGTGGATGTTGTATACATTATACAGAGAGGGGTATTAATTAATGCAGGTGGATGTTGTATACATTATACAGAGAGGGGTATTAATTAATGCAGGAGGATGTTATAAACATTATACAGAGAGGAGCGGTTTTTTTTAGCCCTTTAAATCCAGTGGCTGTGAGCGCTGAGATCGGCTGCTTGTTATATTATCTCAGTACAATGTATCAGGCTCAGATGTTACAGAAACTGACTGTAACAGCGCTCAGAGTTTCAGTTAAACAAGGAAATAATATTGTTCTAACCTCTTGTATATAAAAATATTATTTACTAGTTTTACTGAAACTCTGAGCTGTGATGAGCAGCAGTCAGTTACTGTAACAGCTTTGCCTGACACGGGGCAGTATTACAATGTTGGTGCTAATTTAACCAGAGCTGTTGTAAACTGAAAACCTCCATAGGCTATAATGGCTCTGGGAAGTTTACAACAGCTCTGGTTAAGTTAGCACCAACTATGTAATATGGCCCACATTGTGCTGAGCGTGAGCGATACTGTAACGAGCAGCGATCTCGGCCCTCTGAGGAGCCACTACAATAGTAATTGTATCCACTGGTTTTCGGATGAATGTATGTAATTAGTTTTCATACTAAAGAACTGAAAACGAATTTCTTTAGCAACTAAATAAATTGCATTTTAGGACTAATCCATTAGTTCAAAACGAAATTTTGTGCTGTGCACATGTCTAATCGTTTCCTGTTTTATTCATTCGCAGGACATCCGAACGATCTGCCCGGACCGGCCATTCGATATGTATTTGAACTATCAATAAGAAGATTATTCCACATATGCCTTTTCAACGTTGCAATATACCTAATTGGAGTGCAACTATTTGGACATTAACAGCAATATATGACATTTCACCCCATTCTCATGGGGAACATGTTACTCTGTCTATATATATGTTGAATATGATGCATATGACACTCACTGTTGATCAATTGGTTTTCTAATACGGCGACCATACATATGATACAGATTGTTGATTTAATATGCTCATCAACAAGGCGACCATTTCTATTTAAGGTGACCATATCGACAAATACTAAATAGTATATCGAACACCATTTAGACCTAGGAATTTTGTTCTCTGCGCCTAAAATAACTCAATTCTTCTACCATTTTTTGTGTCGTTGGTGTCAGACACTTTATTTGGGCTGCATTGAACAATCACTAAATACGGTCCACAGCGCCATTTGTCCCTACCTTCCTCTTTTTTTGGTTTATTAGATATTGGATAAAAACAGGAATATTTTTAACATTGAAACCTATGGTGTTCGTCTGAATAAACCTGCTGAATGAAACCACCGGACATCAGGACATTTCTCTGCACAGATTGACCAATACTTCTCTATGGGTACTTTCACTTCCTTCAAACAGGCACTGTACTTGTTGGCAGTTCGCCAAAATTTTTGTGTGAACATAAGTAGCGCTGCTTTAAAAACCACTGTATTCTGGTGCATTGAACTATTGCTGCCACCAGAGGGAGACAGAGACATTGTTAGACTATGCTGGACAAAACTGAACTACATGTACCATCATCCTTTGCGTGAGGACAGGAAGGAGGTGGTGCAGGAAGAGGAAAGAGATCAGCAGCCTCGTGCAAGGCAGAAGCAGAGTGAGCGGAGCAGTGAAAGGTGGAGGACGCACGTTAGAGCTGTCAGGGATCGCAACCAGGCCGGAGTACAGACGCTGTCTTACGGGTGCTGGAGATCGGGACAGTAATCGCGTTGAGACCTACCTACGCAGCGCTGAGAGGTCTGGAGGAAAAGCTAGTTCCGGCAGGACCCCGTGTTAGGAGGCTGCGCTGATCGATTGGGAGTGCAGGCAGCGGATCGGTGTTCCAGTTGCGGAGATTGTGCTACTGAATCTGCACTCAGCTTGCCCAGAGTCCCAGTACACAGCGGAGAAGATCTTGTGGCCGAGGTATCGAGAGCTAGACAGTTTCGTTCATCGGATTGGTGATTGGTGAGAGGCCTCCAGGCCGCAGTTCCAATACAGAAACGCACGCTGCAATATTGTTTAAATTCACAGGGCCCCAACGGCGACTAGTAGAAGATTGTTTTGTTTCATTCACTGGCCAGTTGAACACAGTACCCGGGTACCCGAGACAACACACATATATATTTTTTGAGCTATTATTCACGGGACTTACACTCCAGAACTGAGGGGGTTAACCGTTTCTTTTACCGCCGCGTGTTTTTCCCGCGTAATGAATTCTTGTCATTCAAATACCGTATATGCATAATATATGCTGCTTTATTGGGATCAGTAAAGAATATAATATATAAAAATTGACAACAGTGCTGGTGCATAGTTATTTCCTAGTGCGTGAGACTAACCCGAGGTTTATTCAGCGGCTCCTCCGGGAGTGAGCGCTACACATATCACAGGGCTCCACGGCCCCTAATAAACCTCACAGCAATGTGCGCCGTGTATTATGAGCATTCAGTGTTATATGGGAGTACTGATTTATGAGTAAGAATGATTAAAAAAAAAATGTAAAACTGGGGGGGGGGTGACACCATAAGTTGCTGCACCGGGTGACACCAACCCTAGTTTCGCCACTGCTGCTGTTTCCTAAAAATTCCACTGTTGCCTTTAAGTACCCCTACTGTAGCCTCCTAAAGACTCTGCTGTTGTCTCTAAGGAAACCTATTGCTAAGGGCCCCTACTACTGTCTTCCAAAGATTCCGCTGTTGCCTCCAAGGAACCCTCCTGTTGTTTCAAGACCCTCTGCTACAGATCTTGCCCTCACTATCTCCAAATCTCTGGACTCTTGTTTTCAGTCCCTGCTATCAATTTATTTACCTTTCTTAGCCCTGTCTGTTATCCAGCCCTTATCCTGTCTATCTGGTGTCTGTAAGTTCCCTCTGTGTATATTTATTTCCTGCCTTGCCTTTGTGTTTCTATAGGCAACCCTCCTCCTGTCCTATTCCCATTGATTATTGTAAAGAGCTGTGAAAATGGTTTACCGCTATATAAATGATGATAATAATAATTGTTCTCTACCAATCACTTTTTAGTGATAAAAATGTTATCATGACATATACTTGAAATATAGGATGCATAGTTAACACTGAAATGTAGGCTAAATTAGCATATTTGCATAGAGATTAGTTTATCCTATAGAAAATTATTGCGGGGATGAAAGGTTCTTAACATTCAATAGTGTCCTGTATCTTGCACACACAGGCTCTGCATTGTTAACAAACATGCAGAAATGGATTTTGTGTCAAACACAGTAAATGTGATAAAGACATAACAAAATGGTCCATTCTCCTGCTAATGGGTATTTGTAGTGCTCATAATGAAATTATTAGCAACACAGCTTAAAAAAAATTGAAACATAATAAAAAAATAACCTGTATGTAGCATATTTGTATATGGAAATTAACTAATTGTTTCTGTATTTTACAGGGATTTTCAGCAATTATAACCCATTGAATCTTATGCCTGGCCTGCATAGTAGTGATTGATCCCAGACTCTCCCTAGTTGTTGTAATGCAGCAGTAAAGTCTGGTTACAGTGAGGTTGGAAGCTGCTCTTCATAGCTTCTTTACAGTAATACAGGTTGACAGGATTGAGCTAGCACAGATAATTTTGTTTCCCCCACAAGGGGCGCTCCAATCCTGTATTAAAAATGTATGCAAAGGGGATTTTAGAAGTTCTTCTTTTAAATTGTATTACAATTGAAAGTCACGTTTACAGGGTTTTGCATTGTAGGGGTTAAAAAAAATCCAAGTTGTTATATTTATATATATATATATATATTGCAAAATATGAGATGTATAAATCAAGGTACATGCAGACAAACTGTAGACTAATGATTAAAATTATTTTCTAAATGATAGATTTGTCTTCATTGCTTCTTCTAGGTGTATTTTCTTGGCATGCTTTAAATTATTACACTTATTTAAGAAGTTTGAAACCAATCTTCTCATTGTGTTGTGTGTCTGCATTCAGCATAAGGAAGATTAATTGGTTTTGCTTCAGTGACCTGCTCATTATAAAATGTTGTTGTATGGTTAGAAATATACCGGTTCTATAAATTTAAGTAGAGATATTCATAACCTCATCAGCTTATTCCAATTTATTTTAGTAAAATTCCATTCTAATATGTCTACTCACGTACCAGCATACTTTAACCTTTTGGTTTGCAATTGTATACAACAAAACCTGGCGCTAAAAAAAAACTAGCCCTCCCCCACACACACACACCTTCAGTTTAATTGATTTAGAAACATGCATTGCTGGCTGTCAAGTTTGTGCTTATTTTCATTTATATCTTTCTGCATAACATACACATAATTAAAATGATTAAAATAGGGGTGAAGGAAGAAACCGGCTTTTTTCCTGACCTCAGAAATGCTTTGCTTTTGATCAGCCCTCTAACTTTATTCTATATGATGTATTGGTGGAAGAAGATGAAAAAAAATAGATGAATTTTTTCGGTGTGCCTTCGCATCTAAAACGATTAACTTTTTAGATAAATTGATAGGTAGATACATCAAAGATAAATAGATAACAATGTCATGCCCACTGGCACTTCATAGTGCTCCTTGCACCTTGCCAGGTCTCACATCTGTACAGGGAGGCTCCCGTTTTACATCTGTACTGGTGGAGTGTCGCTGTGCGTGTACCAGTCTACCATTTACTATGTTATGCATTCTCGTAGAAACAGAACCAACAGGTTTCACCCCTCTCATCCAATGTCCAATGTTGTTCCTACTCTTCCACTTTTGTCTCCCCACCAATAGGGTTCCCAGCCAGGGGATCTAGGACTTCCTCTTTCTTTTCTCATTGCGTTGGTGTGGTTTTGGTTACCCCTCATCAAGTTCCTGATATATGTCATGATTCATGTCCTGGTATTTGACTTCTGGCTTTGCATATTTTTTTATCCTGATGTTTCTGCTCCTTGACCCTTTCTTGTCTGGTAATATGGCTTCATGTTACCAACCTCTGCTTGTTTATACTTTAAAGTGTAACTCTCCTGTCCCAAACCAAGGTTTGTTTATTTTGTTTTCTTTGTTAACCTTGTTATTCACCTGGAATGGGAGGACTCGGAGTGTTGATTCAGCCCACCAAGTGCAGGGACTTTGCCCGACCCAGAACTAGGGATGAGCTGTTCGGGTTCGGACGGTTCGGGGTTCGACCCGAACTTAGCCTGTTCGAGCAGATCGCAAACCCCGAACATTTCCGGGTGTTCGCCGCATGTTCGACCACAATGGACCACAATGCATTTTCCCACTGCCTGAAGCTCGTAATTGGCTACAGCCTTGCACCTGACCACAGGTCTGGTGCAAGACTGGTTGAACACTATGCCAATCACCGCTCAGAGTCCTGATTGGGCAAATTTTGCCCAATCATGGGCTCACAGAGCTAAGTCCCGCAGCACACTATATAAGGTTTCCACGCAGCGCTTCTGCACGCATTTCAGAGGAGATTTCAAAGGAGATAGTTGTGTGTGTTGTTACTGTCGGTCTGCCTTGTTTATTTTTTTTTTATAAAAAATTTTTAAAATATTTTTTTATTTTTATTTTTAATTTTATTTATTTTTTTAAAACTTTTTTCACAGTGGTGTTTGGTATCGTTGGAACGGCCATGCTCTGGCCGATCCAACAGTATCAAACATTAACCCCTAGCTGCCACGGATCGGGAGATAGGGGATTCATTGGAATCCCCTATCTCCACCGTTGGTGGCAGCTAGGGGTTAACTCCAGGACTGGCGTCATCGTGCATAGCACGATGACGCCAGTCCTCAGGGGGAGTTCCTGGAGGCTTGGCCGACATCCAAGATGTCGGCCAGCTCCGGGAAAGGATCACGAACCGGCGCTTTTCAGCGCCGATTCGTGATCCGGCTCCCCAGGGGTTAATGAGAGCCACCGTTTGGAAGGGCAGGCTGTGCCCTTCCAAGCGGTGCCTGTCTTAACCCCCTGCTCCCCGGCGATCGGGAGGGAGAGAGGTCCGAAGGACCTCCCCCCCTCCCTTTCAGGCACCTCCTCCGCACATGCGGGGGGGGGCCTGAATTAGATGTCATCGCGTAGCCGCGATGACATCTAATGTCCCCGCCGGGCTCCCGAGTGCTGGGCTGACATCCAAGATGTCAGCCCGCACCGGGGGGGCGCAGCAATCCGCCGGAATCCGGCGGATTGCTGCCTCCTGTGCTCGGACGCGCTGTGCGCGTCCGTAGCACAGGAGAACCACTTGGCTGGACACGCTGAGCGCGTCCATAGCAGCCAAGTGGTTAAAACACTTGGGAATTAAGGTGATCTTCTGTGTCTCGTCACACAGCCAGCAATTTTTTTTGGGGCTCACTAATTTCTGTAAAACACTTGGGAATTAAGGTGATCTGTGTCTCGTCATACAAACAGTACCACACTGTATTTTGGGGCTCACTAATTTCTTTAAAACACTTGGGAATTAAGGTGATCTGTGTCTCGTCATACAAATAGTACCACGCTGTATTTTGGGGCTCACTAATTTCTTTAAAACCCTTGGGAATTAAGGTGATCTGTGTCTCATCATACAAAAAGTACCACGCTATATTTTGGGGCTCACTAATTTCTATAAAACACTTGGGAATTAAGGTGATCTTCTGTGTCTCGTCACACAGCCAGCAATGTTTTTTGGGGATCACTAATTTCTTTAAAACACTTGGGAATTAAGGTGATCTTCTGTGTCTCGTCACACAGCCAGCAATTTTTTTTGGGGCTCACTAATTTCTTTAAAACACTTGGAAATTAAGGTGATCTGTGTCTCGTCATACAAACAGTACCACGCTGTATTTTGGGGCTCACTAATTTCTTTAAAACACTTGGGAATTCAGGTGATCTGTGTCTCGTCATACAAAAATTAACACGCTGTATTTTGGGGCTCACTAATTTCTTTAAAACACTTGGGAATTAAGGTGATCTGTGTCTCGTCATACAAAAAGTACAACGCTGTATTTTGGGGCTCACTAACAGCAAACACGAGACACAACATCCTCTGTGACCAACCGTAGCACTAGCCAGTCCAAAGCATCACATGTCAGAGCTGCCACGGTGCAGAGCGCTGTTCTCTCAAAGAACACATGCAGGAACTCTGCTGTCTGGGAGTTCTTTAAGAAATGTGCAGCAGACCCCAGCATTGCTATTTGTAATCTATGTCAGAGGAGGCTGAAGCGTGGGATAAACACTTGGGTACCACGTGCTTGAGGCGACATATGAACAAGTGCCACACATCCCGTTGGGGCAAAACTTTGCATATGTCCTCCTCCTCCTCATCTGTCTCTACCCACACTGTATGTCCTGCCATGCAATTGCCTACAACCTCCACCGACAGGGATGATGCTACAGTAATGGATGTACCAGCAGGTCCTTCCTCACAATGTGACATCATCCCAGTAGTTGAAGATTTACGCAGTCAGATTACGTTGCCGCAGCTGCTGCAGCGAAAGAAAAAATATAGTCCCAACCATCCCCAAGCACAGCGTCTAAATGCCAGCTTAGCAAAATTATTCGTATTGCAGCTGCTGCCTTTCCAGCTGGTGGACTCTGCTCCCTTCCGTGAATTTGCTGAATGCGCTGTACCACAGTGGCAGGTTCCAAAACGCCATTACTTTTCACCCAAGGCCATTCAAGCACTATACCAGCACGGGGAAGACAATGTTATCCAGTCATTGGGAAAGGCAGTCAGCAGCAAGGTGCATGTCACTTTAGACACGTGGTCCAGCAAGCATGGACAGGGTCGTTACATTTCCTTCACAGCACACTGGGTAACTCTGATTGCAGCTGGGAGGGATCCAAGACGGGGCTCTGTGCAGGAGCTTTTCATCCACCATGCCTCCAGAAAGCTGCTTGTATGAGGTCTGTCTGCTCCACCACCACCACCTCTTCCTCCTCCTCCTCCTCCTCCTCCTTCTCTGTCTCTGGCGAAGTGGCAGTTAAACCCACGCCTGACAGGGTCTACGCAATGGCTCAAGCAAAAAGATGCCATACTGTCCTTGAGCTGGTTTGTTTAGGGGACAGGAGCCACACCTGGTCAGAAATGTTGTCAGCTCTGCAGGGGCAGGTGCAGAGATGGTTAACACCACGCCAGCTTGAGCTGGTAATGATCGTCTGCGATAATGGCAGCAACCTTCTCTCCGCCCTACGCAAGGGTAAATTGACGCATGTACCATGCCTAGCACACGTCCTAAATCTGGTGGTACAGCATTTCCTAACCAAGTACCCAGGGCTGCCAGAGCTTCTCATCCAGGCCAGAAAAGTCTGCAGCCACTTCAGACGGTCATTCCCAGCAAGCGTTCGCCTGGCAGAAATTCAAAGAGAATTCCACCTTCCCATAAACCGTCTGATCTGTGACATGCCCACCAGGTGGAATTCGACATTAGCAATGCTGCAGCGTCTGCACAAGCAGCAGAGGGCCATCAACGAGTACCTGTGTGAGTATGGCACAAGGACAGGTTCAGGTCAACTTGTTTCCCCCCCCCCACAGTGGCTGATGATCAAGGATGCATGCACGGTACTGTCACCATTTGAGGAGGCAACGAGGATGGTTAGCAGGGACAGTGCATGCATCAGTGACACAATTCCTTTAGTGTTCCTGCTGGAGCACACTCTGCGGGGAATTATTGATGTGGCTCTAGAGGCAGAGCAGCGGGAGGAAGAGGAGGCCCTTCCTTAGCTCTCAAGGCCCCAGTCTTTCCGCAGACAGCATTCCAGCGGGTCCTACTCAGATCAGACAGGAGGAGGATGAGGAGGAGGAGGACTATTTAAGTAGTGGGGGCATTGAAGGTGGGGATTCCTCAAGGCAGGGTTTTGTGTGCCCAGAAACAGAAGGGCTTGTGCGTGGCTGGGAGGAGGAAGTGCACGATACGGTCATCCTCATTGACCAGGAAGACTCGGCAGCTAATGCCACCTCCAACCTACGCTGCATGGGCTCCCTAATGATGCAAAGCCTGCTAAAGGACACCAGGATTCGTGCTATCAAGGAGAGGGATCATTACTGGTTGGCAACCCTTCTTGATCCACGATACAAGGGGAAGTTGCAGAGCTCATCCTGCCCGCACAGAGGGAGCACAGGATGACAAAACTTGAGGACGCTCTAAAGCGAAACTTGTGTAACACCTTTCCAGGCACTGTTAGATTACCAAGTGCTGACACACGTGCTTCTGAGGCTGCAGGTGATCAGAGGAATAGCGGTGAAGGCCAGGGCCGCTTGACTGATGCATTTTTAATTTTTTTTAGTCCTCGACGCCCAGGGATGTCAAATGTAGGCACCCATTGCCAGCGTCTTCACCATATGGTGCAGGACTACCTAGGGGCAAGGGCAGACCTGGAAACCTTTCCAGCAGATGATCCACTGGCTTACTGGGTGTTGAGATTGGATCACTGGCCAGAACTTAGCCAATATGCTATGCAGCTACTAGGTTGCCCTTCATCTAGCGTGCTTTCCGAAAGGACGTTCAGTGCCGCTGGAGGTTTTGTCACAGACAAAAGAGTGCGTCTGTCCACCGACTGTAGACCGGCTGACATTTATAAAAATGAATCAGTCCTGGATCAGCAGCTATCAATTCCCTGATGCTGAAGTAATGGAATAGATAGGGGATGTCCTCTTCTGCATTCACAAAACCTCCACCACTGAACTCTTCCACAATACCACAAAAGGGTTACGTTGTGAAGGCACTTGCTGCCATGAAAGGCACAATATCTGGCTGCACTGACGCCCATTAAAAAAAACAAAAAACTTTTCAATATAGGACCACATGGTCCACCCCTGCACTCTTCCACAATACCACAGAGGGGTTACTGTATGATGATACTTGATGGCCTGGCATTAAAAGCACAATATCTGGGTGCACTGACGCCCATTACCGCCAGATCAAAAACTTTTCAATATAGGACCACATGGTCCACCCCTGCACTCTTCCACAATACCACAGAGGGGTTACTGTATGATGATACTTGGTGGCCTGGCATTAAAAGCACAATATCTGGGTGCACTGATGCCCATTACCACCAGATCAAAAACTTTTCAATATAGGACCACATGGTCCACCCCTGCACTCTTCCACAATACCACAGAGGGATTACTGTATGATGATACTTGATGGCCTGGCACTAAAGGCACAATTCTGGGTGCACTGACGCCCATTACCACCAGATCAAAAACTTTTCAATATAGGGCCACATAGTCCACCCCTGCACTCTTCCACAATACCACATAGGGGTTACTGTATGATGATACTTGATGGCCTGGCATTAAAGGCACAATATCTGGGTGCATGACGCCCATTACCACCAAATCAAAAACTTTTCAATATAGGACCACATGGTCCACCCCTGCCTCTTTCCACAATACCACAGAGGGGTTACTGTATGATGATACTTGATGGCCTGGCATTAAAGGCACAATATCTGGGTGCACTGACGCCCATTACCACCAGATCAAAAACTTTTCAATATAGGACCACATGGTCCACCCCTGCACTCTTCCACAATACCACAGAGGGGTTACTGTATGATGATACTTGATGGCCTGGCACTAAAGGCACAATATCTAGGTGCACTGACGCCCATTACCACCAGATCAAAAACTTTTTAATATAGGACCACATGGTCCACACCTGCACTCTTCCACAATACCACCTAGGGGTTACTGTATGATGATACTTGATGGCCTGGCATTAAAGGCACAATATCTGGGTGCACTGATGCCCATTACCACCAGATCAAAAACTTTTCAATATAGGACCACATGGTCCACCCTGCACTCTTCCACAATACCACATAGATGTTACTGTATGATGATACTTGATGGCCTGGCATTAAAAGCACAATATCTGGGTGCACTGACGCCCATTCCCAGACTCATATCTTTTTAATATAGGACCGGAATGGTCCACCCCTGCACTCTTCCACAATACCACAGAGGGGTTATTGTATGATAGTACTTGCATGCCTGGCACTAAAAGCACAATATCTGGGTGCACTGCCATTGACGCCTGTATCAGATTCATATCCTCAGAGGGGTTACGGTGTGACAGCACTGTTGCCGACGCTAAAAGCCCAATTTTAAAGCACCTATTGTTACTTTCATCCAAAGCCTGCATAAGTTTCACAATAATTTAGCCAAAAAAAACACTAAACTTTTTCTGCGCGTCCTAAAATGTCTTTTCATACAGGCTGCTGCCCCAAGCAGTTGTTTATGGATAGATTAAAGGAAAAGCATTTACCGTCATATGAAACGTAATTTTTTTTGTTTTTAAGTGTTACTATACATCCTAAAAATCTGCCACTTCACGGGCAGGTTATGGCGACCTCCTAGGCACGATATTTGAAGGAATTTTTCGTTTTTATTTTTAACCCTTATTTCATGCAAAACTTACTGTCCCTTTAAAAACGTTTTTTTTAAAACTTTTTGTCCTTGTTTCCTGTCCCCCAGGGCAATACCCGGACCCCCATACACCTTTTATGGCAAATATGTAGCATATATGCCCTCTTGGAGGGCACTCTAAAAAACCAAATTTTCAGCCCCATTGACTTGCATGGGGGTTCGGTTTCGGGTTCGGTCCCGAACAAATGGGAAGTTCGGGTTCGGGCTCGAACCGAACTCGGGGAGTGTTCGGCTCATCCCTACCCAGAACCCAGAAGTCCCACCAATGGCTTTCAATGCTTTTTGGCATTCAAAAGCCACATAATTGGATATAGTGTCCAGCCACCCTGCAGTCGCTTGACATTCTGCTGCTTGCAGAAGGTCACATCCAGTAGATCTCAGAAGAATACCAATGCTGGATTCTGGAAAAAATGAATAGATTAAGCAAGGAAGGGGGGTCACTAGGGTTTAATGTTTAACCCTTCTGTTTTCTTCCCCTTCCCGTTTTTGCCCAGCTACGCCACAGTTCTCAGATTTGTACTTATACCATTGTTTTTAGTGAAGATACTATCACCATGATATTCTGCTGCTGGTGGACGAGAAAATCCTTGTATATCACAAGGTTAGTGGTATAAGCTGTCAGGAACGTGGGGATGGTACCTGGGTGGCACCTGAATGGCAGGGGTATGAGCCCAGGATGCAGTGGTCTGTACTAATAAGCAGAGGATATGGATGGTGGAGGGTGAATGGAAATAAAGACTAACCAGGTTGATTGCAGAGGATGATGGGGATGATGGTTGTAATTGCAGGAACCAGAAATGTGGAATCAGGATCAGGTAGCAGAGTAGCAACAAAGCAACAATGTTCACTCTTCGTTAGGGATGTGCGTTTCGGGTTTCGGAATTTTGGAATTTTCACGAAATTTCCCGATTCGTACATTCGGATTCCGCCGATTTTACTAAAGTTTTCAGATCCAAATTTTACGAAAACGAAAACTTTACGAAACGAAACGAAAATTTGTTCGGAATTTTCGAATGGACTAGAAATGTGTAAAATCGAAAATCATTTTAGTTCCATTCGTAATTTCGGCTCCATTCCTGATTTCAGTTCCATTTCAGTAATTTCGGACAACATATTTTTTGGTTATAGCGCTGATTCTGTAATTTTGTATCATTCCCATCTCAATGTATCCTTCTTGTAAAACATGAGAAATCTCAATGGCAGAATTATCGTATCGACAGAATTATCGTATCGACAGAAATATCGGACCCGAAAAACCATTAGTTTACGTCAAAACGAGTAGACACTTTGAAACGAGGAGAACAGACGTTCCGAAAAACACGAAAATTTCCGAAATTACGATAAAAAGTCGATACGAAAAAGAAACGAAAACGAAACGAACCGAAACGGAACTCACCGAAACGAGCCGAAATGAAAATTTACAAAATACGAACGAGCCGAACCGAATCGAGCCGAAAAAAAATCGGTGCACAAGTCTACTCTTCATGAGCATGAGCCGTAATGAACCAGCAATGTGTGAGTGCGGAGCAGAGCCCTTTATTTCGTGAGTCACGTGTGTTTGGTGTTAACTCTTACACTGCTGGATGCTGGTTGCAGGGCAGGAACAGAATGGAAGTGAACCACCAGGGGGGGGGGTTCCAGAATGGCTACAGGCAGGGATCCTGACATAAGCACTGGAGACATACAGTCAGGTCCAGAAATATTGGGACATCGACACAATTCTAACATCTTTGGCTCTATACACCACCACAATGGAGTTGGAATGAAACAAACACAATGTCACGGTGGCCCCGCACCCCCCCGGCGCCTGGCAGCAGCTTCCCCGCTGCTCGCTGGCCAGGCGCCGAGTGATATTGCGGGCGCTTCCGCACAGCGTGGGACGGACGCGGGGGCGGGGCCTGGCGGCGAGACGCGGACCCGCCGGGTTTAAAGCCCAGACTCACAGAGACGCCGGTGCCCTGACGTGGTAGTTACTTCCGCAGAGCTCTTTGTATATTTTGACTAATTAATGATTCTGTGTATGACCCCTGGCATTGGCAAAACTAACGATTCTGTGTACGACCCTTGGCATTGGGCAAACTAACGATTCTGTGTACGACCCTTGGCATTGGCAAAACTAACGATTCTGTGTATGACCCCTGGCATTGGCAAACTAACGATTCTGTGTACGACCCTTGGCATTGGCAAACTAACGATTCTGTGTATGACCCTTGGCATTGGAACGAACCACTCTGTGTATGATCCTTGGCATTGGCGAACGAAACCATTCTGTGCATAACCCCTGGTATTTGGCATTAACTCTTCTAATTCTGGTATTGAGGTCAGTCTGTGTGGCACCCTAAGCACACATCAGACTACCCCTTGTTGTTAGGGTCTTGGGAAGAGCTAATTGTTCTAAAGGTCTTGTGTATCATTCTATGTCTGTCTAGTCGTGCCGACCACTCTAAGGATCGGAAGGGTAGAGAGTGTCCTGCGTCTAGGGACCACTAGTCAGATAAGCAGAAAGGATCCGTGACGTCTCTCTTGTATGTGCTCTGTACTGCCATTCTAGTAGTCTGTCTAGTCGTGCCGACCACTCTAAGGATCGGAAGGGTAGAGAGTGTCCTGCGTATAGGGACCACCACTCTAGTATCAGGGGGATCCGTGACATTACGTCAGGGCCAATGGATCCCGCAGACCTCTCTAATCAGTTGACCCGTATTGCAGCCAGACAAGAAAGAGCAGGACCATAGAATGGACCAGATTGCTCTTGCCCTGCAAAACCCTGTTAAATCGATCCAGTTTGGAACTGCAAGCCCTCCAGACCAGTAGTGCCTAGGGTCAGTTCGGCGCTCCCGAGGGATGTAGGCTCAGTATGAAGGCACCCGTACGCTATGATGGTACACCAAACTTATGCCGGGGCTTTCTGACCCACTCGAGATCCTGTTCGAGAACAATCCAGGGTCCTGTATGTCTGATAAAGCCAAAGTAGGCTATCTGATTAATCATCTAACCGAAAAAAAGCTTTATTATGGGCCACGCCCTTGTGGGAGAATAAGAAACCCATCATTTATGACTATGAGGGTTTTACCTCCGAGTTAAAACGTACCTTTGATCCCTCTAGAAGGGCTACCAATGCGGGTAGATCCCTGTTTCACATCAAAACAGGGTAAATAGGAGGGTCTCCCGACTATGCCATAGAGTTTAAGACTTTGTCTTCTGAGGTACACTGGCCGAACGACGTTTAACCCTTGCCTTTACCGAAGGCCTGAACGAGGCTTTTTATGTTTGAGTTGGCTCCCTTAAAATTACCTGAGAACATCTGGATCATTTGGTTGATTTCTGCATTGCCATGGACGATCAAATCAAAGGAAAGGAGACACCCCAGGGATAGACCCAGAAGGGTCCCTTGCCCGCCTTTGCCCCTTAGTACGCCAGACACACCACACATCAGGCAACCGGAGACCGCAAAGACTGATGTACCGGCCGTTGAACCCATGCAGATAGGAAAAACGGTATTTCAGAGGCCAGAAAGAGCTCACAGAAGGAAAGGGGGCTCTGGCTTTTATTGTGCTGGCAGATCATTTCCGCCTTCAATGTCCTCAGAGACCCAGGGGGTAGCAGGGGTGAGACTAACAGAATAAGGTCAAAGAACAGCTAATACCCAGGTTATCGGTTCTCTGTATGCCTCCTTTGTGGACGATGAAAAAAGAAACGCCGGATTCTGGTACCTTATCTCCCTCAATCTGGGAGGGGGTTCACCTCGAGACTGAGGCATTCTGTCACGGATCCCTCTGATTACAAAAGTGTGGTCCCTTTACGCAGACCCTCTCTACCCTTCCGATCCTTGAATGGTCGGCAATACTAGACTAGACGACAATTTACCAGACAATATATAAACAAGGGGTAACACCAGACAGAGGTATGGAATAGAGTATTGTCACAAATCTTTCTGACTACCAAGATATTGATCTCTTTATGTAGCTCCTTTTCTACTCTTCCGATCCTTGAATGGTCGGCAAAGCTATATAGACAATGAAGCAGGTAACAGATAAAGAAAGGGAAACACCAGACAGGGGTACAGACCAGATCACAAGTCCTCCCTAGGACTTTAGTAATAGCAGAGGTAGTCTGATGCGTGCTTAGGGTGCCACATAGACTGACCTCCGTACCAACGTTAAGGGCAGAACCTAGCGCAGAGTAAATGCCAATGCCAGGAGGTCATACACAGGAGGGTTCGTTTGCCAATGCCAAGGGTCATACACAGGAGGGTTCGTTTGCCAATGCCAAGGGTCATACACAGGAGGGTTCGTTTGCCAATGCCAAGGGTCATACACAGGAGGGTTCGTTTGCCAATGCCAAGGGTCATACACAGGAGGGTTCGTTTGCCAATGCCAAGGGTCATACACAGGAGGGTTCGTTTGCCAATGCCAAGGGTTATACACAGGAGGATTCGTTTGCCAATGCCAAGGGTCATACACAGGAGGGTTCGTTTGCCAATGCCAAGGGTCATACACAGGAGGATTCGTTTGCCAATGCCAAGGGTCATACACAGGAGGTAGCCAAAATAACACAAGAGCTCTGCGGGAGGTGAATACCACGTCAGGGCACCGGTGTATTGGAGAGACTGGGTTTTAAACCCGGCGGGTCCGCGTCATAACGCCAGGCCCCGCCCCTCGGCGTCCCACGTGAGCGCCCCCCGGAAGCGTTTACATTCGGCGCCTGGCCAGCGAGCAGCGAGGAAGCTGCTGCCAGGCGCCCCATCCCCTGAGCCACCGTGACAGAACCCCCCCTCCAGGGGCGGCCACTGGACGACCCCCAGGGGCACGGGGGTGCGCCAAATAGAAGGCCTTCACTAGCCTAGGAGCATGGACTTCCGCAGCTGGTACCCAAGAACGATCCTCCGGACCGTAACCCACCCAATCGACCAAATACTGCAAAGACCCCCTAGACATCCTGGCACCCAGAATGGCCTTAACTTCGAACTCCTCCTCGCCCTCCACAGAGACAGGAGGCGGTGGAGCATGGACTTTGGTGTACCGATTACATAACAACGGCTTCAAAAGGTTAACATGGAATACATTGTGTATCTTAAAATGGGGGGTAACGCCAAAGCATAGGAGACAGGGTTGAGTCGCCGTAGAATCTTATAGGGACCGATATACCTAGGAGCCAACTTCATGGAAGGCACTAAGAGCTTGATGTTACGTGAAGACAGCCAAACCCTGTCCCCAACTTGATACACGGGTGCCTGCCTCCTGTGTCTGTCGGCCTTAGTTTTCTGGATGGCACTACTCTCCTCCAGTGCCCGTCTCACTCTCCCCCAAGTCTCTTTCAATGATGCCAGTTGCTCATCTAAAGCAGGAATCGTGGTATCAGGAAACGTGGCGGGAGCACGGGAGGATCAAAGCCATAAACAGTGAAGAAAGGAGAATGACCTGTGGATTCACTTACTGCGCTGTTAATAGCATATTCTGCCCATGGTAGCAGGTCTGACCAGTTATCTTGTTGTTCTGAGATAAAGCACCTGAGATATTTCTCTATATTTTTGGTTTGCTCGTTCTGTTCTGCTGCTCCGTTGGTCTGGGGGTGATAAGCCGAAGAGAAAGAGAGGTCTATCCCTACGTTCTTGCAAAACCCTCTCCAGAATCCGGAGATGAATTGGGTCCCCCTATCAGAGACTATCTCCAGAGGGACACCGTGAATGCGGACCACATTGGCAATGAATATGGGCACCAGTTCAGCTGCCGAAGGTAGTTTCCGAAGAGGAACATAGTGACCCATCTTGGAAAATCGATCTATGATCGTAAGTATCACTGTATTCCCTCTTGACTCAGGTAACTCTACTATAAATCCATGGCTACATGTGACCAGGGTCGTTCGGGGATCGGCAAAGGCTGGAGTAAGCCAATGGGTGCTGTTTTGGGACTTTTCTGCCTTGTGCACACTTCGCACACGGCAATGTAATCTTTGACATCTCGGCGCAACGTGGGCCACCAGAGGAGTTTACTGATACTAGACACAGTCTTGGTGATACCCATATGCCCGGAAGTTTTATTATCATGATAGATGTTAAGTACTTCCTCTCTTTCGTTCTCAGGTACAAAGAGTCTCGCAGGAGGTTTTCCCCCAGGAGCTGCGCCCTGGACGGTCTGCAACCTTTTCATTAGAGGAGACGAAACACTAATCGTGGTAGCGGCTATAATCCTTTCCTGGGGTACAATGGGATGCTGATCTTGGATATTATGTTCATAAGACTCATACTGTCTCGACAATGCGTCTGCTTTAATGTTTCTGGACCCAGGTCTATAGGTAAGCACGAAATTAAAACTTGAAAGAAACAATGACCATCTCGCTTGTCTGGAATTTAAACGTTTGGCATCTCCAATGTACGTGAGATTCTTATGGTCGGTTATGATAACAATGGGGTCCTTAGACCCTCTAATAAGTATCTCCATTCGGCCAAGGCCGCGATGACTGCTAACAATTCTCTATTTCCAATGTCATAGTTCTTCTCTGCCGGGGACAACTTCCGAGAATAGAAGCCGCATGGATGCAAGGGTTTGTCAGGAGCCTCCCTTTGGGACAAGACTGCACCAAGACCTAGTTCGGAGGCGTCAACTTCTACTTGGAAAGGCAGAGCCGGATCTGGATGTCGGAGAACAGGGGCAGTAGTAAAAGCTTGCTTTAGTGCCTCAAAGGCTTGAGTGGCTTGAGGTGTCCATTTCTGATTTCCCACCCCTTTCTTTGTCATAGCCGTGAGGGGGGCCACCAAGGCCGAAAAATCTTTAATGAACCTTCGGTAATAGTTCGTAAACCCCAGAAACCTCTGAATGGCTTTAAGTCCTTGGGGTAGAGGCCAGTCAAGAATAGCTGAGAGCTTCTTAGGATCCATTTGAAAACCCCCAGGAGTTATTATATAACCAAGGAATTGCACAGTTACTATGTCGAATAGACATTTTTCTAGCTTACAGTACAATCCAGCCTTCAATAGTTTTTTTCAACACTTGTTTCACGTGGACATGATGAGTGTCCACATCAGGAGAGTATATCAGGATATCATCCAGATATACTATGACGAATTCTTGCAGAAATTCCCTTAGAGTGTCGTTTATAAGGTCCTGGAAGACGGCTGGCGCATTACACAACCCAAAAGGCATCACCAGGTATTCATAATGCCCGCTACGTGTATTAAAAGCCGTTTTCCATTCGTCTCCCTTTTTAACCCTGACCAGGTTGTACGCTCCGCGTAAATCAAGCTTCGTATAGACACGAGCCCCTTTTAATCGGTCGAACAATTCTGTTATGAGAGGTATGGGATATGCATTTCTTATAGTGATCCTATTCAAACCCCTATAATCGATGCAAGGTCGCAGATCTCCCTCTTTCTTGGAAACAAAAAAGAAACCTGCTCCTGCTGGAGAGGAGGACCGTCTAATGAATCCTCGTTCCAGATTCTCCCTTATGTATTCCTCCATAATGTCGTTCTCTCTCTTTGTGATAAAGGGTATACGTGACCCCTAGGAGGCATCGTACCAGGGAGTAAATCAATGGCACAGTCATATGGACGATGTGGTGGTAGGACCTCAGTCCTGGCTTTAGAGAACACCTCCTTTAATGCCAGGTAACATTCAGGAACCTCTGTGGACAAAGGAGGGGCTGTGGCAATATTGAGGCTACCAATCACATGAACTCTGCCTAGGCACTTAGACTGACAACTCTGACCCCAACATTTTATGTCTCTCTGGACCCAATCGACAACTGGGTTGTGCTCTGTTAGCCATGGAAACCCAAGAACGACAGGACATGAGGGTGATTCAATGATTTGAAATCTTATTGTTTCCTGGTGCAAAACTCCTGTTTTCATACATACATCGACTGTATCGTGAGTGATATGTGGACATGACAGGGGTTTACCATCTATGGCCTCCACCCTTAGAGGTCTTTCCTTGAGAACCAGAGGTATGAGGTTTTTGGCAGCAAAATTCTTATCCATAAAATTGCCTGAGGCCCCAGAGTCTAAGAACGCCTCAGTCTTGAGGTGAACCCCCTCCCAGGTTAGGGAGACCGGTAACAGAATCCTGGATTTTTTTTTTCTCATTATCCACAAAGGAGGCACACAGAGAACCGACAACCTGGGTGTCTCCTGTTCTGAATCCCACTCTGCTATGTTCAGCCCTGCTAACCCTGGGTCTCTGAGGACATCGAAGGCGGAAGTGATCTGCCCCTGCACAATAGAAGCAGAGCCCCTTTTCTCTTCTGTGCGCTCTTTCTGCTTCTGAAATACCTGTCTTCCCTATTTGCATGGGTTCAACGACTGGTAAATCTGTTTTCACATTCTCCGAACCACCTGACGTACTGGTGTGTCTGGGTAACGAGGGTAAAGGAGGCAAGACCCTTCTGGGTCTATCTCTGGGGTGTCTCCTTTCCCTGATTTGATCGTCCATGGCTATACAGAAATCTATCAGGTGGTCCAGACTTTCTGGTAATTTTAAGGGAGCCAGTTCAAACATAAAAGCCTCGTTCAAGCCTTCGGTAAAGGCTAAGGTTAAAACGTCGTTCGGCCAAAGTACCTCAGAAGTCAAAGTTTTAAACTCTATGGCATAATCGGCGACCCTCTTATTACCTTGTTTGATGTGAAACAAGGACCTACCCGCATTGGTAGCCCTTCCTAGAGGGATCAAAGGTACGTTTTAACTCAGAGGTGAAACCCTCATAGTCATAAATGATGGGTTTCTTATTTTCCCACAACGGCGTAGCCCACAATAAAGCTTTTTCTGTTAAATGATTAATCAGATATCCTACTTTGGCTTTATCAGACATACAAGAACCTGGATTGTTCTCAAACAAGATCTCGAGTTGAGTCAAAAAACCCCGACATAGGCTTGGTGTACCATCATAGCGTAGGGGTGCCTTCATACTAAGCCTATGTCCTTCAGGGGGGACGGAACTGACCCTAGGTAACACTGGATCTGGAGGGTTTGTGGTACCTGTATTGGACCGATTTAACAGGGTTTGCAGAGCGAGAGAAATCTGGTCCATCCTATGGTCCTGTTCCTCTTGTCTGGCTGCGATACGTGCCAGCTGGTTAGAGAGGTCTGCGGGATCCATTGGCCCTGACGTAATGTCACGGATCCCTCTGATTACCAAAAGTGTGGTCCCTTTACGCAGACCGCTCTCTACCCTTCCGATCCTTGAATGGTCGGCAATACTAGACAGACAATTAACCAGACAATATATAAACAAGGGGTAACACCAGACAGAGGTATGGAATAGAGTATTGTCACAAATCTTTCTGACTACCAAGATATTGATCTCTTTATGTAGCTCCCTTTCTACTCTTCCGATCCTTGAATGGTCGGCAAAGCTATATAGACAATGAAGCAGGTAACAGATAAAGAAAGGGAAACACCAGACAGGGGTACAGACCAGATCACAAGTCCTCCCTAGGACTTTAGTAATAGCAGAGGTAGTCTGATGCGTGCTTAGGGTGCCACATAGACTGACCTCGGTACCAACGTTAAGGGCAGAACCTAGCGCAGAGTAAATGCCAAATGCCAGGAGTTATACACAGGAGGGTTCGTTTGCCAATGCCAAGGGTCATACACAGGAGGGTTCGTTTGCCAATGCCAAGGGTCATACACAGGAGGGTTCGTTTGCCAATGCCAAGGGTCATACACAGGAGGGTTTCGTTTGCCAATGCCAAGGGTCATACACAGGAGGGTTCGTTTGCCAATGCCAAGGGTCATACACAGGAGGGTTCGTTTGCCAATACCAAGGGTTTACACAGGAGGATTCGTTTGCCAATGCCAAGGGTCATCACACAGGAGGGTTCGTTTGCCAATGCCAAGGGTCATACACAGGAGAGGTTCGTTTCCAATGCCAAGGGTCATACACAGGAGGTAGCCAGAGATAACACAAAGCTCTGCGGAGGTGAAATACCACGTCAGGGGCACCGGTGTATTGGAGAGACTGGGTTTTAAGCCGGCGGGTCCGCGTCATAACGCCAGGCCCCGCCCCTCGGCGTCCCACGTGAGCGCCCCCCGGAAGCGTTTACACTTCGGCGCCTGGCCAGCGAGCAGCGAGGAAGCTGCTGCCAGGCGCCCCATCCCCTGAGCCACCGTGACACTATTCCTAGACTCTGGAGCCTCAGGTAATTTTATGGACAGATGTTTTGCCGCCAAAAAACCTCTTACCTCTGGTTCTAAAGGAGAGGCCTCTAATGGTGGAAGCCATAGACGGAAACCCCTGTCATGTCCCCATATCACTCACGACACTATTGATGTATGCATGACTACAGGAGTTCTGCACCGTGAAACCATACGATTCCAGATTATCGACTCTCCCTCATGTCCTGTCGTTCTTGGGTTCCCATGGTTAATAGAGCATAACCCGGTGATTGATTGGGCCCCAGCGAGATATAAAGTGTTGGGGTCCTAGTTGCCAGTCAAAGTGCCTGGGCAGGGTTAATGTGATTGGTAGCCTCAATATTGCTACAGCACCTCCTTTGTCCACCGAAGTCCCTGAATGTTATATGGCGCTAAAGGAGGTGTTCTCTAAAACCAGGACTGAGGTCCTACCACCGCATCGCCCTTATGACTGTGCTATAGAGTTGCTCCCTGGTACTATGCCTCCTAGAGGACACGTATACCCTTTGTCACAAAAGGAAAACGACATTATGGAGGAATATATAAGGGAGAATCTAGAGCGAGGATTTATCAGACGATCCTCCTCTCCAGCAGGAGCAGGTTTCTTTTTCGTTTCCAAAAAAGAGGGTGACCTGCGACCTTGCATCGATTACAGAGGTTTGAATAGGATTACCATAAGAAATGCATATCCAATACCTCTTATAACAGAATTGTTCGACCGATTAAAAGGGGCCCGTATTTATACGAAACTTGATTTACGCGGAGCGTACAACCTGGTCAGGGTTAAGAAGGGGCATGAATGGAAAACGGCTTTTAATACACGTAGCGGGCATTATGAATACTTGGTGATGCCCTTTGGGTTATGCAATGCGCCAGCCGTTTTCCAGGACCTCATAAACGACACCCTAAGGGACTTTCTGCAAACGTTCGTTATAGTATATCTGGACGACATCCTGATATACTCTCCTGATAAGGACACCCATCACGTCCATGTGCAACAAGTGTTGAAGAGATTATTGAAGGCTGGGTTATATTGTAAACTAGAGAAATGCTTATTCGACATAGAGACAGTGCACTTCCTTGGGTATATAATAACCCCTGAGGGTTTCCAAATGGATCCTAAAAAACTCTCAGCGATTCTTGACTGGCCTTTACCCCAAGGGCTTAAAGCCATCCAGAGGTTTCTGGGGTTTACTAATTACTACCGGAGGTTCATTAAAAACTTTTCGGCCTTGGTAGCTCCCCTCACGGCTATGACTAAAAAGGGCTGGTGAATCAGAAATGGACACCCCAGGCCAGTCAAGCCTTTGAGGCACTTAAACAGGCATTCACAACTGCCCCTGTTCTCCGACATCCAGATCCGGCTCTGCCTTTCCAGGTTGAAGTTGACGCCTCCGAGCTAGGTCTTGGTGCAGTCTTGTCCCAAAGGGAGGCACCCGACAAACCCTTGCATCCATGCGGCTTCTATTCCCGAAAGTTGTCCCCGGCAGAGAGGAACTATGATATCGGAAATAGAGAGTTGTTAGCAGTTATCGCAGCCTTGACGGAATGGAGATACTTATTGGAGGGGTCTAGGGACCCCATTGTCATCATAACCGATCATAAGAATCTTACGTACATTGGAGACGCTAAACGGTTAAATGCCAGACAAGCGAGATGGTCATTGTTTCTTTCAAGCTTTAATTTCGTCCTCACATATAGACCTGGGTCAAGAAACATTAAAGCAGACGCATTGTCAAGACAATACGAATCCTACGAACATAACATCCAAGATCAGCATCCCATTGTACCCCAGGAAAGGATTATAGCCCTTACCACGATTAGTGTCTCGTCTCCTCTGATGTTAAGATTGCAGACCGCCCAGGGTACAGCTCCTGGGGGGAGACCTCCTGCGAAACTCTTTGTACCTGAGAACGAAAGAGAAGAAGTACTAAAACTTTATCATGATAACAAAACCTCTGGGCATATGGGGATCACCAAAACAGTGTCTAGTATACGTAAACTCCTCTGGTGGCCCACGGTGCGCCGTGATGTTAAGGATTACATAACCGTGTGCGAGGTGTGCACAAGACATAAAAGTCCCAAAACAGCGCCCATTGGTTTACTCCAGCCTCTGCCAATCCCCGAACGACCATGGTCGCATTTAGCTATGGATTTTATAGTAGAGTTACCCGAGTCAAAAGGGAATACTGTAATACTCACGGTCATTGATCGATTCTCCAAAATGGGTCACTATGTTCCTCTTCGGAAACTTCCTTCGGCAGCCGAACTGGTGCCCATTTTCATTACCAATGTGGTCCGCATACACGGTATTCCTCTTGGGATTGTCTCTGATAGGGGGACCCAATTCGTCTCCAGATTCTGGAAAGGGTTTTGCAAGAATGTGGGGATAGACCTATCCTTCTCTTCGGCCTATCACCCCCAGACCAACGGAGCAGCAGAACGAGCCAATCAAAATATAGAGAAATATCTCAGGTGCTTTATATCCGAACGACAAGATAACTGGTCAGACCTGATACCGTGGGCAGAGTATGCCTTGAACAGTGCAGTGAGCGAAGCCACAGGACATTCCCCTTTCTTCACTGTTTACGGTTTTGATCCTCCCGTGCTCCCTGCTACATTTCCTGATACCGCGATTCCTGCTCTGGATGAGCATTTAGCGTCATTGAAAGAAACTTGGGGAAGGGTTAAAAGGGCACTGGAGGATAGCAGTGGTATCCAGAAGATCAAGGCCGACAGACACAGGAGGCCGGCACCCGTGTATCAAGTTGGGGACAGGGTTTGGCTTTCTTCACGGAACATCAAGCTCTTAGTACCCTCTATGAAACTGGCACCCAGATACATAGGGCCCTATAAGATTCTGCGGCGAATCAATCCGGTCTCCTATGCTTTGGCACTGCCCTCCCATATCAGGATACACAATGTGTTCCACGTGAGCCTTTTAAAACCACTCTTGTGTAATCGGTACACCAGGGCCCGTGTCCCCCCTCCTCCTGTCTCTGTGGAGGGCGAGGAGGAGTTTGAAGTTGAGGCCATTCTGGACGCCAGGGTTTCTAGGGGGGTCCTTCAGTACTTGGTTGACTGGGTGGGCTACGGTCCAGAGGATCGCTCTTGGCTCCCGGCTACTGAGGTTCATGCTCCTCGGTTGGTGAGGGCTTTCTATTTGGCTCATCCCCGCGCTCCTGGGGGTCGTCCAGTGGCCGCCCGTAGAGGGGGGGGTTCTGTCACGGTGGCCCCCGCACCCCCCCGGCGCCTGGCAGCAGCTTCCTCGCTGCTCGCTGGCCAGGCGCCGAGTGATATTGCGGGCGCTTCCGCACACGTGGGACGCCGGGGGGCGGGGCCTGGCGGGAGACGCGGACCCGCCGGGTTTAAAGCCCAGACTCACAGAGACGCCGGTGCCCTGACGTGGTAGTTACTTCCCGCAGAGCTCTTGTATATTTTTGACTAATTAATGATTCTGTGTATGACCCCTGGCATTGGCAAACTAACGATTCTGTGTCGACCCTTGGCATTGGCAAACTAACGATTCTGTGTACCCCTTGGCATTGGCAAACTAACGATTCTGTGTATGACCCCTGGCATTGGCAAACTAACGATTCTGTGTATGACCCTTGGCATTGGCAAACTAACGATTCTGTGTATGACCCTTGGCATTGGCAAACTAACGATTCTGTGTATGACCCTTGGCATTGGCGAACGAACCACCTGTGTATGATCCTTGGCATTGGCGAACGAACCATTCTGTGCATAACCCCTGGTATTGGCATTAACTCTTCTAATTCTGGTATTGAGGTCAGTCTGTGTGGCACCCTAAGCACACATCAGACTACCCCTTGTTGTTTAGGGTCTTGGGAAGAGCTAATTGTTCTAAGGTCTTGTGTATCATTCTATGTCTGTCTAGTCGTGCCGACCACTCTAAGGATCGGAAGGGTAGAGAGTGTCCTGCGTCTAGGGACCACTAGTCAGATAAGCAGAAGGATCCGTGACGTCTCTCTTGTATGTGCTCTGTACTGCCATTCTAGTAGTCTGTCTAGTCGTGCCGACCACTCTAAAGATCGGAAGGGTAGAGAGTGTCCTGCGTATAGGGACCACCACTCTAGTATCAGGGGGATCCGTGACACACAATGTGCTTTAACTGCAGACTGTCAGCTTTAATTTGAGGGTTAAATGTACATCCAACTCAGGTGAACGGTGTAGGACCTTACAGGCAGTTTGCAGATGTGCGCCCTCCACTTGTTAAGGGACCAAAGTAATGGGACCAGAATAATAATCATGAATCAAACTTTCCCTTCTTAATACTTGGCTGCAAATCCTTTGCAGTCAATCACAGCCTGAAGTCTGGAACGCATAGACATCACCAGATGCTGGGTTTCATCCCTGGTGATGCTCTGCCAGGCTTCTTACTGCAACTGTCTTCAGTTCCTGCTTGTTCTTGGGCCATTTTCCCTTCAGTTTTTGGTCTTCAGCAAGTGAAATGCATGCTCAATGGGATTCAGGTCAGGTGATTGACTTGGCCATTGCATAACGTTCCACTTCTGTCCCTTCAAAAACTCTTTGGTTGCTTTTGCAGTATGCTTTGAGTCATTGTCCATCTGCACTGTGAAGCGCCGTCCAATGAGTTCTGCAGCATTTGGCTGAATGTGAGCAGATAATATTGCCCGAAACACTTCAGAATTCATCCTGCTGCTTTTGTCAGCAGTCACATCATCAATAAATACAAGAGAACCAGTTCCATTGGCAGCCATACATGCCCACGCCATGACACTACCACCACCATGCTTCACTGATGAGGTGGTATGCTTAGGATCATGAGCAGTTCCTTTCCTTCTCCATACTCTTCTCTTCCCATCACTCTGGTACAAGTTGATCTTGGTCTCATCTGTCCATAGGTTCTTGTTCCAGAACTGTGAAGGCTTTGTTAGGTGTTGTTTGGCAAACTCTAATCTGGCCTTCCTGTTTTTGAGGCTCACCAATGGTTTACATCTTGTGGTGAACCCTCTGTATTCACTCTGGTGATGTCTTCTCTTGATTGTTGACTTTGACACACATACACATGTTCTAGTCCATCTAGGGACAAATGACTTGGCTAGCAATGAGGTTTCTGAGATTAAGGAAGATTTTTGTGTTCTTGGAGGTGAAATACAGCAGATTGCATGCACTGTGTCATTCTCTGATGTTTTGCCTGTGCATAACATTCAGGATAGGCAGATGCGCAATAGGGAATTTAATTTGTGGCTTCAGGAATGGTGTCGAGAGCAAGGATTTGGCTTTGTGTCCCATGATAGCTCTAATTGGAGCAGAAAGGAACTGTATAAAAAAGATGGTTTGCATCTTACTCATAGGGGAACATATGTTCTCAGTGTGTAATGCAGGGTTTGAGTCCCCTGTGAAGTGTGAGTATGGAACCCAATGGCAAGCTGTGGGTAAAGAAATCAGGAGACGATGGAGTGTAAGCAATCTTTAGTGAATCATGAATAGAAACTGAAGTCCAGAAAAACAATACGGTCAAAAGGTTGGAATGAAATTGGTAGGCAAGTCCTAGAAAGAACAACAGGAAATAACGAAGAAGGCGGCGTAGTCGGTGGCACAATCCGGGTCGAAGGGTTGAAGAAGGTGGCGTAGTCGGTGGCACAATCCGGGTCGAAGGGTTGAAGAAGGTGGCGTAGTCGGTGGTACAATCCGGGTCGAAGGTTGAAGAAGGTGGCGTAGTCAGTGGCACAATCCGGGTCGAAGGGTTGAAGAAGGTGGCGTAGTCGGGTGGCAAAATCCGGGTTGGAGAAGGTGGCATAGTCGGTGGCACAATCCGAGTCGAAGGTTGAAGAAGGCAGGCGTAGTCGGTGGTACAATCCGGGTCGAAGGGTTGAAGAAGGGTGGCGTAGTCGGTGGCAACAATCCGGGACGAAGGGTTGAAGATAACGTGGTCAAAGGATACGAGGAGCACTAGGAAACTGAGGCGGGAGGCACAGTAGAATCTGGTTAATGTGCTGGGAAGGAAGGCGGAATTAAATAGGGTTCATGGGATCATGGAAAATACCTTTCACCTGGGTATTGTAGGTGGAGTTGAGGTACCTGGAATTTTGGTAGGTCAATGGGAGGCATTCGAGGATCTCCAGAGCAGGTGTCATGCAGTACCCCTAATCGGCCAGCTGAGGGCGCCAGAGTACCTGGTTTTCTACTACATAGGAGAGTTTGTTTGCGCGCTTGCGCACTTTCCTCTTCAGGACTCAGATTCAGTCGGCGGCGTGGGGCGTCTCCTGGCTCTCCCTCTCCATCCTGCGGACCAGGAACTTGGAGCGACGCACCACGAGGGATCTCGGGTGAGTAGAGCACCTCTCCCAGCATGGCGGTCTGGACCGGGAGCGGGCCGCGGAGCGGGGCATGACACAGTGAGAAGTTCAAAGGTTTCGCAAAGAAATATTTAAACTAGGAGAGGGGGACAAAAGGGTAAAAAACAATCTGCCTGATTGTCCCCCAAAACTAAATCGGAGGGTGCAAGCAACATGCGGGGAAAAAAATGACAAGCTCAGAGTCGTGTCTATAAATGCTCGCAGTTTAGTCAATAAAATCAATGAACTGGAGGCAATGATGGCAGCTGAAAAAGTAGATTTAGTGGCGGTTACTGAGAATGGTTCAGTGAGAAAAATAACTGGGACATAACAAATACCGGGGTACTCTTTATATAGAAAAAGACAGAGAAGGTAGGAAAGGAGGAGGAGTGGCCCTGTATGTGAAAAACAACATAAAAACGAACCAAATAAAAGTGAGCGAGGTGAACATAGAGTCAGTTTGGGTTACGCTAACATTTGGCAATCATACAGTAGCTCGTGTAGGTGTGATCTATAGACCCCCTGGACAAGTAGAAGAGCTAGATATCTGCTGCTTGAGGAAATAGCCAAAATGGCAATGAAGGGGAAGTTATTATCATGGGGGACTTTAATCTTCCTGATGTGAACTGGAAAACCAAAACAGCTGGGTGCACCAGGAGTACAAATATTCTAAACTCCCTACTGGGATTATCTCTAACACAAGTAGTTGAGGAGCCGACCCGTAAAGAGGCCATATTGGATTTAATACTCACAAATGGAGGTTTGGTATCGGACGTTGTTGTAGGTGAAAATTTGGGATCTAGTGATCACCAGTCAGTATGGTTTAATATAAGAACAGGGATGGAGCCGCACCACACAAAACAAAAGTTTTAGACTTTAAAAAAAAAGATTTTTCTAAAATGAGACTTTGTGTGAAGGAGTCATTATCAGACTGGAGGAGTTTAAAGGGAGTCCAGGAGAAATGGGATTATTTAAAGGAAGCATTATTGAAGGTCACAGGCAATTGCATTCGACTTGTTAGCAAAAAACAAAAAGGGAAGAAACCACTGTGGTACTCTGCAGAAGTGGCCAGAATAGTGAAGAACAAAAAGACAGCATTCAATAATTATAAACAACTCAGAGTGAAGAAGATAGGCAAACCTATAAGATTAGGCAGAAAGAGGCAAAGCAATTTATAAGAGCTTCCAAAGTACACGCAGAAGAGAAAAATAGCTCAGTCAGTAAAAAAGGGGGACAAAACATTTTTTAGATACATAAACGAGAAAAGAAAAGTAAAACAAGGATTAGTTAGATTAAAAACAAGGAAGGAAGGTATGTAGAAGAGGATAAAAGTCTCGCTGACTGCCTCAATGAATATTTTTGTTCAGTCTTTGCAGAAAGAAAGGAAGGAAAGGGACCTCAGTTAGGAGGAAACACTAACGAGACAATTACATATCAGTTTACAGAGGAGGAGGTTCTACAGCAGTTGTCTAAAGAAAAGACAAATAAGTCAATGGGGCCTGTGGGATCCACCCTAAATTATTAAAAGAGCTCAGTGATGTAATAGCAAAACCGTTAACAGATTTATTTAACCAATCCTTGCTAACAGGAGTCGTCCCAGAAGACTGGAAATTAGCAAATGTTGTGCCCATTCACAAGAAGTGTAGTAGGGAGGAATCTGGGAACTATAGGCCAGTTAGTCTTACGTCAGTAGTGGGGAAATTAATGGAAACCATGTTAAAGGAAAGGATTGTTGACCATCTAAAAACACATAGATTACAGGATCAGAAACAACATGGGTTTACCTCAGGGAGATCATGCCAAATTAATCTTATTGATTTTTTTGTTTGGGTAACAAAAATAATAGACACAGGTGGTGCAGTAGACATTGCTTATTTAGATTTCAGTAAGGCTTTTGATACTGTTCCGCATAGAAGGCTTATCAATAAATTGCAATCTTTGAGCTTGGATTCCAATATTGTTGAATGGATTAGGCAGTGGCTGAGTGACAGGCAACAGAGGGTTGTGGTAAATGGAGTTTATTCGGCGCAAGGTCTTGTTACCAGTGGGGTACGTCAGGGGTCAGTACTTGGACCATTCTATTTAATATTTTTATTAGTGATATTGCAGAAGGTATTAATGGAAAGTATGTCTTTTTGCTGATGACACAAAGATTTGCAACAGGGTTGACGTTCCTGGAGGGATCAGCCAAATGACAAATGATTTAGGTAAACTAAAAAAATGTTTGGAACTGTGGCAATTGAGTTTTAACGTGGATAAGTGCAAGATAATGCACCTGGGACGTAAAAACCCAAGGGCTGAATATAGAATATTTGATACAGTCCTAACCTCAACATCTGAGGAAAGGGATTTAGGGGTTATTATTGCAGAGGATCTAAAGGTAAGTAGTCAATGTAATAGAGCAGCAGGAAATGCTAGCAGAATGCTTGGTTGTGTAGGGAGAGGTATTAGCAGTAGGAAAAGGGAAGTGCTCATGCCACTGTACAGAGCACTGGTGAGACCTCACTTGGAGTACTGTGTGCAGTACTGGAGACCGTATCTCCAGAAGGATATAGACATCTTAGAGGGAGTTCAGAGAAGGGCTACTAAAATGGTGTACGGCTTGAAGGAGAAAAGTTACCAGGAAAGGCTTAATGATCTTAACATGTACAGCTTGGAAAAAAGACGAGACAGAGGAGATATGATAGAAACATTTAAATACGTAAAGGGAATCCACAAAGGTAGAGGAAGGGAGTATATTTAAAAAGGAAACAAAGTAGCAAAACAAGAGGACATAGTCTTAGATTAGAGGGGCAAAGGTTTAAAAGTAACATCAGAAAGCATTATTTTACTGAGAGGGTGGTGGATACATGGAACAGTCTTCCAGTTGAAGTGGTAGAGGCCAAAACAGTAATTGAATTTAAGCAGGCATGGGATAGGCATACGGCTATCCTAAACAAAAGATAAATCCAGGTAAAGTATCCATGTAATTGGGCAGACTAGATGGGCCGAAAGGTTCTTATCTGCCGACATTTTTCTATGTTTCTATGTTTCTACACCTACCTCCTGGAGAGTGTTCTTGATCTGGCCAACTGTTGTGAAGGGTGTTTTCTTCACCAGGGAAAGAATTCTTCGGTCATCCACCACAGTTGTTTTCCGTGGTCTCTCGGGTCTTTTGGTGTTGCTGAGCTCACCGGGTTGTTCCTTCTTTTTGAGAATGTTCCAAAAAGTTGTTTTGGCCACGCCTAATGTTTTTGCTATCTCTCTGATGGGTTTGTTTTATTTCTTCAGCCTAATGATGGCTTGCTTCACTGATAGTGACAGCTCTTTGGATCTCATCTTGAGAGTTGACAGCAACAGATTCCAAATGCAAATTGCACACTTGAAATGAAACTCCGGGCCTTTTATCTGCACATTGTAATTGGGTAATGAGGGAATATCACACACCTGGCCATGGAACAGCTGAGAAGCCAATTGTCCCATTACTTTTGGTCCCTTAACAAGTGGGAGGCACATCTGCAAACTGCTGTAAGTCCTACACCGTTCACCTGAGTTGGATGTACATACCCTCAAATTAAAGCTGACAGTCTGCAGTTAAAGCACATTGTGTTTGTTTCATTCCAACTCCATTGTGGTGGTGTATAGAGCCAAAGATGTTAGAATTGTGTCGATGTCCCAATATTTCTGGACCTGACTGTATAACACCTGAGAATATCCTTGTGTCACAATACCATCTTGCTAATGTGGCAGCCAATCACATTGACTATACGGTGAGGGTGATGTGGGTCCACTGTACTGCAGTGTCTCACAATGAAGGCAGTTGGCAGCAGTGATGCCAGAGCAGTTCTGTCACTGAAGTAGGCAAGTGTTAAAGGGTTATCAAAAACAAGCTCATAAATCTTTTTATATTTTATGTTAATGAAGAATTATGACAAGTCTGGATGAAAAACTCGATTTAATACTGCTTATGGCTGTGTGATAAGCTCAAATAAAAAGCAAAAATACAGGTTTTGTTCCCCGTACTTGTTGAATCTTGTCAAAGGCAAGAAAAGTCAAATATTCAGAAACCATTCAAATAAAATGTTTACTTTATGTACCAGCTGCCAGGTGCATATTGATAGCACGAATGTCATTTGGCAGAATTGCAGTGATATATCTGACTTTGTCCTTCACAAAGCAACATATTAATTTTAAACACCATCTGTACTGTTATTCCTCTTTAGATTGACTAAAGAAATCATCCCTTTACTCAAATTTTGTACAAGCTGGAATATCACCTTATTTTTCCCAACAGAATTTAGATGTGTCTGTAATTGCGCATAATTGCCGTGGAACATCCTCCGTATAAATTGTCGGCTTGGAAAAAGTTTGTATCTTGGCTGAAGCTTTACTAACATTTAAACCATTTAGTCCAAAATTGAGTGTGCCCGGCATCTTATTTTCTGGATGTTATGAAATTACATTCATTGATGTTTTTCCTTTTATGTGATATATTATAGCAAGAAAATAATGATATTGTGATTTATTTTAATAGCGAGTGACAAGATGAAAGACGTTGTTCACAGTCAGTTCCATAGAATTGCAAACAAAATTCTCATATTAGGCAAAAAACTAAATATCAAATGTGGCTCCTTTTTCAGCATAGGTATCTATACAAAATCAGAACATAGTTTGCAGCCAATTTACTTCAAATCATTATCCCTCCCTCCACAAATATACACTCACTGGCCACTAATTGGTACACTTTTCTAGTACCTGGCAGGATCCCCTTTTACCTTCAGAACTGCCTTAATTCTTTATGGCATAGATTCAACAAGGTGTTAGAAACATTCCTCAGAGATTTTGGTCCATATTGACATGATAGCATCAAGCAGTTGCTGCAGATTTGTCAGCTGCACATACATAATGCGCCTCACCCGTTCCACCACATCCCAAAGGTGATCTATTGGATTGAGATCTGGTGACTTTGAAGGCCATTTGAGTACAGTGAATTCATTGTTATGTTCAAGAAGGCAGTTTGATGTAATTTGAGCTTTGTGACATAGTGCATTATCCTGCTGGAAGTAGCCATCAGATGATGGGCACACTGTGGTCATAAAGGGATGGACATGGTCAGCAACAATACTCAGGTAAGCCGTGGCGTTTAAACAATGCTTAATTGGTACTAATAGGCCCAAAGTGTGCCAAGAAAATATATCCCACACCATTACGCCACCACCCTGAACCGTTGATACAAGGCAGGATGGATCCATGCTTTCATGATGTTTACTCCAAATTCTGACCCTACCATCTGAATGTTTCAGCTGAAATAGAGACTCGTCAAACCAGGCAACATTTTTCAATTTTCTTTTGTCCAATTTTAGTGAGCCTGTGCGAATTGTAGCTTTGATTTCCTGTTCTTAGCTGACAGGAGTGGCACCTGGTGTGGTCTGCTGCTGCTGTAGCCCATCTGCTTCAAGGTTTGACGTGTTGTGCATTCAGAGATGGTATTTTGTATACCTTCATTGTCACGAGTGGTTATTTGAGTCACTGTTGCCTTTCTATCATCTTGAACCAGTCTGCCTATTTTCCTTTGATCTCTGACATCAACAAGACATTTTTGTCCACACAACTGCCGCTCACTGGATAGTTTCTCTTTTTCGGACCATTCTTTGTAAACCGTAGAGATGGTTGTGCCTTAAAATCCCAGTAGATCAGCAGTATTTGAAATACTCACACCAACCCGTCTGGCACCAAAAACCATACCACATTCAAAGTCACTTAACCCCTTCCCGACCGCTGACGTATTATGCACGTCTTGCCCACGGGTCTCCCTTAGACCCGCGGACATACATGGTACGTCAGTGGGCTTCTAACCTTCCTCCCACCGATATGCACCTCCCTCGCTCGTTCCCTTGGCGTCTATGGCAAGCTGGAAGCTTTGCTCGCCATTTCCTGGGGGCCGGCAGATGCGATGATGTCATCACGCTGCATGATGACGTCATCGGCAGGCGCCGGTAGTGAAAATTCAGGAAGGGGAGGGGGGCTCCTTTGGAGCCCTCTATCTCCCCAACCATATAATGTACAGTGATGCTTTTTAAACCACTGGAAAGGGGAGAGTCTCCCCTTTTCAGTGGTGTATAGCATTAACATTTTCGCTGCCGGGTTGTGATTTGCCACTAATCGGCACCAAAATGCAATTCGAACCTGGCGGAGGCTGACATCTTGGATGTCAGCCAAGGTTCCAGGTCCCCCCCACCCACTGACAACTTCACCATATGTGTGAGGATGTCAGTGGGCCAGTTAACCCCCTAACTGCCATGTGGAGATAAGGGGATCCAAAGGATCCCCCTATCTCCCGATCCGTGGCAGCTAGACCTGATCATGGCCTTTCCAATGATACCAAACATGACCAGGTTTGGTGTAAAAATAAAATTTAAAAAAATAATAATAATAAAAAAATATTTTATTTTTTTTGTCTGGGGGGGGGGTTTAGTTAAATAGGACCTAGGCTGTCATCTAAAAATAATGAGCATAAAACAGTCAGAATGAGCTCAGCGCATATAGGTGAACTGGCTCAGCAGTTAAGGAGTTAAAAAGCAAAAACATGTAAAAATTGGGTATTTCTATTCTCGGGACAAAATTTTGAAACTATTTAGCCAGGGTCTTTTTTGGTGGTTGTAGATTTTGGGGATTAAATTACGAAAAAGTGTGTTTTTACTATTTTTCATCATATTTCATATTTTTTTTATAGTAAATTACAAGATACGATGGAAATAATAGTATTTTTAGAAAGTACATTTAATGGCGGAAAAAACGGTGTATAATATGTGTGGGTTGCATAAACGAGTAAGGGGAAAATTTGACCTAAACACGAACAGCGTAGAAATGTAAAAACAGCAGCGGGCACTAAAAGACGGATTTGTGTAAAACCGCCCGGTCACTAAGGGGTTAAATTCTCTTTTTTCCCATTATGATGCTCGGTTTGAACTTCTTAAAGTCATCTTCACCACGTCTAGATACTTAAACGCATTGAGTTGCTGCCATGTGATTGGCTGATTAGCAATTTGTGTTAACAAGCAAGTGAACAGGTGTACCTAATAAAGTGGCTTGTGAGTGTTGTGACAGTGTGATTAGAGGCAGGGTAATAGGTTTATTAGCAGGCGGATGGAAAAAGCCATCCCCCTATAAGGTAAATTGTCAGATGACGCCTGAGTAGGTCTGCCTGGCCCTTATAGGTGCTGTGGTTCCCTCTGAGAGGGACAGACTTGGTGTTGGGTGCAGCAGAGAAGGAAGTAAAATCCTGAACTCAAATCAAAAGTATTTTTTTTTTGCTTATTGATAAGTGGCTTAGCCACCCAATATTTATAGGTAGGACTACTAAATGTTTAGTTAGGCTCCGCATAAGGAATAGGCATTTGATTTATATTTGTTTTATTTTCCTGTTTATGGTGTACCCTGAAAGTGCCGTGGCTGCATAATAAAGAAATGCGTGAAGAATAGGGATGTGCACCGATTTTTCTTTTCGATTCGGCTCGTTTCGACTCCTTTCTGTTTCGATTCGGTTCGGCTCGATTCGTTTTTCGGGTACATTTATTTTTCAGAATATCGACCATTTTTCGTATTTTCGGGTCACTTTACTAGGTTTCTGTATCGACTTTTCGTTATTTCGGAAATTTTCGTTTTTCGGAATTGTACATGGTTTTCGGTATATATCGACTATTTTTCGTATTTTTGTGTCACTTTGCTCGTTTTTTGGTTATCGGCTTTTCGCTATTTCGGAAATTTTCGTTTTTTTCGGAACATCTGTTCTCCTCGTTTCAAAGCTGTCTAACTCTATTGCCCCAGCAGTCCAGCACATGGATTTCCCCCAGCACATGGATTTGCCCCATCTCATGGATTTGCCCCTGCTCATAGGATATTGCCCCAGCACATGGATTTGCCCCAGCTCATGGATTTGCCCCAGCTCACGGATTTGCCCCAGCACATGAATTTGCCCCAGCACATGGATTTGCCCCAGCTCATAGGATATTGCCCCAGCTCACGGATTTGCCCCAGCACATTGATTTGCCCCAGCACATTGATTTGCCCCAGCACATGGATTTGCCCCAGCACATGGATTTGCCCCAGCACATAGAATATTGCCCCATGGATTTGCCCCAGCACATGGATTTGCCCCAGCACATGGATTTGCCCCAGCACATAGAATATTGCCCCAGCTCACACATGGATTTGCCCCAGCTCATGGATTTGCCCCAGCACATGGATTTGCCCCAGCACATGGATTTGCCCCAGCACATAGGATATTGCCCCAGCTCACACATGGATTTGCCCCAGCACATTGATTTTCCCCAGCACATTGATTTGCCCCAGCACATGGATTTGCCCCAGCACATGGATTTGCCCCAGCTCATAGGATATTGCCCCAGCACATGGATTTGCCCCAGCACATGGATGCCCCAGCTCATGGATTTGCCCCAGCACATGGATTTGCCCCAGCACATGGATGCCCCAGCTCATGGATTTGCCCCAGCACATGGATTTGCCCCAGCACAAGGATGCCCCAGCTCATGGATTTGCCCCAGCACATGGATTTGCCCCAGCACATAGTATATTGCCCCAGCTCACACATGGATTTTCCCCAGCTCACGGATTTGCCCCAGCACATGGATTTGCCCCAGCTCATGGATTTGCCCCAGCACATGGATTTGCCCCAGCACATGGATTTGCCCCAGCTCATGGATTTGCCCCAGCACATGGATTTGCCCCAGCACATGGATTTGCCCCAGCTCATTGATTTGCCCCAGCACATTTACAAAGACAAAATTTACAGAATCAGCGATATGACCGATAATAGTTAAATAAACGATGTTCAGAATTACCGAAATGGAACCGAAATCCCGAATGGAACCGAATTTGCCGTTTTCGAAAATTTTTCGTTTTTTCGGAAAGTCTGTTCTCGTTTCAAAGCAATAGATTTCGATTTGACACATTTCAAGTCCATTCGAAAATTCCGAAAAATTTTCGATTCGGCTCGGAAAACATTTCGGATTCGACTTTTTCGGATCAAAAAATTTTCGGAATTTCAGCCGAATCGAAAGACCCGAATCGGGAAATTTCGTGAAAATTCAGAAATTCCGAAACCCGAAACGCACATCCCTAAGCACTGATCCCTGTGTCCAGTGGCTATGTCACAGTGTATATACAACATATATAGAGGGGTCTAAATTTCAAGTCCTAAGCTAAAGGAAGTAGCCAAGCCAAAACCTCTGATTCCACCTATCACCTTTTCCACAACACACCCATTTCCTCACACCCCACTCACAAGTTTGTACTGTATTCCTTAGGCTCTTTGACCCAATTTAAAAGGGCAGTTGCCAAACTGAGGTTGCAGCTTTTTTAAAGGGCCAAATTTCCATCCATGTTCCTTGGAGAACGGCAAACGCATTCACAGCAGTATCATAACACACACTTACCCACAAACAAACACATCACATGTCTCGCCATGCATTAGCATAATACAGGTGGTGCCTGAAAACCCTTCTACCGACCCTTTTGGCACTTGGTAACCAAGCTTAACTTTGTACACTTCTCTCTTTGATATTTCTGTTAATTAGCTTATTCTACGGACATTCTCTGCCCATACTTGCTCATTATCTCTTCCAGTTCAGGACCAAGTTGTTGTTAATTAGCTACACATGTGCTACTTTCTAGGAGATAACAAATTGACTCCTGACTACAGATGAGGTTTGTGCTTTTTTGAATAACAAAAACAACATATTTCTCTGCACCTTTAGCAATTACCTTGTGTCAGTTGCGGTAATAGCAATTAAGGTTCAGGCTGAAAAACGGATAATTGCTTGTTTGAAATGTTTTAACAGCATTCATATATACTGACTATTTACCCCTGGAAATATGTGCGGAACTATGCACATAGCTATACGGACTTCGCTATCTATCTTTATTAATACAGGGCTTTATTGAGAAAAGTGAGGGTCTACAACTTTATAGAACTCCATTAGGACCTCTTCAGTTTAGTTCAGGACTCAAAATTTCAAGTCCCAAGCTACTAGCCAGGCCTTAAGAGCTACTCGCCACTAGTTGCCCCACCTAACCCCTATCCTGCCCTGCCTCTGCATTCCCACTCGCCCTCATGTAATTTCCACTCGCCAAATGCGAGCAGGCGAGTGGAAATTTTGAGGCCTGGTTTAGTTGACATAGGAACTCGAGAGAGGAGCACCTAATTTCCTACAAGATTCAGTAAATGGTTAAAATAAATCTATTTTTGTATTTAAAGTGCATCGAGCCTACAAGAAGCATTACATCTTTGCTTGACCGGGTTGAGAATTGGGAAAGAAGGAAATGATACTCTTTTTACTAATGTGAAAATTCATATGCATTCTTTGCTGTTGCAAAAACGGCGATTTTTGCAACTTTGACAAATACCAGCGGTCTTTGAACAACCTTTTAATTTCAAATTGCTCCGCAATAACAAATTATTGTTAAATCTCATAATATTGACATAATGTAGGCCTTCATCAAATTATGCCCTATTGACTGAGGTATTAAAGAAGCAAATAGCAATATTAAATACAATTTTATGTATTCTTAATGTATGTAAATCATAGAAGAGAACCTGTTTGCTATGGCTCAATAATGTACCAGAAAACATCTTGAGAAAAAAAAAGAAACCTACTTAAAATGTTACTTTATTCTTAATAGGTCATAATAAAATGGAATTGATCATGCAAATCTTGGTAGGGTTTGCAAGGTATCAAAAAAGTTAAAAGGTGCACTATAAAAAATATAGACGCAACATAGCGTTATGCTGTATATTATGGGCATATAACCCCCTGCTACAAAAATTTGCTCACAGGATAACAGTGAAGTATATGCTCATTTTATATACTCAGCTGGTGTTGTTGCACTCTTATATTCTGCTCATACAGCCGCTGCACCGTCACCACCCAGTTTCCTCAGGAAAATACTCAATTGAGACCTCAGGTTTCCCCGTTGGTGGGTTGAAGCTGTGTACAGATGATGACTCAAAGAGTATGGGTATAAAATTTAATAAATTGCAAATAAAACACTAAAATGAATTACAATAAAATAAAACATAGGGTCTCTTAATCTGACACGTTTTGTCCTGGTGGACTTCTTCAAGGATAATGGACTCCATTCCTTGTGGCATCTTAAATACTCTCTGAGCTACTCCTTAACCTCCCTGGCGGTCTGTTTTTTGACATTTTCATGTCAAAAAGCTCTCAATTTTGTATTAATTTTCCCCCCTAGCGGTATCCCGAGTGTGGCTCGGGGTTAAATTCCTATGTTGGAAGCGGTAACCCCGAGCAACACTCGGGATGCCGCTAGATACATCACCTGTCCCTGCGCTCCCTCGATTTTCCTGCAGCCTCCTCCAGTGACCGCGACCCTCATACTTCCTGGTTCCCTCCTCGTGAGAAGGAATCCTGGAAGTAAAACGCTGCGATCGCCGAAGGAGACTGCGAGGATCAGCAAGGGTGCGCAGGGAGAGGTGATGTATACAGCCTGAGTGTGTCTCCGGGTTACCGCTCTCAGCGGTGAAATTTAACCCCGAGACAACAAAGCCCCACTCAGAACGAAGTGGGATATGGACAGCTGCAAGTAATTAATGTAAACTCCGGGTAACTGTCTCACCCACCAAAACTTGCAGGACTTAGCCCTCAAACTTATGAAACAAACAAGGACAAGTGGGTACAATAATGTATATATAAAAAATACAAATTTTATTAAACACAAAACAAAATGTACACACCTTATATCCACCCTGATCATCCAAAGCCCCCATGAATGCAACCTGACATAGCAAACTCTCAGAAACTCACCATTTACCAATCCTTACAGAGGGAATACAAACTGACCCCATAACTGGAGGTACTACAAGACCCCAAGGACAGACAGAGCCTGAGCCGGTACAGACTGAGCGCCCACAGCCTGGAAATCGAATCAGGGTGGCATAGACAGACCTACAAGCCCAGGGAGAATAGACTGTGCCAGCATTGTGACCAGGGGGCCCTGAAAGATGAGGTCCACTTCCTCCTACAGTGCCCCAAGTACTCAGTACTGAGGGAAACTCACTTCCAGAGACTCTCCGCTCTCATCCCGGACTTCACTTCTATAGAAGAGACGAGGAAACTCCACATCATACTGGGAGAAAAGGAGCCGGCGGTGAAAATTTCTGCCCAATACGTCACAGAATGTCACAGACTGAGAGGAACATGAGAGATCCCGGACTTATAAATCCCCAACACGGACTCGCCCCATCCCACTTCACATTATCCCTTACCCCTGATAATGTCCATGGACTTTGTCCATTCCCCCCATATATGTCCCACTACTCCCCCCCTCTACCCCAAATAACCTCCCCATATGCCTTGGCAATGCTAAAATGTATTTGGTCCTGTCAATAAAGCTTATTTTGATTTGATTTGACACACACAAAAAAAGTGACTCATAAAAACAGTAGGTATGAAACCTGAGACCATGCACCAACACTAAAATATTAAAACAAAGAGCACCTAACTCTAGGCACCAGCTCCACACCTTGGAGAAATATAGTCACCATATATTGTCCAAAGCCATTCGATATTCATTAGGCACTTTAGTCCTCACAATTCATTGTGCCACTACATATATATATGTTTGATTAATATGAATCAGATAGGAGATTGACGTAACCACAGACAAATACAAGTGGAGACATTGCACATTCACTATAAGCTGTTAGTGTGTCAAAGGCATTAACTTTGCTACAATTTGCGTGCACCGATTGTAAAATGTAGCAATAAGGTGCATGCAGTAACAGTGGATAGCCAAGATATACACAACCTATCTGAAGTTGTTAAATCACCACAGCATAAATTGATGAATTAATATGGCACATGCAAGGAAAACATATCGGTGTTTCAAAACCCCCCATTAAATAAGACAGCGCTGCGCAAATTGAAATAATTAGATGGGCGTTAGTAGAATGAGACTATAAATTGTATTCACAAATGTATCGGTCATGTCCCAAATGTAAGCCAAATAAATGCATATAAGTCTCAAAAAATGCATCAATATAAGCCCAGCACCATGAAAGGGGAATTAGTAAAAGTATGAATACGTCCGCCGTTTCGCCTGGGTCTGCTCATCCGGGACGCAGAGGAACATAACATTCGGTCTCCTTTTAAACATAACGCCGCCGGTAATCCGGCGGTCACATGGGGGGTTTGGCCAGTCAGATTACCTTTGGAAAAAACTACTGCGGTTGGGCCAGATGTGTCACATGGTACACGCAGCCCAATCATAGCCTCGGTGTCCAAAGTCTCACGTATTTGACCCCCGCGGCGCTGCCTGGGGGGTCTGGGTGCCTGGCAGCATCGCTGGCTGGCCGGGTGCCAGGAGTTCGAGCTGGTCGATCGGTGTCTGAAGGGGCGGGGCTTGGCGTGGTGACACAGAGCCGCCGGCTTTAAATGCAGGGCACGAGATTCTGGTCGTCGCTCTGACATGGAGTTATTTTCCCGCATCGCCAGCTGATTTTAGTGTTCTGTTTCAGTGATACTTTTGCCTAGTTGCCGGCTTTGCTAGTACGAGAACCTTGCTTGTGCTTTTGACCCGTACTGCCTACTGACGATTCTTACGCTTATTCCCTTGTGTGTGTATATGTTGTATGCTGTGATCACAGAGTGTATGCATATTTTATACCGCATGATTTCTGTTTGGGGGTCTGCCCGTCAGGTTGCAAAATCTATCGAGTGCCCAGTCTAGGTACAGATCTTATCGCAAGGCCTCCAATTGTGTGTCTGCTCTGCAGTTTGGTAAACTCACCAACCTCTCAAGCTACCTGCTAAGTGCCAAGTTTATGTACAGATCTAAACGCATTATCTCTGATTGTAGACCTGCCCCGCAGGTTGCTGAATTCATTGCGCACTCATTCATTGTTATCAAGTATAAGTATATGAGAGTCATCCCTGTTGCTAATCCTGCATATACAACTCCCCTCTTTTGTGCAGACTCGGAAAGTACTATTGGTCACGCTTCTGATAAGCCAAGTTATATTCATGTCTCAATACACTATATCTGTCTGTGTTTAGTTAAAGTGCTTTCACTCAGTAAACACTTGGTCATCAAGCCATTTGATGCTGAGTGGTATATAGTATTCTGTATCACCTCCCTGGCTGGGAGTGCTAGGTGTTGCAGTTCCTACTGCTATCAAGGCACGTATTATAGAAATCTGTCCATAAGGATCCAAACCACTCTGATCTGGGGTGAGCGCCAGCGAGAATGTGACACAAAGGTTGCTAGGTGAACACCAGAAGTATACCGATCCTAATCAATGCGTGTTTATGTATACCAAATATTGGCGATTTTAAGCTTTAGAACCATGATAAGACCTTATAAGAGGCACCACATATGCCTCCATTGAGGCTTCCGCTGCCGGTCACATGACCTGCAGGATCTCGCCTCGCAAGATCTGGCAGGTTGGCGTAGTGATTCGCAGAGGAAGACTTAGGGACTTTTTCCCCCAGTCTCTCTCTGCTCCCGGTGGCAAGAAGAAGCGGATGGAGCCGCTGTTCTGGTGGGAAACTTGGTCTTGCAGACAGGAACCAGAAGACACTTGGTCATGACAGAGAGTATCTTAAGAACAACAGGATACTAGAAGGGATACATTGGGGGTCACGAGGAATACTGTAGACAACGGCAGGGGCACTGGGTCAATCCAGGAATCATAGTCAGGAGGCAATTCAATGTCCAGGACAGGTGGGTAGAAGAACACAGCAGCAGTACAGAATATAGGTCTTGTCTTAACAGAACAAGAGGCTGCAATGCTAAAGCTTGGAAGGGATCGACTTTTATTAGGAGCAGCCAGTGCTTGATTGGATAACCTGTGAGTGTGTACTGCACAGGAGCAACCAGGCTTAGAGCGCTGAGGGGAAGACAGGAATGGGGCTGCCAGAGGTCAGGGCATGCACTGGTTTTGGCCTTCTTGTTGCGTGAGGCATGGCAAGGGCAAGGGTAAGCTAGTTGCCCTGGCTTAAGTGAGAGCCTTGACAGCCTTAAATTTAGCACTAGAGTATGCAATTTCTCATACTTTTGTTTTTTTCACTGTTCTATAGTTAGAATGATTTTTATTTTCATAATGTGGGGGGTTTCTTGTGAAAATTAGTTTTGGTTCGGCTTACACTTACATTGTTAAGCAGTGTCACAAGTTGATTGATCATAACTTTGTGCGTTTATAATTATAACGGTGAAAAGATTATGGGTTTCCTTTGAAACCACATATATCACCATATATAGTGTTTTTCAGCTATATAAGGTGTATTTTGATGATATATTTCAAGTTCAAGAATCTAAGATATCCAAACCATCACAAGTCGACATACTCTCCAGTAGGGATGAGCTGTTCGGTTCGATATATTCGGAGTTCGATTCGAACATCGCCCGTTTGGCTGTTCGTCGAACTCTGAACATTTCCATGTGTTCGCCGCGTGTTCACCCACAATGCACCACAATGGACCACAATGCACTTTTCCACTGACCTGAATCTTGTAATTGGCTACAGCCTTGCACCTGACCACAGGTCAGGTGCAAGACAGGTGCAAGACTATGCCAATCACGGCTCAATCATGGGCTCACAGAGCTAAGTCCCGCAGCACACTATATAAGGCTTCACACAGCCTTCACCACGTGTTTTTTGAGAGGAGATTGTTCTTTTATTGTGTCTTCTCAGTGCCAGCAGCTTTTGGGGGGGTCTCACTTCTACAAGATATCTGGGAATTGTTGTAATCTTTGTGTTCTCACTGCCAGTAGCTATTGTGGGGGTCTCATTTCTACAAAATATCTGGGAATTGTTGTAATCTTTGTGTTCTCACTGTCAGCAGCTATTGTGGGGGTCTCATTTCTACAAAATATCTGGGAATTGTTGTAATCTTTGTGTTCTCACTGTCAGCAGCTATTGTGGGGGTCTCACTTCTACAAAATATCTGGGAATTGTTGTAATCTTTGTGTTCTCACTGCCAGCAGCTATTGTGGGGGTCTCATTTCTAGAAGATATCTGGGAATTATTGTAATCTGTGTGTTCTCACTGCCAGCAGACATTGGGGGGGGGGTCTCACTTCTATCAGATATCTGTGTTTCTTCACTGGCTGCCAGCTATCAGGGTGTCTCACTGAGTTATACCAGAGTACTGGAAATCTTTAATCTAGATAATACAGTTGAATCAGAGTTCTGCATATCTCCAATTTTTATAACAGAGTTGAATCAGAGTTCTGTATATCTTTAATCTATATATCACTCACCTTGTCAGAAAGACCAAAAAGGACAGGCAGACGCTCCCAGACACAGATAAGAGGGCAAGCAGCCTCTGTGTCGGGAGGCTGTGCCTCTGGTCGTCGTGGACGTGGTGCATCCTCTGCAGGGGCATTCTTGTCCTTTCTAACTGGTGCTGGCCGTCTTAAGCAGCAGCAACATACAGAGGATTTGGTGGATTGGCTAACCAGGCCATCCTCATCCTCCGAGTCCTCTGCCAGCCAGGCTTTGTCGTAGAAATTAATCTACTATCAATTCCCTAATGTAGTTTGATCCGCTGCACTTACAAGCAGCTCTGCGCTATCCCTGGCATACGTAAATGAACGCCCGCAGCAAAGAGATCCAGAGACTCTGCTGTGGTCTATTGCATCCTCACCCAAATAAAGACACACACACGTTGTTTCTAGCTGGAGTTCCTCTGACCAAGTGCGCCAAGTGCCAAGTCCCAAGTGCCCAAGTCCCAAGTGAGCCCCCCTGGCTTCTGGTCAGTTTAATTTATTACACAATAGGACAACGCCCAGTGGCCACTGACTATACAACAGAAAACAAGTTTGTCCAGTAATTACATTTACATATCAAAAGGACAGAGGTGTGGACTAGAATGATGGACCGGCCCCCTGTACACACCTCATCCCTAGAGTATAATGTCCGCCGCTGGCTTGGACTTAAAACCACATTCAAATCCAACACAGGGAGACAGATGACAACTTATAAAAACACACACATCCTAGACTATAATGTCCACATAATAAAATTTCCACAACAGCTTGTAGTGCTTTACAGTCCACCTCAGCTGCCAAAGCATCTAATGCAGCCTCCATGTCCACAGCTACTCCTGCCGTAGCCTCACCAACATACACGGAGGAGTCAGCTGAATTGTTTGACTACAATGACAGTGACATGCTGCTTGAGGATGCGCAGCAAGTACAGTGCTCTGATTCAATCTCTGAGGTTGAGGAAGGGAGTATAATCAACCTAGAGGAAGGGGGTGCCAGTGACACACAAATAACTGGCACTCATGTTCCCCCAGCAGCTGCAGCATATTGCGAGGTTGGCTCCAGTGACGAGGAGATAGAGGGTGATGACGATGATGAGGTCACTGACTCCACCTGGGTGCCTGATCAAACAGAGGAGTCAAGTGAAGAGGAGGAGGCACAACAAACACGAGGCACAACGTCCTCTATGACCAACCGTAGCCAGTCCAAGGCATCAGATGTCAGAGCTGCTCAGGTGCAGAGCGCTGTTGTCTCATAGAACACATCCAGGAACTCTGCTGTCTGAGAGTGCTTTAAGAAATGTGCAGCAGACCGCACCGTTGCTATTTGTAATCTATGTCAGATGAGGATCAAGCGTGGGAAAGACATCCCACGCTTGGGTACCACGTGCTTGAGGCAACAAATGACCACCTGCCACGCATCCCGTTGGCACAACACTTTGCATAGCTTCTCCTCGTCCTCATCTGTCTCTACCCCCACTATATGTCCTGCCATGTCATTGCCTACAACCTCCACTGACAGGGATGATGATACAGTAATGGGTGTACCAGGTCCTTCCTCAAAACGTGACAGCATCCCATCAGGTTCAGATTTACATAGTCAGATTACGTTGCCCCAACTGCTGCAGCATAAGAAAAAAATATAGTCCCAACCATCCCCAAGCACAGCGTCTAAATGCCAGCTTAGCAAAATTACTCGCATTACAGCTGCTGCCTTTCCAGCTGGTGGACTCTGCTTCCTTCCGTGAATTTGCTGAATGTGCTGTACCACAATGGCAGTTTCCAAAACGCCATTTATTTTCACGGAAGGCCATTCCAGCACTATACCAGCACGTGGAAGACAATGTTATGGAGTCATTGGGAAAGGCAGTCAGCAGCAAGGTGCACATGACTTTAGACTTGTGGTCCAGCAAGCATAGACAGGGGCGTTACATTTCCTTCACGGCACACTGGGTAACTCTGATTGCAGCTGGGAGGGATCCAAGATGGGGCTCTGTGCTGGAGCTTGTTCATCCACCACGCCTCCAGAAAGCTGCTTGTATGAGGTCTGTCTGCTCCACCACTACCTCTCCCTCTTCCTCCTCCTCCTTCTCTGTCTCTGGCGAAGTGGCAGTTAAACCGACGCATGACAGGGGCTATGCAATGGCTCAAGCAAAAAGATGCCATACTGTGCTTGAGCTGGTTTGTTTTGGGGACAGGAGCCACACCGGGCCAGAAATTTTGTCAGCTCTGCAGGGTCAGGCACAGAGATGGTTAACACCACGCCAGCTTGAGCTGGGAATGGTCATCTGTGATAATGTCAGCAATCTTCTCTCCGCCCTACGCCTGGTTAACATAGAAACATAGAAACATAGAAAAATGTCGGCACATAAGAACCTTTCGGCCCATCTAGTCTGCCCAATTACATGGATACTTGACCTGGATTTATCTTTTGTTTAGGATAGCCTTATGCCTATCCCATGCTTGCTTAAATTCAATTACTGTTTTGTCCTCTACCACTTCTACTGGAAGACTGTTCCATGTATCCACCACCCGCTCAGTAAAATAATGCTTCCTGATGTTACTTTTAAACCTTTGCCCCTCTAATCTAAGACTATGTCCTCTTGTTTTGCTATTTTGTTTCCTTTTAAATATACTCCCTTCCTCTACCTTGTGGATTCCCTTTACGTATTTAAATGTTTCTATCATATCTCCTCTGTCTCGTCTTTTTTCCAAGCTGTACATGTTAAGATCATTAAGCCTTTCTTGGTAACTTTTCTCCTTCAAGCCGTACACCATTTTAGTAGCCCTTCTCTGAACTCTCTCTAAGATGTCTATATCCTTCTGGAGATACGGTCTCCAGTACTGCACACAGTACTCCAAGTGAGGTCTCACCAGTGCTCTGTACAGTGGCATGAGCACTTCCCTTTTCCTACTGCTAATACCTCTCCCTACACAACCAAGCATTCTGCTAGCATTTCCTGCTGCTCTATTACATTGACTACTTACCCTTAGATCCTCTGAAATAATGACCCCTAAATCCCTTTCCTCAGATGTTGAGGTTAGGACTGTATCAAATATTCTATATTCAGCCCTTGGGTTTTTACATCCCAGGTGCATTATCTTGCACTTATCCACATTAAAACTCAATTGCCACAACTCCGACCATTTTTTTAGTTTACCTAAATCATTTGTCATTTGGCTGATCCCTCCAGGAACGTCAACCCTGTTGCAAATTTTTGTGTCATCAGCAAAAAGACATACTTTTCCATTATTACCTTCTGCAATATCACTAATAAAAATATTAAAGAGAGTGGGTCCAAGTACTGACCCCTGAGGTACCCCACTGGTAACAAGACCTTGCGCCGAATAAACTCCATTTACCACAACCCTCTGTTGTCTGTCACTCAGCCACTGCCTAATCCATTCAACAATATTGGAATCCAAGCTCAAAGATTGCAATTTATTGATAAGCCTTCTATGGGGAACAGTATCAAAAGCCTTACTGAAATCTAAATAAGCAATGTCTACTGCACCACCTGTGTCTATTATTTTTGTTATCCAATCAAAAAAATCAATAAGATTAGTTTGGCATGATCTCCCTGAGGTAAACCCATGTTGTTTCTGATCCTGTAATCTATGTGTTTTTAGATGTTCAACAATCCTTTCCTTTAACATGGTTTTCATTAATTTCCCCACTACTGACGTAAGACTAACTGGCCTATAGTTCCCCGATTCCTCCCTACTACCCTTCTTGTAAATGGGCACAACATTTGCTAATTTCCAGTCTTCTGGGACGACTCCTGTTAACAAGGATTGGTTAAATAAATCTGTTAACGGTTTTGCTATTACATCACTGAGCTCTTTTAATAATTTAGGATGGATCCCATCAGGCCCCATTGACTTATTTGTCTTTACTTTAGACAGCTGCTTTAGAACCTCCTCCTCTGTAAACTCATATGTAAATGTCTCTTTAGTGTTCTCTCCTAACTGAGGTCCCTTTCCTTCCTTTTCTTCTGCAAAGACTGAACAAAAATATTCATTGAGGCAGTCAGCGAGACTTTTATCCTCTTCTACATACCTTCCTTCCTTTGTTTTTAATCTAACTAATCCTTGTTTTACTTTTCTTTTCTCGTTTATGTATCTCAAAAATGTTTTGTCCCCCTTTTTTTATGACTGAGCTATTTTCTCTTCTGCGTGTGCTTTGGAAGCTCTTATAAATTGCTTTGCCTCTTTCTGCCTAATTTTATAGGTTTGCCTATCCTCTTCACGCTGAGTTTTTTTATAATTATTGAATGCTATCTTCTTGTTCTTCACTATTTTGGCCACTTCTGCAGAGTACCACAGTGGTTTCTTCCCTTTTTTGTTTTTGCTAACAAGCCGAATGCAATTTCCTGTGGCCTTCAATAATGCTTCCTTTAAATAATCCCATTTCTCCTGGACTCCCTTTAAACTCCTCCAGTCTGATAATGACTCATTCACACAAAATCTCATTTTAGAAAAATCTGTTTTTTTAAAGTCTAAAACTTTTGTTTTTGTGTGGTGCGGCTCCATCCATGTTCTTATATTAAACCATACTGATTGGTGATCACTAGATCCCAAATTTTCACCTACAACAACGTCCGATACCAAACCTCCATTTGTGAGTATTAAATCCAATATGGCCTCTTTACGGGTCGGCTCCTCAACTACTTGTGTTAGAGATAATCCCAGTAAGGAGTTTAGAATATTTGTACTCCTGGTGCACCCAGCTATTTTGGTTTTCCAGTTCACATCAGGAAGATTAAAGTCCCCCATGATAATAACTTCCCCCTTCATTGCCATTTTGGCTATTTCCTCAAGCAGCAGATTATCTAGCTCTTCTACTTGTCCAGGGGGTCTATAGATCACACCTACACGAGCTACTGTATGATTGCCAAATGTTAGCGTAACCCAAACTGACTCTATGTTCACCTCGCTCACTTTTATTTGGTTCGTTTTTATGTTGTTTTTCACATACAGGGCCACTCCTCCTCCTTTCCTACCTTCTCTGTCTTTTCTATATAAAGAGTATCCCGGTATTGTTATGTCCCAATTATTTTTCTCACTGAACCATGTCTCAGTAACCGCCACTAAATCTACTTTTTCAGCTGCCATCATTGCCTCCAGTTCATTGATTTTATTGACTAAACTGCAAGCATTTATAGACACGACTCTGAGCTTGTCATTTTTTACCTCGCATGTTGCTTGCACCCTCCGATTTAGTTTTGGGGGACAATCGGGCAAGTTGACACATGTACCATGCCTAGCACATGTGCTAAATCTGGTGGTACAGCGTTTCCTAACCAGGTACCCAGGGCTGGCAGAGCTTCTCAGCCAGACCAGAAAAGTCTGCAGCCACTTCAGACGGTCATTCCCAGCAAGTGTTCGCCTGGCAGAAATTCAAAGAGTATTCCACCTTCCCACAAACCGTCTGATCTGTTACATGCCCACCAGGTGGAACTCGACATTGCTGCTTGTGCAGACGCTGCAGCATTGCCAGAGGGCCATCAATGAGTACCTGTGTGAGTATGGCACAAGGACAGGGTTCAGGTCAACTTGGTTCCCCCCCACAGTGGCAGATGATCAAGGATGCATGCACTGTACTGTCACCATTTGAGGAGGCAACGAGGATGGTGAGCAGGGACAGTGCATGCATCAGTGACACAAATCCTTTAGTGTTCCTGCTGGAGCGCACTCTGCGAGGAATTATAGATGTGGCACTATAGACAGAGAAGTGGGAGGAAGAGGAGGACTTACCTAGCTCTCAAGGCCCCAGTCTTTACGCAGACAGCATTCAGATCAAACAGGAGGAGGATGATGATGAGGAGGAGGAATATTTAAGTCGTGGGGGCATTGAAGGTGGGGATTCCTCAAGGGAGGGTTTTGTGTCTCCAGAAACCCAAGGACTAGTACGTGGCTGGGAGGAGGTAGTGCACGATACGGTCATCCTCAGTGACCAGGAAGACTCGGAAGCTAATGCCACCTCCAACCTACGCTGCATGGGCTCCCTTATCCTACAAAGCCTGCTAATGGACCCCAGGATTCGTGCTATCAAGGAGAGGGATCATTACTGGTTGGCAACCCTTCTTGATCCACGATACAAGGGTAAGGTTGCAGAGCTCATCCTGCCCTCACAGAGGGAGGACAGGATGAAACAACTTGAGGACGTTCTAAAGCGACACTTGTGTAACACCTTTCCAGGCACTGGTAGGTTACCAAGTGATGACACAGGTGCTTCTGAGGCTGCGGTTGATCAGAGGAAGAGTGGTGAAGGGGGCCGCTTGACTGATGCCTTTTCCAATTTTTTTAGTCCACGACGCCCAGGGACGTCAAATGTAGGCACCCATTGCCAGCGTCTTCACCATATGGTGCAGGACTACCTAGGGGCAAGGGCAGACCTGGATACCTTTACAGCAGATGATCCACTGGCTTACTGGGTGTTGAGATTGGATCACTGGCCAGAACTTAGCCAATATTCTATGCAGCTACTAGGTTGCCCTTCATCCAGCGTGCTTTCTGAAAGGACGTTCAGTGCCGCTGGAGGTTTTGTCACAGACAAAAGAGTGCATCTGTCCACTGACTCTGTAGACCGGCTGACATTTATCAAAATTAATCAGTCCTGGATCAGCAGCTATCAATCCCCTGATGCTGACGTAACTGAATAGATCGGGGATCTCTTCTGCATTCCCAAAACCTCCACCACTGCACTCTTCCACAATACCACAGAGGGGTAACTTACGGTGTGAAGGCACTTGCTGCCAACAATATTTGGGTGCACTGACGCCTGTACCAGATTCATATCATTTAAATACTAGACCGCAGGGTCCAACCCTGCACTCTTCCACAATACCACAGAGGGTTACGGTGTAACGGCACTGTTGCCGACACTAAAGGCCCAATTTTAAAGCACCTATTGTTACTTTCATCCAAAGCCTGCATAGGTTTCACCATAATTTAGCCAAAAAATCACTAAACTTGTTCTGCGTGTCCTAAAATGTCTCCTCTTTCCATACAGACTGCCGCCCCAAGCAGTTGTTTATGAATAGATTAAAGGAAAGCCATTTACCGTCATTTGAAATGTCATTTTTTTGTTTTTATATGTTTCTATACATCCTACAAATCCGCCACTTCACGGGCAGGTTATGGGCACCTCTTAGGCACGATATTTGAAGGAATTTTTCGTTTTTATTCTTAACCTTTATTTCATGGAAAACTCACTGTTCCTTTAAAAATGTTTTTTTTTTTTTTACTTTTTGTCCTTGTTTCCTGTCCCCCAGGGCACTACCCGGACCCCATACACCTTTTATGGCAAATATCTTGCATATATTCCCTCTTGGAGGGCACTCTAAAAATCGAACTTTCAAGTTTCATTGACTTGCAATGAGTTCGGTTCGTGTTCGCGTTCGAACTCAAACTTTTGAAATTGTTCGAGTTCGAATGCGAACCGAACACAGGGGTGTTCGGCTCATCCCTACTCTCCAGCTGCCAGCTGGTCTGACTAATCCAAAGTAATATATTATCAGATGAGATTTTGCAGGGTGGTTCACCTCAAGATGTTAGGATGGGCATTATATTTGATTCTGCCGATACATCTTGCAATCGCATGCATGCTTTGCCTTGTAGCCCAAAAACCTCCACCTTCCAGCCTAATTTAGATTCCAGACAGAGGGTGTTCAGACAGATACAGTTCTCAACATGGTGTCGTTACTGATAACTTCACATTTAATTAAACTGAATTGCACTAGTTGTTCTTCTCTATTAATTTATGCATATGTTCATTAAATTATTTACGATGCCATTTACCAATGTAATTATCAAACAAATTAGAAGTTTGAAATATACCATACAACTTGAACTGTAGTAACTCAATTAGATGTTACCTGACATCAGATATACTGGATGTTTAAGGAAGGGAATATATAGAGTAGCTGGAAGTGCTAGATGTTGTTTGACTACAAGTTGTTTATTTCTTCAAAGATTCTCAGAGAATTATTTACCATGTACAGTTTGACACCCTCAACCCAAAGCGACCAAGCATCACTTTTTGACATTAGAAGTGAAAATGTTTCTTATTCTTCCTTTTCTCATATATAACATCTTTCTGAATGCGGCTATTTAGTTTATCTATGGTCCAATATAATTTTTTTTTTTTAAATTTTACTATAAGAAATCAGCATTTACATCTTCACTACCAAGCACTTTTCATTCATGGGGGCACTATTCCGACTTTGTCAGTAAAAGAGAGCCACTAAGGGAAAATATTGGTGTGAGCTGATAAACCTTATCGGCTCCCTGTTCCTGGCTCTGTTCTGATGAAGCCGCTGTATTAGCAGCTTCAGACAGAATATATTGGAGCCACAAAATGAGAATATTTGAGAACCGACAGCAGCGCCATTGGTATGTCTCCTGAATAGTGATGAGCGTTCGGTTCGATTCGAACCTGAGTTTGAATCGAACATCGGCAGTTCGAGTGTTCGGTGAATGCCGAACATTATGGGATGTTTGCGGTTTGTTCAACCATGGACATTCCATAATAAAAAATGCGTCCACAGGTCTCCTAAATGTACCGGCGACTGCCGGTACATTTAGGAGACCTGTGGCTGCGGCCCCTGGTCCCCGTATCTCACCTGTCCTGCAGCTGTCCCGGCGCCCTGTTCCCTGGTCCGTCAGCTCCTCTGATCCGTCTGGCCGCGGCTCCTCTCTGCCCCACGTCTTCATGCAGAATGATCTGATTGGGCAAAGTCCTGCACCTGATCTGGACTTTGCCCAATCAGGGCTCTAATTCAATATTGAGCCCTGATTGGGCAATGTCCAGGTCAGGTGCAGGACTTTGCCCAATCAGAGCTCAGCATGAAGATGAGGCATGGGGCAGAGCTTTAATCAAGCTCTGATTGGTTAAAGTCTTGCACCGACTTTAACCAATCAGAGCTTGGTTAAAGCTCATCTTCATGCTGAGCTCTGATTGGGCAAAGTCCTGCACCTGACCTGGACTTTGCCCAATCAGGGCTCAATATTGAATTAGAGCCCTGATTGGGCAAAGTCCAGGTCAGGTGCAGGACTTTGCCCAATCAGATCATACTGCATGAAGACGTGGGGCAGAGAGGAGCCGTGGCCAGACGGATCGGAGGAGCTGATGGACCGGGGAACAGGACACCGGGACAGCTGCAGGGCAGGTGAGATGCGGGGACCGGGGGCCGCAGCCACAGGTCATCTAAATGTACCGGCAGCCGCCGGTACATTTAAGAGAACTGCGAACACATTTTGCTTGTTCGGCCCCCATAGGTTTACATTGTGTTCGAGTTTGTATTCGAACATTTCGGCCGTTCGGCTGTTCGGATACGAACCGAACACAGGGGTGTTCGGCTCATCCCTACTCCTGAAGACCATAGGACTCAATGGGGCCAAGAGCAACCTTGAGCAATCTCTTTGTGAGCTTGTGTATGCGGATTGGCACTGAGGCAGCGGGCAAAAACAGGAAATATTTATCCTCAGTAACCCACTTCTTGCGGCCAGGAAAAAACAGTATAGGAGTTTTCCCTCTATTTCAATTGAAGTGATAAGTGATTTTGCAAAAATAAAATCATTACCACCAGGCTTTGAGAAATAGTATTATTTGAAGAATACTGGTTCAAGTTGAGAATAGTGAACCATCATATACAGTAGCTCACTGTGCTTGAGCTAAGCTAGCTGCATGTGAATTGCTGTTCAGTGGACTTTCAATGGAAATGTGGTGCTTCAAACTCAACATGGTAACATATATGGCAGATAATAATTTAAGTATTTTGCAGGTCAAATAGTATCTGGCGTATGTAAACTGTTGAGCCAAGCGAAAACATACAAATAAAGAGTTTAGAAAATAGGCACTATGATGTATGCAAACATAGGGGACATTATCTTCATACAGTATTATCAAAGTTCCCCATTTATACAATTATGAATAGTTCATGTTTTCCAATAGAACTACTGATTATGAATAATGCATACTGCCAAGGTACCAAAACCTGATGGGGTCTGGATATTTACATTCATTAGGAAAGATGGGTATATGATGGGGAGTCATAAAAAGGACCTGTTATACTTACCTACTGGCATTGCCATGGTGTAAATGTCATCTCAGGAATCTAAGGTCTAATCAGGGCTGCTGATGTTTACCTGTCAGTTGAGATCAGATGAGCTGGTGCCCAGCACGTAAACCTGACAGGTGCATTCACTTTGGACTTGGGGTGCATGGACCTGGAGGTATATTTGCAGGGTGCAGGCCTGATGTTCTATATTATTTCCTTGGCCTCCCTTGTGTACAGAGTGTTAAGTAATCTGAGTTATTCAAGATTATGGGCTCTATTACATTCCTTGCACAAAAACGCTCGAGCAGCGCAATTTGTTTTTGCGCGCAACGTTAACGCGCGTAAATTAACGCTGGTATTACAATCCGAGTGCATTCTTTCATCCGTCCGAAAATATTGTGCGTAAAAAATATGCGCATTAACATTGCGCGCAGAAATCGGTGGACAGACTGTTTTGTCAAGCGATTCAGCCAATCAGAATTAAGAACCACAATTGTCTCCCGTTCAGTTTTAGCGTCTGTCAAAATCAATCTGAGTATATATGCTGCAGCAATAATAAAAACACGCACAACTTCTCCATTTTATTGTTTGAGTATGTTTACAATGTGTAACTATACTGTGCTGTATTTTTTTTTCTTGCGCTGGTGTATTTGGGTTCGGCCAGGACGTTCTGATTTGCCATTAACATTATGCGCGCAAACATTGTCCGTTAAAATTTGCGCTACGATTGTAATACAATGCGCGTACCGGCGCACAAACGCATTTGCGCTCACAATGTTAAGTATGGGCTGCGCGCACGAACTTGCGCTCACGCAGGGTTCGCGCAGGGTCACTCGCGTTAGACGTTAACACGCATTTTGTGCGCGAACGTCGTAATACGACATTCAGCACAAAGGGTTTTTCCCCTCGCGTTAATGCGTTTTTGCGCACGCGCAAAATTGTGCGCGAAGAATGTAATGGTGCCCAATGTCATTGTCTATCTGTTTAGTGTATGGTCCATGTGTATCATGTTATCTGCTGATATGATTGTTCTCAGAAATGTGTTAATATCTGTTTATATTTGAGTAGTTTGTTATTCTGCTTTGTCAGGCAAACACTGCCCCATTATCTGCTCTCTTTAGATTGTAATGTTGTTTATTATCACAATTGCCATTACCCTGTTTGTCTAGGAATGTTGAGCATATGTTTATTCCATTCTAGGGTCAGGTTTGGTGTATGTAAACAACCCATGTTTTACCGTATAAATATATGTGCCTGACTCAATTAAAAGAGTTAAAGAGTTCCATTCTGACCCTGGAAACCTCAAGATATACAGCCTCATCTTATTTCTCGAGGATGCTAGCAGGCTCTCTGTGTCCTGGTCCTTAAGCTTAGTCTGATGACTAGAGAAAGGCACGAGAGTCTGCATGGGGAGAACACGGGGGGGGGGTCTGGCAAGGAAGCGGCATTGACAGATGTGACCCGTTATAGGCACTGAGATCTGTCACATCAGCGCAGTTGAAGTTATTTTGAAAATATCATTAGGGTTGCACACCAAGTATTAAAAAAAATAGTATAGTTATTTTGATAATACCATAAGCTATCACTTGATCAATATATTATATATCAGAATCAGACTCCATCATTATTGTAATGTCCTTTCAGTCATTTATAATGTATACGCAATGAATCGAGAAAACTTTTCTCCAGGATCAAAGTGATACATAATATATATGGTCTGTTAAAGACCTGATCTATGGAACAGATAAGGAACTTGGATTTCCATTCCATTTTGATTTATTAGATGTACTCATATCCATAAGCAAAAGCCGACTCGATGTCCAACTGATTAGAATGCTGCAAGTGTTTTCATTGTCCTTCAATAAGATCAAATTACTTTTGTTTAGTCTCACTGATTAATATCCTATGTAAAATCCTATTAGCGATATAAAATTATTAATTTGTTTTTTATATTTTCCAGTACCGTGGGGCATGTCATTTCAAACTATAGTATGGGGTGTCGTATAAAATGTGATATGGGAAGAACCATTAATTAAATCATAAACTTGAGTCTTATAAAAGTATATGTCACATCAAGGCTATAAGCACAGTGTGGCGAAAATCAATAAATAAGAGGCATGTAATGCATGTACAATCGTAAAAATGTATTAAAATATAAAAGATGTAACTTTAGAAATAAGATGCGTAATATGAATACCAAGTTAGTGAAATACAAGAGGTGAATTGATCATGTTTGCATTTTTCATTATACAGTATGAACATACATTTGATATTGTTACGATAACCACGTTTTAATGTTACATGCATTACATAGCATACTTTACTAACTTACTGAGCTGTCATGTGACCACATGTTAAGGCAATATAATGACATGCACCTTATTATTATTTATTTTCTAATTAATAATAATTAAGGGTTTATTCAAAGAGAATCGAACTGGCCACCGAATTGCACCGAATGGTGAATTTTACTGTACGGTGCAATCTTGTGGCAATTCAGCTATTCCGATGCTTGCAATTCGCCAAATATTAGCGAACTGACAGTTAAATACGGTGAAATTGGGCGGCAGTGAAATTCCCTATAGAGAAGAAATGGTTAATCTATAAAGAGGATGCTAAACATTAGGGAAAAGTTGGTGAAATTTCATTGCTTTCGTTCGTAAGGTTTAAACAGACGAATCCCATAGGTTTCAATGAAAAATAAATTCTCGGTTCTTACAAAATTTTTATGCAATCGTTTATTCTTTTCATTTTCTTTTTATTTATTTTTTTTAAAAAATTAGGCATTTTTCTAGATTTTTTTCAGCCACATTTTTGATTCCGATATATATATATACAGTATATACATATATATATATACTTTTTTTTTTTTTTAAAACAATTTTATTGGTTTTTCAGTAATACAGCAACAAGGCGCTCATGGAAGCCCATAGAGCGGTGCATAATCTCAGGGAGCCAGGAACAAGATTAAACAGATAAAATAAAGAAACTGAACCTGTTTTCTTTCCCTGAGACATAACGGTGCCTCGAGAGGACATGCGAATCAATCATATAAAACAACATTATTAACAACAAAAATAATACAGAGAGAAAAAAGAAAAAGTTAAAAACACAACCTAAAAAAAAAATTTAAAAAAATTCTTTAGATCAAGGTCTCTGGGTCCAACAGTTCTAAACCCGATTACGTGATAGCCTGAGTCGTAAGCCAAGGTTCCCAGATCTTTGTGCATTGCTGGAGCATGTCGTGTAATTGTGCTGTTAGTCGTTCCATTTTATAGAGATACCACACCTTCGCAACTATCTCCGGTACAAAAGTTGCGTTTTTTTATTTTTTAATCCGTAACAGACTTTTTTATTGTTAGTCCTAGGACCTTATATATTACTTTCATACATTATTTTTGTTTAAAACACCTCTTGAAAGATGCTGTGTTTTTTTGTTTTGTTTTTTTTCCCCCCTGTTCGGCAGCTGGTCGGATTTTTCCGGCAGCGTTTGGCGGTCTGTTCGGCGGGCCGTCGGCTGTGTTCGGCAGTTTGAGGTTGCGGTCAACAGTCTGTTTGGCAGGTCGCCAGTTGCATTCAGCGATCTATCGGATCAATTTGGTGATTTTTTGGCGGCGTTCAGTGGTTTATCGGATCAATTCGATTCGGCAGATTTATTGGTGGTGTTCGGCGGATCGGTTTGACGCACTTCAGGGACCCTGTGGTGAATGCTGAATTCACCACAGGGTCGGCAAATTAAGCTCGCCAAAGTGTGCTGGCACCAATCGTATTTTTATTGATGACCACATGTTAGGTAAGAACGCTTGTGACCTCATGAGAAAATGGATATCTTAACAAGCATTCTTAAGATCAACTAAGATCTACCTCGGATAAAAAAGATCACTTTTGACCCAGCAATGTGAATGATACGATTGACAGATGGATAGATGGGTAAAGAGATGCAATGATAGATACATTCTATCTGTGGTTCAATATATTTTTATGCGTCTTTCACCATCTTTGTGTGTGTGTGTGTGTGTGTGTGTCCCTGTCCAGAACTCATTGTCAGAATTTATCACTGCCCGTGTCTGTCAGTACATTTGTGTCACTCTGGTCCTGTAAATGTCGTATAAATTTTCCAATTTGAATGACTAAAATAATTGGGCGTCTGTCCATTATTTGAGAGGAAAAAAGGACGGGGCTTCATAGACTGTGCATTTAACCTACTATTCTTTTTCTTGGTACCAGCCAGTAAATAAAATGTAGGCAAATTCACTACACGTATTTGCATGTATTAATGTTTTTTTTTTTACCGCTGGCGCAATGTGGAATCCATTACAGAATTAATAATAAAAACAGATTAGTATGGAAATAAAAGTGGGTAAGCCGGGTAGCAGTGATTTAGCTGTGTGAGCTTTTATCTGAATAACTTATGTAATTGAGACCCAAATCCTCCCCTGCTGATAATTTGGCGTCTATACATGATCTGTATTGAGAAATGAATGGAATTTTGAAAATCGGAAAAATGTAGGGTTTATTAAAAGTTATTTATCTTTTGCATGAAAGGAATTCTAATGATGCATTCTTATTCACATAATGACCACATCTCGGTTAGGTTACTGGGTTTATACCCTTGACTGCAGGCTGCAATTTTCTACGCTAAATAATCTTCCTGAGTTTCATTGGGGGTTATCAGAATGGTGCATAGGCTGTCACTCAAAAACTGGGTGATTAGGTCTTACCTGTCCATCATTGAGATCTATACCAATATGTAGTGGTAAAAATACTTTCTCAAAAAAATTAATTGCGAGCCGGTAGCCAAAGGATGAATAAAATAGCTTAGACATTTATATCAAGAGGAAAAATATTACTTGTAAAAATAAAACTCATCAATAGTGTGTCAGGTAAATGGAGCTTGAATCATTTAATTAGTTCGGAAGTGCTAGGTTACACATGTCCTATGGGGAAAAAATACATTCATTCAGCAAAGAGAGTTTAACCCGTTCGCTGTTAAGCCATTTCACCTCTGTGTGCTGAGCTCATTTTGACCGGTTTGTGCTCATCGTCTTCAAACGTGTTTTGAAATCATGTTTATTTTAAGACATAGACAAATTATATATCCTTATTTTCAGCACACTCGGCAGATTCAAAATATGTCATTATTATATGTATATGTAAGGACCCGTCAAAATCGTATAACGAAAAATGAAAAAATAAATGTATATTCCCGTTCATAGTTCAATCATTTACAGTGTGTAAAATATTATTTTTCACATTTCCAAACCTTTGTGATTATATAGTCTATGGGGTACAGTTGTTAAAAAATAATTAGAAATGGGAACTGTACATGTTACTGTATTTTTCTGAGAAAATTCCAGTTCCCATTTTCTGAAGTTTATTCTCATTTAACCCCTTCACTACCGAGAATGCGATATCTCGGTCTTCAAAGGCACCATTCGGTGCCCCGATATGGAGATATCTCGATCTGCTAATCTGCAGCCCAGAAGCAAATTTAATTTGTTTTCTGCAAACACAGTTTGTTTGCTTTTGAGCTGCAGAAGGTGATCCCAAAACTATGGCCCTGTAATCATAAATCCCAAATAGCTAAATCTGTAAAATCGGCTGAAGAAAGCCCTGACATCCCGAATTTAGCAGCTGATGCAGGGGATAAAAAAATAATCGAGCTGCAGCTGTAACTCAATTTGGCAGTGATGGTGCCATCTACTGGCCACATAGTTTATTTACAGTAAGAAATTCAATGTGAATATGCCCAAATATTTCTTACTGTATAATTATTTAAAAATTATTTTAGAAAAAAAAACCACTGGTTTCTGACAATGTTTTTTTGGAAAATCACTTGATAGTGATAAATGCTTAATATATGCTGAAGAGCATATATTGTACCTGCTGTGATGGAATATATAAATGCATTTGAATATCAGTTTTTCAGAATACCCGCATTCAATAAAAATTGTACTGAATAATTAATATAGTTGCCAGCAACTGGTTGAGTAATTTGCTGGTGTCATTAACAATCTTGTCTCTTTTCACTTACAGTATATGCAATAAGGCATCTATTAAATGTTCTGGGAGCTGCTTACACCATTTATATTACATGTAAAAATGCTATGGCAAATGTGAGGTCTATTAAACTTCATAACAACCTTGCAATCAGGGCCGAATTATCATAGGGGCAGATGGAGCGGCTGCTCCAGTCCTCTTTCTTAAAATAGACCCAGAGCAGCCAAGATGACCTGCTGGCCGAAGATGGGTCCCTGGCGAACACGAGTCGCTGGCTGGCCGGTAGGCCTGCCACACACGGCGAGGCCGAGGCAGGCTTCTGGATCCTCCAGATGAATCACGATGTGGCCCGGCAATCGAGTGTGGTGTCGGCTGATAGGCCATGCACTGAGCTGAGACAATTAACACGTGATGTGTCACGTGCCCCGCCTGCACATCCCGAGCCGACGGATTTAACTACAAAGGGGGGGAATCCACGCATGGCTCTGCCTGCACTGTCCTGCTTCCGTGCCTCACGGCTTTAATTGAAAATAGCAGGCCACAGGCACAGCGTAACAGCCCAGGCCCGCTTGTCACCACTCATCACCTTACAAGTTGATACAATATCAGGCCGGCCTGCCAGCGCACAGCATGCCAGCCCAGGCCACAGACACTAGCACAAGGAGGATTGAAAAGATGCTGCTCAGTCTGCCTTGCCAACGTTGCCAGCCCAGCCTGTCACCAGTGTGCCCCAGCCCCAGGCATCAAGATCAATGCCACACAGAGCCAGCTGAGATCCTACCACAATTGAGGTTATTTTGGAGTCAGCTTTTCATGGCCAATGTAACTTTTTATTGCGAATGAGTATGTGCCTGCCCTTGGTTCTATAGAAAATATTTTAACTCCTTTACTGAGGAGCCTTGTGTCAGCCAAGTGAACTGAGCTGTCATGTTTAACCCCTTCACTGCTGAGCCATTTAACCTCTGTGTGCTGAGCTCATTTTAACCATTTTATATCATTTTCATATGGGAGATATATACATCATGTCCTGCCAGAATGCTCTAACAAAAAATGTAAAAAGAAATGTGAACTGCCATTAAAATTTCAATAATCTATAGCGTGTAAAATAATTTTTTTATACGTTTTACCATCCAAGCCTTTGCGGATATATATTCTATGGGGTATACAGAAATGGGAACCCGTTACTGTACTTTTTTTGAGAAAATACGCGATTTTAACTAAAACTGAAAAAAATTACGTTTTTCATAATAGTGCAACATCATTGTTCACCTTATAATTGAAAAGTGAACAATAGTACTGCATTAATAAAGAAAAAAAAGAAACAATTAAATTTTATAATTTATTTTGTTACACTTAACATGGCCATGTTTGAGATCATTGGAAAGGTCATACTCTGCAATGATACAAAACATGACCATCTAGCTGCCACCACATTCGAGATACGGGGGTCGAAAGGACCCTATCTCCACCATAGGGATTTCCTTAGAAATCCCTGGGCAGCTAGTAGCTAATTCCCTAAATGACGTCATTGCATCTGCCCATGCTCAGCGACATCATTGGGCAAGGGGAGACCTTAGAGGCTTGGCTGACATCCAAGATGTTGGCCACCTCTGGGAGAAGTCCACAATCCAGCACCGGATCATGGACTGGCACCTAAGGGTTTAAAGAGAGGCATCTTTGGAAAGATCAGACTGTGACCTTTCCAGCAATGCCTATCTTTTTTCTCTCACTTCTCCTGATCGGGAGGGAGAAGGGTCTGAAGGACCCCCTCCCTTTCATGCACACTACTTGGGGGGGGCGGAAACTGCCATCATCACTCCTGGATGGGGTTTAAAAGCAGTGTCTATTTCATTTTATTTCTATAAAAAGGCCCACCAAAATCCTCAGCACCAGGCTTTTAATCCGGCCCTGTGTGCAATAATCGCCATATCTTTAAATTGCCTATCTAATTCCGGGTTATTAAACCTACAAAATACCGGTTCCAGAGGGGAGCAAGAAAATATATTGTAAAAAGATTGAGATACAAAGAAATTAATCATGCAATCTACTTTATTAAATGTGAGCTTTAGACGGACCGGGATATATTATTTCATGACCACTTTACTATAAAACTGTTGACTCAAGCAGAGTATTTTAGTGGTTAAATTGTTGCAGTTGATGGATAATTTTGTGCAGTATTTCTTCTTACATCGGTTTGCAAAGGAGGAAAAATGTTAAAGAATATAAGGTCAAAAGTTGAAAGAAATGAAAAGATGCATCAGTCTTTCAATAACCCAGAATGATTAATAGAAATGTATCGTATCGTACATTGCGTTCAGAAAATAGCAGGCAGGCTGCGGGCATTTAACAAGCCCTACGAGCTAGCATGTACCCTCTGCTGGCTTCCTCCTCCAGGGATGATGGATCTAGAAAAACTGACCTTTTTTCATATTAGTATCCTGTGGGTTCATACAGCACGTTCACTTTTACAGCATAACATTTTATCTACAGTGAATTCTATTTCTTGTGTCAAGGCAAGCTCATAGATTAGTGACGTAATGTCCATTTGGCTTTTATTGATAGAAAAGCAGAAATTATATATTCTAATTTTAGGAAAACGCTAATGAATTTTTTCTCTCTCTCTTCTTTGACTAAAGTTAACAAACTGGAGGGAGAGTTTAAACTCTTTCATTTGCTGATTCCCTTGCTCATTTGTTGCCTCCGTTTGCCAAGACTCGGAGGATGCCGACACAAGGAATTAGCATTTAAAAGTTAATTGGTATAGATCTGCACTGTTTGGTTCAATGGGTGAGTGAGCACTTTTTAACAGATCTCACTCTTTTTTTAACTATCTAATTCTCCTAAACACCACGAGAATGCAACTAGCTGCCAAGCGCAGTCCGGAATGTAAAAACAAAATGTTTAGTCATTAAATAAAGATTTGTGGCATTCTGAATCTAAACTTTAAATTAACATGTAAGGAGTCCAAGAAGCTTGTTCCTCTTACAAAACACTCCTAGCATGTACCATGGAAAAAAGAAGGACTTAGAGTAGTCTCATTTCGTAGAGTGTTTCTTTATGTAAATTGAGTGGTCACAGTACCCTTAGTATTCTCACCACTTTCCCTCTTCTGGGCGGGCTATTGGAGGGTTAATTTAACACTCCAAAGCACGGGCTCGGCTCCTCCTTGAAGCTTATATCAAACTCCAGGTACAGGAAGCAGTCACCAAATTGTGTCCCACCTCCTCTCCCTTCCAGCCATTGGTTTGGCTGGATACTTGCTGGAGTACCCACCCCACTGTGGCCATGGGACATGCCCCAGTTTCCTCCAAGCTCAAAGTTGTCATATCAGAGGAACTGGAGATAAGCGCTGCACTGGACACAGGGTGAGTTTTAAAGATATCTAAAGTGTTGAAACGAGAGAGCGGGTTCCAAAGGGGTCGATATTTAATTTAACCCCTCCATTCCCCCCACATTTTAACGTTATTGTATCTCTTTATAGTATGTTAACCCTATGGGTATTGTTCAAAAGGTGGTGGTGTTTTCCACAGTTGCAAACAATAACGAATATTGTCATCGTTGCAGCCGTTGCAAACTCAGAGTTTACCAAAAGGGAAACTCAGCAGAAGGAGAGGCTTCTTCAGAGAAGGTTCTCCAGGGATCATTTATTTGAATTTCTCTTTATTTTTTTAGGCTGGGGTCAGACGAACACAGTGCGACCGTGCGTTGAGCCGTACTTTATTACGGCCGTAGTAGCAGCAAATGACGTCCAATGACGGCCAATATACTATGTATGGCCGCACGAAAGTTTGGTCGCGCAACGCAAGCGGCAAACGAACGCTTTTTTTGCGAGAACGTGGAACCGCTAGCACTGATGTACAGAGTGCGCTGCGTTGGCATAGCGGCGTGTGTGCGTGATTAGGAGACGTCAGACACTGTACATGTCCATTTGTTTTTTATAGCTGCATCAAAAAATATGGCCGAAATTCCGCATCGTATGACCGATATCGCGTCTTCCGTGAAAAAATGCGTTCAGACACATCTACGCACTTTTTGACGGTAGACGTGAAAAATGCGTTTGTCTGACCCTTGCCTTAAACGTTCAGAGGTTTGTTGCCGCTGCAGTTAAAGCAAACACCGGTGCTGTGACAAATAGGCTTGCTAAATAATAAAGGGGAATATTATCACAGATTTTTGGCTAGAGATGGCTTAGAGTTGGGCCTTGGGCAAGCCTCTATTGAGAGGCGCCACTTGACATTCAAAAAATGTAGATAATTTAACCTAATGCATTAAAAAAGCTCCCCAAGTTCTCTAGGTAGGCCGGAGAATGTAAATTTCAGAGTATATTTGTGAGGAATGGCATGTGCACCCTGACATTCTTCATAAATTCCATCACGTGAGGCCCTTGTTTGAGTGAGACATTAGGCAATCACACACTTTGCCTAATTGTAGTGTCGCCTCTGCTTTTGGCTTACAGCAGTGTTTCCCAAACCTCTCCTCGGGACCCTCAACCAGGCAAGATTTTGCAGATCACCTTGGGGAAATGCAGACTGAATCCTGCAATCAATGAGCAGTAAATCATATCACCTGTGCTGTGCTTCACATATCTGGCAAACCTGGCCTGTTAGCGGGTCCTGAGGACAGGTTTGGGAAACACTGGCTTACAGGTTTACTTTGCTCGATAGCACCTGTTGGGGAAGAAAACAGACATCTAATTGTCAAACATCAATTCCATCTAATAATAAGCAACATTCCTTATTTTTATTTTATTTGTATTGTGTTATAATGATGTCTTTCTTTATATATTCTTCATTTAGTCCTTTCACATTATTAAGATAGAAAATGTATATTTAATATCAAGCAAACAGCAGTTTTTCTCCAAATATCAACATATGCCCGGTGTTGTTTTGTTGGTCTTTTTAAATAAAAAAGAGCAGGTGCAGCGCGTGTAACCCTGAGCATTTCATATTTCATGAAATTATTTTGAGCCTTAAAACGTTACACACAGCTGTACGAGAAAAGGGCACTTCATCATCTGTTATTTGTCAAGAGATTTATTTTTAAAACCAGGAAAACATGTGTTTTTGCAGTGGCATACTGTTGTGCACCTTATGTAAGTGTTCCATGTGCCCATGTTTATCAAGACACAACCAGATGACATTCATGGGTAATGAGTCAATGGGATCTATGATGTTTATGGTGATTGCTGCTTGTTTGAAAATAAGTTCAAGATCCTGCATTAGCAGATTCAGGAAAAATGGGTCCTTTTAAGAGCCATGTTACAGAAGTAAAGCATAGGAGGGGAGCCGATACAGTAACTCCACTACAGAGTAAATTACAACAAGCATTATTCAGGAAAAAGTGACGTTTCTGCTGATTATCAGCCATTCTCAGGCTCTTGAAACAGGCTAGTAATCAGACAAACCGTAGTTTTTTTCATGACTAAAACATGCCATAAAACGCCTTCTGGAGTGCCTGGACCCCATTCTTTTGTTAATCCGTGATGAGCATTGACAACTCTGGAGCAGGGGCAGATCCAGACACAAGTTTCGGGAAGGGCACTCTAGCAGTTTTGGCTCAAAGTTGGTCTTTCGCTCACAGTAACATGCAGTAACATGCACACTTACTTTCCCCGTGACATTGCTTTGCTGGGTCTGTCCTTCCACAGTTCAGGTGCCGCCTGACAGACCTCGCAAAGCATTGCTCCTCACTCTGCATTCTGACACATGTATACATCATGTCACGCCAGAATGCCATATCAAAATATATTTAAAAAATTTAAACCTCTACTCCCGTTTCAATAATTTTCACCGGGTAAATTTATTTTTAAAAAAACCTCATAAACATAGAATCTGTCACCGCATTTTACTAAGGAAGTTTGCATTTGTAACCAAAATTGAAAAAAAATGATCTTGTATTTAAATTTTTATATTAATTTTTTTTTTGTTTATAAATTGACATAGTCATGGTTGGTATCAATGGAAAGGCCAGACTCTGTTACAATTTAGGGTGTATAGAACCAGAGATACCTAGGTTTAAAATGTCCAAAGGTCCCCTGAAACTCTCTTATAATGTTACCGCAGCTCAGGGGTGGCAATTGCCCCCTCTCTGGATATGCCAGTGCTCTGGAGTCCATGAGCACCCACACCAAGGCTACATGGTAAGAGTTAAACTTTGCTTGTCATATTCAAGTGCACTAATTCCTCCTTTTGTACCATCTAAAGGGCTGAACTGGAGCGGTGGCTCTGCCATAAAGCATAAAGCTCATGTGTATGGAAAAATGGAAGTAATGCAGTTGGTAGACCATGGAACTTTCATTAAAGTACTGGTGGCATTAAAAATACCCCCAGATGTTTCAGGATAAAGATCCCTTTCTCAGTGATGGGCATCGTACATTGAGAAAGGGATGGTTATTCCACATGTCTGCTTTTTGAATATGTTGCCAATGTGTTGCACTAGTAGGTCCACTTTAGCTGAGCAATCCTTGTTTTTTCTCTTGAAAGTCATTTTCTAATATATTCTACTCTTCCTGAAGTATTTTTGTCTACATTAAAAAAACTTTTACAAAACAAGTTATCAAATGCGCTCGATCCCTGTTAGTCCTAATAAAAATGTTTTTTCTTTGTCTTTTTAACCACTTGGCTGCTATGGACGCGCTCAGCGCGTCCAGACAAGTGGTTCTCCTGTGCTACGGACGCGCTCAGCGCGTCCGAGCACAGGAGGCAGCAATCCGCCGGATTCCGGCGGATTGCTGCGCCCCCCTGGTGCGGGCTGACATCTTGGATGTCAGCCCAGCACTCGGGAGCCCGGCGGGGACATTAGGCATGTGCGGAGGAGGCGCCTGAAAGGGAGGGGGAGGTCCTTCAGACCTCTCTCCCTCCCGATCGCCGGGGAGCAGGGGTCTAAGACAGACACCGCTTGGAAGGGCACAGCCTGCCCTTCCAAACGGTGGCTCTCATTAACCCCTGGGGAGCCGGATCACTAATCGGCGCTGAAAAGCGCCAGTTCGTGATCCTTTCCCGGAGCTGGCCGACATCTTGGATGTCGGCCAAGCCTCCGGGAACTCCCCCTGAGGACTGGCGTCATCGTGCATAGCATGATGAAGCCAGTCCTGGAGTTAACCCCTAGCTGCCACCAACGGTGGAGATAGGGGATTCCAATGAATCCCCTATCTCCCGATCCGTGGCAGCTAGGGGTTAATGTTTGGTACTGTTGGATCGGCCAGAGCATGGCCGTTCCAACGATACCGAACACCACTGTGAAAAAAGTTTTGTTTTTTTAAAAAAAATTAAAAATAAAAATGAAAATTAAAAAAAAAATATATAAAAAAAATAAACAAGTTTTTTTTTTTTTTTGGTTTGTTAATGCAGCAATATTGTTCCCATTTCAATTATAATGTGAACAATGATGCTGCACTAACGATTTTTGTATGCGGTGCGTTTGTTAAAAATCGCGTAATTTCCCCCAAAAAAAATGTAACGAGACCCCATCTCTAATTTTTTTAACAAGCGCACCCCATACAAAATATAACCGCAATTGCTCGCATGTTAAAATGTGAAAAAAAAAACACTTTACACGTTGTAAATTATTGAAAATTCATATTTTATTGCATTTTTTGTTATAATATACAGACAGGTCATGACGTATACATATAATAATGACATATTATTAATCTGCCGAGTCTGATGGAAAGAACGATATATAATATGTCTGGGTCATATACTAAAATAAGCCTTCAAAACGCATTTAAACATGATGATCAAAACCGGTAAAAATTACCTCAGCACAGAGGCGTGAAACGCCTCAGCAGCGAAAGTGTTAATGTCCATTAAAATATTCAGCCCACCGCCACATCATTGCATTGAAGCGGCAATGGGTTTAATATTTAATGGCCACTAAATAGACCAAAAATCTCTTCTTTATTTATTTCTTATTTGTAGGACTAATAGGGATTTGAGCAGAGGTGATAACTTCCTTTGTATGTTCTGTACTGTGTGGTCGGCTGCCAGCTTACAGTGCTGCCAAAAGATAATGGGAATTGAGCACACAATTATTCTTGTTTTAAACATTTTATCAGCATTTCTCATCATGGACGCTGAAACCCAATGACTGGTCTTCTTCAGTCCCGGAGAAAACAAACCAGCAGTTTACAAGTGCTATTTCTTTTTTCATCAGACAACTGCTCACAGAATGCAATGAATAGCATTATTATTTTAATTACTTAAAGCCGCCACATCTAAGCACAGTCCCAAGAAAAATCCTCAAAGTAGACGTGAGGTACATACATTCCATGTCAACACAAGGTAAGGGAGCTAATCTTAAAAAATATCAATCACTTTCAACAATGTGAAACTGGAAAAATGGAAAACAAGAACCCTGTGGGGCTCCTGTGGTGACTGGTGTGGAGAGCGACAAAATGTATTACAGCTCGTTTGGTTTCACAGATCAAAGGAGACTCCCATACCATCCATTGGTGTAGATAATTTTAATATATCCGTCTTTTTTTGTTTGTTTCAATATCAATAAAGACCAACAATTTTGATAAATTTTTTCACTCTCAGCACCAATCACCACAGGAGCCCCACGGGGTTCTTGTTTTCCATTTTTCCAGTTTCAATTTAGTTAAGGGTACATGCCCAATTAGTGATTGTAGTTCATGTTAGTTTGAAGGGAATTTTGTAGGGATGTGCGTTTCGTTTCGTTCCGAATTGAATTTCGTCCGAAATTCACCATTTCCCAAACTAAATATTGGCCGCCCGAAATTACGTAATCCCGAATCAAAGTTTCAACACAAACAAAATCATTTCGTTATTGGACTTAAACGAAAAAAAAATCGGGATGCAAATGATACGAAATGCTGAAAAAACCGAACAAAACGATCAAAAACTAATTAAATTTCAGAAACAAATGATCGGAAACTAAAAAAAGACAGAACCAATGATCTAAAATGAAAATAAAGAGATCAAAATGAAAAAAAAATGGAAACAAATGGTATGAAAGCAAAAATAATTTGATTTAAAATGCAAAAATATTGGAACCAAATTGTCTGAAAGGAAGAAAAAAAACCAGAACAAAATTATTTTAAATGAAAAAAAGACAGAACCAGTGATCTAAAACGAAAAGAAAGACAACAAATTGATCTAAAATGGAAAAAACCCTGAAACTAATGGTATGAAAGCAAAAAAAAAAAAAAATTATGTAAAACGCAAAAAACGGAACCAAATTGGCTGAAAGGAAAAAACAAAAAAAAATGAAATGATTTAAAACGAAAAAAACTGCCATTTTTTTAAAATTATTTTTTAGGATTATTTTGGCCTATTTCGGGATTTTTTGGTTAATCTTTACGGTTTCAAACTAATTTTAAAGAAACTAGGATTTTTTCCACAATTTTCAATGTTAAAACAAACATATGCTAAACGCTTATACAGAGTGAAAGAAGATAATCCAGCTGTATGCGTTTAGCAAACATAAAAACAGACCTCCTTATACAATTAAAATTAGTTAGGAACCTTAAAGATTAACCAAAAAATTCCAGAAAAATGCCAAAATAATCCTAAAAGATAAGTAAAAAAAATGTCTGTTTACTGCAATTGAAAATAATAAATGGTTTTACAAATATTCAATAAACAGTTAAAAATGGGGATTTGTTTTAACATTGAAAATGGTGGAAAAATCCTAGTTTCTTTAAAATTAGCTAGGAACCCTAAAGATTAACCAGAAAATGCCAAAATAATCCTAAAATAAATAAATAAGGAGACTTTAATTTTATGGGTAGGAATCTGTTTCCTACTCTGAAATAAACAATAAAAAAACAAAATAACTCATAAAACTAAATACAAATCAATCCAAATACAATTAATTTACTCACAAAAACAAAATAAACGAAATAAAATGAAATAATTGAAAGACTGCCGAATCGACCCGAATTGACGAAACTTAACGAACCAAAACGAATCGAAAACCTGCTGAAATGTCCCGAAACAGAAAAAAACAGACCGAAAAAAAACGGTTTGCACATCCCTAGAATTTTGTTCCCAAAGATTCTCACTTTCAACAATGTCCCTAAATATTTGTTAGGGTAGTGATTCCTAATCAATGATTCCATAGTAGATCCGGAATATTTATATTACTCATATATTACTCACTGTATATAGTCTACAATGTTTAAAATGTTTGAATATTCACTTTTTACAGAAAAGAAATTACATTCTAAAGCCTTCTTCAAACTGTAGATGTTTATAGATTTACGCCATTGTCACTCTTCCTCCATACTTCATTATGTGTCATCTGGTCAGTTTAAAAGGATAAGAAAAAAACTGTATAGATGAGCAAAACTTTACTTATCTGGCTATGAGGTTGAAACATTTTTTTTAGAGAAACTTTCCTGAGACCGATTTGGACCATGCCATTCCAAGAGAAAGGAATATTTGGTCTATAATAAGTAATCGAAGTGAATTGGTTACGGAATCATCAGATATTTAATGATCTAGCTAGTTTTAATTATAATGCTAAATCTAAACTAATTACATAAACATGAACTAAAATTGACATTTTCTAATTCAGGATCTCTTTATTATCTTACCAATGTATCCTACTATATTCTTTAGAACAGCCTCAAATTTGAAAGTATTAACCCTTTCGCTGCTGAGGCTTTTCCCGCCTCTGTGCTGAGCTCATTTTTACTGGTTTCGCTCATCATGTTTAAACGTGTTTTGAAGGCTTATTTTAGTATATGACCCAGACATATTATATATCGTTCTTTCCGTCAGACTCGGCAAATTCATAATATGTCATTATTATATGTATACGTCATGACCTGTCTGTATATTATAACAAAAAATGCAATAATATATGAATTTTCAATAATTTACAACGTGTAAAGTGGGTTTTTTCACATTTTAACATGCGAGCAATTGCGGTTATATTTTGTATGGGGAGCGCTTGTTAAAAAAATTAGATGGGGTCTCGTTACATTTTTTTTTGGGGAAAATTACGCGATTTTGAACAAATGCACCGCATACAAAAATCGTTAGTGCAGCATCATTGTTCACATTATAATTGAAATGGGAACAATATTGCTGCATTAACAAACCAAAAAAAAGAAAAAAAAATTGTTTTTTTTTATAATTTGTTTTAAAATATTTTTTTATTTTTATTTTTATTTTTAATTTTTATTTAAAAACTTTTTTCACAGTCGTGTTTGGTATCGTTGGAATGGCCATGCTCTGGCCGATTCAACAGTACCAAACTTTAACCCCTAGCTGCCACGGATCGGGAGATAGGAACCCCCTATCTCCACCATTGGTGGCAGCTAGGGGTTAACTCCAGGACTGGCATCATCGTGCTATGCACGATGACGCCAGTCCTCAGGGGGAGTTCCCGGAGTCTTGGCTGACATCCAAGATGTCGGCCAGCTCTGGGAAAGGATCACGAACGATTCTTGATCCGGCCCCCATGGGGTTAATGCCAGGTACCATTTGGAAGGGCAGGCTGTGCCCTTCCAAACGGTGCCTGGGTTAACCCCCTGCACGCCTCCCCTCCTCCCTTTCAGGCGCCTCCTCCGCACATGCGGGGAGGGCGCCTGAATTAGGTGTCATCGCGCCCCCGCGATGACACCTAATTACTCCGGCGGCGGTTCCGGGTGCTGGACTGACATCGAACGCTGGCCCCAAAGAGAGGATGCGCTCAGTGCGTCCACTGAATGGAAGCTACCTGCGGTTGGACGCGCTGAGCGCGTCCGTAGCAGTGAAGTGGTTAAGCCGGAGACACACTGACTGCGATGCGCAACGCATTGCGGTCAAAGCTGGGTATTTCCAATTTTGGGTGCTCAGCTACGTGACCCAATGCCGGCTGAGTGTGTAGAGAAGACGGGCCTGTATACACTGAGCACATATCGACGTGCAGCGCAGCCTACATCGCTTTGCGTTCAGTGCATCTCTGGTTTTATGGTTCATAGCCATTATGCCCCCATCTAGGGATAAGAATTTCTTCAGCTTTATCCAATCACTACAAAAATTGAGTATACTTGATCTTCAAAGCAACGTCGGCTGCCTCAATATAGTATATACTCAATTGGGTCGTATTCTGGAGGAATACAAATACATTAAATTTCTTGCAAAGAAAATTCATATCTAAAGGACTCCAGAACACGCCCAAGAGGGTTTAGCACCCTGGCAATGACAGCTGAGGTGCTAATACCATTTGATGAACTGGGACTCTGTGTCTAAAGCACAGAGTCCCAGCTGATTCAGCCCAGAGCTGCAGCTGCAATAGCCCCTTTCAGCCAGCAGATGGCAATGTAGGCATGTCAAACAGAGCTCCTACAGTAAATAAAATATAAATTTAGAATTTTCCCAATGATTTTTTATTAACGAAAACTTATTTTCCAAAAAACACTGGTTCCTAGCAGTTCTTAATGGAAAATCACTTGGTAGTGAATACAGTTACATAAAATTTGTCTAGAAATAGGCTCCCCTGCCATACATTCAAGTCTAAGGACTAGTGATCAGCCGAACACCCCTGTGTTTGGTTTGCATTCGAACTATTTCAAAAGTTCGAGTTCGAACCGAACTCAATGCAAGTCAATGGGACTCAAAAGTTCGATTTTTAGAGAGCTCTCCAAGAGGGCATATATGCAAGATATTTGCCATAAACGGTGTATGGGGGTCCGGGTAGTGCCCTGGGGACAGGAAACAAGGACACAAAATTAAAAAAAATACGTCTTTAAAGGAACAGTGCGTTTTCCATGAAATAAAGGTTATGAATAAAAATGAGAAATTCCTTCAAATATCGTGCCCGTGAAGTGGTGGATTTGTAGGACGTATAGAAACATTTAAAAACAAAAAAAAGACATTTCAAATGACGGTAAATGGTTTTCCTTCAATCTATTCATATACAACTGCTTGGGGCGGCAGCCTGTATGAGAAGAGGAGACATTTTAGGACACACAGAAAAATTTTAGTGATTTTTTTGGCTAAATTATGGTGACACTTATGCAGGCTTTGGATGAAAGTAACAATAGGTGCTTTAAAATTGGGCCTTTAGTGTCGGCAACAGTGCCGTCACACCGTAACCCCTCTGTGGTATTGTGGAAGAGTGCAGTGGTGGACCCTGCGGTCCAATATTAAAATGATATGAATCTGGTATAGGCGTCAGTGGCAGTGCACCCAAATATTTTGCCTTTGGTGGCAGCAAGTGCCTTCACACCGTAACCCCTCTGAGGTATTGTGGAAGAGTGCAGTGGTGGAGGTTTTGGTAATGCAAAAGAGATCCCCGATCTATTCAGTTACATCAGCAGCTATAACAAAACCGGGTCAGCAATGTATAGGCACTTGTACTGCGCTATTGTATACAGTGAGAATCGGTGCACACCAGTAGCAACAGGAAGCAAACAGAACAGGCAGGGAATGCACAGAGAGAATAGTCAAATGGCAGGCAAAGTCGGCAACAGATCGGGTCCTCAGAACAAGCAGGGTCAGTAACAAGTATACAAACTGATTCAGTAAGCTAGCGATGCGGGAATAAAGGCTGAGACACACTGAGCATGTAGCGACGCAAAGCAAACATTTTGCAGGCTTGACTACACTCCGCTCTGCCTCGCAGCGTGTCTACACTGCATTACGTTTGCTTCTCACCGCACTGGACAGGAATCCACTAACTAAATTAAAATGTACACACAAAACTGTTTTATTTTCACAAAGCACATGTTATGCACAAAGTTCTACTGAATAAAATACATCAAAAATTACTGTTAATTTAATAGGAATAGTATAAAAATATTAAAAGTAACCCCTGATCATATATATTATAGGGACACGGAGTGCTGTGTATAGAGTAGGGATGCATTGATACCACACACAGATATATACGTATATATCAACACGCAGACCTATATATACATATATATCAACACGCAGATATATATATACACCCACCCACAGACCTCAGACCATATACACACATATGCACATGGGTGTGGCATGTGGACAATCTCAACTAAATGTGCCCCCCCCCATTTGGCTGGTGCCTCCAGAAGAAATGTTGAACCCGACAGAGCAGAGAATATATATATTATTCTCTGCTCTATCGGGTTCAACATTTCTTCTGGAGGGATCAGCCAAATGGGGGGCAATTAGTTGCCAAAATGTGTGTGTAATTGTAATACAAGTCTGGATATATATATTTATAAGAATATAGATATATATCTTATCTATATATATATATATATATATCTATATATCATACCTGCCCTTACCTTCCCCTATAAATTTGCTAAAAATATACACACAAAAAAAAAAAAAACCACTGCCTGAGACCCCGCGCAGCCCACATGCCACCCCCTCTACCTGGCTGAATGTATCTAATATATGAATATATGAATGAAATACATTCAGCCAGGTAGAGAAAGAAAAAAATAAGTTTTATTTTATGTTCCCGGGGACATTTAAAAATGTCCTCGGATTTTTTTTTTTTTTTTAAATGTGTCACCTTACCTTAGCCTGGTGGTCAGTGGGGGCTCCCTGGATCCTGGTTGTGGGGGGTCTGCTGTGGCCGCAGGTGCAGTGGCTCCCTCCCTGCGCTGCCTGTCTCTGCCACATGCACCCGGTCGGCTAGCCCGCACAGTCGCCGCTCTGTCATCCGGCGGCCGCATGCTCCTCAAGGGGATCCTTGGGAGGCCTCCGCAGGCTGCCCTCTACAGTGCCTGATTAGAGGGCCGTGTTTGCTTGATGTTTTAGTAACAAGAATGTTTTATCCCATAGGCTTCAATGTTAAAAATATTCCCGTTTTAATTCAATATCTAATAAACCTTTGCTTATAATATTCTGCAGTAAAGAGTCTCTTTACTTCTAGAATTTTTTGTATTTAAGCATTTTTTATACTTTTTTCAAAAATATTTTTTTTTCGAACTTTTGGCGAATGTCCCAAAAAGTTCGAAGTTCGCGAACTGTCGAACGGCCGATGTTCGATGCGAACTCCAAACTGATCGAACCGAACAGCTCATCCCTACTAAGAACACCCAGAAGAATTTTGCTATTAAAGATTCCATCACATGTCACTGTAGCAATGTCATTTTTTATAAGACCACTAAATGCAAGACAGAGTGACCAAGCCAGAAATATACATCATAGTTTCAATACCATTGTCTTTCTGAGCACTGTTCTAAAATGCATACAACTATCCTTAAGGGAATAAATTTTTATGGCATCCAGCTGGCTACAAAAGAAAAAGAAAGGGAGGGTTGATGATGTTGCATATTAACTAGAGAGATAGGGGTTGCATGGGATTTATATTCTGCTTTTTTTGGCCCCCAGGGAGCTTAATGCCAAAATGGAAATCCTTATTTATGAGTATGTTCATTTTCAATAGAACATAAAATCGTTTAATTAATTAATTACTGACCAAATTAGGCTAATTTTTTAAACCTTCATAATTTTCTATTTATAATCATTCAGTGGTGATATTAAATTTATTAGAACCCAATTTTTATTTTATTTTAGAACTATAATGCTACATGTGATCTTAATTTATTACATATAAAAATATAAGTAATACGTTTAAAATTAGGTTTATATCTACACAATAACTATGGATAGTATAGTATTCCACATGCTATTGTTTGCAAGTGAATTCTGTGCATCTGCAACATTTTGTCTCTTAAAAGGGGTTATTCAGAGAGAGACAATCTGGCCCCGAAATGTCATTGAACAGTGAATTCCCCCGTACGTCAACATTTCGGGGCCATTCAGCTATTCAGAGAGCAGGCAGTCGCCAAATTTTGGCGAACTGCCAGCCAGTACGGTGCTTGTTCGGAGGCAATGAAATCCCCATAGAAAAGCAATGGTTAATCTATTCAGAGAACACCGGTGAAAAGTCGCCGAAGTGCCCTGCTGTTCGGTGTTTGCATTCGGCAGGTTTATTCAGGATATGTGCTCAATGTCAGCTTGTTGGCTTTTTCTGGCAGCTGCTCTGCGTTCTGTTTGGTGGCTCGGCAGCATTTTCCGGACATGTTCGGCATGTTTTTTGTGGTGGTTTGAGCGATCCGATACTTCGGATCGTATCGGATGCGTTTTTTCAGGGTTTTTTACGGCAGGAATTCGGCAGCTTTTCGGGGGCTTTTCCCTCCACTCCAGGGACCCTGTGATGAATGCTGAATTCACCGCAGGGTGGGGAACTTGATTCCCCGAAGTGCAGGGAAAGAGAGAGCACCGAAATGTTGGCAACATTTCAGTGCTCTCTGAATGACCCCTAAAGTGTGCAAAATGACCTATATGAGGACTATGTGGTGACTTCATGGACAACAGAGAATCATACCTTGGTTATACTGGAGTGAACTATACATACAATCTGTTGAAGATATGAACCTTTGAAGACACAGCATTGAATGCTTACCAAGATCAATATTTGTATCATATATAAACAAGGAAAGACAACTACCAATCCGAAAACAGAATTTCGTAAAACCATACATGTGCTATAGTAGCATAGACAAGTGACCTTTAAATAGGATCATTAATTTAAACTGTCTAAAATAAGACGGCTCATATAGAAAGCCATGTAACATATTCGTTAAGTGAATACACTTTTTGCTTGATCAAGATGACTCATTGAAAAAGCAAGGGGATGGCAGTAAAATGTCATCCATCTCCAATGTAAGACTTATACAGACTATATTTATTCCTGTACATATCCTGCTGCACTCACAAAAAATGTAAACAACTGTTTAATTTGCTTTTAGCAAGAATTGCTGGAAAATGTGATCCAATGATGATCCAATGTATTCATTTATAATTCCAAAATGCAAATAGCAAGATAAAAAGTGTCAAATGGGAAGAGGTCTCCTGGTGCATTATATATGTGCTTTTGTTAGTTAGGCATTTCCTGGATACTTTTATATTAAAGACACCATTAACGATTCATTGTCTATAGTAAGTTTAAAATATTTATTTTGTAGTGTTGAAAAGGGAGTTGATAACAAAAACAGTAATTGCACACTCATTACAGAGTAACAATAGGTTTCTAGAAGCTGATTACAAATCAAAGGAATTCTTTCACTTTGTATTTTAATATACTTCGGGGAATGCAAATAATTATTAATTAACGGCACGTCGTAGCTGTTTCTCCATGACAGAGAGCTAGATTTAAGTCATTAGATACGAAATTTGTAATTTAGTTTTATGGTTTAAAATGTTTAACACAAATAATAATTTATTTCTTCAGCGTGAGTATCTATGCAGCTCTATAAACCATTATTAAATACATTAATGTGGTATAGAAAGTCAGTTAAAGTAATCAAAAGAAATAAGATCATTGAATGCACAGTAGGTTCTGGGTGGAAAAATATATAGAAGATAAAGAGACCGTGCTAAACGGCGCTATGATTTTGTAAGAAAGTCAGATTGTATGACCGCAGCAGTGCTGTCACGGAGTTGCAATGTTTTACCCATACACCGAAAATAATCAGGTATATAAATCAGTCCTGCAAAAAAGCTTAGTACACAGAAGTATCAATAAAGTGATTTTGCCAATAATCTGGGTCACAATTCAAAGGAATAAAAACTGCAAACACTTTCCCACAGATCATGATCTTGACTTAGGTCCATTATTCATTGAAGCTCCTGCTGCTGCTGGAACTTCAACTCCAGGATCTCCAATGTTTATTCTCCTTGCAGCAACGGTAAACTGTAGCGTTTTCTTAATAATCCCCATAATGTTTATTATAGTGGAGCAGATATCAAATATATAACACAAATGTATTGCAGAGATGAGTGGTTCTCATACATACCTGATCCATTAAATGGGGTGACTCATTCAACACCCCCCTCTGTGAAGCTTGAATACAATTACAAGTAGTTATAAAGCAGCAACAAATTCTGGTGCACTGTACAAGGGGTAGGACAAACCGAGCAAAAACAAACATGTTAGACTCATTTGAGAATGATAGGAAAAGAGGACCCTGCTCAAGAGCTTACAATCTAAGAGGTGACACACAGGCGAGGGTAAAGAGCGGAGTATGAGAAGTAAATGCGATGTATGGGGACTGTGTGGGAGACAGATCAGGAAAGATGACATGGATGGTTTACGAAGTGAGCTGATAGGCCTCTCTAAAGTAATGTGTTTTCAGAGACTTCTTGATGGACTGGAGGGATGGGGAGAGTTGAGTGTTAAGAAGGACGTCTGTAAAAAGGAGGCAGTTTGGGAAATGTCCTGAAGGTGAAAGTTGTGGATGCGGGTACAAAGAGATGATCATATCAGATCATTGGTAGAGCGACAAGAATGGGAGGGAACATACCTACTATTAAGAGAGGAGATGTAGGCAGGGGCAAGGACAAGATGTGGACACAACATGTTAACATTACTTGACAATCACCTCAAAAATTACACAACATACAGTGCACCATGTTCATCTGGAGTCCTCAGGAGTTCAGTGGAGTCCTCAGGAGCAAAGTTGTATACTAACAGGGTTATTCAAAGAGATTCGAAAAGTCACTGCACGTTCGGTGACTTTTTGTTCTCTTCAATTCGGTTTGTTTTGCCGATCCCATTTCGGTGACCCTGCGGTGTATTCAGCAAGCACCACAGGGTCCCCGAATTGCAGGGAAAAGCTGCCGCAAACCCTCCAAAACTCACCGCAAAACCCACCGAATGCACGCCGAAAACCCTCCAAAACATCTGGATTAACCTGCCGAAAACCACAGAAAAACCCGAACAGGAGCCGATTGCAGCCTTCGACACAGCAGAAGAGGCAGTGAATAAATTAGCAAAACAGTTTGTATGAATGTGTGAAAGTGAAACGCTGTTTGCAAAGAAACTGCTGAGCGAAAATGTCTGAAATTTACATATGAGGTGCAGGGAATGATAATAAAGAGGGCTGTTACAGAAAAAAGAAGAAAACTTAAAAAAAATCGGACTTTTAAAAAAAAAAAAAAATATGAAAAATGCTTAAAATATCCTAAAAAATCTATAAATAAAGAGACTCTTTACTGCAGAATTTTATAATGAACGTTTTATTAGATATTGAATTAAAACGGGGATATTTTTAACATTGAAGCCTATGGGATTCTCCTGAATAAATTTGCCGAATTAAACCACCGAATGGCAGGGCATTTCGGGAACCTTTCACTGCTGGTTTGTGTTCTCTGAATAGTCAAAGCAGTGCTTTTTCATGGGGATTTCACTGCCCTCGAACAGGCACCGAACAGGCACCGTATGTTCAGGCAATTCGCCAGGATTTGGCGAATTGCCTGCTCTCTGGATAGCCGAATGGCAAGGATAGGTAACCGAATGCTGATTTTCAGCGTTCGGTTACCTTTCTCAAGCAATTTGGATCTCTTTGAATAACCCTGTAAGTATACAAAGTTGTATAGTTGTATACTTTACTATGTATACTATTTTATATTAACCCTTCTTCAAGAGGTTTTCTGTCAACAAGACGCCACCTTCTGGCAACCGATAGTAATGACACATCAAAAATGTCGCAATTTAAAAAATTTCACTTAAATTTAGACGGTATGAAGAAGTAATTGTTTTATGCAAAAAAGATGCATTAGCATTTTTTTCTGTGTGACTTGGCACCATACTGGCTTCATTCTTCTATGGGTATGGTGCAAAAATTATACTTGTGTTAGTTTTAAGGTTAAAGTTACTGTTAGGATTTAGGTTTTCCCTAACCAACAGATTCTGCATTATTTTTAGGCAACAGCTTCTGCTCCTTTTGATGTGAGTATGAAGGACAAGAAGCAAGCATGCTTCCATAAAGAGCCAGCTTGCTGTCATGCTATCAGATATAGAGACCTGTACAAGAAATATTCAGATTTGAACCTGTAAATGCTAAAAATAATCGTACACCCGAAAAGATGAAATATGAAGATGAAATATTATTTGTTTTAAGAGCCATATAACCCAGGAAGATATAAAACCGTTTTTAGCAAAATGTTGCGAACCAACATTAACATAATTTATAACAAGAGAAAAAAGATGTCATCTGAACTCGTTTCTATGTATTTCCATGTACAACAAAACACTATCAGGAGGTTTTAGTTTGTTATAATGGCAATTGAAACGTAAGCTCACTCGCCCCAACAAGGCACCTCTTTGCAGAGTGAGTCCTAACCAATGTACCGAAAACTGCTCTACTGAGCAGCTACATGCCACTCCTGAAGCTTTTCAGCTAAGGAGAGGCAGACAAAATGGTGGGTTTTATTTATACACGCACCAAGCACTTCCCATTTGGGGTTGAAAACAAAAACATGGAAAAAGGAACAGTAGCAAAAATTACTAACTGGTTTTACAGCATAATATACATACATACAGAAAAGATGGCGTCGCGCCTATACTCACCAGAGCAGCTGCAACAGCCAGGAGTAACAGCCCAGTTCATGTATAAAACATAACAAGAGAAAAAAAAACAGCTGAAATAGCTCAGTTGGGAGAGCGTTAGACTGAAGATCTAAAGGTCCCTGGTTCGATCCCAGGTTTCGGCAGGATGTAAATATTCTTAATTGGGCAGACTAGATGGGCCGAAAGGTTCTTATCTGCCGACATTTTCTATCAGGAGATTTTAGTTTGTTTTAATAGCCATTGAAACGTAAGCTCACTCGCCCCGACAAGGCACCTCTTTGCAGAGTGAGTCCTAGCCAATGTACCAAAAGCTGCTCTACTGAGCAGCTACATGCCCTTCTTGCTGCTTTTCAGGACTCACTCTGCAAAGAGGTGCCTTGTCGGGGCGAGTGAGCTTACGTTTCAATGGCTATTAAAACAAACTAAAACCTCCTGATAGTGTTTTGTTGTACATGGAAATACATAGAAACGAGCGCAGATGACATCTTTTTTCTCTCGTTATGTCTTATACATGAACTGGGCTGTTACTCGTGGCTGTTGCCGCTGCTCTGGTGAGTACAGGTGCGACGCCATCTTTTCTGTATGTATGTATATTATGCTGGCCTGTAACACCAGTTAGTCATTTTTGCAGCTGTACCTTTTTCCATGTTTTTGTTTTCAACCCCAAATGGGAAGTGCTTGGTGTGTGTATAAATGAACCCACCATTTTTCTGCCTCTCCTTAACTGAAAAGCTTCAGGAGGGGCATGTAGCTGCTCAGTAGAGCAGCTTTTCGTACATTGGTTAGGACTCACTCTGTAAAGAGGTGCCTTGTTGGGGCGAGTGAGCTTACGTTTCAATGGCCATTATAACAAACTAAAACCTCCTGATAGTGTTTTGTTGTACATGGAAATACATAGAAACGAGCGCAGATGAAATCTTTTTTCTCTTGTTATGTTTTATACATGAACTGGGCTGTTAGGCATTAACATATTTTAGGCTATAAACTGGTTATGTTTATTTAAAGATTCAACTGTACTATACATGGAAGGGTGGAGTCAGTTTAGAATGTTATAATTTCCGTGATGCGTCTCACATACCATGTAGCCTCTCTGACAGCTATTAAGCCCAGTGTATAATAATTGTGTTGAAAGGTTAACTGTATTAGGTTAATATTGTGAGTCTGCCTCATCACTGAAAAGATTGAGCATGCATTTATAAGAATTTTTTTGCTACATAATTCGGCAGAAAGCCATGCAGTTTATAGGTATCATTATGATTTTATTGTGCTATAATACGGAATATAACCTTATAATATATCAACGAAGTATAAAACAGCAAAAAATAATGTACAGCAGGTGTCAATCTCACGAGTGTCTGAGTGTCATGACCTATTATCTTACTCTCTGTCAGCCTTATTCCTGTGCTGCACATCTCCAGACCAGGTGCTCAGATCATTAGCCTTGGTATTCCAAGTTACACAAAAACACACTGACCACATGACCATCTAGCACTGGCTGAATCCAATAAAGGATCACACCCCATTCAGCCCGTGCCTCATCATTGAAGCTCTGTGACTGTAGGTGTAAAGACCTATGTTTTTCTGCTCCTATGAATCCTGCATTGCTCGTAATCTCGGGATCATTACAAATCCCTGTAAGTGGGATATCTGACCATTTTATCACACATCTGCTGATTTAGCACCTGCCCTGTAATGTGAGGCTGAAACGGGGATGCTAAGGGGAAACCTGCAGGCCCAGGTTTTCCCTGTTAAGCTGTGTTCAGACGAGTGCACTTGGCACGTATGTCTGACTGCACTGTTTGCTATACGTCATGCTTTTCAAAGGAGTCAATGGAGAAGGACACACAAAGCACATGCACACTTTTTCACGCACGGACAAGGCATGTTGCAACAGACGCCATGTAGGCATCGATGTGAAAAAGCTACAATGGACGTAGAGACACCCCCGCATACAACTTTTTTGTTTCTTTTTCTCAACGTCAGTCAAAACTAATCTATGGTATGTTAACCACAATCTCATCCATTACAAAGTCCATCCATTTCAATGGACGCACGGTGTGCAGTCAGTGCGCTCGTGTGACCGCAGATTTTGCGTCCTTGTTTCAGCGCCTTTCAACTTAGTAATAGTGCCCCATGTGTCTTATGATTTTTAAATACGTTTGCTGACTTATTGAAATTCCAAGTAGGTGACCCTTGGTAACATACCAATCCTTTAGCATATCTTTAAGTGTGTAATACATACACCAAAATGGTGTTTAGGTGTTGGCTCTGATATTAATAACAATAAGGCAAATTTAGTTCTTAGGGTTATCTCTGATGTGCAGCTCACCACAAGGTGTATCCCTCACCCAGATACAGTCAGGTCCAGAAATATTGGGACATCGACACAATTCTAACATCTTTGGCTCTATACACCACCACAATGGAGTTGGAATGAAACAGACACAATGTGCTTTAACTGCAGACTGTCAGCTTTAATTTGAGGGTATGTACATCCAACTCAGGTGAACGGTGTAGGACTTACAGCAGTTTGCAGATGTGCCTCCCACTTGTTAAAAATGGTCGATATTCCGAAACCATTTACAATTCCGAAAAACGAAAATTTCCGAAAATACGAAAAGTCGATACAAAAAACGAGCTAAGTGACACGAAAATACGAAAAATGGTCGAAATTTTGAAAAAAAATGTACACGAGAAACGAGTCGAGCCGAACCGAATCGAAACAGAAATCGGTCGAAACGAGCCAAATCGAAAAGTTTAAAAATCCGAAAAATCGAATCGAATCGAACCGAAAAAAAAATCGGTGCACAAGCCTAATAAACAAATCCAATAGTGCAGTATATAAAAGCATACAATTAATCTAAAAATGTAGTGGAAATTTACACCCACAAACAAAGAGCCTATAGGCTCGTTTCTAGCGCGTTCAGGCCTCATGGGGGGCCCCTCCCATCAATCCGAACAATTCAACTGTGGCCGTGGGGCTATTTTCTCTTGTGGCCTGTTTTACCTCGATGAAAAATCAAGTATATGGTGCAATATTGTATGGACAGCTCAGCATAGACAAATTAGAATATCTCACGTATTACTGAGCCTACCAGCATGAGTGGCATCTGTGCCTTGGAGCACTTGGTATTGGGGGGTCCTACTCCGACGTTGACATTTCCTCCAACGTCACCAGTACTGGAGATAGTGGAGATTCTGGAATTGGCAAGAATAAGTTGCTCAAAAAAAAAAACAGGATTGAAAAGCCAAAAGTAAAAATGTATTAAATCGACATTAAAACAATAAAATAATTAAAAACATGGAGTATAACCGAGACGCGTCACCCCTGCCTCTCAACAGGTTTCATCAGTCGGAATACCCAATTAGTGACCTATTAGTCCTTGTATAACCGTCATTAAGTCCATTCAACATTCCTTGTGGAGTTCACGTGCGTTCCAACCCGCGTTCCAACTAGCTTCCAGCGCCTGCGTTCCAGCTGGTTTCCGGGTGCTTTCCAATGACGTGTATCCATTGTTTGTGTGTAGACTTCCTCGCTCGAATTACTGCAAGATCCCTCCTTCCACACTGATCCGCGCACAGAAGAAATAGCATCAATAAACGGGTTTAATGTCCTACATTATTACGTATTTATATCCCATTATTTCCACCATTTAAAAAAACCATCGCCTCATTATCATGTGGCAAAGAAAGCAGTGCTTTTTCAGAGTATACTAGAGAGGTATTGAAAAAAGGACTCAGAATGGATCCATATATATATATATATATACTCCTTAAAAATTAAAATAACGTTATAAAACCACAAAATATAGATTTGTGTACTGATCTCTGGTTAAATCATAAAAAATGGCAAATTTCAAAGTCGGCATTTAACCCTTTAGGGGTCAAAGTGTTCAACCTATATATCAGCGCATTTCAGCTTTAATTAGCTTGTCATTCATGTGGCCTCCCCTCCAATCCTGCTCAATTTTTTCAATACCCAGGAACTCTATTCCTCTAGGGTTGCAATCATGACTATCTCTGAAGTGAAGTGAAACATTATGTTTAATATAGCCCTTCATCATATTACAGAGGTGCTCATTAATTCTAATGTACAGAGGTCTTGATGTTTGACCTATATATTTTACCACATGGGCATTTGAGTAGATAGATAATGTTTTTGGTGTGGAATGGACACTAGTGTCCATTCCAGAAAATTGACTGATTGTTCTCTTCTTGTTTTCAGTCTTTCTACATGAAATGCATTGGTCGCATCCATAGAAGGGGCTATTTTTAATCCGATTGTCATTGATCCGTATATGTTTTTTTAACTAATTGGGAGCCTATATTTTTACCTCCTCTAAAAATTACTTTTGGTCTATTGGGTAGGATATTGGCCAGAATGGGATCACTGGTCAAATAGGCCAGTACTTCCCTATTGATTTTTTAATAGTTTTATTACTTGTGTTATAATTCATAATAAAAGAGACCTCATTTGTTTGTTCCTCAGGTGCTTTATATTCTAACAAGGTATCCCTACTTAATTTCAGGATCTCCCCATTTACTTCATCTAGAAACTCTTCCTTATAGCCCTTTTGCTTGAATTCATTGATGAGTTTTCGAGATTGTATATTATATTGTTCAACGTCTGTGCAATTTCTTTGAACTCTTAGCAGTTGTCCCCTGGGGACTGCTTTCAGCCGGGGGGTGGGGGTAATGTCCACTATTAACATGGATATAACTATTAGTACTGACAGTTTTAAAATGGGTCTTTGTATTAATTTTCCCGTTCTTAACATAAATGTTGAGGTCGAGAAAATCTATTTTATCTGTTATAAAATATCTTTAAGTGTATCTATGTGTTGTTCAATATCAAATTCCTCTGCTTATATTTAGTTTGTTTGCAAACTGTAGCCTGCATTATATTTTAAATTATCCGCTGCTTGTGACATAAAGGTTAATTTCCTGGCACTAGGAAGGGATTACATTTCTGTATATGGTGACCTTTAAAATCCCGTAAGATTTGTCAGTACCATGGACAGAGACTGGATGTGCAATACCATTTTGCCACGGTGGTGCACAGCTTTATTTGCTTTCTATGCACATGCTCCATTGGCTCCCAAGAGAGTAAATTGTTCTCAAACATTGATGCTGCCTTTGCTTGCTGACCCTGTGCGTATGTGTATTGTTCATAACAGAATTCTCCAAGTCAATCCATTATTTATAGATGTGCTATTACATGGATTCCTTTGTCGGTAGTAATCTAATTACACATATTTTATTTCTTTTCTACAACCACATTTACGTCAGCGTCATTATTTTATATTAACCAAGATTTTTTTTCAACTAAAATGTTAACAACATTTTCATTGACCAGCTCTTATCAGTGTTTTAAAAATCGCAATTCTTTGAAAACAAATATTAGTTTTCGGTACAGTTTTGATACATTTTATTAGCCCATAGAAAAGCAGACGACTCGATTATATTGCATCAACTGTTGTCACCTTCTCACCAAGCTGCTTGGCGATGGTCTTGTAGCCCATTCCGGTCTTGTGTAGGTCTACAATCTTGTCCCTGACATCCTTGGACAGCACTTTGGTCTGGGCCATGGTGGGTGGAGAGTTTGGAATCTGATTGATTGCTCCTGTGGACAGGTGTCTTTCATACAGGTAACAAAATGAGATTAGGAGCACTCCCTTTAAGAAAGTGCTCATAATCTCAGTTTGTTACCAGTATAAAAACACCTGGGAGCCAGAAATCTTGCTGATTGATATGGGATCAAATACGTATTTCACTCATTAAAATGCAAATCAATTTATAACTTTTTTGAAATGCATTTTTCTGGATTTTTTTCTTGTTTCTCACTGTTAAAATAAACCTACCATTAAAATTATAGACTGATCACTTCTTTGTCAGTGGGCAAACATACAAAATCAACAGGGAATCAACATTTTTTTTCCCCTCACTGTAAGTGAAAACCTGTACGATTACCATTACCTGTTGTTTCAGGGTGTTTGGCCAATTTAGGTTCTACTACAAGTGCAGAGATTAGTGTTGTGGACTTACCTCACATGGGCCTCCATTTATATTAAGCTATATACACTTTGTGTCAGTTTGGGAGGCCAGAATGTAATTAAACTGAATTGTGAGGTGTCATGGGATCATTTTTTCCTCGATGGAATTCTTTTCTTTATTTAACTTTGCTTCTTTTGGCTAATGGACCAATAATGAAATATACACTTAGTAATCTTAGCCTGCTGCAGGTAATAATTTTAGCTTTTATACAAGCCAGAGAGCCCTCCTCATATTCCAGTCCAGCGTCTCCTGATGCATATATGGTATATGTATCATGTAAATATATAGGTTTACTATGAAGACCTTGACTACCATCATTGACTTAACTCAATCTGCAAAAGCACCTGCAAGGAGCACACATTGCTCCTTTGCTTACATGAACACTGGCAGCACCTTTCCTACCTTGCCCTTGTTTGCCCAGTACTTGATTTCTTTCTGCTTTGTCTGATGGATGCTGCAAGTGCTTCCAAATTATCCTTGAGCTTTCCTGTTTAAGGTAGTCACCACCCTGCAATGATTTTTCTGCATTGCACTAGTCAATGGTGTGTCCATGACTCTGATGAATTTTTGTAGCTTTGCCTTCCCATCGTGTATCCTCTATACCAGTGTTTCCCAAACCTGTCCTCGGGACAATCAACCAGGCCAGGTTTTGCAGATCACCTTGGGGAAAAGCAGACTGAATCCTGCAATCGCTGAGCAGCAAATCATATCACCTGTGCTGTGCTTCAGATATCTGACAAACATGGCGTGGCGGAGGGTCCTGAGGACAGGTTTGGGAAACATTGCTCAATACCCTATCAATAGCCCTGTCAACACTGTTCATCCTTTCATGAGTCCCATCTGATTCGGCTTGTACTAGGGTGTGCACCCATGGAACATTTATTAAATGTAAACTTATGTTTAGAAGATTTTGCATGAAATACACATTTTTCATTAGCAAAAACAAGCATGTAATCAGAGATAGTCAGTTTTTATGCTGTTCATCATAAACCAGATGAAGGACATCTAGAATGTCAATGCAGGAGAAGAAAGAGGACCTCTTCACCCAACATTAGAGTGTGCCTGGGCACACCGGCTGCGTACACCTATGCGCCCTGCTGTGATTTCTGATCTGTGTCAATAAACCATCTGCCTGTCTTGTCATTTGTCCCCTCATCCTGGGCTCTAACCAGCAACTCTGCACCATGCACAGGATATCGAACTTGCATGTTGTACAATCTCCATCCGAAGACCATTTTTTCTGCATCCTTTTTAAAGCTGCAAAGCAGCGATTAAAAAGCCCTAGCCACCATGGAGTTAAACATGGCAATATATATATATATAGACAAATCATCATTGAGGGCAGGATGGATGGAGCTAAACACAAGGCTAATAATTATCCTGCACTTTCTTCTTCTAAGCAGGTCACTGCATCATTTCTAGTTACCACCCATGGTGATGTCCATGTAAAACACAACGTGGTGTGCTTTTAACGACTATGACTGTTTCCCCTATTGAGGCACCTTCATCTTTGTTATCTGTATCTAGTCATCTTCTACAGAAAAATAAGATAAAAATTATTTGATTCATTTTATAAAGTGTATTTGTATTTTAAGAAAAAATAAATAAAGGTAAGAAATATGAGGGGACTTTGGCCAATCCTGTCTCATAAGTAGATGTATTTTGTTCTGAAATCAAGAAAAAAAAATATTTTTGATTTCCTATTAACCTCCCTGGCGGTCCGATTCTGACATCTTTTATATGTCAGAATCGGTCCAATTTATTCTGGCCCCCTAGCGGTATAAGTGTGGCTCGGGGGTTAACTTTCAATACTGAAAGCGGCATCCCCGTGCTACACTTGGGCCGATACTTACATGTCCCTGCACTCCCTCGCTGTCCCCGCAGTCACACTGCAGCCGATCGCGATGTCACACTTCCTGGTTCACTTCTCGTGAGAAGAGAACCAGGCAGTGTAACGTTGCCAGCGGCTGGAGGAGACTGCGGGGACAGCGAGGGAGCGCAGGGACATGTAAGTATCCAGCTTGAGTGTGGCTCGGGGATACCGCTTCCGGTACAAAAAGTTAACCCCTACACTCGGGAAAACCGTCAGGGAGGTTAAATGAAGTCCTTTTTTTTTTTTCCCACTGACACTTTCACATATCAATCCGTTACATAAAATATAACATTAATCTGAATAAAATCAAATAATAGGAAAACAATTATACAACTCCCCAACCTACCCTTGTTAAAAAAAATCCCTTGAATTCAAGCTGTCAAAATTATATAATACAATTTGTGCTAAGGCTGGTTTGAAGCCGTGACAATAAAATTAATAAGTTCCCATGGTAAACTGTGACTTTCATCTTCTCAGTGGCATATTATATTTATATATATATATATATATATATCTCCTTGGTTGAAAAGGGTCAAAACATTCAATTGTGATTTTTGCACTAATGATCTATCCGCAGTGGCAAAGAAAAATATAAAAGACATTGGATAGGGAAAACACATGACATTCTTCCTTCCATGTTTACATCCTACGGGAGGCAACAACTTCTGTTATTTCAGCTCCATTGTACAGCCTGATCCAAAGCGTGTCTCTTGTTTATTGATAGTTCCACTTCAGATAAATCCCAGAACATCTTTTCCATTGAAATAGCTATAAAAGTGTAATTTGCTTGATGCCTGTGTGCTTGTTAAATGAATGCATTACTGCAATGGAGAATTCATACTTGATTAACAGCAAACTTTTATTTTTATTGGAAAATTTAAAAAAAAAAGATTTCTTAATCACAGTTCAAGATTACATATAATGGAACGTTAATAATGTTAACAATAAAGCATTTATGCCAAAGACTGTATAAATCACATTTAGATCTATTAGCTAGGGATGTGCGTTTCGGGTTTCGGAATTTCGTAATTTTCACGAAATTTCCCGATTCGTGCATTCAAATTCAGCCGATTTTCTGAAAATTTTCAGATCTGAAAACGGCAGATCCGAAAAAATTTACGAAACGAAACGAAAATTTATTTGGAATTTTCGAATGGACTAGAAATGTGTAAAATCTAAAATCATTTTCGTTCCATTTGTAATTTCGGCTCCATTCCTGATTTCGGTTCCATTTCAGTAATTTAGGGCAACGTATTTTTTGGTTATATCGCTGATTCTGTAATTTTGTATCATTCCCATCTCAATGTATCCTTCCTGGGAAACCAGAGAAATCTCAATGTATCCTTCCCGGGAAACCAGAGAAATCTCAATGTATCCTTCTTGTAAAACCAGAGAAATCTCAATGTATCCTTCCCGGGAAACCAGAGAAATCTCAATGTATCCTTCCCAGGAAACCAGAGAAATCTCAATGTATCCTTCCCGGGAAACCAGAGAAATCTCAATGTATCTTTCTTGTAAAACAGGAGAAATCTCAATGGCAGAATTATTGTATCGACAGAATTATCGTATCGACAGAAATATCGGATCCGAAAAACCATTAGTTTACGTCAAAACGAATAGACACTTTGAAACGAGGAGAACAGACGTTCCGAAAAACATGAAAATTTCCGAAATTACAAAAAAAGTCGATACGAAAAACGAACCGAAACGGAAATTGGCCGAAACGAGCCGAAACGGAAATTTACAAAATCCGAACAAACCGAATCGAACCGAAAAAAAAATCGGTGCACAAGTCTACTATTAGCCCCTAGGTCCCTTCACCAACATGATTGAGTATAATTCATTAGGGGTCTACTCAAATTAAATTAAAGGGTTATTCAGAAAGCACCGAAATGTCAGTGAACTTTCAATGCTTTCTCGTTCGGTGCACTTTGGCAATTCCAGTTTGCTTACCCCCTTGCTGGGTGGAGTAGAGGTAACATCACTGCTCTGCGTGGAGAGAGCCTGTGGAGTCATGGGTTCAGTCCCAGCGAGCAACCTCTCCAGTAAGTGTCCTTGGGCAAGACACCTAACGGTACATACTCGCCACCCAGGACATACTTGAAAACGAGAGACACCTCAATGTATCCTTCCTGGTAAAATCCTTTCTCAAAAAATAAAAAAACAAACCCTGTGGTGAATTCACTATTCACCACAGGCAGGCCAGGATTTGTATCTCAGGAGAGTGAAGGCACAGAAATATGTAGCGCCCCCTGCCCCAAACATGCCAAAATTACTTTTAAAATTTTCGTCTTGCGGCAATTGGCAAACAAAAAAAACATTTTAAAAAACTGAAAAAGACTTTCTCTCTCCTTTTAAATCAAAAGAAGGGGCAAAATCTGTTTCCTTGGTTTAGTTAGTGCAGTGGCATTGTTTGTTTTATATGTAAAAGCATATATTGCCTCTGCCGTAGAACAGAGGAAAAAAAACAGTTTTCATAAAAGAAAATTCAGGTTTTTACTTTTACACATTACATGGTCATGTTTGGTATCATTGTAAAGACCAGACTCTGTCTTTTCCAATGAAACCTCACCTAACCTTGTGCGATTTACAATTCAGAGATACAGGGTCCCCCTTTCTCTCCTCACTGCAGTGCCATGGTCTAGGGTGTCGATGAAACAATGCATTGCATCATCAGTTCCACCACTGCTGGCAGTGTGGGAAATAAGAAGCAGCATCACTGGTCACTTTATAATTGTAAATTGAATAATAGTGCTACATTAGAAAAAAAAGAGAAAATATTTTGTAATTTTAATATTACTGGGTTATGTTTGGTATCCTCGGAAATGCCATAATATGGCTTTTCCAATAATATCTCATATGTCCCTCTAGCCCTTAGGGCTCCAGAGATACAGTGATCTAAATGATTGTAAATTGTTTGTAAAAAAAAAATTAAAATTAAATTGATTGGGGTTTTTTGTGTTTATTTTTTACAATTTTTACAGAGCAAGGTGCCCCCTTGTGGCTGGCGCCTGTAGGCACATGCCTACTCTGCCTAGTTATAAATCTGGCCCTGACCACAGGATCTCCAAACTGCTTCAAATGTGGAGCATCTGAAGACATGTGCAACATGTGTCTGTGCGACGTAAGCAGATAGACTCTGCCAATCACAAATACAGAGAGCTGTTCTGTGAGCTGCAGTACATCGACTGAAAATTTAAGTATTTTGCACCTTTGGGAACATGTTCTGGAGAGGATATGCACCTGAATTGACTTTACAATAAAAATAATTACTTTACATCACTCTAGAAAAAGACTGGATCGAGTTTTCTCAATGTTGAACTCCTGCAGAAGCTTTTGAACATCAAGTACACACAATACTGGTAGTGAAGGGGTTATAAGCTGGATGCCTGCAGGTTCTGAGTTCTATTTTCATGGAGATATTACAATTAATCTGCAGGTATAAGTGATCTCACAAGCTTAGCGATGCTCACACAAAAATAAAATATGTACTCATACGTTTTATGGAATGTAATCCTCATGGATGTATAAATGTCTCTTTTTACGTGTTTTTTCCTCACTGCATGTTCGAACAGCACTTTCTTCAACCCTCCATAATTTCCTTTTTTATGCAAGATGAAATAAACGTTATATCCGTACTTTCATTTCTTATCAACAAGGCAGCAGGGTGCTGTTGGTGTAATAAACACGTACTGCCATGTAGGATATTATATGGGTTTAATCAGTTTTCTAAGTGCATCTAGTGATTTCATTATTTCAGAGTAGTGTGATTGCTGCATATCTTATTGCAAAAACAATTTCCCATCTACAGGTTGTAGGTTCCTAAAATATATTTCTTCGCCCCCGAACATTGAGGTGGTAATAATAAGCGCAAACCATTAATATAGTTTATAGCAGTTTCCAGAACAACGTGTGTGATAGATTTGGGAAGTTATTATTGGTTTGCCTGGCTTATCCTTACTCAGGCAAACTGAAATGTTATTATCCACATGTTATATTTTATCCCACAGTGATGGATGTGAGCCTGTAACTGCACGCTGGAAGGTGGAGGGGGTCTACATACCATACAACGTGTAGGATCCTTGTAAACGGATGGTAATAACATCAGATCTGAAAAAAAAAATATGCATATGAAGACAGCACTCAGTGAAACGTTGTCATGGAAAGTCAGGAGATTATGTCTTTGTAAGAGGTTAGTAAAGAGAAAGAGAGATAAGATGATTTAGATCTCATTACCCTCACTACCCTCTGCTGCTTCCTCCCAGCCACTGAGGAAGAAGTCAATTCCTTACTATCCTCCTCACATCTCACTACGGGTCTGCTTGACCCCATTCCCTCACATCTAATACGTCCACTCTCCTCCTCTCTCCCCCCCTGCTCTCACACACACTCAACCTCTCTTTCTCTGCCGGCTCCTTCCCATCCTCCTTCAAACACGCACAGGTTACCCCTTTACTAAAGAAACCCTGCCTCGATCCCAACTCTCCATCCGACTATAGTACTGTATCCCTGCTTCCAGTTACCTCTAAGCCTCTTGGAAAAGCTAGTTTTCAACCACCTCTCCCTCTTCCTGTCCTCTAATTCCCTACTTGACCTCCTGCAATCAGGCTTCTGTCCTCTACACTCAACAGAAACTGCCCTCACCAAGTCACCAATGACCTCCTAACTGCTAAAATCCATGGCCACTATTCTATTCTGATCCTGCTTGACCTCTCGGCTGCTTTTGACACTGTCAACCACCCCTTCCTTCTACAGACTCTCTCCTCCACTCCTTTTCAAAGTCAGCGACTGTTTATCTGGCAACTCCTCCTGGATGGCCTCTCACCACCTAAAGATTAACATGTCGAAGACTGAGCTCCTACTAATTCCTCCCTCTAATACCTCCCCACCTCCTGACTTCTCTATCATGGGTGATGGTATCACTATCTAACCATCAAGCCAGGTTCTCTGTCTCGGAGTTACACTTGATTCTGCTCTTTCCCCCACATTCAATCTCTTTGCTCCTCCTGCCACTACCAACTATGTAATATTTCCAGAATTTGGCCATTTCTGACTCCTCATTCACTGTAGGATTAAATTCAAAATCTTTACCCTGACCCACAAAGCTCTCACTATGTCAGCTCCCCACTACCCGTCCTCACTAATCACCAAATTCACCCCAGTCCACTCCCTAAAATCAAACAGTGACCTGTGTCTAGCTTCTCCCCGCATCACCTCTTCCCATGATTTCTCACATACAGCCCCCATCCTCTGGACTGCTCTCCCAGAAGACATTCCTATTTAGGGAAGCCTACCACCCAACTCACTAATACTCCTCACTACCCCAACCAGTCCATCACTCTCACCTTGCAGTCCTCTCCTCCTGTTTCCACCCCCAACCCTTCTAGATTGTAAATTCCAATGGGAATATGGCCCTCGTTTCTTCCAGTACTGGTTTATCAAATTCTGATCAATGTATTGTAAATCCTGTCTACATTGTTCAGTGCTGCGGAATATGCTGGCACTATGTAAATAAAGAATAATAATTAACAATATTTAGTCATCATGAATACTTCATAAAAATATTTGTAGTTATTAAAAGGACAATCTACTCAATCTTATCTGAGTGGTCACACTGCTGTGAGCTCCATGCTCCCTCTCTGTCCTCTGAGGGGAGTGCAGAGTGCTGATTGAGCCATCCAAATGCAGGGGCTTTTTCTGGACCAGAACCTCAGCTCAGAGAGCCCTCAGCTCAGGTTTCAGGGCTTGGGGACTTTTGGGAACTACCCTTATCCAATGGTATGAAAGCCGTCCTGCATTGAAAGTCACTGCATCGACTGACGTACCCAGTCACACACACCCTGCACTGCAGATATTACATACTCAGCTGGAAGCATGCCATATCCTGCAGAGATCAGAGGAAGACCAATGCTGGATTCAGGGAAAAATGGTGGATTAAATCAGGAAGAGGACTGTGTGGTGGGTCAGGAGGGGATAATGTTTAACCCCTTAATTTATAACTCCTCCTGTTTTTAAAACTATAGTATTCCTTTAGGTTCTTCATTAGTAGAAATGCCTAATTTCTACTTTGTGTAGAGTAATTGGAAACATAACATATGTAGATAGCTCACTTTATGACATTTTAGCACTCTAGCATGAGAAGAAGATCATTCTGTTCAGATATTTTCATCTGACCAGCCAGAGCAGCCTTGGAATAGATTAACCCTCATAGACAAGGAGCAGGATGCCTTAATTAATCTAAACTGGCAAAATAGGCATTTCAGCAATCAAAATTCTTACTACTTTCTTCTTGCTGTTAGAAAATATTTCTTCAGTAGCCTATAGGTAGGTGGCAGACTCAGCGCTGTGATGCTAATCTTTCTGTTCCACTGCAATTTGTGGAAGATTCTGCCCTTATGTGCAGTGTTGAGGAGTAGGAATTGAGTTCAAGCTACAGATGGATAGAGGAACAGCGATGGCAGACGAAAACAAACGCCAGCTGCAGTTCGCTAAAGTTCATGGTAAACATGCCATCATGTGATAAGCCTTCTCAAAGATTGATAACAAACATGATGCAGTTGGTAATAGATAGAATATATTCTAAGTATAGTTGAACATTACAAGGATGCCCTTTTAACCTCTTCATTACTGAGACAGGATGGAAAATCACTCTCCATTGCATACACTGTATAAACGTACAGAGTGGTCTCTACTGTATATCTTCTGTCAGTAACCCCTATATTACAGGCCCCTACTGGCCAAAAAGATCAACTACACGTACATTACAGCTTAGGCTCTGTGTTTCCTTGAAGGAAAAAGATGGAACTCAAAGCTTTTCAAACAATTTCAACACATTGACTGTCATGTCCAGGCATGTACTGGCAATAGGGACTACAGGGAGATTCCCGGTGGGCCGATGGCTCAGTGGGCCAGTGAGAAAGCTGGTTCACCGCGTGGCTCATGCTGCCCTTAATGGGTGAAGTAGGAACTTCCTCATTGTCTGTAAAACAGACACAGTCTGCCGGAGTCTCATACTGGGGCCACTGTACCGGTGAGACCCTCTGCGCATACGCCGCCCTCAGCTTAAGACAAGGTGCGTGCTCAACCTCAATGCCGCTGCATTGCTTTACCCAATCACTGCAGCACCCCCGGTATCTGCAGAGCGATTGGTTGAGTGATCCAGTTGGTTTATATACTATTTTTGTGTGTGTGTGTGCATAATTAAGTGGGCCGTTCTGGATGAAGTCCAGGGCTGATTTAATGTCCCAGTCCAACCCTGGTCTTGTCTGACATGTTGAATCTTTTGAGGCACACTATGGAGCCCATTTGCAAATTAATTTAATTTGTAATACGCGATATTCCTTTGCATTTAGACAAAAATAAGTCCAGATTGAGTTGACATGATCTTTGACTTCTCAGGATCTTTTGAAGATCAAGTCTACTTGATCATAGGAGTGAAAGCGTTAACTACCATTATTACACTATATCAGAGTCCACCTAAAAATAACCTTTTTTTTTTACCAAAACACAAGTTAAATGTGCAGCTCATTTATAAGTCTCCTCTATTAAAATGATGAAAACCTCTTTGCTGATGTAACGGACAGTAATCTGCATTATCTTCCCTTTGGATCTAAAAATAAAATCCTACTAACACCAGCGCCACAACTCTAAGAAGATTTGGGAACCAAATGACCAGTTGCCTTCACCACTAGAACAGCTGTTTTCACCTTACAAACATGTACCAATAAAAATCCTATTCTCTTTGGACTCTGACCAAAGTCTAGTACAGTAACTCAATTATATCAATATACCTGAACATTCAGAAGAACGTTTAATGCCATAAATTCGATAAATCACAGAGGTTAGATAGTAGAGTTCTACAGACGTTATGAGGTAGTAAATCTATTTAGTGAATGGGTTTTCATATAATGAAATATATTAAAACCGAAAAAGTAAATGATGGAATGTACAGTATCTGTTAATCAAAGACAGAAGAATTTGGGGTGAGGACTTAGTTGCCGGCTGCAAGTAAAGAAGAAATGTATAGAGGAATGAAGGTAATGGTGGAGGGGAAAGAGTTAGAAAAATAAGCGCTTTACATCTGAGGTCATTTACATCGGTGACAGATATAATAAACAATACATTCTCAATTGGTATTTGAATATGAGTAATATACACATAAGATAAATGCAGGGAGTGACACAATAAAAGAGACTCTATAGGACCAGATAAAAGAGGGAGAAAAAGGCAGATGAAGCTAGAACCATTAATGGCAATATTACTCAATAGAGGGCTTCTTTGTATCCATAAAAAAAATTGTAAAAATGTAAATATTTTTCCATTTTTGCAATCTTATTTAAAGTGACAATTAGTTTCATCTACACATAAAAAAGAGATCTTTTTTTCAGAGGAAAATTTGCATAGAATCAATTGGAGCTGTTAACAAAAAAGAAATGATCTCCCTGTCTGACCTTACATAAAAATATTCAAATTTATCACATATGAAAAAAAACATGTGATACAGTGTTCATACATTCACACTAAAGCAGAAAGACACCAATTAACTCATAATACACCATGCCAATTAACCATGATAAAAAAATCTAAGGACATTGAGCCAATTCTGAATGCTGTGGTTTTACCATTACCATACAAGAGAATGTGGCATCATCACAGGAAGGCCTGTGCCACAGCACGATGATACTCAGCAGCATCTTTCCCTTATGCCTGAGAGATCCACTGTGGGCATTAAGAGTGCCCTGTCTGCAGTATGTGTGTACTCCCTGAAGTTCAGTCCCCCAGCACCGGATCCCTCTGTGCCTGCTTGACTACCTACAGTCTCCAGACTTAGTTGTTACCAACATCTCCAGCCTTGCTATTCATATCCCACTACTTCCAGTTTCAGGATCCTCCTGACTCTACCAGTCTCCGCTCTTGCCAGTCTCCTTGTCCTGATCCTGCCAGTCTCCATTCCTGACAGCTTCTGCTCCAGACAGTTTCCATGTCCTGATCCGGCTAGTTTCCATTCTCCATGTCCTGATCCTGCCAGTCTCCACTCCTGCCAGTGTCTGTGTCCTGTTCCTGACAGTCTTTGCTCCTGCTAACCTCTGTGCCTCCTGTTCCTGCTAACCTTCATGACTTCTGTTCCTGACAGCCTCTGTGTTTCTTGTTCCTTCCAGTGTCTACCAGCTTTCATTCTATCAACATCCATCCTCATCTCTGTCTCCTGTGCCCAGCCTAGCCTCTGTATCCCCTGTGCCCCATGTACCCATATCGTCCACTACTTATCGTCCACTATGTACCCATTCGCCTTCACTTAATTTCTACTCGCCAAATGCAAGCAGGTGAGTGGAAAATTTGAGGCCTGATGTATACATTAAGTTTTATGATTGTTTTAAGTAGTATTTGACAGATGAATATTACTATACTTGGATTGGATATTAACCAGGTGCAAACAGGCAAAAAGGTCGAGAGGCTGAGTGCCATGCAAACCCAAATCCCGCCCAGGTCAGCCCAAATTCTTTACATGTTGACCCAAAACCTTCCACGCGAAGTTTTTTGCATACCATCTTCACCATGCCACTTTCAAGGCACCAAACTGTCCCTCATATCAACAGTGATTTTTGTATTCTCAAAGTTAGGCTGACTGTGATTGGCTGGCTGCCACTTGTCACGTACAAAATAGTGCCTACTTGATTGCCATCTTCCGAAACATGCGGTATGCATGTTGCATCTGCTTTTGTGTGTACAGGTGCCTGTCTGGAGGTTAATAAAGCCACACATTCCTCCTTTTTTTGCAATATTATATTTATTATTATTATCACCATTATTAGCAGAGCACCAACAGGTTCGGCAGCACTTTTCAATAAGCATTGGGTAATGAGACAAAATTTAAAAAAAAACATAGGAACCAGAAGCAAGAGGTATACACGGCCCTGCTCAGAGGAGCTTACATTCTAGAGGAGTTGGGGGTGTGGACACCAGAGGAATGTTATTGGCCATCAGGTGTCACTAGTACTATTGTTTCAAAAATGGTGAGAACATGGAAGGGGTCTCTATCATGATGTGGGGCCGGTGAGGAGAGGGAGAAAGGTCAGTATAAGTAATGTGGTACGCTAATCTAAAGGGATAGGAGTTTAAAGAATTCTCAAAGGCCTGAAGATTAGGGAAGATTCTGATCGGGCGCGATAGGTCATTACACAGGACTGGAGCTGCGCTTGAGAAGAATTCTTGGAGGCGTGAGTTGGCTCTACAGGTGGAAGCAGAGGACAGGCATGGAAATTGTTCTTTAGCAGGGCTGCTACGCTGGGGAACTCGGAGGACATAAATCCGTGTATAAAGAGATCGAAAATTAAAGTGCAAACAGATGGAGGATGAAGGGGCGGGTTTTCTACCAAAACCGTATATGACGTATCGCAAGAGGAACCCGGAAATAAAGAAACAGAAAGCGGTTTCAAGGGTTGGAGAGGCGGATGTGGTGAATGAGGAAACAGCGAGAGGTTGAAATCAGGCTCCACGAGCGGAAACGGATACCCTTATGGGGTTCAACATTTGGAATTATGGGAAGAAAAATAATGGATGGACACAGGAAGTTACCATATAAGGATAATGCTATGGCAAGAGAGACTTTTTTATACTATATAAAGGAATGATGGGAAATGTTATACATATGATAATTTTGATCGATTTTGTACTATTATTGCCCTTGAAAAAGTCTAGAGATAGACAAAACACGTCAGGCTTTTACCTTCAATTGTTTTTATTTAATAAAAAATCCTTTATTATTGGATTGATTTTATTTTATTCATTCCTGAATGCAGAGAAAATACCAGAGCTCAACATTGATTGGTTCCTCCTATATATATCGGTTCACCCACAGATACTGAAGCCTCCGTGTTTTTCGACTTATGTTCTTTGGGAGAGGTGGACCATCTCCTGGGAGTCGACTTCAGTATAAAAGCTGAGTATTACTTTATCCTCCTCGACACCTTATTGCTATTGGTCACCTGCTGACTGGATGGTCTAGAAGGGACTTGCTTGTGAAGTGGGGATAACATAAGGAGGGGTCGGGTTACTGAGATTCAAAGATAGCAAGAACAGCTGCATTCAAAGCAGCCAAGAGATAATGAAGTTTTAGGATTACAGGGACCTTGGACTGTTATGGGAATTTTAGAGAATGCAGGATTGCGATATGTCCAGAAATACCAAAATGAAAGCCAGAATAGATATTGGTTATTAGAGAATGAGAGAGAAACATATGTATATTGATTCTTACTAGACACACAAGAAGAATGGAACAAAGGAGATGGGTGAAATGTTGGGGGCATCTTTAAGAGAAGACACTTGTTTATGAAAATAATTTAGTACTTTGAGAGTAATATTCAATTAATTTATCCATTCATATTCAAAACGTCAGCATATTGTGTCGACCTAGTATAGTGTTTATTATTTTATTTTTATATCACACTGAAAACAAAATTGAAATATGTAAGCAGCAGCAATAAAAAAAAAAATCTATTTAGCATGTAAGTAGTTTACACAATAGGGCATATCGGGAATTATTAATTTTAGCAGCATGGTAGGCTCTGTTCACTGGAGGCACCACGTCTCATGTTGTATATGCTTACAATAAAAAAAGGAACGCTGTATTCATTCAAAGGCTAATTGGCCATAGAAATATTCAATAACTCTATGGGACCACTGGAAAAAATAAATCTGCCTTTATTGAATTGATTCAATTTTAGCTCACTAACAGGCCATGTTTATATTTGTAAGTGAATGTGAAATGCGCTGTTAAATCCCTGAAAATTATATAATTTGCGCTTCAAAACAAAGCTAGTAATTTAGTTAAGCAAAAGAGCAAATGTATAATTTCATCAAACTGTGAGAAAAATAATCTATGCGGTTCATGGCATGTACAACTTGAGTTTTCACACCGTGAGGCAAAATAACAAAAACTTGAAAGCAGTTTTTATGTTCATTATTTTATAGTATCTGAATACCAAGTTGAGCAAAATAAAAGTGTATGAGATTGGTTAGAATGGGCAACAGCACTAGTGGCCTGCCCTACGGTGGGTGCCCGCTCATGTCTCATACAGTTTCAGCTCAACGATGCCATTACAGAGTAGATAGTACCACATGCAAATTAGACTGCTGTCACCCAGAAAGAGCAGCCAGAGGTGAAATGCCATAGGTGTCTTTATGAGAGATACAGCAACCCCTGATGATCCTCTCTGCCCTGTTAGGCTTCGTCAGGAGGGCCGAGAGCAGTGATGGCGAACCTGGGCACCCCAGATGATTTGGAACTACATCCTCCATGATGCCTAGCCAGCCTAACCGATGTCAGAGCATCATGGGACATGTAGTTTCAAAACAGCTGGGGTGCCAAGGTGCGCCATCACTGGCCTAGAGCAGTGGTTCCCAACTGAGGTGGTCAAGTACCCCTAATAGGCCAGCTTTTGCAGATCACCTTGGGGAAATACAGACTGAATCCTGCAATCACTGAGCAGTAAATCATATCACCTGGGGGGGCGTGTCTGGCCGCCATGAGGAGCAGTCGCATGTGAGAGGAGCTCCAGGGATGCGCCAGTATAACCCACCTACAGCGGCATTTTGAAAGCGGCGGATCCCCGCGATTTCGGGCAAACAAGGCGCCGGAAGACTGGGGGAGTGAAATATGGCCCCACCGAAAGGGTCCAGAGGTCAGGACGGCCCGGGATCGGTCCGAAAAGTGAAGGCCCTAAACACCCAAGATGGCGGCTCCCGGGACGCGCACTCGCCGAGTTCCATGGACGGCTCTGATGAAGGTATGCAAATGCTTCCCTCAGGTTCCACACCAGCGTCGGAAACCCAGATCAGAGCAATGTTGGGAGAATTGAGGGACACACTACAAAATTACTTTAAAAACATAGTGGCAGATCTCCACAAAAATATAAGGGACCTGGGCGACCGAACAGATCAACTAGAGACCAAAACCGATGACCTGTGCTTAGCGCACAATGAACTGGTTGACGCATTTAAAGATCTCAAAGCATCCCACGAGAAGCAAGGGGCTAAACTGGCGGACCTAGAGGATCGCTCTCGGCGAAATAATATAAGGATAAGAGGGGTCCCCGAAACGGTGAAACCTGACGGCATTCGGGAATATCTCCACCGGCTCTTCCAAACACTGCTCCCAGAGGCCTCGGAGACAGACATGCAGATGGATAGAGCACACGGGGTCCCAAACCTAAAAACCTAGCCCCCTCGGTGGCCCGAGACATCCTAGTGAGAGTGCACTTCTTTCAAGTGAAGGAAAAATTGCTAGCGGAAGCCCGGAGACAGGGGTCTCTTCCTGCACCGTTTTCGGACATTCTGTTCTTTCCAGATCTGTCCGCAGCCACAATGGCTAAGCGGCGTGAATTTACTCCGATCACCAAAATTCTCAGGAATCATGAGATTCAATACCGGTGGGGATACCCGACAAAAATTCTGGTATGGAGACATGGGAAAATACACATGATTATGGATCCCTTGACAGGTCTTCAAACACTGAAGGAGTGGGCTCTCTTGGATGAATTTACACCGCCGAGACAGGCCCCATCGTCGCCATCGAAAGTCTCCCCAGAGTGGCATAGAGTCAACACCATGAAATGATCAGAGATCGAAGGAATTGAGATTCGTCCTGGACGAAGCCGCTCCATACGACGAAGATATAGCCTTGGGCCCGGAGTCGCGAAGGATGCATAAATCGAGGTGGAGGCGGCGTCTTCCTGGAGGCTCTGACACCTGCCCTAGGCCAGGATCCGACCTTCCACCCTCCCCCAAGGCCTTGGGGCGAGCTGTTAGGAGAACTCAGCTCAAGGAGGCAGTTCACGCTGTACATGGAGGGAGTAATGAGCGCTCTCCATTTTTTCCTTTTTTTTACCTTTTTTTTCTATTTTCTTTTTTTCTGTTTGTTTGGTTTGAATTTTTCTTTTTTTTCATTTTTTGTCTGGGGAAAAGTCTTTGTTTTCTTCTTCATTCCAGACATCGCCCGGTTGGCGAGCATCGAGAAAATGCAGTTTAGATCTCGAAAGGCAAACACATGGCGCGTCATTCCACACTGAAAGTGTTCTCAATGACTACTAAGGGACTGAACATCCCGCATAAGAGACATTCGTTATATGCAGATCTCAAATCGGCCTCACCTGATGTAGTCTGCTTGCAAGAGACACATTTTAAGAGACAGGCACATCCGCGTCTGTACCTACCACAATATTCCACTCATCTTCATGCTATGTCGCCAACGAAATCCAGAGGAGTGTCGATCCTGATCCATAAGTTTCAACTCCATCGTAGGGTGGTGGACCCGAATGGCAGATTCCTTTTACTGGTCTGCTCCCTCAACCACAACATATACACTATCGCAAACATTTATTGCCCTAATGAATCACAACGCCCGTTCCTGGGAAAGGTACTGACTCGACTGGCAGGTATCTCATCGGGCACACAAATTGTCTGTGGTGACCTAAATTTAACCATGGACATCCCTACGCAAGCATCTAAGAAACAGAGAAAAGAGCTGTACTAAAATAAATAAAGCTCTACTAGCAGGACACCACCTTTTTGACGTCTGGAGACTGCTTCACTAGGGAGAAGTGGACCACACCTTCTTTTCTATGGCGCACAAAGTTTATTCCAGGATAGACTACATATTAGTGAAAGGTGAAACATTGACCCGAATCCGGGACTGCTCGATAGGTACCGTATCGTGGTCGGACCACGCCCCAGTCACTATTGAGATATCTGATTGTTACGATGCTTGCGGAAAGGCTCCGTGGCGGCTAAACGAATCACTTCTGGCTCGGGTGGCGGTGCGGGAGGAAATAGGCCAGGCCTTAGCTAATTATTTTAATGAGAATGGGTCCGCAGAGGTACCAGTGAGAACGGTATGGCAAGCGCATAAAGCTGTGATACGGGGGATTTTGATTAAATGGGGGTCTAGACTGAAGAGACAACACACGGAACAGAGGCTGACGCTACTGCAGGACATCGACAAGGCAGATGTTTCTCATAAACGACTGCAGACTGGAGACTCTTTGACCAAAGTGATGGATTTACGCAACCAGCTAATTGACATGGACAAAAGGGATTATAGGGATTATGCCTGGGCCACTAGACGGCTAAAGGCTAAATGCTATATTTATAGTAATAAGGCAAGCAAAATGTTAGCTAATAAACTAAGGGCGAGGGCCAGCCAATCCAGAATCCCACAGATAATGGATGCGAACGGTAACTTACACTATCAACCGCGGCATATAGCAGGATGTTTTGCATCATATCACCTGTGCTGTTCTATCTGGAAAACCTGGCCTGTTGGGGGTACTTGAGGACCCCAGTTGGGAAACACTGGCCTAGAGGATACCTCTCTAGGCACCTCAAGGGGTCCACGTCTGGATTACGCTGTAAACTAATAATGAGCAGAACAAGGGTGTATGAGAATCACGAGAATCCAAATTTGTCATATACTTTTGAGAATCTAGAATTTTTAAAGTGCAATCACATGGATGCAGAAATCCTTCATATAGATTTATTTTCCCGATGAATATTTAACTTCTACGCGTTCCCTTAAAAAAAACAGAGAGCCTGGTAACAGAGAGCCCCGAGGGGGGGGGATGGTTGTGAGCTGATATCCCTTGCCGTCTCCCTGTTATTGTACCTATTGTGAACCAGCTTCTGAATTTGCAGCTGTCATCAGAATAACAGGGAGCCCCATTCAGATACAAGGTATAGCAGACATTAATTTACAGTAGGATGCATTACGACTGAGCTGCAAGTAAAGCTATATCTGCTCCAGCAGTTATCTTAATGTCAAGAGTGGAATAGGTCCCAATGTATAAAAATTTACTGCAAGAAACAATCTAATATTTAGGATTCATCTGGTGCTCACTTATCCTTATGTTCATGGGCTTACACATCACACATACACATCATTAAAAATTAAAGAGTCACAACCTGATACGACTTTCGACAAACAATTTTATAAAATGCATTATCAATATTAAAGAAATGTTCTAGTTGTTTTTAAAGTTTACCTAAATCAATTCAGCAAGTTAAACCAAGAATTTTCCTAACTCACATGCGTTATTTATTTCCTTCATATAGGGATTTATTCAGATTTAAAAAATAAAAAAAAAAAGAGTCTGAGAACTACGGTAACTTCTCCTGACCTAAATACTGTACTGGTGCCGTTCACCACTGGAGAATAAGGAGTCGATCCGAAGACTCTGAGAAAGCAATAACTTGCTAGAATAATGAATTATGCATATTCAGAAATTGCTTGTTTTAACCCCTTCACTATAAATTAATTTTCCATAAACCACTGGCAGAACCCGGTGGTTTTATGGATAATAATGACTTTTCATTACCCAAATATAAATACAGAGGGGTCTCACTGTGTATGTTCACTTTATTTAAACCCTATTTGACAGGTGGATGGCTCCCTCTGCTGGTGAAACAGTGCTACTACAATTACATTACAGCTTGGAATCCGTGTTTCCATGCAGTAAAGATTTATCTCAAAGCTTTTCAAATAATCTCACCACATCGGCTGTCCTGTCGTCTCAAGTGTTGACATTTGAGGGGCATGTTTTGGAGCCCATTTGCCAATGAATTATGTTTGCAATAAACAAAATTCCTTTGCATTGCTCCAGAATTAGACCAGATTGAATATACTCTGTGGGCCATATTACATACTTAACCAAAGCTGTTGTAAACTTACCAGAGCCATTATAGTCTATGGAGTCGTTAAATTTGCAACAACTCTGGTTAAGTTAGCACCAACTTTGTAATATTGCCCTATATCGGGGCAATAGCAACTGCTTTTTCAATATTGGGCACACTTTATTTTGGTAGTGAAGGGGTTAACAGGCTGAACTGATTTAGGGGAAAGTCAGAAAACAATAGATTGCTTTTTCAAGAGTTAGTAAAAAAAGTAAAAATATAGGTAGAGGGCACTGGATTCTCAGTAAAATTTACAGAGTTCGGATTTTTAAATCAATTTTTATACCAGCAATTATTCTAACAGCTCCTTCCTGTTTTGAACTGACATAACTTGAAATCTCAACTTAGAATTTTAAGCTACAAGCGAGACATTAAGAGCAGCTAAAAGTTATGTTTACAAATGAACTATGTTGGCTCAAATGCTAAAAGTTGAAAAATTGCATATAAGAGCAAAATGGACATCCTTAATAAATTCTTCGTTGTTATACACTTGTAAACTGAAGGACAAATTAATGAGGTTTGTAGAACGAAATAAAACCTGATCGATTAAGCTACTGCTTTTATAGAGCGGGACTGTTATAGAGGGGGACTTTATAAGAGAAACAATACACCTTCTTAATCCCTTCACCAAGCAATTTTTGGTAAAAAAAAAAAATGTTTAATCACATTTATTTGAAACATGGGATGTGAAGTTAACAAATATAGGGTAAAATAGGCGTTTTGCACAGAAATTGTTATTCTGAGATAGTTAAAAATTTAAATAGTGTGAACTTGCTCATTTTTAATCATGTATTCGTTTATCCGTTACAGAAATATTGTTGAAATGTAATATTCTGAGCTCTAGTTGGTGTCCCTTATCTTACACAATTTCACACAGGGTCTGCATTATTATCATACAGGCAAAAAAAAAAACTTTGTGTTACAGTAACTGTGATAAAGATGTATAATAAAAATGATTTCCTGCTTATGGGGTTTTGTAGTGATCATAATGAGATTATTAGCAATTTAGCTTCCACAAAAAAATAGAATATATAAAAATAATATCTGTATGTGACGTAATGCCTGTGTATGGAAATTACAGTAACACCGTGTATCTGTACTGTACAAGGATTTTCACTCATTATAAGCTCCTGAATCGTATTTCTGTACAGCAGTGAGTGACCCCAGAGCGCTCCCTGTATTCTGCCCTCTCCCTGGCAGCTGTAATGCAGCAGTAATCTATTAGAATTTTTGTTACAGTGAGGATTAGGGCTGCTAATGCAAATAGTGTTCTGTCTCTGCAGGGTTCATGGAGAGACAAAACAAAGGATTTTGTTTCTCCATTGGGACACACTAATCTTGCATTAAAAAGGTGTGAAAATGGTCTTTTGATATGCTATTGAGTGTTTTTCAATGCATTACAATGCAAAACCGAGATAACTAGATTCTGGGTGTGAAGAAGTCAATGAGGTAGCTGTATGCTGATTATACTGATTTGTATAGCACTTTTAGCCTTTAACCCCTTCACAACAGGTGGGTGGTGCCGCCAGGAGGGGGTTAACGCCAGCAGTGCATTCTAGTACGTCCCACCACCAGGAGCTACTACAGGCCTGTGATTCGGCCTGTCTATGCAGCTGACGCGCAATGCGCGTCATTGGCTGCAGGAAGACAGCCTGAGCTCAGCTCGTCTCAAGGCAGCGTGCGCCGGATGCAGGGAGGGGCCAAGGTGACCCATAGAAGTCAATGGGGTGTACTAGTGTCTTCTAAGCCCACCCGCCACAGGGTCCGCATGATACGCCCTGCGGTGGGAAAGGGTTAAACCTATGTTACTGTATATGACATCAGCAAGTACAGCCATTCAGGCTTGCTATAGTGTCATTTATATTTACTGCTCAAACATCAATCCTTGCTTTGTATATTTTCGATATATATGTTATAATATATATGTGTTTGTATGTGTGTATATCTACATCTCATGCGTACAAGGTTTAACACTTTGGATGTTTTTCAACACCTATTTCTGCACAATCCCTAGAATATGGAACTTCTTCATAATAGCCTTATCACAGCAAAAGCAGCCAGTAATGTAATTATTTGAAATGGCTATTGATCCAAATTATCCTAGCAGCTTTTTTTATACAACTCCCGGTGGTATGGACGACTGCATTCAATCATCAAGCAAGTTTAGGCTGACGCTGTATAACATGAAATACATTAATAACATATAAGGACAATACTTAAAGGTATAGTATTGCATTTTTTAATATACTCAAAGCTGTGATGGATATTCAGTAAACAGGAAATTAGCAGAGAAAACAACGGAACTGGAAATTATAGACAAAACAACTAAGTCGGAAAATTATCCTAACTCACTTTTTTGCCACTTTATAAATATTATAACCTCTATATAGTTTATGGGCTGCTAAGTAATTATCTTATTCAGTGGTTTCCTACCATGATCCTCAAGTACCTCTAACAGGCCAGGTTTTGCAGATCACCTTAGGGAAATACAGACTGAATCCTGCAATCACTGAGCAGCAAATCATATCACCTGTGCTGTGCTTCACATATCTGGCAAACCTGACCTGTTAGCAGGTCCTGAGGACCAGAGTTGGAAACCACTAAACTAATAGATATGCTGTATATAGCTAGAAAAACACATGTCACGAAGACTGCAAACTTTGACGATGAACCCAATATAAATATAAATAACATCCAGCATGCATGGCACGCACCACCTTGTAGTCTTCACAATGTAACCTGCTGCAGAATTACAGCTTGCAGAAATATCTGTTTACCAAAAGGGAAATGTGCTCCAGGGCTTTATTTAAGGCTACTGTCAGACAAACGCAGTCATCACGTCTGTGTCGCCGCACTGCCTAACGTCTGTCGTAGCATTGATTTGTGATCAATAGAGACCAACACACAAAGTACGTGCGTACCGAAGTGCTCACGCACCACGCATGTGGCAACGGACGCCATTGAGGCCTAGACGTAAAAGAGCTATGACTGACACCCAGAGTGTGCCGCGTTCACGTAGCGTCCTGTGTGCGTGATGACGCGACGTCAGATGCAGCGCATTTGCTATGTCCATCACGTTGAATCACAAAGTGCCCATGGGTGTATCTGCCGAAGTTGATGGGATGAACCCACCACCTTCTTTTCTTTTTTTTCTTCAGATACAGGTATGCCATTGCAACAAACAAAAACGTTTCTCCTGCATCCATCTTGGATCAAACTCCACCCTCCACAAAATGTTTTTTTATATCCTTTTCCTTTTTTTTCACTTTTCCACTTTTCCAATTAATTTTTTTTTAATTTTGTTTCCCATATTTCCCTTTTTTTTTTTTACATCCGTCGAAAAAACGGACCGTTCAGAATGCGTTCGTCTGGCATTAGCCTAAAATTGCAATAATTTACGTAATGATTTCTAAAAAAGCAGAGATCGATGCTTCGAACCATGCTTAGCCACTCATCAGAATGACCAAGACTCATGGGAAATGTAGTTTCAAAACATCTGGAGCCCTATTCTGCTGTTGCCGTGAAGCACGGCACTTGAGCCATTCAGGTTACTGTACATTACACGTCTCCTATACTTTAAATGGAAGAAGCTAATGCGGCCCCAGCAGATGGAGAGCGAGCTATTCCATACAACTTGTTCTCCATCTGCACCTGACGTTATTTTAAAAAGATCTTTTAGATCCTGGTGTTAAGTGATTACGCTTCTGCAAAACCACATAACACAAACACTTAGCCCACCTTTAAATCCCATACTTTCCTTAGAACCATTGGTGCATAGAGTGGGGCGATCCGCTGCTTCCTCGGTCCGTGGGAAAGATACACTGGCAACAAATAGTTCCCAATGTTCCTCTATGTATCCCTTTGCTTGCCCGACTGGATCGCATTCATGCATGCTTGAATCCTGTCTCCATGAAGTCCTATAAGCTCCTGGAGCAGATAACACCAGCAGTGCTCAACGCTGCTGGTTTTATCTCTTAACGCCTCCATAGGGTTACGTCTACAGCTGCTGATAAAGCAACTCCGTCATAATACGGATGTTAAATGGCAGGCGCTAATTTAGAACGGTAGACATCCATGTTTTTCATTGGCGTCAGCCGTTTAACACCAACACTGGTATAGGGCCCCCCTGGGAGGGCCAAGGTGCTGACCCCGGCACTAGGGAATAAAGACTCTCAGTGGGTCAAAACATCAATTAATGTATTGTTTTTAAATGATAAAATATTGTAGTTTTAAATAAAACCTTGGAGTGCATCTTAGTCTTGGTAATATATTTTTTTCCATTGACTCCTTCATTCAAGTATAGTATTTAAGGTCATGGGATCATGTTGGCAAAAATAAAATGCAAATGTGAAACGTGTCAGGTTCGAAAAACCTGATGTTCTTGGATAAAAGAAACATGAATGTCTTGTGAAAGTAAAATAAAATCTCTAAGGCACAAATATGAGTCACCAAGATTGACATTTTCAAAGGCTATTTATTTATATCTAATCAACTGTAGACGCATTCTTGGGATGACCAGTAGGTCCTTCTTCCATTTTTTCTTCCTGAAGGAAGTACTTCACTTTAAACCACAAAGGTTGCACTGCAGTGACGTGTGGAGTTTTAATGTAATTCCAATAATTAACGTTGCATTCTGATGACATGCCTGTATTATGGGATGGATGTTTCTTGCATGTTGTCATTGAATTAATAAGAAGAAAAATGGCATCTGCGCTTATTTCTATTACACCGTGTGAAACAAAACACAATTAGAGGCTTTGGTTTCTTTTAATGGCCATTAAGAGTGTAAGCTCACCTGCCAACATCAAGGCACCTCTAGTGAAGGTGAGTCCTATCCAAAAAATTAAACCACAGGCTGCTATGTAGCAAACCATCACTGCTCACGCTGCTTTTCAGTCATAGAAAACCCTAACCCTAAGTATAACCCTAAAATTACTCTAAATGTAACCAGAACTCTAAAACTAAAATGCGCTTCACTTTTGCACCATATTCGCATCAGAAAACTAATGGGGATTTGGTTTTTATGTTGTAAACAAACCTTTTTTTTAGCACCTAAATTTGGCTATTTAATCTCGGCATTACTACCAGCGGCCACAAGATGGTGCCTTGCTGATTTTAAACACTTATTAAAGCCTGCAAGTCACTTTTCACTTACATCAAAAATTATCATTAACAAATGGAAATAAAATAGAAATAATGATGATCGTCTTTGATTCGATAATGGTTGTGCCAGATCACGTCTGGGAAGCCTTCAAACCATTTTGAGAACCAACGTTCCAGAGACTTTCTAATAATGGGAAAATCATTTGCACTTCACGCTTTGTTTAGCCCACAAACTCAGACTCAAAATTGCTTTGCTGATTATGTGGTGAAGTCGCTGCAATAATAGTGGCATTATAGAGATGATAATACCTTGGTTTAATCAGGGAACGAACAGAAGCATTTGCATGCTAAATCTGCCAAGTCTCCTTTTAAAAGGAGACAGTATAAATGCATGTCTTAGGGGTATTAACTGTGCACTGCGGATGAATTTAGCCTATAATACCTGAGATTGACGAAGGAAGACTAATCATTTGGTGTCATTGAAGCAATGTTGATTGTAAACTCAGTGTTACTGCTACTGCATAGTTGGTGCTACCGTTAGTCTTTGCATGTGTAAGTGTTACTGCCAGGATAATTGACTTTAACGCATCCCCCCCATTACCTTCCTAATGCTAAGCCTGTGAAAGATCTGTTAGCGCATCGGTGATTGCGCTAGCTTGAGCGAGATTATTGTACTTTGCGCATCCTATACTTAACAAGGGGAGCACAATCATTAATTAGTGTTTTGATCAGTAAGACATTGTAAACTCCTAACGCTAATTACCGCAGAGATGCGCAAGTCAAAAATTGAGTTAAACTCAAGGCTAGTATCAGGCGAGCATCTTTGGGGAGCAGAAGGAACGTGCGTGAGAGTGGACGTTCCTTCCACTCGACGCCCGTCTGGCCACCTCGCTGAGTGTACTCAGTGCGCTCAGCGCTGCAAAGCGAGATCCTCCTATGGAGAATCGCACTTTTCAGCTTCGTCAACGCGCGTCCTAGCGCTTTGCCGGAGAGGCTTGGATAACGGACGTTTGTTGTGCGCATGTACAAGCATGTGACCAGCCCCGTTGTAGCGTCACAGCGCTGCGACGGACGCCAGTAAGCACATCAGTACGGCGCACTTTGCGCGCTCGCCTGACGCCAGCCTAAAAGCTGCTGCTAACTGATCGCGCTTTTCAAAATCATTTAGCACCCCCTAATCCCCCCCCAATAAATTCCATACTTACCTCTCATCCCGCGGTAAGAATAGTGCTGACCTCATGCATTACAGGTGCTATGTAATGTATAAGATTTATACTTCAAGTGATGCTCTGAAGTCTAGGCAATTTAATTTGACTTGGCTGCTGTTAAAGGGACACTCTAATTAACCCACCACACACACTTTTTTTGCCCTTAAATATTAGATGACAATTATTTATTATTTTTTCAGATTTAAGAAAATGATACTCACCTTTTCTCCATTGCTGCACTGCTCGTCCCTATCAGCTCAGGGCTTCTGAAATTCAGAACTCCCTGTATCTTATGTTCACAATTAGTATTCCCACACAAATTGTGTTGCATAGGATGAAAATTGCACAACACTCGGAAAACATGCGATCCTTCTGTACACAAGTTCTGCATCACCTGCCCAGAGCAATGGATCAGAGCTGCGCACGCATACGCAGAACTCATCCATCAGATGCATCTCTCAGGATGACGGATATCTCTGGCATTCTAAATGAAGGTGACCAATCCGGTAACCAGCAACTAGGCAACAAATTCAAAAATCACAACCGTCTAGTGAAGTGGTGTGGTTAGAGGAAACTCCTCTGCTTCACATAGCCCTTTCTCCAGATCGGTCCTGGAGGGGGACAATCTACACTGACCACTTTTTAATGCTAATGTGGTCAGGAAGTGTAGTGTCCTTTTAAATCAGTGTTTCCCAAACACCTGTTCAGGACCCTCTAATAGGCCAGATTTTAAGGATTATCTTGGGGAAATGCAGACTGAATCCTGCAATCACCGAGCAACAAATCATATCACCTGTGCTGTGCTTCACATATCTGAAAAACCTGGCGTGTCAGTGTCAGTGGATCCTGAGGACAGGTTTGGAAATTCATCCATGTTGAACAGACTCTGGAGGTGGGAATGGTGGCTAGAGTTTTTGTGAGCTCCTAATCACGTGGGTGTGTATACCTGGGACTTGAATAGCCTTCAGCCAATCCTAGAGGGTGAGAATTGGGTGGGGTGCAATGGCATGTGGTCCAGATCACTTATTAGTCCCTGTCGGCTATGCACGGGAGTGGGGTTGGATGGGCAATGGCATCTCTTTCACAATTTAATTAATTTCCCCCACCTGTGATGAATGGTGATGGGTTAGTTCTGTTTAGCTGATATGCTCTCACCTGCGCCGTGCCAGGCATGGGGCGTAGGAAATCATGGGGGTCTTTGATATTTATATTACAGTGGTAAATGACCCTCAAACACTGGCCAGCCTCCTCTTAAAGCTGTATATATGAATGAATAAAAATAGATCTATATGGCCAGGGGTCAAATAAATAGCAGAAACTGTCCTGTTTCTGCTCCTCAATTAACCATTGACATGTCACTAAACCCACCACTCCACATGCAAGTTTGATATCAATGTTTAAACATAAAGATAGGCTGAGTTTTAGGGAATCCATGTGATAATTGTAATAAATATCACATATTTCTGGTGAATTAATAATATAATTAGAAGCTAATAAAAGTTTCAAAATGTGTGGACCAAAGGGAACTCCATTCCCTCTGAAAAAATAGTAGGGGAACTGCATAACCACAAATTCACATTTAATTTGATCTCTGCGCGTTGCATTCATTCAAGTCTACACTTCACTAACAGGGCACTTTGTTCCCAAAGTAAACTTTATTTAATGAATGTAGGCGAGCGGTAACCACAATAAAATCTAGCATATATTTTTGTTTACTAATATTCCATATATCCACAAAATAACAGTATTATCAGTCCTGAGAATCCCTGGCGTAAAGCTGTCTCAGCACACCAGAGAAAACCACTCTGGGTTGAATTTTCCTACTTTTTATTTCACCTGAATACACATTGCATGTCAGTGGGAGGAAATGTTCTGTATTGAATAAATTACCATTCTATCCTTTGTCATGCCATAAACCTCACCATTTAAAGTGGTGTTATCTCATAAAGCATCATTGCCAAACAGAGGTGAACTTTTTTCTCAGAAGCACATGATGCTGTGAAAGATACTGAAAATTCTATAAACACAAATACTTTTCATATTTATCATGCAACATAAGTATCTAGCCAGTCATATCAGAAGACAAGAATGGTATGAATTACAAAGATAAAACCAGACATAAACACATCAGCAATACAGTTTATCTTTATGTATCCAAGCACCATCTTCTGTAGGTCTCAGCACACTTAGGAACTGATTAGCCAGCTCCCCAGGAATCTGCTCAGCACTATATGATGCCATAGGAATGATCCTGATTCCATCCTTCTGCTCTGATGAATTTATTTGGAGGGCAGTGCATGCCTGGGCTAAAGGTGGAACGTGCAGTGACTGAAGAATTATATGTTGCTGCTCTGGCAGCTTTATTAATATCAAGGAGTGGGTCTGGGAGAGCTCACTCAGATTATACATAATGCAGTGGCATAAAACACTTACTACTGTGACAGGTGATACTGTATCCAATGCAGAAATATCTTTCCATCCATTGCTTTCAGGTCTGATAGAGAGCTAAGGTGGGGGTAGTGGAGGGGCTGACAAATGAGATCAGTTGCAGATCTACTCCCTTTAAGACCAAGGAGGAACATCTTTCCATTCCATCCTTCTCTAGTCTACCTCTCCTGTGCAGGGCTGTAAATTACTGTCAGCAGAGCAGTGCCTGCCCTTATCTCCCACCTTCACATCTCATACAGCCTCTCTTTCTCTCTTTCATTGTATCCATCTCTTCCTCCCTCCCTCTCCTCTCACTGCTGAGCTACGTGAAAGGCAGCAGATTCACTCGCAGCCAAAGCAGGCTGCAGTGGAAAAGTTGGCCCATCCTGCCATGTAGGATTTCTGCCTGTCTCCAGCCTGTCTCCAACCATCCCACCAGGTCGGTGCTCTCATCCCACCGCTGCCTGAAATAAAGGACCTCTAAGCTGGGGAATTTCTGGTTATTTGCAACCCTCTCAGCTCAGGATCTCCATATACACAAATAACCATTTTTGTTGCTGCTCCTTGCCCTGGACTGAGATCTTCTGAATGAGAAGACCCTGTCACCTCCACCTGCACCTGTCAACTGGTCGTCTACTGACATCTACCTACATCCTTCCCATGGATCTCATGGACTAGCTGAGCCACAATTAGCACATCTGGGTGCTAAGCCACAACTTTTTGTCTTCTATAGGAAGATTCACCTTGCAAAGGTAAGAGCTGAAGGTCTTTCTGTATCTGTGACATCCAAATGGCTCTCCATGCTGCAAAGTCTCCAGGTGTTCTTCTAAAGCTCTACCTTTCATTCATCCATCCAAGGCCTTCCTGGCCAACAATGGGTTACTGTGTTGTTATCTGCATGATCATTACCCACATCCCATTCCACCCAGGTGATGGGACAGAGCTGTTTTTTTTTGGTCCAAACAGGGTTATTATTTAAATCTGGTGGTTGAGGGTCTACTCCATACAGATGTTACTGTTGCAGTATCTGGTGTTTGGTGAAGCTTGAAGTTAGTATGCACAGCACAACTGCTTGTAGATCTATTGAGCTGGATTTCTGTGCAGGGGAATGTATCAGCAAGCAGCTCCCATAGCCACCCTAGCAATCTCTGTGACAGTGCAGGATTCCCTTACAGTCCCTGGCTGAGAAGCTGCAGTTTGTAAACAACCTGACTGCAACAAATAAGATATGACAATAAATCCCATTTGTGTCCAGTTGGTATAGAATTAAACTCAACACCGTATTTATTCTGGTATATTGACATACAGCTACACACTGGATTGTATATTCTATATATTTTTCCTAGTGTTCTATTTTTTTTTTTTATCTGTAACAAAATAAATAGTTTTAGCTTGCAGAATTACATTTTGGGTGTAGAAGTCCTTCACAATCGTAGTAAGTTATGTAGATCCACAGGACAGCGAATCAATGCACTGCAGATGGATAGGACAAAAATAATCCATAGGATAGTAGGGCAGACACTTGTTTATGGTACAGTTGTAAAAAAAAAAAAGTCCAACACTGTCCCTTTTTGTATTGACGGGTATTTATTTAAAGCAAGCTGGTTTGTTGCACATTAAAATTTGGTACTGAAGTATCTTGGTATTATCTTGCAGCATGCACTAAGGTATTTGGATACAATGTTGCAGCTTACAGATTGATGTATAAATATTGAGTTGCAGCAAACAAATATATAGAAATCATCAGAACAACAACCTCAGTGGAAGCGATTACTGCAGAACTGCAGTCCATGAGCCAAACAGGATAATGAGAGCTGAGTGCCCTGTGCCTTTTATATTGCAGTCTTGTTCTTTTGTACACATTACATTGCCTGGTAGTCATGTGCTTCATCCCCAGTGCTCAGTGATTATCTCCTGAAATTCCCTTTTTTTTTTCACAGCAGGTAACAGATCATTGTCAGGAGTTTAAAGATGTAGTGTTCCTTGATGAAGTTATGAATGCACTGTTGCTTGACTGTTACTGTGTGATAATGTTTAACACACTTCTACATCTTTGAATCTGAATTTGGAATTAAAAATGAAGAGGGATTTCTGGCTTCTTATTGTGTACACTTTCAACATCCTTACTATCTGTCTTCTCCTATAATAGTATTTTGATCTTTTCATTCATTTATTTATTTATAAAGGACTTTACCAGGAAAGATACATTGAGATTTCTCTCCTTTTCAAGTATGTCCTGGGTTCAAGAACATTGAATTGTTGCAGTTGTTACAGAAATACAAAGTAATAAAATGACAGATATTAAAATATATATATATATATTAAGCACATAGTATATTGAGTTTTGCAGGGTCTGTAACACTGAACAGGTTAATATGAGGTACAGCAGAACATTGCAGAGGGAATGATACTTTGCAGCAGTTCCATTTCTTTCTCCCTGTGTGAAAGCTGCTCATGAATCAGAAATAAAGTTACTATTCTTCAAATGTTTTCAGAACATCACTCAGTGGAATTGTTTCACCCTCTCCAAGCATGCATGACATTGTATATAATGTCCAGGTGCATTCCATCCCTATAAGTTTATGATTTAGCCTTCAGAGTGTTAGACAATGAGCAGATTGCTCTGTTAATTGAACTCTGACAATGAAAGGGTTAATAGTAAGCACTATCAAATATCAGGTTTTCTTTATATTTTTGTTTTGTTCTTAATATACTTGTCATGTGTTTCCCCGGTAACCAGGTAACAAGGAACTGGATTCGAATTAGAACACTAACCTTAAATCACTGACAAAAATGTATGTGTTTGGAGTGTATAATTAATTTCTTTTTCTTTCAGAAATTGGTATTCTCAAGTAGTATTTAATTCATTTTCAGTTGGGAGAGCAAGCAAACAGAATAAATCTGCTCGCTTGCATATTAGGCATTCAAGCACGACTCTTAAGACATGAATATATAAGAGATGAGCACTCGCCCCAGAGACCTATACTTAGAACTGATGTCATTATGGCATAACTACAGTAAATCATTTTAATTCTGATTTCTTTACCTGTAAGGATGCGCATATACGAAAAGCAGCCCATGGGGTTGAGATTTGAATGATATCACTTTGCAAGTGTCATTAGTATAAATTTGCCTTAATTAGTAAAAAGCTAAAAGAATAAGTAAGTATGCTGTAATATATGAACTGTAACATCTTCTGCTCAGAAGAGTAAGGCTATTGACAGCCATGATCATCTTAGATGGATATGCATATACACACGAAATACCACTGGCAATCTGTAAACACTGCACCATTAGTGGTCCTTGGAGACAGGCTTGTTGAAGCTCTGACATACAGGGTTATCATGCGTTGTGTGATTGTGAAGAACAAAATACTGTTTGCTTTGGATGCCACATGACACATCAGCTTCACTGTCTTTTTACAGAAATCGTGATACAATTTGTAAACATAGCAAAAGGTCAAGTACCATCAGTGCTGTGCCTGGTATTGGATTCATTCATTTTTATTTTTACTTCTTTTTTTATTCAGTTAATTTAGGAACTCTGTAAAGCAAATTCTTGTTTTTGGTGCAGCCATCAGCACCCCGTGGTCAGTAAAGTAATAATTAAATGAGTCACAACACAGTCTTAGATGACTTTTTTTTTCCACCAGCGTTGTTTTGGAACTGTCAATATTTTGAAAGGTTCTTGGCACAAACCACTGTGTGATTTGAAACATCCCATCACCTTTCTCTGCTGAGATAACGATTGGGCCCTGTTCCAAGCAAAACGATACATTGCTAGCGGTACCTTGTGAAAATACTGTTTGATAAATCTTTATTGCTCACGTGTTACCACTGGTATCTCAAGTGAAACGTTGGTAACAGAGAGTCAAGCTCTAATAGTAACTTACCTCTGGGTATTTTGGTTCATTATTCTCAGGAGTTATCACAAGTCGTTTATATCAGAAGTCTTGCAGTGATAAAGCCCTCTCCTCGAATCCCCTTCCTACATCATTCTAGGCATAATAGCTTGCTTTAGTATTTTGGCCCTCATCATTACTGATACAAATGCTAGTACTAGTAATCCATTCCTGACTTGCAATAAGATGGCGACACCTCTTGTTATCCTCTACCCCAACTCCTTTAGATTGTAAGCTCCTCTGAGCAGGGCCCTCTACACCTCTCCGGTCTGGTTCCTAAGTTAGTAATTTTTTTAAGTTCCTCGATGTTTCTTGTAAAGCACTGCAGACCCTGTATAAATGACAATGATGATAATAATAAGAGTTATTACCCATGGAAGAACACGGATACTCTTTGAAGCTGATTCGTGTAGAAATTAACCCTTGTGCCAGATTCTGCAATGAGTTTGACCATTTCTGAGTGACATTCTTGCAATAGCACTTCATGCATGTTTTTTCCTTGTTTTATCTTTTCTTTTACTGGTGGTACTAATAAACAATTATATGCGACACCACAAGGACTTAGTGACATATTTAGATAAAAGACAAAATGTTCATTAAGTTCAACCTTCCACATTTTCACGGATGCTGTTGATCAAAAAAAAATCTTGTTTTCACACAGTATGTTTCTGCAGTGGCCATCAGATTTCTCCTTGGTTCCCAAAGCCAATTTTTCTTTCGAGATCCCACAATATAAGGCTGGACGTCCATTTGATCCGTAGTCGTGCGATCGACTTGGTTGTCAGACTTAGGGATGTGCGTTTCGGGTTTCGGAATTTCCACGAAATTTCCCGATTCGTGTTTTCGGATGCGGCCGATTTTCCGAAAATTTTTAGATCCGAAAATGGCAGATCCGAAAAGTTTTCCGAGCCGAAACGAAATATTTTCGCAATATTCGAATGGACTTGAAATGTGTCAAATCGAAATTTATTTTTTCTCTATTCATGATTTGATCTTTATTTAATAAAAAAAAACACGATAGAATCGCCAGAATTATCGTAGACACTTTGAAACGAGGAGAACAGAAGTTCCGAAAAACAAAAATTTCCGAAATTTCCGAAAAGTCGATACAAAAAACGAGCAAAGTGACACAAAAATACGAAAAATGGTCGATATTTGGAAAAAAAAATGTACACGAAAAACGAACCGAACCGAATCGAAACAGGAATCGGTCGAAACGAGCCGAATCGAAAAATTTAAACATCCGAACAAATCGAACCAAATCGAACCGAAAAAAAATCGGTGCACAAGCCTAGTCAGACTAGGAGCAATATCGGTCGTGCGACTTGGTCTGACGAGGGTCATCCATTGCATCAGACTAGCGATCAGCGGCTATGAACAACTATGGACCCAAAAGACTGTTTATTCTTGTTTTCTTTTATTCTGAGACTATTGCATATTGCATTCTGCTTTTGGAGACAATGCAGTCCTTTGTGTGCGAAAATGGATATGGAAGAGCTGGATTATTATTATTATTATTTATTTATAAAGCACCAGCATATTCCGTAGCGCTGTACAGTGGGCACAACATAGACAGGGTTACAGTACATTGAACAACATTTAATAAACCAGTAAAGGAGGAAACGAAGCCCTAATCCCGTGGGAATTTACAATCTAGAAGGGTTGGGGGGTGGAAACAGGAGGAGAGGACTGCAAAGTGAGAGTGATGGACTGCAAGGTGAGAGTGATGGACTGCAAGGTGAGAGTGATGGACTGTAAGGTGAGAGGGATGGACTGCAAGGTGAGAGGGATGGACTGGTTGCGTCAGTGAGTTGGGAGGTAGGCTTCCCTAAATAGGAATGTCTTAAGGGAGCATTTAAAGGAAGGGAAACTAGCAGGGTCTGTACGAGTACGAGAGAGAGCGTTCCAGAGGATGGGAGCTGCGTCTGAGAAATCCTGGAGTCTATCATGGGTAGAGGTGTTGCGAGAAGTTAGGCGCAGGTCTGGATGAGCTAGTTTGGTGTGTGAATTTGAATCCCTTTGCACAGCTGAAAAAGGACCTAAAATTCATTCACCCTGTACCCTACCAAAACATGGCTAGTCCCATGGAAGGTAGTCAGGAGGTGGTTACTGGCGCTAGCACTCACAAATCAGGCTAGTCCCACCTATCTCCCCATACACAAAATATACATTTAAAGATCAAAAGATTGAATATAATAGCGTTTTTAACTCCCCTAATCAACTTCTCAGCATCCATGTCCTTCCCTGATCGTCTGGCTGTCTGAGTTGCTTGTGCGATATTTCTGAAATTTTTGGTCTGATCACTAGTCTGCAGCAGACTTCAAAAGTCGCTGGAAGTCGCAAATCTGACGCGATGGACGATGGTACATTCACAATAGTGTTGTTGGATTGGTCTGACGACACGGACGACTTTGTGCGATGTTGTTGTCGCACGAATACAGATGCAGTTAACGTCCAGCCTAATGGAGTTCTGGAACCCTCAAGTCGATTCTACAGCAGTAACACCTTTACCAGGCCAAGGACCATTGCAGGACTATTCAATTAATGCCTGGTTGTAGATGACACCTTAGTAGCATCAGTCAATACCTAAAGAATGCTCTAACCCAAAAGTAGCTTTGAGAAACATTTGCTTGTATTTGGCCCTTCCCTGATTAACATCAGTAAATTGATTACAGTGTATGGAGATGCCAACATTTCTATGGGTTTTTGTCTCTGTATTGAGGAGATAAACCATGATATCTATTGTGTTTGGGTTCCGATTGTCAGTTTGTCTTACTTTTAAATGTTTGGGGCAATCCTCCCTAGTCACCTGTTAGCATTCTGATGACATATAATGTCTGAAGTAAAGGCTACCAGAAAACTAAAATCTGAGGTATTTTTCTGGATAATAACATCTATTTAACCCATTAACGCCGGTGTCCTCTATGGCTGCTGACAGGCTTAAACTCCATATGGTAATTTAGCATGTCCCAAGATTTTCTGGCCCTCCTCCGGTCTGCCTCTTTCCCAACTGTCTGATCGATGTCATTGGCTGCAGAGAACATGAGTTCAGGCAGTCCGTCTGCAGCCAGTGGCGGCAATCGGATTGCTGGGGCGTGAGGTGGGCAGGAGCAGGGCCATAAAGTTGCGGGGCATGCTATGCCACCGTGTGGAGTTTAAGCCTGCCTGCCACCAGGATGGCATGGCATGTAGCCTGCGTTGGATTTATGACTAGGCAGAGAAGGCATGTGCCTACACTTTTTTTCCCCAATCATTTAGACCACTGTATCTCTGGAGCCCTAAGGGCTAGAGAAGTGTTTCCCAGACCTGTCCTCGGGACCCCCTAACAGGCCAGATTTTACAGATCACCATGAGGAAATGCAGACTAAATCCTGTAATCACTGAGCAGCCAATCATATCACCTGTGCTCTGCTTCAGATATCTGTCAAACCTGGCGTGTCAGTGGGTCCTGAGGACAGGTTTGGGAAACACTGGGCTAGAGGGACATGTGAGGTATCATTGGAAAGATCAGATTATGACCTTTCCAGCGATTCCAAATATAACAAGGTTAGATTTATGTAAAAATAAAGTGACAAATAGAAAAATAAGAGTAAAATATTTTAACACAGCACTATTATTCAGTTTAAAATTATAAAGTGAACAGTGATGCTGCACTAACTCACCTTCTCATTTCCCACACTGCCAGCAAGTGTGGAGCTGATGATGCAATGCATTGTTTCATCGACCACCAAGACCGCGGCACTGCAGTGAGGAGAGACGGGGGGAATTTGGAACCCTGCATCTCAGATTTTTTACACCACACAAGGTTAAGTGAGGTGTCATTGGAAAGGTCAGAGTTTGGTCTTTACATGGTCATGTTTGGTATCATTGTAATATGTAAAAATAAAAAAATTAAAAAGTAAATGCAAAATGTATTTTTTTTCTCTGTTCTTCGGCAAAGGCAATATTTGTTTTTACATCTAAAACAAACAATGCCCCTGCACTAACTCTACTAAGGCAACAGATTCTGACCCTTCTGTAGATTTGAGTGCAGAGAGAAGCTGATTTTCAAAAAAAAATTATTTTGTTTTAGTTTGCCCCAAAATTTGTTTTATTTTGCGTGTTTTTTTGTTGAGAGGGGGCGCTCCACATTTCAGTGCCTATAGGCTTCTGAGATGCAAATCTGGCCCTGCATATAGCATGCCTGTCTGTGGTAAGGGGGTTAAAAGAAAACAAAAAGATTTTGGTCTTTTGTTTTAGCTCACTCATTTTCTGTACCTATAATGAGGAAATTAATGGCAGTCTTCAGCTCTAATTATTCCAGTTAATGTTCTAAAAGGTTGTAAAATGACCTTAGTTTGTTAATTAATGTATGTAAAGGAAACGTCTACACTCTGACACTGCATTTATCTATTACAGGACTAATGAGATGGTGGTTTAGCACCCACCCTATTTCCAGCATGTGTTTACTTCTCTGTTTTTATATTTTGTAACAGGTGTGATATCCAGGAGATGCAGCTGCTTATAATACAGCATATTCTTGCTATAGTATTTGCAAGGCAGAGGGACACACATTATGATTTCACACACATACTGTATATCTATACACACATTTAACTCATGCTTGTTTAAAAAAACCTTTTCCCATGTCACTTGGCTGATACTTCTTGCTGCAAATTCTTATCTACGTGCTGGGGAGGAGGATTATGAGGAGGCGAAGAAACATGAACACTGTCACTTTCTTGGGAGAAATGATCGTTTAGAAAATATAGGCATTTATAGCTCTTAGTGGCAACATATCTGCTTGTTTTGCCTTGATTTATAATGTACCCACACCTACTGAAAGGACACAGCTCCTAGTATAAATAGATGGATGACATGAGAGTAAGATGATCTACAAAGAAAAGTAAATGAATTGTAGAACCAGTTGTATTGTTTTATTTGGCTTGTTATAACATTATTATAATATTACAGTATTCTCATGTCTGTTCCTTTTGTTCAGTACTATCCCTATTCAGATTGCACTTCCAGTGCTACATTCTTCATTCTTGTATTGACTAAAGACATCCTACATGGCACTATAGGTAGTGTAATGAGACTCACTTTGGACTTGGGGTACTACATGGACATATGGCAGTGTTTGTCAAACGTGTCTCTATTATCTGATATTGTATAAATCGGAATCCCCTGTTAATCCCCACAATCTGCTATTGTCGTATTGCTCTGGTTTGTTAGTATGTTATGCATGGTGTCATGGTGACCAGAGTTAATCCATTTATCTGTTGTTTATGTCACAGACAGCAAGACACCAGGCAGTGATTCCTGAGCTGTCACAGCTATATGCCAGGGAGGGATTTCCCTTTGGCCGCTAGGACCTGCCTGCCACTGTGTATATTAGTCATTAAAGGCTCACTCCCAGGCTGACTGTTCTATCCTTAAGACCTGCGTGCTGACTCATTTCTTGGACTTGCTATCAATGCTGTCACGATCACCCCCTATAGAGGGTAAGGGGGGCCCTTTAGGCCCTTGAGGCAGGATTGTGGTCTGCTGCATATTGCAGAATCCAGCACACACTACACATAAACAAAGACAGAACAAGAGGTGATAGTACAGGATACAGGCACAAGTGGGATCCCAGCCCTGGGTAATTTCTAATCTAAAACAGATAACAGGGCTGAGGGTAGACACAATAAATGACAGGAGTTTGCAAAATACCTTAACACAAGAATGTCCCAAATACAGATTCCAGGGAACAGGCAAGAATGGTCAAGGAGCAGAAGCAATAGTTCATACACAGATTGTCCCAAATACAGATTCCAGGGAACAGGCAAGAATGGTCAAGGAGCAGAAGCAATAGTTCATACACAGGTTGTCCCAAATACAGATTCCAGGGAACAGGCAAGAATGGTCAAGGAGCATAAGCAATAGTTCATACACAGGTTGTCATAAATACAGATTCCAGGGAACAGGCAAGAATAGTAAACCAGAAACAAAGCCAAAGTCATACACGATATTATCATATGCAAGGTACACGGTACAGACAGAAGAAACAACCAGAAACAAAGCCAATGGGTAATACACAGATAGATATACAGAAACACAATTCCAAGGTGCAGGTACTCAATAGTTATAGACCTATCCTGACCCACGGAGCAAGTGTACTGCTGGCCCTATATATAGGGTTGAGCAGGTCGTGTGACCGCAGACTATCAGCACATGAGAGATGGTCTACAGTGCTTGAGCCTGAAATCCATCGAACTGATGAATCCCTGCTCCTACCACCAGGGGGCAGGGCAGAAATGTGACAAATGTGCTTTCAGTGTGCCCATCCTTAAGGTTCAGGCTAAGGGCTGGAGAAAGGCACAAAAGACTGCTGGTGGGAGAACGGGGGTCCGGCAAGGGAGCAGTATTAACAGATGTGACCCAGTCGGGTTACAGAGATCTGTTACAGGTAGCATTTATATAACACTGTTAAACTAAAGGCCAGGGCTGGTGTAACATAGGGGCTATTTGTTCTGCAGCTCTAGACCCATTCCTGTGCAGTGTGTATGAGCATATCACAGAGCTGCACAGCAATAAAACTCACATCCACACACCCCACATTACTGTGCAGCTCTGTGATACGCTTATACACGCCGGACATTGCTTTGAGTTTTTTTGCTGTTCAGTTCTGTGATACACTCATACGCACTGCACATCACAAAGCTGAACAGCAATAAAACTCAAAGTACTGTCTGGCGTGTATAAGCGTATCACAGAGCTGCACAGTAAAGTGCGGTGTGTGTGTGGATGTGAGTTTATTGCTATGCAGCTCTATAATATGCTCATTCACACTGCACACTACTGTGAGTATTATTGCTGTGCAGCTCTGTGATAATCTCGTACACACCATACATTTTTCAGGGTTATTCAGAGAGCGGTGAAAAGCAGGAGAATGACTGGAGAATGGAAAATTCTAGTTCAAAATAGCTGATTTGGAAAGTGAGATGAATGGGAGAATTTTTCTGGTTTGGCTATTTTGACCTAGAATTTTCCATTCTCCAGTCTTTCTCCTGCTTTTCACTGCTCTCTGATTAACCATGTATTTCAATTTTATACCTCCATATCTCTGTGAAATGCGTGGATGTGAAATTTTATTTTTTTGAGGGGAGGGGGCAGCATTTCATTCTTGGACCCAGAAAACACAATGTATTGGGCCAGAACCATTTGTGTTTTGCATAAAATTAAGATTCTTTCACCTTGTTGAGGTGCATTATTGAACTGCGTTTTTGCTGGGGGGGCGGGGTGTGTAAAAGGGAGCATCTGCCCCGAGTGCCAAATTCCCTAAGTATGCTTCTGCTGAGCATGGTACATCTTAGTTTACCTGAAGTATGATGACTCCCAAGGTGGTTAACACCTTCATTACCAAGTGATTTTTCCACAAAACCACTATCAAGAACTAGTGATTATCTGGAAAATATTGCTTAATAAATAATAGTTGAAAATGTTTTCATCTTATTTTTACAGTTACAGCCCTATATGACTGGTAGTCATTGCAACTGCTGGCAAAAAAGTGCTATTACTGGTGCTCAGTGCTGAATCTACTGTTTAAGCTGTTTAAACTGTTATGGCACCTTGGCTCTCATGTCCGACTTCTAAAACATGTGGGGCACATTCTGGAGCTCATTTGCAAATTAATTTAATTTGTAATAAATGAAAATCCTTTGCACTGCTCCAGAATTAGATCAAATCAAGTATATTCAATATCAGGGAAAGAGCTTTGAAAATCGAGTACACTTGATCTTGGTAGTGAAGGGTTAAATACACACTCTCATTAATCTAGTTAAATACTTTACACATCTTCAAGATGTCAGGTTCAAAGAAAGATATGCATCTGATGGAAAAAGGAAATAAATTAAATTTTTACTGGTGCATCTCAAGAGTAAGCCCTATTTAACCCTTTCACTACTAAGTGATTTTCCAGAAATCATGGCCAGGAACAAGTGTTTTTTTAAAAATAGTTTTTACTGTATAATTTATTAAAAATTATTTGCGAATATTCCCAGTGTATGTCTTACTGTAATAACCTATTTGCTTTTGTCCTTTAGAGCTGCAGATCGAGATAACTCGATATTGGAACCTAATGTTGCTTTTGAAGTCCCGAGTTATCTTGATCTCAGTAGCGAAGCGGTTAAAGAAGCTGAAGATGGACTTCGCGTAGTACAATCTTAGGAAAAAATCCACATGACATCAGAATTTATGTACCTCATTTATGGCATGGTATCCCAACAAGAAGTAGAGGAAACCAGGAATCCCCTATGGTCCAACTACTCAAGTTTTTATTGATCTCTCCTCTTAGTTTATCTGCGATCTAACTTAAATAAACCAACTCTCTATTCAACTTTAATTTATTCGTTATCTGGATAAGAGCAGGAAAAAAAATAGACTTTGTATCCTCTGCATGAAAGAGATTGTGTACTTCTGCCAAATCAAAGATTTAAAGGAGAAATGATGGCTTTTGATTGTCATGTACTTTATGTGTATCATCTGAATACAATACATTTATACAATTTCTTCGGCATTTGAATTTAATGTACAAAATGTGAGAATTATTTAATGTACAAAATGTGAGAATTATTTTCTGATGATAACATTAGTCTGGCTCCTTTCTTCAATCAGATGGTAATTTGACCTTTGCTGTAATGGGAAAGCAAATGTTCATAATAAATAGACTATCGGTGATCTAATGCACTTTCTGCAACATTACGTTATCAACTAGGTAAATGTCTGTAAAGCAGTAATGTATAAACTGGCAACAATATGATTTTATACATATTTCTATCTTCATCCTCCATTATCTGTCACTTAATGACCAGCAGATTTCCAGGTTGTAGAAGTGGACCATTTGCTTGTTTAACCTGATCTAGTGTAAGTCAGGCGAATAAGTAGATATTTAGTCTATTTGGATAGTAAGAAATATGTATGTCCAATAAATGTTGTCAAAGAGACCCCAGGCATTTATTATTAGATGATGGTCTCTGTTAGTGGAGCTCACAGGTTTGCCTTATTCTATGTAGTTACACTAGAAACCACTACGGAGCAAACATCTGTTCCTTTGGAAGGTCAGTTTCCATTATATCTGTTGGATAGAACCTGGACCCTGCTTGGTCGGTGGATACAATAGTGTAAACCAGGGGTTGGCAACTTTGGTTTCTGAAATTTTCTTGAGCTACATTTCCCACGAGACTTAGCCAACCTGAAGAATGGCTGAGCATTATGGAAGATGTAGTTTCAAAACATCTGGAGGGCCAAGGTTGCTGACACCTAGTGTAGACAAATCTTATTATTGAAGGAGAAGGTCCTGATTGTGGAAGTTGTGCAAACCATTGTTTGTTAACCTAGAGGCCGCAGGGTGACTCTCGGGTGTCAAATTCTATGAAAATTACTGTGGGACTCACAAAGATTTCTTCCAACCAATTAACAATGTCATTTTACACTTAATCCATTACACACACTTAAATTTGATATATGTATATGTTTATATAAATATTTAGGTTGTAGTGGAGGGCACAAAACGAGATTAAAAGCCTCCACACTGTAAATTATAAAGTTTATTATTGCAGAAGCCATTTACACATCACAGCAATTCAAAGAACTGCATCACAGAGCTCATGTGTTACATTCCCCGTATGCAGCACAGAACTCTGGGTAAGACATGCAAATTATATCTGCAATTTCATATATACAGTGGCAAGAAAAAGTATGTGAACCCTTTGGGATTACGTGGAGTTTTGCATGAATTGGTCATAAAATGTGCTCTGATCTTCATCTAAGTCACAACAATTTGAAAAACACAGTCTGCTTAAAATAATACAACACAAACATTATATTTTTTCATGTTTTTATTGAACATAACATGTAAACATTCACAGGTGGAAAAAGTATGTGAACCCCTAGCCTAATGACTTCTCCAAGAGCTAATTGGAGCCAGGAGTGAGCCAACCTTGAGTCCAATCAGTGTGATATTATTGGATGTGTTGCTGAAGCTGTCCTGCCCTTTAAAAACACACACCAGTTTTGGGTTTACTGGTTTCAAGAAGCACCGCCTGATGTGAACCATGCCTCGCAGAAAAGAGCTCTCAGAAGACCTACGATCAAGAATTGTTGGCTTGCACGAAGCTGTAAAGGGTTACAAAAGTATCTCCAAAAGCCTTGATGTTCATATGTCCACGGTAAGACAGACTGTCTACAAATGGAGAAAGTTCAGCACTGTTGCTACTCTCCCTAGGCGTGGTCGTCCTGTAAAGATGACTGCAAGAGCACAGCGCAGAATGCTTAATGAGGTAAAGAAGAATCCTAGAGTGTCAGCTAAAGACTTACAGAAATCTCTGGCACATGGTAACATTTTTGTTGACACATCTACAATAAGGAAAACATTAAACAAGAATGGAGTACATGGGAGGACACCACGGAGGAAGCCATTGCTGTCCAAAAAGAATATTGCAGCACGTTTGAAGTTTGCAAAAGAGCACCTGGATGTTCCACAGCACTACTGGCAAAATATTCTGTGGACAGATGAAACCAAAATTGAGTTGTTTGGAAAAAACACACAACACTATGTGTGGAGAAAAAAAGGCACAGCACACCAACATCAAAACCTCATCCCCACTGTAAAACATGGCAGAGGGAGCATCATGGTTTGGGGCTGCATTGCTGCCTCAGGTCCTGGATGGATTGTTGTCATTGATGGAAAAATAAATTCCAGAGTTTATCAAGACATTTTGCACGAAAACGTAAGACCATCTGTCTGTCAACTGAAGCTCGGCAGAGGATGGGTGATGAAACAGGACAATGACACAAAGCATACAAGTAATTCAACAAAAGAACTGCTTCAACAAAACAAAATACGCCTTCTGGACTGGCCCAGTCAGAGTCCTGACCCCAACCCGATTGAAATGCTGTGGCATGACCTTAAGAGAGCGATTCACACCAGACATCCCAAGAATATTGCTACACTGAAACAGTTTTGTGAAGAGGAGTGGTCCAAAATTACTCCAGATCGTTGTGCAGGTCTGATCTGCAACTACAGGAAAAGTTTGGTTGAGGTTATTGCTGCCAAAGGAAGGTCAACCAGTTATTAAGTCCAAAGGTTCACATACTTTTTCCACTCTGCACTGTGAATGTTTACATGTTATGTTCAATAAACACATGAAAACATATAATGTTTGTGTTGTATTATTTTAAGCAGACTGTGTTTTTCAATTTGTTGTGACTTAGATGAAGATCACAGTACATTTTATGACCAATTCATGCAAAACTCCACGTAATCCCAAAGGGTTCACATACTTTTTCTTGCCACTGTATATGTTCGTTTAGGTTAAAAAAATATGACAAACCATATATTTATTGTCGCTGAAAAAGGAAAACTTATGTATGACTACCTGAATAAAGGTTTTATAGTGCGAGGAACCAATGGGAATTCAGTTCCTTCTAAAAAATAGTGGAAAGACTGAATTCCTGCTCAACTTGACCCCTGATTTCAATAAGACATCCCACATATGCATTTCTGTCTCCTAATTTAAGAGCCATTTACGTGTGGATATTTATGATTGTTTGTGCTCGTCTTTAGTTTCTTTTTTTGTCTTTATTGTTTTTAATAAGTAAAATGTGTGATCCTCATCACATCCTTGCTTGTAATTATACATCCTACTCAGTTGCAGGGAGGCATAACTTTCAACATAACATTCTAAGAAAGTAAATTAATGTGTGAGATCATCCACCATATTGAATTTATCAACTATTTTGGGCTAAATTACAATCTTCACGCAAACGTTAACACTCACTTGCGTGAGCATTAACGTTTGCTGCGATGTTTACCGCATATTACAATCCAAACGGGTTAAGAAACCCATTTGCTTTTGGTACCTTGCGCTTTTCAGCACAAGGTTACTGTACTTTGTGCTCCCTATACTTAATATGGGGAGCGCAAAGTGTTAATCAACGCTGGGTTAAAAGTCCCAGAGCTGATTAACGTCTGGCTCTGGTTAGCGAAAAGTTAACCAGAGTCAGGACTTGGTGTTAACGGATTCCACTTCTGCAGAATCCGTTAACACAAGCCTAAAAATAATAAAAATTTAATCACATACTCATGCTCTGTCCCGCATCGAGGACTACGGCTCTGTCCGCCTCCTCCGGTCGGCGGGAGCAGGGAAAGACTGGGGGAAAAAGACTCCCCAGTCTCTCCCTGCGTATCACTACGCCAACCGGCCAGATCTTGCAAGACGAGATCCGGCTGGTCATGTGACTGGCAGCGGGGAACTCAATGGAGTCTTATGGATTCCATCGAGTGGATGCTTGCGACTGCGCTCAGCGCTGCCGTGCTCAGCGATGCCGCGAGCATTCCTGATTTTACTACGCGATAACAATGCAGGCAGCATTTTTTGCACCTGCATTGTAATCCAGCGTTAAAATGCAGGTGCAAGAGGGAAAACTGCGGGCACAGTTTTTCCTCCCTTGCGCCCGCGTTTTAACGCGAAGATCATAATTTAGCCTTTTAATTTAATCTTTTAAGTCATTATCCAAAGGCTTTAGAACTCAACAGTCAGTGGAAAGAAATCTAAGATCTACAGCATACTGTATTTTTGTGTACGTGTTGTAACTTAATTTTTATAATTAGCTTTAACTAAAGCAAATCACACCTTTTCCAGTATTTTCCCAGAATAAATTATTGTCCAAAGGGAAAAAGAAATCACGATAACATATTTTTATAATCTATCATTTCAATGCATTCACGATTAGGGATGAGCCGAACACTCCCCGAGTTCGGTTCGAGCCCGAACCCGAACTTCCCATTTGTTCGGGACCGAACCCGAACCCCCATGCAAGCCAATGGGGCTGAAAATTCGGTTTTTTAGAGTGCCCTCAAAGAGGGCATATATGCTACATATTTGCCATAAAAGGTGTATGGGGGTCCGGGTAGTGCCCTGGGGGACAGGAAACAAGGACAAAAAGTTTTAAAAAAAATGTTTTTAAAGGGACAGTGGGAAAAACTCCTTCAAATATCGTGCCTAGGAGGTCCCCATAACCTGCCCGTGAAGTGGCGGATTTCGAGGATGTATAGAAACACTTAAAAACAAATAAATGACGTTTCATATGACGGTAAATGCTTTTCCTTTAATCTATCCATAAACTGCTTGGGGCGGCAGCCTGTATGAAAAGACATTTTAGGACGCGCAGAAACAAGTTTAGTGGTTTTTTGGGCTAAATTATTGTGAAACTTATGCAGGCTTTGGATGAAAGTAACAATAGGTGCTTTAAAATTGGGCTTTTAGCGTCGGCAACAGTGCCGTCACACCGTAACCCCTTTGAGGATATGAATCTGATACAGGCGTCAATGGCAGTGCACCCAGATATTGTGCCTTTAGTGCCAGGCATGCAAGTACTATCATACAGTAACCCCTCTGTGGTATTGTGGAAGAGTGCAGGGGTGGACCATGTGGCCCTATATTGAAAAGATATGCATCTGGTTAAGGCGTCAGTGCACCCAGATATTGTGCCTTTGGTGCCAGGCCAGCAAGTATCATCATACAGTAACCCCTCTGTAGTATTGTGGAAGAGTGCAGGGGTGGACCATGTGGTCCTATATTGAAAAGTTTTTTATCTGTTAATGGGCGTCAGTGCACCCAGATATTGTGCCTTTAATGCCAGACCATCAAGTATCATCATACAGTAACCCCTCTGTGGTATTGTGGAAGAGTGCAGGGGTGGACCAAGTGGTCCTATATTGAAAAGTGTTTTTTTTTATCTGTTAATGGGCGTCAGTGCACCCAGATATTGTGCCTTTAATGCCAGGCCATCAAGTATCATCATACAGTAACCCCTCTGTGGTATTGTGGAAGAGTGCAGGGGTGGACCATGTGGTCCTATATTGAAAAGTTTTTTATCTGTAAATGGGCGTCAGTGCACCCAGATATTGTGCCTTTAATGCCAGGCATCAAATATCATCATACAGTAACCCCTCTGTGGTATTGTGGAAGAGTGCAGGGGTGGACCATGTGGTCCTTTATTGAAAATTTTTGATCTGGTAATGGGCGTCAGTGCACCCAGATATTGTGCCTTTAATCCCAGGCCATCAAGTATCATCATACAGTAACCCCTCTGTGGTATTGTGGAAGAGTGCAGGGGTGGACCATGTGGTCCTATATTGAAAAGTTTTTTATCTGTTAATGGGCGTCAGTGCACCCAGATATTGTGCCTTTAATGCCAGGCCATCAAGTATCATCATACAGTAACCCCTCTGTGGTATTGTGGTAGAGTGCAGGGGTGGACCATGTGGTCCTATATTGAAAAGATTTTTTTTTTTAATGGGTGTCAGTGCAGCCAGATATTGTGCCTTTCATGGCAGCAAGTGCCTTCACACCATAACCCTTTTGTGGTATTGTGGAAGAGTTCAGTGCTGGAGGTTTTGTGAATGCAGAAGAGGACATCCCCTATCTATTCCATTACTTCAGCATCAGGGGATTGATAGCTGCTGATCCAGGACTGATTCCTTTTTATAAATGTCAGCCGGTCTACAGAGTCGGTGGACAGACGCACTCTTTTGTCTGTGACAAAACCTGCAGCGGCACTGAACGTCCTTTCGGAAAGCACGCTAGATAAAGGGCAACCTAGTAGCTGCATAGCATATTGGCTAAGTTCTGGCCAGTGATCCAATCTCCACACCCAGTAAGCCAGTGGATCATCTGCTGGAAAGGTATCCAGGTCTGCCCTTGCCCCTAGGTAGTCCTGCACCATATGGTGAAGATGCTGGCAATGGGTGCCTACATTTGACGTCCCTGGGCGTCGAGGACTAAAAAAATTTAAAAATGCATCAGTCAAGCGGCCCTGGCCTTCACCGCTATTCCTCTGATCACCTGCAGCCTCAGAAGCACGTGTGTCAGCACTTGGTAATCTAACAGTGCCTGGAAAGGTGTTACACAAGTTTCGCTTTAGAGCGTCCTCAAGTTTTGTCATCCTGTGCTCCCTCTGTGCGGGCAGGATGAGCTCTGCAACTTTCCCCTTGTATCGTGGATCAAGAAGGGTTGCCAACCAGTAATGATCCCTCTCCTTGATAGCACGAATCCTGGGGTCCTGTAGCAGGCTTTGCATCATTAGGGAGCCCATGCAGCGTAGGTTGGAGGTGGCATTAGCTGCCGAGTCTTCCTGGTCAATGAGGATGACCGAATCGTGCACTTCCTCCTCCCAGCCATGCACAAGCCCTTCTGTTTCTGGGCACACAAAACCCTGCCTTGAGGAATCCCCACCTTCAATGCCCCCACTACTTAAATAGTCCTCCTCCTCCTTATCCTCCTCCTGTCTGATCTGAGTAGGACCTGCTGGAATGCTGTCTGCGGAAAGACTGGGGCCTTGAGAGCTAGGGAAGGCCTCCTCTTCCTCCCACTGCTCTGCCTCTAGAGCCACATCTATAATTCCCCACAGAGTGTGCTCCAGCAGGAACACTAAAGGAATTGCGTCACTGATGCATGCACTGTCCCTGCTCACCATCCTCGTTGCCTCCTCAAATGGTGACAGTACAGTGCATGCATCCTTGATCATCAGCCACTGCGGGGGGAGAAAAAAACAAGTTGACCTGAACCTGTCCTTGTGCCATACTCACACAGGTACTCGTTGATGGCCCTCTGCTACTTGTGCAGATGCTGCAGCATTGCTAATGTCGAGTTCCACCTGGTGGGCATGTCACAGATCAGACGGTTTGTGGGAAGGTGAAATTCTCTTTGAATTTCTGCCAGGCGAACGCTTGCTGGGAATGACCGTCTGAAGTGGCTGCAGACTTTTCTGGCCTGGATGAGAAGTTCTGGCAGCCCTGGGTACTTGGTTAGGAAATGCTGTACCACCAGATTTAGGACGTGTGCTAGGCATGGTACATGTGTCAATTTACCCTTGCATAGGGCGGAGAGAAGGTTGCTGCCATTATCGCAGACGATCATTCCCAGCTCAAGCTGGCGTGGTGTAAACCATCTCTGCACCTGCCCCTGCAGAGCTGACAAAATTTCTGACCCGGTGTGGCTCCTGTCCTCTAAACAAACCAGCTCAAGCACAGTATGGCATCTTTTTGCTTGAGCCATTGCGTAGACCCTGTCAGGCGTGGGTTTAACTGCCACTTCGCCAGAGACAGAGAAGGAGGAGGAGGAGGAGGAGGAAGAGGTGGTGGTGGTGGAGCAGACAGACCTCATACAAGCAGCTTTCTGGAGGCGTTGTGGATGAACAAGCTCCAGCACAGAGCCCCGTCTTTGATCCCTCCCAGCTGCAATCAGAGTTACCCAGTGTGCCATGAAGGAAATATAACGACCCTGTACATGCTTGCTGGACCACGTGTCTAAAGTGACATGCACCTTGCTGCTGACTGCCTTTCCCAATGACTGGATAACATTGTCTTCCACGTGCTGGTATAGTGCTGGAATGGCCTTGCGTGAAAAGTAATGGCGTTTTGGAACCTGCCACTGTGGTACAGCGCATTCAGCAAATTCACGGAAGGGAGCAGAGTCCACCAGCTGGAAAGGCAGCAGCTGCAATGCGAGTAATTTTGCTAAGCTGGCATTTAAACGCTGTGCTTGGGGATGGTTGGGACTATATTTTTTCTTTCGCTGCAGCAGCTGCGGCAACGTAATCTGACTGCATAAATCTTCAGCTACTGGGATGATGTCACATTGTGAGGAAGGACCTGCTGGTACATCCATTACTGTAGCATCCTCCCTGTCGGTGGAGGTTGTAAGCAATTGCATGGCAGGACATACAGTGTGGGTAGAGACAGATGAGGAGGAGGAGGACCTACGCAAAGTTTTGCCCCAACGGGATGTGTGGCACTTGTTCATATGTCGCCTCAAGCACGTGGTACCCAAGCGTTCGGTGTTTATCCCACGCTTCAGCCTCCTCTGACATAGATTACAAATAGCAACGGTGGGGTCTGCTGCACATTTCTTAAAGAACTCCCAGACAGCAGAGTTCCTGCATGTGTTCTTTTAGAAAACAGCGCTCTGCACCGGAGCAGCTCTGACATGTGATGCCTTGGACTGGCTAGTGCTATGGTTGGTCACAGAGGATGTTGTGCCTCGTGTTTGCTGTGCCTCCTCCTCCCCCTCTTCCTCACTTAATTCCTCTGTTCGATCAGGCACCCAGGTGGAGTCAGTGACCTCATCATCATTGTATCATCACCCCCTATCTCCTCGTCACTGGAGCCAACTTGGCAGTATGCTGCAGCTGCTGGGGCAACATGAGTGCCAGTTATTTGTGTGTCATCACTGGCACCCCCTTCCTGTAGGTTGATTATACTCCCTTGCTCAACCTCAGAGATTGAATCAGAGCACTGTACTTGGTGCGCATCCTCAAGCAGCATGTCACTCTCATTGTAGTCAAACATTTCAGCTGACTCCTCCGTGTGTGATAGCGAGGCTACGGCAGGAGTAGCTGTGGACATGGAGGCTGCATTAGATGCTTTGGCAGCTGAGGTGGACTGTAAAGCACTAGAAGCCTGGCTGGCAGAGGACTCGGAGGATGAGGATGGCCTGGTTAGCCAATCCACCAAGTCCTCTATATGTTGCTGCTGCTTAAGACGGCCATCACCAGTTAGAAAGGACAAGCGTGCCCCTGCAAAGGATGCACCACATCCACCACGACCAGAGACACAGCCTCCCGACACAGGGGCTGCTTGCCCTCTTATCTGTGGCTGGGAGCGTCTGCCTGTCCTTTTTGTTCTTTCAGACATGGTGAGTGATATATAGATTAATATATACAGAACTCTGATTCAACTCTGGTATAAAAATTTAAATAACTCTGGTATAACTCAGTGAGACACACTGATAGCTGGCAGCCAGTGACAAGAGACAGATCACCTTAATTCACAAATGTTTTAAAGAAATTAGTGAGCCCCAAAATACAGCGTGGTACTGTATGTATGACGAGACACAGATCACCTTAATTCCCAAGTGTTTTAAAGAAATTAGTGAGCCCCAAAATACAGTGTGGTACTGTTTGTATGACGAGACACAGATCACCTTAATTCCCAAGTGTTTTAAAGAATTTAGTGAGCCCCAAAATACAGCGTGGTACTGTTTGTATGACGAGACACAGATCACCTTAATTCCCAAGTGTTTTAAAGAAACTAGTGAGCCCCAAAATACAACGTGGTACTTTTTGTATGATGAGACACAGATCACCTTAATTCCCAAGTGTTTTAAAGAAATTAGTGAGCCCCAAAATACAGCGTGGTACTTTTTGTATGACGAGACACAAATCACCTTAATTCCCAAGTGTTTTAAAGAAATTAGTGAGCCCCAAAATACAGCGTGGTACTGTTTGTATGACGAGACACAGATCACCTTAATTCCCAAGTGTTTTAAAGAAATTAGTGAGCCCCAAAAATAATTGCTGGCTGTGTGACGAGACCCAGAAGATCACCTTAATTCACAAGTGTTTTAAAGAAAGTTGTAAACCCCCAAAAAAATTGTTGGCACAGTGACAAGACACACATCACCTAAATTCCCTGATATTTGGTAAAAATGACACCCAAAAATACTTGCTGGCACAGTGTGACAAGACCCAGAAAATCACCTCAATACACAAATGTTTTAAATAAAGTTGTAAACCCCAAAAAAACTTGCTGGCACAGTGACAAGACACACATCACCTAAATTCCCTGATATTTGGTCGAAATGAGACCCCCCCCAGTAGCTTGGCAGACCGGCAGTAACAACACACACAACTATCTTCTTTGAAATCTCCTCTGAAATACGTGCAGAAAGCGCTGCGTTGAAACCTTATGTAGTGTGCTGCGGGACTTAGCTCTGTGAGCCCATGATTGGAATGGGATATTTAAAAGTATCATTTTGTTGAAAGCCCCAGTATTGGTGAGGTGTGTGGTTGCATCTTTATAACTGTAACAAAAAAACTGTATAAATGATCTCATATACTGTATATTTGGAGCAGAAGTAATGTTTAAGTGTTATAGCAAAAACTGGATTTTTCATCTCTTTTATAAAATGTATTATACGATTGCAGAAATGTTTTGTTCACGGCTTCATTGTCACAAATGTATTTTATGGGCTTTATGCGTCCTTTAAAATAGATATTGGAGCATAAAACATATGCTATGCGCAAGTGACACTAATTACAACTCTCAAGATGGAATAATTGTGCATATATGCCATATAAGAAATAACATATTTGATGTTCTCTTTTTAATAAATTAATCAAACAACTTGGAATTCTAAATCCGAAAATACCTTTACATTTTCACAACCAAGGGCACTATCACCTGGTGTGAGCTAAAACGCCATCACTAAAGAAAAAATGTAGCACGAGTTGCTTAGCACCTGATGACCTACTAACAGATGACCTTGTCCACTGGAATCTGTGTACAAGGTCATTTAGCGCACGCTAGGGAAACGCTAAGACCCTGGCTGAGACCCAATGCTAATGCGGTTGTGTACAGGATGGAACTGTTATTTTCCCAGTGCAGAGTGCCAGGCTGTCATGCCCCATGTTTTAGGATTTTTCAGGCCATACCTATCCCCTGCCCTCACAAGCTTGTATAAGTATGAACACATCCAGCCAAGAGCCCTCACACCCCTGCATTATTAACATCCTCCAAAGTGGCCGTATTATCCATGTTTTGATGCACACATATATTAATTAAGGCTGATGGGCATTGCATGATAAATGCCTCCCAACAGCATGTAGAATAATTACAATGCATTTAATAGATCCAAAAGGAAGACCAGGTGAACGACAATAATTTCCCTACTGCAGCATATAAATAATACATGTTTCAGGGCAAGTCTTATCCATGTGTCAGTTTAAAGATGGTCCACACAGTCACCATAATAATCACCCGCTTACATACTATGAATAACCCCAAGCATAAAATGTTTAAAATTAGCCAATATATTAGAATTAGGATATATGAGGATAAAGGATACATATATATATATCATAATAGATCCTACTGCAACAGCAGCGACATTGCTGACCTGATCCATTACTATGGTGTATGGGGCCAAGAGAACTCCTGTGCTGCATTCCTTTCAATTGCCTGTTAATTGCCTGTTATTTTTGGGGGAGGACATGTTTTTGGTGGTTTTTTTGGAGTTAGCACCAGGGTTGAGCAATAGGTAAAATATTGCGATTAGCGTCCGTCCAGAAATTAGCACTGGCACCAAGTGATCTGTTAGTTACAAAAGCTAGACAACTCTAGTGCTGACCATGTTATGTATAGGACGTGGAAAGTACAGTAAGCTTGCGGTCTGAATTGTTAATAGTGATGCGCTAAATGATTTTTCCATTTCTAGTGGGAGGTAAACAATCTGTTGGTCAGGCGCTAGACTCAACTTAGAGCTAACGCAAAAAACATGCCAATGCTAGGGTTGGCTCACACCAGGTGTTAGTGCCCTAAATGTTTAGATGTTTCAAAACCCCATCATTGCATGACTTCTTTCACTGTGTTTTTACTGGGAATAATCAAATATCAATCTTTACTTGAGCGTCACTTTGTTATTTTGGCCAAATTTAGTAGGTCGGCAAAATCTTACTATAACATTTCTCCACACAATTACTATTTTCTGATAGAAAAGAAGCTGCACCACCACTTAAAGCACTGTTTCTTCCACTAATGCGAACCTGAAAGTAAGCGGTTTGTGATATTTACTCTATTGTCGGGTAGTCTCTGAGGGTCATCAGCTAAGCAGATGTCCTTTGCCCTCTTCTAATCTAGTAAGAAATACATCCTGCAGGAGAAACACATGAGTGTTTTTTGGCACATTCTAACAGCAGGTTGGCAAGCTCTCCTACCATATAATATTCTTGTAGGCCACTACCTTGCATTTGCACTGTGGGAAAAACTTATGTACCTTTTAGGGATAGATATGGATCCTTAATTTCGTTCTGAATCGCAATTCGGACAAAATTATACTGATTCGTATTTCGGATGCACTTCTGAAATAACAAATCGATTTAATCTGGAACGGAATGGAAACAAAACGGTATATAACAAATTGATTTGTTTTTTTCGAATCGATTCGTTATACCGTTTCACTTAGACTCAGCACCGCATCCCTGTCCATTGGTTGTGGTGCTGAATCTCTTGTATTCAGCACTACAGGCCTTGGACAACGACATACGGTGCCGTTCAGTGCCAGTGAAATTCCCGATGGAGAAGTAACGGTTAATCTAATCAGAGAACGCCGGACAGCACCAAAGGGTCAGTGTAATGCCCTGATTTTTGGTGGTTTCACTCATCAGATTTAAACAGGTGAATCCCATAGGTTTCAAAATAAAAAAATTCCCATTTTTTTAAATAAATATTTACTCAACCATTTATTCTTTTCATTTGCAGCAAAAAAAGCCTTTTTCCTTTTTTTTTAATTTTTGGAGTATTTTTTTGTATTTTTTTTAAGGTGAACTTTTTGGATTCCCAATTATTTTAAAAAGACAAAGCTTTGAATTGTTTTTCTTTCCTTCAGTCTGCCTGCATTCGGCGGGTGCTGTCTGTGGTGCTGAATCCTATTTCAGCACCAAGGACAGGGGGAATTACGGTATTTTTTAACCCTCATGTTTTTTTTTTGAGAAAGGATTTTACCAGGAAGGATACACTGAGATTTCTCTTGTTTTCAAGTATGTCCTGGGTGGCGAGTATGTACCGTTAGGTGTCTTGCCTTACAGTAAAAAGGATATCCCCCAGATAGTTTGGGGTTCCTACAATGATGGTACATGTTGCAGGTACAAAGAGCACGCGTTTCATGTAGTTTCTGCATCATACTATGTTACTCTTGAACTCCCTTTAATCTTATGTCTTCATTGCGTCTGGGGGGCTGATTCAGCCTTTGGAATGCAAGGGCTTAGTCCCCGTAGAACTTGAGCTCAGCAAGCTCTAAGCTCAGGTTGCAGGGCTTTGAGAAGCCTTTCTGGCACTGTGAACCACTGGATTGGCTGGAGCATCCAGCTCCTCTGTCTTCACATGAAATGGTGATGCTGGCAGTGTCACATCCTACTGGGATCAAAGGGAGCCCACTGATGGACTACAGTGAACTTTTAAAGGAAACTAACGAGTTTCAATGGGAATATTTAACCCTTCCATTCCCTTCCCATCCTGTTTTAACTCTAGTATATCATTACTTATAGGTCTAGGGTATATTAATTTTAATGTTATAATTGATATGATATAGAATGTTATTGTGATATCTTTTCAATAAACATACCGTCACCAAGCAAATAGTTAACTAGGTGTTAACGTACTAAAGGTTCTGTTTTATACCATATTTAAAAACATATTGTTATATTTAACATTATAGCTGATAACATGCATTTGTTATAAATTTATGTAATACAAGGCTCATTGTATATCAGCTGGTAGGTATATTTCCAAATGATTTGTAGTGAAGTAATTTCAGATGCAGTAATGAGGCCATTGTGCTTAATAGGTTCATTCAAAAAATACCAACCGAGTCAACCCCGCTGGACATAATGATCAAACGGACAGGAGATTGTGAGTCAGAGCACACCCATACGACAACACAGAAGTCACACGAAGCTGGGCTCATGTCATATACAGTATATCACCCACGTGCATTACTATTTCACTGAGGACGTCTAAGTCAACCTTTATTAGACAGTAAATTGCTGAAGGCATGAAGACAAGGTTTTGGCTTGTCTTGCCTCCAATAAGTGACCTCTTCCCAACCTGACTTGGCTCAGTCGGAATGGTTCCAAGTTTCAATTTTGCTGTAGACAGATTTAGGAATTTCATGCTTTGTCTTTGGTTGAAATCACTATGTTCTATTTTAAAAACCCTCCAGAGATTATTTGTCTTCTAATCAACTCTACTTTATAGTGTTCTAAAATTTATTGTCTCCAGGTCCTTTGAGAAGCCTTTTATTTAGAACCTATCTAGTTAGTTACTTGATAGGTCAGCATTCTAGAAACTAGCCTGAAGCATGAAGATGAAATATTTTTTGTTTGGCTGTTTTATTTTCGTGTTCTTCCATACACTTTTTTATAGTTTTGTGACACTGCTGACATTTCAGTTTTTTTCTTTATTGAAGTTATAAAGTTTACTTATATTTTCGTTCCTTTTCTACTTGTTTTGTTACTGTTAGTTGGTGATTTTAAAAGAGTGGCACTATAATATGCTCTTAAAGGGCCACTACCACCAAAAAAATGGAATACCCTTATTGTGTTTATTGTATGTTGCTGATATCTTACATGTGCTTTGTTTTTCTCTTATACTGTATGTTTAGTTAAGAAAATATTTTACTCCGTGTCACCGGGTGCATCCATTTGTTATCTTTTGTGCTGTAAACTGCCCCCCCAACTGCCCCCCCTCCACAGTATCCTTACATCACTTTCTCCCCACTGGCTGGCAATGGCCATAGAATGGAGTTTATGTTTGGATCATTGACTCAAATCATTGTTTTGTGTGGGATGTACTCAAAGGACACCACCAGGAGGTAGATTAGAAGTTTTATAAACTCCCTATTTTATATCATTTAGCTGCCATCTCTTATCTTGAGTAGCCCTGACAACACAATACACTCACTGCTGCCTTATCTAAACATTCCCTCCTCCACCTCATTAACTATTAAATACTGTATATGATAAAGCACAACCACCAACTAAAATTTTTACATGGATTTTGGTAAATGTTACGTCATGTGAAATATCCACATAATGGAAACAGGAGTTAAGAAACCTACATTTATTTTGCCTTTTTCCATGCAATTACTTCAAACAAAGAAAAAAACAGCAACATGTGTTTTTATATAGTGGTTTTATTTGTAAAGCACAAGTAATATAGTTACAGCTTATATAAGTGGTAGAAAATTAAATTTTAAATGTAATGATTGATATACATTCTCTTTAAATAAAACTCTTTATGGACAAACACTTTAGAATATTAAAAGATATACTATCAAGTCTATTTCGGTTTGTCTATTTTGGTTTGTCTATTTTGACCTAGAATTTTCAGTTCTCCAGTCATTCTCCTGAGTTTCACCTTTCTTTGAATAGACCTCTATGTGTTTTAGAGCTAAACAGTGAGCTCTAATGAGTTGAAAAATGTATATCTAAAAAGCCAAGTTGAACATTTCTTTCTCCTTTTAGAATGTTTCATCCCAAGGTTCTTATTGTAAATTTGCTAACAGCTCGGAGTACAATTATACCACGGTTTATTTTCCAGAGGTAAAATGCATAGTACCGATATCTAAATATATAAGGCTGTATTCTAGAGTAGATGTGCTGAATAATTAATGGGTTTAGATTTTGGTCTTCTGTAAAGATGTTCGTAATTATAATGTGCAGGTGGTGGTGGTGAAGCAATTATTTTGATGTATATATCTATATATACATACAAAGGTCATTGTGTGCAGAAGCTTTGTGCCTTTTTATATTTTGTCCTTGCTGAGAAAAACCATTAAAAACAACCAATAAAACAACAAAACTCATACTTAGAGCCAAATCAACCTAAAGAGTTAAAGCAATACTGATTTTTGATGTGTGTGACAGTCATTGGAAATCTGCTTCTGTCCTCAAACTATACCATTAGGAGCAGACGTTCAAGGTGTCAGGGAGCAGGGTGTCAGTCAAGGAGCCAATAAATCCCTCAGGGCTTATTAACCACTTTCTTTCAAATATGACCTATGACATTTGCAGTCAAGGCATTGTAACTATATGTTACATGAATAAAATGATTAGATATAAAAGAGATTTCACAAAATGTTAAAAATACACATTTAATAATAATTATTATTAATAGTCCGCAGAACGTAATAATTCAGGTGTATGTCCTGGGGACTATACAAATGGTCTGATAGGCAACTTAATCTATTCCAAATATATGTGCTATTAAAGATCCTGAGCATTTCCTTAAATGTAACAATTTAACAATTTAACAATTGAAAAAGATAGTGGAGCCAAAGAATAAAATAAAAATTAGCTTTTAATCAGATATGCAATAAAAGAATGCTTTCAAGACTGTATTACTGTAGGCCTTTATTTTACTTATGCTCTCGCCTCCGCTGAGACATGTATATGTTATGTTTGTCCTAGGTAAGCACTGCGACTGTGTCTTTCTGCCTACCGCAATACAGCCTTGAAAGCATTCTTTCACTGCATTTCTGATTAAAAGCTAAGTTTTATTTTATTCTTTGGCGATCTCCACTATCTTTTTTAAATATTACCCTCTCCTGACCCACTCCGCAAGCACCAATACCTTTTTACCCCTTTTTGTTTCCTTTAAAAGATCCAGCAATGAGCACCCTCTGAGCCCTGCAGGATATGGCATTCTTCTATCTCAGCATGTCATGTGACCACATGGGGTCTGGATGCTCCAGCCAATCCAGTGGCTTTCAATGCAGGAAGGATTTGATGACTTGGCATGGGGTCACCTGTGTTGTGACCTAGAAACCTCTTTTATTCTTTGGAGCTTGAGGACCCTGGCCCTGTGTTGGGGCCTGGACGTGCATGTCTGTGTGTCTGCATGAGTGCAGGAGCAGTTGAAGGGGTGTTCTGAGGGAGCAGCTGGTTGCCTGGTTGGGGCAGTATAAGAAGGGGCAGATGGTTGGGCCCCACAGTGGTTCAGTAACGGGCTGAAGATTTCTGATATGAATCCTGACGGAGTAATACCCCACACATACGCACACACATACCACGCATCCACTCACAGAGAGACATATACATGACACTTTTATCAGCTCCTTCACTTGCCTCTCTTTCCCTTCAGTATTTCCAGTTTAACGTTCCCATATTTTTTCCATGACTTTCAATTCTCCTGAGCCCGTGGTTACCTTTTTCTCCCTTTCCTTTTAGCTCTGTGCTTAATTGATGTAACCACGCAAAGCCAATATCTGGGGATCTCTGTGGTCTTCACTCATTCACACAGTGATACCTCAGTGAGGAGGACAAAACAACTCGGCAGACACACCACAAGGGAGATACTGTGAAGAGCACACAGCTTTAATGGGACTCTACAACTAACATAAGCTGTAACTAGATTACATGATGTACATCTGCATTACAAAAAAACAACATATTCTACTCTTTTTTTCTTTGCTTGAATTAATTGCACCTCACAAAATACTTGTACATCTCATAGATTGTAAGTTCCCTTGGGAGCAGGGTCCCCCTGAATCAGGCCATATTATCCGTGTGTGGTATTCCAATGTATTAACCCCTTGTACACTGATCTTGTGAAGCGCCGCGGAATTTGTGGCGCTATATGAATAAAGGATAATAATAAAAAATAATAATAGAGCAAAATATTTTCTTAGGTAAGTAAACATGAGAAAAACAAATACATGTAAGATATCGGCAAAATAAAACAAACCAAGAATACTTATTTTTTTATGGTAGTGCCCCTTTAAAATGAGTTGGAGATAAATAAGCTGTATGATCCCTTGGTTGTCAGCTTGGGTTATAGTATTGCTTGGACCCAAATCCATTGTTCCTGAAATACAGCTTTGACCTGGACGTGTGACTAAGCAAAACCACACAGGCATTTAAAAGAACCATTGAGTCGCAGCAGTACTTCTGGGACTCCATCCTGTGAGGCCACTGCCCACAGGAACACTACTGCTTCACATCCCAAGACTTGAACAAGGCTGCCCTAGCAGGAGAAACGTTGTTGTTTGTTTTCCGGGATAAGGTTGACTCAATACAGCTGGGCTGTGCCTGGCTACTCCCATATTTTTCTACTTTCACATCCCTAGGCTGACCTAATGAAGACGCGAGTGGCAAAGATGTGCAGCTGTTAAAATTAAAACTATCCAAAAGTTTTATGCTCAAAATTAGCTTATTTTACTTTGTTCTCTTTCATTCTTTTCTTTCACAATTAAACAAGACTTTAACCCACATTGCTTAAAATAAAGTCTTGTAAACCATGCCAATGCATGTAGAATTGATATTAAATCAATGTTTCCACGTATAGTTATGCTCCGTAAAGCTTCCTGACCTCTGTGTGACGATAATGGTGACATTTATGGTGTATTTTTAATTGAATGGACCTTTTCTCTGAGTAATGAAGTTGTGGACATCACAACATAGACCCTAGCTTTATTTGATCGTAGACACACTACATTTAGTGAAAATGTGCTCCTGTTATGAATCATTCGCTAAAAGCATGCCCGTATCAACTAATCCGTGTCATCCATGATACACTTAATCCTATCAAAGCCAGAGGACTTTGGAATTTATTTCAAGATTGACTCGGAACAAAAAGCCTTCGAGTGCTCTGTAGTTCTCCTAATACAGTTCAATAATTTGTGATTATGCCCATGTGTTTATGATGCTCAGCATAGCGTTGCCCTCATGTATGAGGTTATCGTTAGTCATATGTTTGAAGTCTCATGATTCTTTCAGCAAAATCTTCAAAAGTATAAAATACAATATTTCCTATTACACAAATATAAAGGTCAAAAAGGCATTAACATTACAATACTGAAAGAGGCAGTGATGGTTTTCTTTGGTTGAAGCTGATACATAGTTGCAACAAGTCCTTTTTATCTGGATTACTGTTGTGTATCATTTTATTTCTGAATATACTTTGAAATCAATATGAGCTGATGACTAATGACATATGATGCGAAAATACTAATGTGACATTGGGCTAGATTCAATAAATATCATGATACAGTAAGCAGGTTTCATCACTTTCACAGTGTGCAACTCACTAGAGAGATTGTGTTCAGAATGGCTTAAATTGGTTTGTTAAAAGGTTAATTCCTTAATGCACCTTAATTCATCCATTCAAATGTTCTTAAATCATAAATAATTGGACCTGGGTATTCTGGAGTAGTGTGTGGGTTTTCCCATTGTGGACATAACCAATCTGTCGATATGATTCACAAAGCGATTCCGAGATGCCTCTGGAGGGCTGAGTTTATGGTGTTTCTGCATTTAGTTATTTCTTGTGATTTAACATGTTGAAGTGCTGTAGAATTACATTGGATTTTTTTAATGATATATCTTTATTTGTGCAAAAATTACTTCTTTGAATCAGCCAGTCCTGAATGTGTTACTGCAGATGTATCAATGTAGATGGTCGCTAAACTGCAGCAGACTGGAGACATTGGGCCAACTGAAGCTTAATGGCCCACGCAACACAGAGTTCTGGCCTTACATTTGACCTGTTTTGGAAAAACAAATTGTAGATGGCCATGGCCATTGCTAGCCACCACTTCTTTACTCAATTTGCACAGTAGTATGTCTAGATCTAAACTCATGGGCTCATGTTTTGCATATTAGCAATAGGTTATAGGTCGAATTGTATCATCAGTAAAACTTCACGGAATAATATTCTACCATTTGACTTGTCATGAGAACTCCCAACAGAAATCTTTCTATAGCTAAAAGTTATGTTTTGTGCTCAAAGAAACACTCAATAGGAATGGTCTAGACCAGAAGTCAGCATCCTTGGCCTTCCAGATGTTTGTGATTTACATCTCCTATGCTGTTTAGTCCCTTACTACAGCGGTCCCCAACCCTGGTCCTGGGGCGCGCTAACAGGCCAGATTTTGCAGATCACCTTGAGGAAATGCAGAATGAATCCTGTAATCACTGAGCAGCAAATTATATCACCTGTGCTGTGCTTCAGATATATGGCAAACCTGGCCTATTAGTGGGCCCTGAGGACCAGATTTGGGGACCACTAATTTAGTAGATTGACTCAGCTTTATGGGAAATATAGTTTCAAAACATCTGGAGGACCAAGCTTGCTGACACCTGGTCTAGAGAAAAATGAGCTAAGGCCATAGTCAAGTCTTTCAGTGCCCCCATCCAATGTCTCTCCTTAACAGTGGCTTCTAGGTAAGGGCTGTGGGTATATTTTAGTAGCCAGGGCGCTGTCTGATGCATTTTCTTTCAAATCAAATTATGAAGATTAATGATAAACATAACCAACAAACGTTATTGCACGAGCTATTCAGGTTTCTAAACTATATGCAAATCATTAGTTTGTGACATAAAATAATTTTATCATGAATAAAATCTTAAGCCTAAGAATAAATAATATGTTCATTTTTGTATTTATATTGTTTACACAGCCAAATTTGCATGATTATTATCATCTGAACAAGGGTTAATAAATTACTTGAAAAGTGTTGCTACCCCCAACTATTAGTTATCATAATATGCTGTTGAAAACATGTATTAAAAATTGCATTAATATGTTTGTTTCCATACAAATCATATATTTTAATGCAGGTCTGTTTTACAAGTTGGCACACAGTGGTAAATTACCACTTGAAAGCAAAGCAATAAAAGAAAAAAACTCATAAATTACAGTAATTGGGTACTACAAATTTGGTTAATCACAAATGTTTTCTTTCAGCCACTGCATTGTTTAGAACATAATGACCAGTCTGGCAGTCTATTCTCTACGACAAAAGGCTGATTATTTTCATTACAGTTAAAAACTGCATTTTTGCAATGCCTCGTTTCATAGATTTTTTTCTATCTTTTTGTTTCTTTATGTTAGCACCTGAGTACTTTTCATAAGGGTTTTGTGTGTTGTTAATCTCCTTCAAAGCCATTGTCTAGACTAGAAACCCTATGCTATTTGTCAAAGTCCCGGGCTTTAGACACTACTGGTAATGCTAGTCAACAAAGGCGAGTTCTGACCAAAGACATACAGGGTAATTCAAAGAGATTCGAAAAGTCAAAAGTGACTTTTCGTTCTCTTCTATTTGGTTCCTTTTGCCGATCCCATTTCGGTGACCCTGCGGTGTATTCAGCAAGCACCACAGGGTCCCCGAATTGCAGGGAAAAGCTGCCGCAAACCTGACGAAAACGAACCGCAAAACCCGGCGAATGCACGCCGAAAACCCTCAAAAACATCTGGATTAACCTGCCGAAAACCACGGAAAAACCCGAGCAGGAGCCTATCACATGCAGCGAAGCCGCCGGAAAAAGCCAACACTGCAGACAGAGTGAGGTGAAAAAATTAGGAAAACAGTTTGCATGAATGATTGAAAAGTGAAACACTGTTTGCAAAGAAACTACTGAGCGAAAATGTCTGAAATTTACATATGAGGTCCAGGGAATGTTAATAAAGAGGGCTGTTACAGAAAAAATAAGTAAACTTTAAAAAAAAAATTAAAAAAATTCAGAAAAATGCTTAAAATATCCTAAAAAATCTATAAATAAAGAGACTCTTTACTGCAGAATTTTATAATGAACGGTTTATTAGATATTGAATTAAAACGGGATTATTTTTAACAATGAAGCCTATGGGATTCTCCTGAATAAACTTGCCGAATTAAACCACCGAATGGCAGGGCGTTTCGAGAACCTTTCACTGCTGGTTTGTGTTCTCTGAATAGCCGAAGCAGTGCTTTTTTATGGGTATTTCACTGCCCTCGAACAGGGACGAACAGGGACCGAACATGCACCGTATGTGCAGGCAATTCGCCAGGATTTGGCGAATTGCCTGCTCTCTGGATAGTCGAATTGCCAAGAAAGGTAACCTTTCTCAAGCAATTCGGATCTCTTTGAATTACCCTGATAATATAAGCCATCTAAAAACAGAGGCACTTATTAAAGCTAAAAACACACATAAGCACAAACATCCACCCACAGCTACTCACATGAACTGGAACATGCACATTTGCAAAGCCGCATGTGCAGAGTCGAGTGCACGAACGTACATACACATACACTTGATTCAACACACAGTACAACCCCATCCTCTACAATTTAATTTTCAATTCAATTGTTAAAATTATTAGCCCCCTGTTTACCTATACCTTGTCCTGGGTGCTTGACCATATGTATTCCTTCAAGCGGGCACCACAAAATCTCATGTGCTGCCTAGTCTGTCACTCACCACAACTGTAAGGCTGACTGATCCAACAGGGCCAACCAGTAGATTTTTTTTCAATTTTTCCCCCCTCCGACATGTCTGGCTAAACAATACAGCCCAATCCCACCATGGACCAACTGGCACCTCACAACCAGTTGACTTGCATCACCCACCAGCCCACGCTCTTTGCCAATAAGCCAGCAGCCTCATCGACTGACCCACCAGCACTCCTTACGAACTGGATTACTGGCACCCCAACAAGCTGGTTAACCAGAACCCTTGCTGACTGTCTGAATGGCAGCCTCCAGCCAACGGGTTGACTGGCATCTGCACCAAGAGGCCTATCATCTTGCCCCATAGAGTAGGCAACCGAAACCCCAGCTCAATTGCCACCACTTAGCATCAACCAAACAAGTTAATTAAAGATGAGACCGCTGTGGTTAATCCTTATAAGTTAATTTTAATACTGTGATGTCTCATTTCATCGTTACTCGTACAAATTGACGACCACCCAAAATACAGACTAATCAAAATTCATCCAAAAACAAATGCACAGATCGATTAAAGAGAATCTATATGATTCCCCCTAAATACCCAGCAGTCAATGGGAGATCCTTAACATCTGGTGATTAACCTTCTTGAGTCTTCCCTCTCTCCACCGGGCTGAATATAAACCCATTGTGAACAGAGGGTGTTTGAACAGATAAATCTGTTGAAAAATTATTGGCATTGTCTTATCTCTTTCATCACAACAGGACTAGGGATTGAGCGAATACCAGGTATGATGTGCTGTGGGGAGACCACATGACTAACCACTGAAGCCCACCAGATCCTATTGCATCTTTTACAGCCAGACAGCAGGGAATATCAAAACAGAAGATAAACAGCACAAGCATAGATAGACCTTCTCTATCTGTATTTAAGATTGCTTTGAAATCCCTCCAGTACAATTGAACAAGGAAATCGCCTAGCATTATTTATCTTGTTACTAGGGCTGGTACTGATTAAAATTTTCGTGTTCGATTAATCACATATTTTTAAATTGATTAATTATAACATACAGATCAAACTACTTTTAGCTGATCTGCTTGCATTGCAACTCTGCATTAGTCTGGGTCTTGGCCCTTGGTCTGGGCCCTGGGTCTGGGCCCTGGGTCTTGGCCCTGGGTCTGGGTCTTGGGGTCTGGGCCCTGGGTCTTGGGGTCTGGCCCCTGGGTCTTGGGGTCTGGCCCCTGGGTCTTGCTTTGGGTCTGGGCCCTGGGTCTTGGCCCTGGGTGTTGGGTCTGGGCCCTGGGTGTTGGGTTGACGCATGCATCACACACCTCGCACACGTAACTGGAGGGCGGCTCCAAAGCAGCGTGCCTTGCACACTGCTGTAGGGCCGCCCAGGGCCCCAGGAAGCCAGTACAGCTCTGGATTCAGACTCCTAGAGTCCGATACCAGAGCTGATAAAACGTAAGGGTGCCCCCGATCAGAAGAATTTTAATCAATCAAATTTTTTAACGATTAATCGTGTAATTAATCGTTAATTTCCCTAGCCCTACCTGTTGCCTTTATTTTTTTGTTCTTACGCCCATTAATTCCTCTGGACTTCAGCATAATTTAGCCATATATTACTGAAATAAACTAAAGATTATGTATCCATTGGTTTTGTTCTTTATATAAAATATCAGGGTTATCCAAAGAGATTCGAAAAGTCACCGCACGTTCGGTGACTTTTCGTTCTCTTCAATTCGGTTCCTTTTGCCGATTGCATTTCGGTGACCCTGCGGTGTATTCAGCAAACAGCACAGGGTCCCCGAATTGCAGGGAAAAGCTGCCGAAAACCTGACGAAAACTAACCGAATGCACGCTGAAAACAAGCAAAAACATCTGGATTAACCTTCGAAGAAGCCGAACAGGAGCCGAATCACACAGAGCCGAAGCAGCTGTGACGTAGAGGAGGCAGTGAATAAATTAGCAAAACCATTTGTATGAATCTGGGAAAATTAAACGCTGTTTGCAAAGAAACTACTGAGCAAAAATGTCTGAAATTTTCACAGGAGGTCCAGGGAATGATAATAAAGAGGGCTGTTACAAAAAAAATAAGTAAACTGAAAAAAAAAAATCGGACTTTTAAAAAAAAAAAAAAAAAAACAGAAAAATGCTTGAAGTATCCTAAAAAATCTATAAATAAAGAGACTTTTTGCTGCAGAATTTTATAATGAACGGTTTATTAGATATTGAATTAAAACGGGAATATTTTTAACATTGAAGCCTATGGGATTCTCCTGAATAAACTTGCCGAATTAAACCACCGAATGGCAGGGCATTAGGGGAACCTTTCACTGCTGGTTTGTGTTCTCTGAATAGCCGAAGCAGTGCTTTTTCATGGGGATTTCACTGCCCTCAAACAGGGACCGAACAGGCACCGTATGTTCAGGCAATTCGCCAGGATTTGGCGAATTGCCTGCTCTCTGGATAGCCGAATGGTCAGGAAAGGTAACCGAACGCTGATTTTCAGCGTTCGGTTACCTTTCTCAAGCAATTCGGATCTCTTTGGATAACCCTGTATGTTTTTCTTCGTCACTGCCAAAGCAAAGAACGTTCCTCTAATTCTAATAGGATACAACATGTTAAGGTTTTAAACATGCTAGATTTTGATGCTTGTGACTTTAACTTAGTTCTGGATGACTGGGTGATACAGATAAAATTTCTATCCCTTTGTTTCCAATTTTCCCAACAATGCCGAAGGCATCCAATTGTCAAGAAACATTTACCCTCATTTAAAGTACTTTCTAGTCATGTGCTAAGTGAAATTAGTGTTACACTGTTTAGTTTAATGATTTTAGTGCCTGGTGGAATTCTGCAATGAATATTTGGCTCTTTCATTAAATTCTTCTCTGGTGCCAGCACTGATGCCTCTGCCTAAAAAAGCAAAAAAAAAAAAAAACTCGAACATTATCTTCAAAGAAATGAAGCAACACTTTACAAAGCAGAAATCGACTATGGCACTGGTATGGCACCCCTATTCTGTGTGCTTCCTTGATATGTTGTTGTATTCCTGTTTTTTTTAGCTTTTTTGAGGTCCACTTTTAGGTTAGCGCCCTATTGTATTTATTGACAACCAGTGTGCAGCACAACATTTTTCATTTGTGTTTACCCTATTCTTATTGAAAACTGAAGCTCTTAAACTGCATTTAGTAGGTGGATGGACAAGTTACAGTGAAAGGAATTGATAGATATTTTTAATTTCCTGTATGAATATATATCTTAGGCAATATACCCCCTTTCAATAATATGTGGACATAGGCTTTTCTTTGAGAGGATGTGGGTCTGTGGAATTTTAATGAGAAGCAGACATCCTGTTTCATTTGAATTATCGTTAGCAGGCAAAGTAGGAAAAACCCGCAAAATCTATGTAACGTTCAGATATAGAAAAAAACATTTCTTTGTCCTGTCAGACATTTGATAAATGTATGGGCTGAACTTTTCTTTATATTGTCTGACGTAGAGACTGTCTATTGGCTTGTAATCTGAGAATCTATGTACATCACGTATACTATATAAGAATATGCAGCAGATAAACCCATCAGAGAGAAAGATGCCTGACTAAAGGAAACTTGTCTCAGTGTCTTTTATCTACTGTATCTCTCTCGCTCGAGCTGTATCTAAATCGGGTCTACAAATGCAAAGGAATCCCTTAATATCTTTGTTTCGCTATCCTGACAAGTTATTTTATTGACCCATTACATACGGTGCCCTCCTTGTACTCTGCTCACATGCAAGCCATGACCACATACAAGAACTGCCCACATGTAAATCCTTGCATTATATGATTTATTTTCCATCCATTTTAATACATATGGAAAATCCAATTAGTGCAGTTCAGCTGCACAGAGGGACCCGCCAGCAAACTGAGGAAGTTGTTCGGCACCCAATGTGTGGTGGCCATCGTTACAGAACAAAACACTGTGGCAAGCTTGTATGAAGTGTCATCACTACTAACCTTGAGGGCAGGGCCAGAGATAGTGTTTGCTGGGCCTGTTGAACAGTAATATGCAGAAACATTTTTTTTGTTTTTAGAAAACAATTAAATACTAGTTTCAGCAAAAAAAGTATTAAATTAATTTGCACCAGGCCTGCCAAGTTCCATGGTTTTCCCTTATCACCTGAGAGCTCTAAGGGAAATAAAGTGAGCACCCGTTTCATGACCCTTCCGGTGCTTACATAGTTAAAATCAAGGCTTTATAAGCTTGTGAGCGTTATTGCAGTGCTTATGTGTGAGCAGCCCTGATAGGCTGCCTGACTGGGCACCAGTCATACAGGCGTGCATACGTTGGGTGTGTGGACATTGTCAGTGATTCAAGCTGGCCAATACCCCTCCCTTGACCACAGCACCCTTTCCCATTATCAATTTATATGTTCTACCTGTGAGTCAGCACTCGTCTTCCTGGCAATGTGACCATATACAAAATTCATATGCCCCAGTGCAGTGACAAGTCTTAACAATATATTCCTTTGGTGATCCTGGAGAACGCACTCAGGGATGAAACTGACAGTAGGAAGGCAGTGAAACGTGCATTGGGCCAGTTATTATGAGTCAATAGACTATAACTTTTTGCTACAACAATGCTTGTGCTTAAAAGCTTTAATTGAACAAATGTGGTTATAATAGGAACCCCTTTTTATGGCATGTTGCTGTTGCTATATGGGAAACATTATGATGTAATTATGTCTATCTGAGGTACTTTTCATGCTAAGGAGTGTGCTTTTGATATATGGATACAGGGTAAGTAAACGAGTCCCACATTAAGGAGACTTATTTATTTATTTGCAAAGTATTTTAACAGGAAAGATACATTGAGATTTCTCTCGTTTTCAAGTATGTCCTGGGTTCAAGAACATTGACATTTTTACAGTTGTTACAAAAATACAAAGTAAAATGCAGGATGTACAAAAACAAAACAAAAATATACAGATTAACACAGAAAATAAATATGTAGGAAATAAAGTCATTATGTTACATGTTTACAGCTGCATTCTGTATCAAGGTATGTTAATAGGGAGCTCTTGAGTGACTTAAGACTCAGGCAAGATTTGATGGCGTCTGGTAGGTTATTCCATAATTGCGGAGCTCTGAAGGAAAACTTCTCGTCTTCCCTCCCTCTAAAACTAACATTCCTGCACCCATTTCCCTTTGGGGAATGGTGCCACTATTACTTCTACCTCTCAGGCTCGGTGCCTCGGTGTCCTCCTAGACTCTGATTTCTCCTTTACTCCTCACATTCACTCACCAACCAAATCCTGCTACTTCCACCTAAAAACCGTTGCACGCATCTGCCCTGTCTTAATCAGGACTCTGCTAAAATGCTCATCCAAACTCTTATTATCTCCCGCCTCGACCACTGTAACCTCCTTGTCTCTGGCCTTAAGAGATCCCAGATTCTCCCTCTGCAGTCTGTAATGAATGTCTGTGGCAGGCTGATCCACCTCACCTCACGCACCTCTTCCACCTCCCCCCTTTGTCAATCTCTACACTGGCTTCCTGTCTCCTATAGAATCCAATTCAAAACATTGGTGCTCACATACAAAGCTCTCCACAACTGCGCCCCTGCCTACATCTACTCCCTTATTAGCAGGTACATCCCATCGATTCCCGACCACTTCGCTCTGCCAATGAGCTGATGCTGTCAGCTTCACGTACCCTCACCCCCAACTCCCACCTTCAAGACTTCTCCCAAGATGCCCCCTTTGTATGTAACTCTCCTGCAACATCAGACTCTCCACTCCTTCAAGAAGTCTCTGAAAACACATTACTTTAGAGAAGCCTATCAGCTCACTCCTTAATCCCCCTCTGTTCATTTTCTGCTGCATCTTCCCACATAGCCCACATGCACTCCAATATTTTCACATTCTCTAGTAACCCTCACCTAGTGTGTCACCCCTATCCTCTTAGATTGAAAGCTCTTGAGCAGGGTCCTCTCACCTACTGTACTGTGCATTTAACCTGTATGTTTATTTGTTGTTCGGCCTCCCACTGTAAAGCGCTACAGAACTTGTTAGCGCTTTATAAAAACTTGTAACTGAAAATGAGTATCGAGCCGCTTTCTTTTTGTATTGTGGTATTGCAAGTAAGTTGCAGGTCCTGGATTGGAGGTTATAGGATGAGGGAACTGCTGAGGGAAGCAGTCTATTCAGGTAGGGTGGTAGCTTCTCAGAAAATCTCTTAAACACCAGGTTGGAAAGGTGAAGGGTGCATCTGGATTCCAGCTATGGCCAGTTTAGCTATTTTAACATGTCACAATGGTGGGTCATGTATTTACATTGTAGCACAAAGCGACAGAATGAGTTATACAATGTAGTAAGTTTCTGGAGGTGTGTTTGCGGGGCTGCTGCATACACTACATCTCCGTATTCAATATCTGGCATAAGCATTTGTTATACAATCTGCTTTCTTAACGCAGGGCTCAGGCAGGATTTGTTTCTGTACAGGGCATCTAGTTTGGGGTAAAGTTTAGATGAGAGTTTTTCGATGTGTGGGCCAAAGGATAGATTTGGGTCTAACCACATACCTAGGGTTACAGCTCTTGGGGTAGTACACTCTGATTACTTGGTAGCAGGAGATGCTAATGGGTTGCTTCCTTATTGATTTTAAAGGTTGCAAATGAGTGATTTTATGGTAATCCTAATAAAGGTTATATTTTAATGATTATTAGAGTGAATTGACTTCTCATCTTCAGGAATTTTGTTGTTTGCTTAACAACAAGCTCTGAGATCCTCTCAATAGGTCTTTCTTACTCAGTGATATTATTGACAGCTCTTATACAAAGTATAGGAGCTATTAGTATATGTAGTAAATTGGAAATGAGGAGACAGAAAATAAATCTGTCCCCACATATTTCATTATTTATTTTTATGCAATGCCGAAATTATTACTACATTTTACATATTAATTTAAACATTAATGGGTTTAGAGAGACTCTGTTGTGGTCCTTTGTGTCTCCTGTAGGGTGGGGATGCTGGAAGGGCGGGGGCTGGGCTTCCCTGAACACAGTAATTTAGAGCTAGCAACAACAGCCTGTAGTACATTCTGGGCTCTATTACATTCTTCACGCAAAAACGCACGCAAAACGCGTGTTTTTTTGTGCGAAGCATTAAACATTAACGCACGAAAATCACTGCTGGAATTACATTCCTCGCGCATTTTTTCATCCGTCGGGAAATTGCGCTCGTAAAGCCGATGTGTAAAAATGCGCGCAAAGTACCGTTGGGTGCAGAAATCAGTGAGCGCAATGTAATTTTTAATGCGAGTCTGTCAGACGAACGCATTTTTGTGCGGACTGCTCACAACAGACGTACATTCTGACAGAAGGCAAGGTAGTGGCCGTCATTTTTGACAGATCTAGTAAAAAAAAAATCACCTTATTTGCAGCGTGTCCTCTCCTCGCTTCACCCACACAGGCTGCTTTTGTGCGCATCAACGTTCTCCGTTGTGAATCCGCGGTTTGGTACGGTCAGGTTGTTACAATTTGCCACTAACACCAGCTTTTCAAAGACGTTAAAATTATGCGCGCAAACGTCCTTTAAATTTGCGCTAAGATTGTAATACCATGCGCGCACCAGCGCACAAACGCATTTGCGCTCACAATGTTAAGTATAGGATGCGTGCATTAAATTGCGCTCGCAAAGGGTTCGCGCTGGGTCACTCGCGTTAGACGTTAATGTGCATTGTGTGCGCGAACGTCATAATACGATGTTCAGCGCAAAGGGTTTTGCCCCTCGCGTTAATGCGTTTTTGCGCACTCATCTCTGTCTCTGCTTTTCTACAGTAATTTCACATATATCCGACCACTCTGGCCTCCCTCGCCTGAGGCCGGTAACATACACAGTAAGGTGCTTTTCATTTTGAGTTGCAAGCTTGTGTCAAGGTCGAAATTTTAATTAATTGCTGGAGCCATATCATCACAGCAAGGTTGGAGCAGGGTCCCAGGATAGCAGTGCAGGAGTACTCAGAGAGGTTTCTTCAAGAGACTACTGCTCATCTATAGTATAGCTTTTATGAAGCCATTATATTGTCTTAAATTACCAGTTGTTTCATTTCCAACCTTAAAATATGTTTCCAAAAATGTGGCATGTCTGCATCCCTACTACTACCTGTTGCCGGTCCAGGGAGATCAATGCAATGCTGATATAATCAACATTGACATAATCGTCCTAGACAGCTGCTTAAAAATATCTCTTCTGGTCCAGAATTTAAGTTTTAGTGATTTTTGTAAAATATTTTTTATCAGCAGTCACTTAGCCAAACTGGAAATGTCTAATTAGCAGCAACATGCAATTTACATTGCTTGTTTATGTTCTTACTGTTAATCATTTTTATAGTTCCCGTCCATCGTTATACACAGAGAAGCATGGGACCCTTTTCAGATCCTGTCGGTAAGAGAGACTAGCTGATATCCCTTAGCGGCTCCCAGTTACTGAGTCTACTTTGAACCAGTCGCTGTATTAGCGGATCAAATAGAACTAATTGAGAGCCTCAAACAGATAACAGCAGTGTCTCCGCACGCTGTTGCTGGTATACACTCCTGAAGTCATATACAGGTATACACTCCTGAAGGACTCCATGAAGCCAAGCACAAAGCTGCCACAAGCTGGTGGGAGGGAAGTTGGGCAAGAACAACAGCCGAATACTACAAATTCTGTGTTTCTAATATCCCGCTGGTTGCAGACAGAAGCTTCTGCCCTCTGCACCGCTGGATAAGAGGTATGGGGAAATTTTGGTTGGTTTAAAAAGAAGTTTCAAATAATTTTGCAGAATTACTTAACAGGCTGTGAGTGCCGGCTCCATCTGAGAACATTGGAATTATTACAAAGTATAGGAGCAGTTAATGTGCAGTAAGGAGTAGGGATGTCTGATCGCTGTTTTATAGTCGCCAATCCGAGTATTTGGGATCAGCTGATTTGAACGCTCTGATCCGATACTGCATGACCTGGGGCCAGACCAGCAACACGGACTCTAAAGGGAATCCCAGGGCCCTCAGTATTCACCGTAGTGTCTTCCGTGCCACTCTTCTTTGAGAGTCATGGAGTTGGTAGGGAGGACACTGCAAGTGAGTACAAAGGTTCTTGGGCATCAGCAGGGAGGGTCACAAGGGTTCATTCACCATGCACTGAAATTGAACGCTGCCCGTCATGAGGGCACCCGAGGTGGCATCCATATTAAGGGTAAAAAGACCAAAAGGCAGGAATGCTGCTGGCTGAAAGCAGGTAGACAAGAAGTGAAGACACCACACTGCTAGGCTGGGAAAGCAGCAGAAATAACCAGGACACAGCACAGAGCAGAAGGAAGGGCAAGGGTTAAGGGAAAACCCAATACACAGACATACACATTCAGCAGCATACAAAAGGGAACCCTAATCTGAATACCGGTCCTTAGATGGCCGTTTCTGTACTAAGGGTGGGTACTAGTACTGCTGGGTGAAGCAGATAAATCAGAGCATAGTGCAAGAGAGGAAAATGCAGAGATGTAGTGAGAGAACAAAAGCCAAAAGCCAGGTACATGGTCACGGAGAAAACAGCGCAAATAGGAAAAAAACAGTAAATATGCAAGCCACGGTCAGTACACAGGAAAAATCAGCATAGGAAGCATAAACAGAAAATAAAACACACAAGAGCAAGGAAAAAGGCTAGAATATAACAAAAATTAACAAATCGCAAGGACAAGGCAAACTAGGGCACACACAGGCAAAGGGGAACAATGAAACAAAAAAAATAAACAAAACCATAACACCTGGGGAGAAATATAACAAAGACAAAAAACAAGCAGCCGGACAAATAGCAAAACAACAGGCAGCAGAATGACCCTTCTATCAGAGCTGCAGAATGGGAGAGATACTCTGAGTCAGGTGGTCAGACCTGACAAGCTGCAGGGAAATCCTGCAGAAGGTGCTGAGAGATGAGGCAGACAGGGGTAAGGGCGCAGGACTGGAAATGTGAAACTGCCCTGTAGGTCAAAGACTTGGGAAATGGATGGGCTTGAAAAAGCCGATATCTGACCTCTGAAAATTATCACAATTGGTTCTCGGTCCTGATCCTGAGGATCAGATCGGGACATCCCTAATGAGAGGCCATTATTTACAAGTTGCAAGCACAGCTTTCAGCAGGGTCGGAATAATGATTTGAGACATTCTGTATAACTGCTGTAGTCATTACCTGAACGGCAGGGTCGGGACAGGGCTTTCTGACTCTTGGGACTGACTAGTGTTTATACGTGCCATTTTGGAATTGTCTGGACTTTTGAATCATTAGGGCTCAGCGAGACAATACTAATCTAGACATTTAATGAATATGCCTGCTGTTTGATTTCTCATTATCTGTAAGCGTAATTGCAAACTGTGCATTATCAAAGTGACACAGACCTTCTAATTAATTTATGATTAACATCTTCCATTATGTAGATCTGTTCTTTCTTTGTTTTCATGTTAGATGGTTTCAGACCTTTTTTTTCACTCTGTACTAGTCTTATCTTATGTCTAAGCACTTTCTTTTGGGTGAATGCCTTTGCCTCTCTTATAATTAACTTATGCCTATCCTCAACAGTCAGCAACACAAATGATTCGAACAGAGTTTCTCATCATGCTCAGTCAGCCTAAATGGATAAGCAGTTCACAAAGGTTTCATTTCATTCTATCTTATTTTTGTTGTAGTGCTGTAATTGCAATTTGGGAAGGGGCATATGCAAGTGTTTGCAGTCCACAAGGATTTGATGATTTTATCAATCACTGGACCATGTATTCGTTAAAACGAAATGCTGAGAAAACCTTTAACTTTTAATTACCTTCAAACATTTAATTACCTCTCATATTAAGAATACTGATTAGGCTTTTATTGGAATTTACATAATTGGTTCATACTATGTCATTATGTGCATTGCAGTTACACATAAGGTGCGTGATTGCATTTGAATTGTGTGATGATGATGACCAACCATAACAAAAATAATCAGCGTTTTTATTTTGGATCTTGACAGCTGTAGGTGACTTTTTTTAGATTTTGAAAAATAAAAAAATTCTTTATGCTACTTCCCTCAGTTGCAAACCGTTTCAGGGCGGTTTTGGTATAACGCAGAATGTGCAATTGGAAAATTATATTTGTAGAGAATGGAAAATACCAGTGGATTCCTTCTCCTTAACCCTTTAACTACCAAGCAATTTTAGATGGGGAAAAATATTCTCAGAATTTATTTGAAAAAATTGGATGCAAAACTATCTTTAAATAGAGGAGAAAATAGTAATTATCGCATGTAGATTTTTATTGCTGGAGTGAAATGTTCTAGACAATAGATAGGACTCTGCTCTGCATGAATAGCAAGAAGCATACAGGGAAAAATGTTCACGTCAACCACAGTAAGATAATAAAGTGGACAGATCCTCTGCCTATGGAGAAATGTGGTGTAGATAATTAGATTAGATTATGAGATTAGATGAGATTATTTCAAATGCAATTTGCACAAAATACCAATCTAATACCATATAAAAATAATATCTGTATGTGGCATAATGGTTGTATATGGAAAGTACAGTAAAAGTATTGTACAGGGATTTTCAGAAATTATAACCCCCTTGTACATTAAGGGGTTAGATTTTCTTAAACGCTTGGCTGTGGATGATACACTCAAAATGTCGTCAAGGTCCCGCAGCTCGGCTCTGATCTCGGCATCAATTGTGGACTTCTCCATTTGGGACCTGCATCCTCCCAGAAACACGACTTCTCCCTGATGGCAGGAGATTTCCTTTGGTGGAGATACAGGTATCTTTTGGACCCTTGTATCTCTGGAACCATAGCAGATACATGATCATATGAGGTATCACTGGAAAGGCCAGAGCACAGTCTTTCCAATTATATGACCATGTGCTATGTAAATATAAAATGATAGGAAAAAAAGGATTTTCTTTCTTTTTTTTTCTAACACAGCACTATTGTTCACTTTTCAATTATAACTAATTCACCTTCCCATTTCCCATGCCAAGGCACCAACAAGTGTGGAGGCGATGGCACAATACATTATTGTGCATTGTTTCGTCAAAAACCTAATGGCCGCACTGCTGCAAAGAGTATGGGGGGTCAATTGGAACTCTGCATATCTTCTGTTTTACACCACTCAAGGTAAGGTGTCAATAGATAGGTCAGAGTCTGGCCTTTTCAATTATACCAAATATGACCATGTATTTTGTAAAACCAAAAAATGGAAACTATTAAATTTTTTTTTTCTATGTTCTAAGGCAGCGGCATTATATGCTTTTATTTATAAAGCAACAAATGCCGCTGAGCTAACTCACCTTTTCATTTCTGAATGTGGAGATGGTCTTATTTCCATGAGACCGAATGTGGAGGTGATGGTGCAAAGCATTGTTAAACATTGGTTCTTGTAGAACACAAGCCACTACACCGCAGCAAGGAGAGATGGGGTGCTTTGGACCCCTCTATCTCCATTCTATATACCCCACAAGATCAATTAGGTGTCATTGGAAAGGTTCTTTCCAATGATACCACACATGACTATGTACAATGTAAGAAAACCCAACCAAACAAAAATAAAATGCCAAAGCAAAGGCATTGTCCATTTGTCACATAGAAAATGAGAAATACCACTGACGGTACTCACCTTCTCATTTCCCACACTGGGTGCAAGTTCAGTGTTTTATAACTAGTCATATTATTCATAAATCGCAATGCAGTATAATACATTCTTTCAGTTTTGGTAAAAATTATGTATTTCTTAGAAAATGCAGTGGCAGGTTCCCATTTCTTTTATTTTTTAACAAGAGTAACCCATAGAACATATAATCAGAAAGGTTTGGATGATAACATGTGGGGGGGAATGATCGCAGAGGGAGACTGGGAACTATTTGTTCCCAGTTTCACTCTGCTCGCAGACAGATCAGGCCACCCTTCTCACCACGCAATGAAAGGTGACTATCGGATTTATTGGGGGAGGTTTACTTATCGAACGCTAATGTACGTTAGCCCTCCCCATGTTAGGTATAGGATGCGGAAAGTACAGTAAATTCGCGGAAGCTAGCGCAAAAACCCATGCGCTAACAGGTGTAGCGTCAGGAATTTAATATGTGGGGCATGCGTTAAACACGCATATCCTGCCGGTAACGTTTTCACATCCAGACCCTAACATTGGTGTTAACTAGGGAATAGTGTCCTTTGTTTTTCTTCCACTATTTTAGACATGAATGACAAATTTTACATCAAAACAGCCATACACATTTTATACAGCGGTTTATAAAGCGAGGTGAATAATTCATGATGTCAGACACAGCTATCAGTAGGTATATCCACTCTTAAAAGATCAGCTACACGCGGTAGCCTTAAGGCATAGGGGGTTATTCACAAAGCTTGTTGTTTAGCATTGTTGCTGACAAGTGTTAAAATAACCATTGTTGCAACCATGTTAAACATCAGCGATCTCCTTGGGGAACATCAAATAACCTCAGGGGATACGTTCATCAATGAGACTTCCTCTGCTGTTCTTTGATTCAATTCCCTTTCAGGATTGCTGAGGTTTAATGTGGTTGCAACAATGGTAATTTTTTCTGTTTGCAACAAGGCTAAGTGATGGCATTTTGTGTATAACCCCGATAACTTTAAAATGTCAATTGATTGGAAATTGAAAATATGACAAGTTCAATCATGTCTGTTTTGGGGGAAAAATACTATTCTCTTGCAATATTCATGTCAAATCATCTATTTTTCATATACAGGGTTATTGACAAAGAGTCGATCTGGCCCCAAAATGGCACTGAATGCTTAATTTCCCCGTTCGGTGCCTTTTTGGGGCCGTTTGGCTATTCAGAAAGCAGGCAGTTTGCCAAATTTTGGCGAACTGCCTGCAAGTACGGTGCCTGTTCGACGGCAGTGAAACCCCCATAGAGAAGCAATGGTTAATCTATTCACAGAACATCGGACAGCAGAGAAATGTGAAAAAGAATAAAAAATAAAACACTTTGAATCCAGGTGACCTTTAAAATCAGATGGTCATTCATGTTGCTGTATAATGACTTCTATAATAAACAGATGGACGGTGACAATCTTCTTTGAAATCCTTAATTTGTTGTGACATTAAGGCTAGGGTCAGACGAACGCATTTTCACGTTGTCTGTGAAAAAGTGAGTTCGAACGAATGGACGCATTTTTTCACGGAGTACGCGATAGCGGTCATACGATGCGCATTTGCATCCGTGATTTTGTACGGATCATCAATAAAACACTTTGTGCATCTGGACGTTATGTTGGCCGGACATTAGCAGTGTCTGACATCTCCAATTCACGCACACACGCCTCTAGCGGACGCAGCGCACTCTGTACAACCGTACTAGAGGTTTTACGTTCTCGACAAAATGCGTTCGTTTTCCACTTGCGTTGCGCAGCCGGACTTTTGTGCGACCGTACTTCGTATATTGGCCGTCATTGCCTGGCACTTGCTGCTACTACGGCCGTGATTAAGTGCGCCGGCACGCGCGTTCGCACTGCGCTCATCTGACCCTAGCCTAAGTGAAATCAAATACCCAGGTTCTGATGGTCTTTTAGTATTCAAAGTTCAAAATCCTACTGTTTCCATAACCCCTTCACTACAACGTACGACTATACTTAATCTAAAAGGTAAAGTCGTGGTGCCTCGATATTGAGTATAGTCGATATGGTGTTCCACAGGAGCAATGCAAAGGAATTTTGTTTATTGCAAAACAATTTAAATTCATTTGCATTTTGCCTCCAGAACATGCCCCTAATGTTTTTGCGCGTGGGCATGATGCCTGAGGTGCTATCACGATTTAAAACCAGCTGGATGTCTACATATTTACCCAGCTGATCCTGCATGGAGCCCAGAACTGTAGAAACTCCTGCAGAAGACTTCTGCCTGTCAAGTAGGATATTACAGTAATAAATACACTGGGAATATTCCCAAATATTTTTCACTGTATAATTTAATTAAAATGATTTTCCAAGATAACATTGGCCTCCATCCAACAGTGGTTTTCGAGAAAATACATTGGTAATAAAGGGGCTAATGATTATTACCCTAGCCATCACCTGCAAATACAACCCATCTACGTATAGGGGTCATGTTCACTACTTTGCATGATGTAGAACATCTTCAAATATTTTTTTTTCAATTCTATCAGGGCTATTCAGAGAGAAGTGAAAACCTTGAGAATGACTGGAGAATTGAAAATTCTAGGTCAAAATAGTCAAACCAGAAAAATTCTCCCATTTGTCTCACTTTCCAAATTGGTTATTTGGTCTGGATTGTTCATTCTCCTGGCAATTCTCAAGGTTTTCACCTCTCTCTGAATAACCCTGTATATCTTGCATACCATCTGTTTTCTGTGACATTTGGTATTACTGATTTTATTGCAAATGCCAATGATTTCACTAAGGGCACAATATTATGCAATAAACATGAGTTGAGAAGGACCACAGAAGAAACCCTGTATGCTGATTAATCAAAGAGACAGGAGACCTTGGGCGCAAACTTTGTAATATAGTGGTCTCTCTCTGTCTTCCCCATCTACCTTGTTACTTTACCTTTATTCCTTTAAGTAAAAGAAGCAAATATTTTTTTTCATGTTTTCAGCATTTCTTTTAAGTAATGCGAAAACTGGCATCTTTCATCTCTGTGAAAATATCTTAGATTGACATTTCTTTTATCTGTTTTATCCTTGTTTTGTTTTCTTATTGATCCAAATTTATTGAAAGAAGCCAAACACCTTCAAAAACCTGAAATGTCTTATATCATATGAACAGCATTTGTTTTTAATGTTTTTTTAATTTGTTTTTCATTACTTATTCTTCTTAATAAATAAAATGCTCATTTATGTTTAATCATTGAGATTTTAATCATTGCTTCATCCATTATAATATTTTATAAGATATTTTGCAATGGTACCGACTGAAAGCAGAAATAAAGTAACGGGGGAAAGGCATTTGATTTGCATTTTTTTCTAATATTTTATTCCAATACATTCAAGAATTCAAATTTTCAAGAGACGATTTACTTTTTAGCTTTCAATTGTACTTTTATTTTATTGTGAAAGTTAATATAGATTTTTTTGTCTGCAGCATTAGCTTTGCAAAAGAAGGAAGAATAGAAAGGACATCTTACTGCTGTCAAATTACTCAAACACAGTAGCAACCTTTGAACATAATTAATCATCAAAAATGTCAAGTGTGGCCGTATATAAAGATAGAAAATTTTGAGTACATATTAGAGGCCGTGGCGATGACAGTTGCATTACTTTGAAGAGAAGAAAAAGTTGACAGGCAAAAAAAAAAGGACATGACAGTATTGAATAAGAAATAATACTTTTAAAAAAGAAAACATAAAAGGAGGAGAACATGTCAAAAAAGATATTTTTTTTTGCACATCTGCATTATTTTAAAAAAAATCTACGGATTCAAGTGATGTTTTGTGATACGCCTTCCGACAGCTGCAAAACAACAATGGTTACTTTATTTTCAAATACACTAAACCCAAAAGCGTTGCAATGCACTCCAATCATAAACAAACAATACTGGGTGCTAATCTCAAAAGGGGCTTATCCCCAAAAGCACTAAGAAACATAAGCCACAAAAAAAATAATGAGAAAGCACACCATATAATGAAAAAACTATTTTATTATGATAAAGAACAGGGAGAATGCACATATAAAACATATGTCATGGGCAAGAGATACACAATATGTACCTTATGAAAATCTACAGCAGTCCCTAAAGTAAGGGAACAAATAAAAAAGAGTAGGCACCGGCAGAACTCAACCTGATCCAGATAAACATGAAGTGAACATCCACAAAGTGCACATTCTATTTCAACCAAGGATCAATATAAAGCAAATCTTGATAAATAAATACTGGAAAAAAGAAGCCTCCCAGAAGAGCAAACTGGCAGAAACTAGACGTCCTAATGTTTTAACCAAAGGCCTTTCCAATGATACCAAACATGGCCATGTTAAAAGTAAAAAAAAAAATAAGAAAAATAAAAAAAGAATTTTAATAAAAAAAAGTTTTTTTTTTTTTTTAAATTAATGCATCATTATTGTTCTCATTTCAATTTTAATGTGAACAATGATGCTGCACTAATATTTTTTTGGGTTTTAACTAAAAATCATGTAATTTCTCAGAAAAAAAAGTAACAGGTTACCATTTCTAATTTTTTTAACACGTGCACCCCATAGAATGTATAACCGCAAAGGCTCGAATGATAAAATGTGAAAATAATCATTTTACACGCTATAGATGATTGGAAATTCAAATTCTGTATATCTTTTTTGGTATAACATTCAGGCAGGACATGGCGTATACATATAATAATGATATATTATGAATCTGCCGAGTGCAGAAAAAAAGGATATATAATTAGCCTGGGTCGTATAATAAAACATGACTTCAAATCGCGTTTAAACATGATGAGCAAAAACGGTCAAAATGAGCTCAGCACACAGAGTTGAAATGGATCAGCAGAGAAGGGGTTAATGGGGGATTAGGAGAATGCATTTAACACCAGCTTTTAGGAGTCAGCACTTCACAGTGAAATACCGTGTCTCGTGGGGATGCGCAGGATACTTTGGAGTAGCCAGCACTTCAACACGGAGGTTACAAATAATGTCTCCTATAATTAATGTAGGAAATGTTAATGAACATTATCCTCATGTAAGGAAACGATACATTCGAGCTACAAGCTCTACGGTTTGAATGGAAAGGCATTTTCAGTCGATAAAATAAACTACAGGAGACGTTATGTGGGTGCCAGTGTAGTGTGTAGGGAGAGGTATTAGCAGTAGGAAAAGGGAAGTGCTCATGCCACTGTACAGAGCACTGGTGAGACCTCACTTGGAGTACTGTGTGCAGTACTGGAGACCGTATCTCCAGAAGGATATAGACATCTTAGAGAGAGTTCAGAGAAGGGCTACTAAAATGGTGTACAGCTTGAAGGAGAAAAGTTACCAGGAAAGGCTTAATGATCTTAACATGTACAGCTTGGAAAAAAGACGAGACAGAGGAGATATGATAGAAACATTTAAATACGTAAAGGGAATCCACAAGGTAGAGGAAGGGAGTATATTTAAAAGGAAACAAAGTAGCAAAACAAGAGGACATAGTCTTAGATTAGAGGGGCAAAGGTTTAAAAGTAACATCAGAAAGCATTATTTTACTGAGAGGGTGGTGGATACATGGAACAGTCTTCCAGTTGAAGTGGTAGAGGCTAAAACAGTATTTGAATTTAAGCAGGCATGGGATAGGCATAAGGCTATCCTAAACAAAAGATAAATCCAGGTAAAGTATCCATGTAATTGGGCAGACTAGATGGGCCGAAAGGTTCTTATCTGCCGACATTTTTCTATGTTTCTATGTTTCTATGTGTGCTGGTGGCTGGCGCTATGTGGCTGAACTGCCTTGTAATTGTTTATGGCAGCATGCAGCAACATCTTGGGCCCCTACACACGCAATCCCAGCACTGGGAACCCCATGCAGGTGGCGTATGTTGGTGTGAGCTCAGCAGTCATCTGACACAACATCACGTGTGCTCCAAGGATGGTAGGAAGAGCTCCTGTGGTAGTCTGCTTCCTAACCTTCTTTCATTTTTACATGCAGTTACTTCAAACAAAGAAAATAAACAGCAGCATGTGTTTTATGAGATGGTTTTGTTTGTAATGTGCAAGCAAAATAGTTACAGCTTATGTAAGCAGTAGTGTCCCATTAAGAAGTGGGTGGATGGTCTTGTAGACCGTTGTAAGTCCCAGAAGGTCAGGGCAATACAAACAAAACTATCAGAAATGTAAAAAGAAATTGAAAAAATGTATTTAAAAAAAGTAAAAACAACGTGCCATAGATTTTCAGTTAGTAAGGGGACAATGGCACTGCTATAACATACCTTTTGTATGTAAATAAAATATATATTTTATAAACTACACACCTGGCTAGATGATAAGGTAGGGGAAAATAAAGTAAAAAAAATTACATGTATTGCAATGACAACAAATGCCAACATTTCCCAAAAGTAAAATCCAAAGAGTGACAGGAGAATATTCACAGTAAGGATGAGCGTTTCATTTCGTACCTATTCGTTTTTCTCAAGAAATAGGCTGATTCGGTGCTTTGGATTCGTCCGATGTTCCGAACCGGACCGGCAACGAAATACACACCATCCGAAATATTTCCCAATACGAAACAAAAAATATCGGAGCATCCGAAATACCATACGTCTAAAGTCAAAACTAAAATCCGAGGATGGCCCCTTTGAAATGAAGAGAACAGATGATCCAAAAGACTGAAATTCCCCAAATTCACGAAACAAAAATCTATACGAAACAATGAGCCGAAACGAGCCGAAACAACAATGGGCCGAAACAATCCGAAACAAAACTTTTAAAAAACTGAACGAGCCGAAACAAAACGAAACTAAAAAAAAATGCGTGCACATCTCTAATTCACAGTGATCACTGCCACTTGCTCTGTAATCCGCATGGTAATTACATATTTTGAATCTGCTAAAAAAAACAAAACAATATATAATAAGTGGGAGTTCGAAGCTTAGACATGAGTTCCGATAGTGTTTATTCATGATAAGCAAGATAATGGTAAAAATTAGCTTGGCACAAGGGTTGAAATGGCTCAGCAGTGTAGTGGTTAAACTTTCTTATCATTCAGAAGACCTAATAACTGGACAGTAATTAAAAATAAAGCCAGATGTGAAGTTTAAATACACGCATGGTTTTGTGGTCCAATTTCTGTCAAGAAGTGAACCTTCAGCAAAATTATTGAAGAAATCCAGCACAACATGGTATATTAGAAGTAAGGTTCATTCCATCATCAGCAGAACAGACATTTCGACCTCACATAAGTCTTTGTCAAGTACTTGTGAGGTCGAAATGTCTGTTCTGCTGGTGATGGAATAAACCTTACTTCTAATATACCATGTTGTGCTGGATTTCTTCAATAATTTTGCTGTTTTGAAGCCTTGGAGTCATGACAGGACCTCCTCCAGCTCTGGATCTAATCAAGTATGTGAGCACATCGTCTGCATATAAGAAGAGAACCTTGTAGATTTCCTAAATGAAGAGATTCTCAACCTTTTTTAAGCTCAGATCTCTATTTAACAGAGCTGTGGTTTTAGTAAAACCAAGAATTAGGAATAGAGACTTTCCTAAATTAAGAAGCAATGTATTCCCTTCCTAACAGAGACTTAACTGGGCAATGTAAAGAAAAGAAGAATGTGATGCTGGTTTGATGTCGGATGATGAATCCGTTTGCCGAAGCGGGATGTTCAGCTTCTATAACATCAAAGGAAGACACGCAGGAAGACTTCTGGTGTTCAAATCATTTGTGATTTTATCTATTAGTCATGATATGATGGACTCAATCTATTTGGAACTCTTCAGACAAAAGCTGTAATAGGTTTCTGCTGCGTAGAACTGGGGCATATCAATTTAAAGAATACGGCACTCAACTACTACCACTGTGAAGTTTTCCTATTATCTTCAAAGAGTTGTTGCAACAGCTACGGACATATTATAAAACATGTATCATATTTATTTAAATGCATAGCTAGTAGACTGAAAGAATGATAATACCTAAAAACACTACTGGAGGGATTTAAAATGTAAAATGTCTACATATATCGGAGTCTTTCCAGCATATTTTAATCCTTTGATTTTTATAGCAGTGATTTTAACACCTGCAATATTGTATCGGAAGACGAGGTAGTTAGTGCTAGAAAGATAATTTCAGTTAAATATGTATTTAACTTAGAACTTTATTCCCTATTATATTACTAAACTACAAAGAATTTTATTCCGTCCATATGTTGTTTTATTTCTTTTCTGTATGTTACGGTAGCACTAAAATCTGTCTCCAAAGATTTAAATCCTACATCGCGACATCATTTCCATTAGCAGCCAAACCTTTCACTGCATAATTTTAGCTTTAGATGCGCAGCGGCACAAGATTTGTCTTTTAATGCCTATACTTTATTTTAATCTGTAAAAAGTCAGAGGTAAGAGCGTAGCTATAAATAGCTATAGCCAAACATTGTTCTTTTTTTTTTAAAGAAAAAAACCCCAGATAAATAAAACAGATTTTAAAGACCTGGTAATTAATTCATACGATTAAACACTTAGGACCAGATTACATAGCTGACGCTAAAATGGGGATGCTAACGGGGAAAACCTGCGTCTGCAGGTTTCCCCATAGTGTCCCCATTTTAGCGTTAGATTCCAGGGCATTCGCTACTTCACCACCTTGCACCGGAACCACGTGTACCCTTGGGGATACTTGCGGTAGTGCTTCTGCTCCTTCACGAGTATCACCTCCAGAAGTCCAAAGAACTCCATGCAGGGCTGTTCGCTTAGCATCGCTGTGTGATCATGGAGGGAGACTGGGAACTATTTGTCCCCAGTCTCACTCTGCACCCAGAAGGCAGAAGTGGCGGATCGGGCCACCACTGTGTTGTTGTTTTTTTTTGAGAAAGTATTTTACCAGGAAGGATACATTGAGATTTCTCTCGTTCTTAAGTATGTCCTGGGTGGCGAGTATGTACCGTTAGGAGTCTTGCCCAAGGACACTTACTGGAGAGACAATTTAATCAAATATTATGGGCCGTGTTCTATAGTTGTCTGTAAGGTAACTACAGGAAACGTTATACATTATGTCTCCTGTAGTTTTTTTAGCGAGGGAATTGCTATTCCATTCTTGCCGCAAACTGAGGGCCATATTACTTGGTGCTAACTTAACCAGAGCTGTTGTAAACTTCCCAGAGCCATTATAGCCTATGGAGTTAAGTTTACAACAACTCCGGTTAAGTTAGCACCAACTTTGTAATATAGCCCTGAGTTTGCAGCTCGACTGTAGCATTTCCTTACGCAAGGTTAGTGTACATTCACATCTCCTATACTTATTATAGGAGAAGTAAATTCTCACCTCCCTGTGGAAGCGCAGTATATTCCATTGTAGTCTGCATTTCCAGCCAGGAGATGGTATTTCGCTGTGATATAACATCTTCTCGAAGCTGGTGTTAAATGATTTTGCATTTGCAAAATCACGTAATACGTTGTGAAAACACCGCTATTAAATCCCATGCTTATCTCTCACCTCGGCCAGGAAATCTGAAACTTTTTCCTATTTTCAAAATGTTATTCCGCAGTACTCATTACATTTTTGGAAAACTTACGTGCTCAATTCTAGTGGGACCTAGAGAATCAGACCTGCGTTAGAGAATTCTGAATGTGGTAAATCAGGACTTGTTCTTGGGTTGCACAGGTTGAAATGATTCTCATAAGTACAAGAAATAACATGTTAGCCTCAGGTTGTTTTCATGTACCAAGTTCATTATTTCCCTTTTCAATGTCTGGAGCTGTTATTTTTACATCAATAAATCGTGCCTCAGGAGTCTGCATATGCCAAAATAACATTCTACCTTAAAAAGCTGGATTTCAAGATATTAAGTGTAGTAAGAGATGCAAAACAACAAATTTTATCATTTAATGAAATATAAATATCAGTAAAATACACGTTCTATCTGACATTGCTTATTAAATTTCTCTTCACAGTATCATGGTGCCTTAAGTATAACGCATGTAAACATAAATTCGCATGGACTGAATCATCAGGTAACAGGATAGGTGTTGTGTAATTTCCAAACTCCATGGTATATACACTGCCTGGCCAAAAAAAAATCGCAATAGCTAATATTTCGTTGGACCACCTTTTGCATTGATCATGGCACATATTTGCTGTGGCATTGTTTCGATAAGCTTATGTAATGTCACAACATTTATTTCTATCAGTTTTATATTAATTTGTCGCCAAGATCCTCCCTGTAGCTTCTCCCAGCATCACTGTCACGGATCCCCCTGATACTAGAGTGGTGGTCCCTATACGCAGGACACTCTCTACCCTTCCGATCCTTAGAGTGGTCGGCACGACTAGACAGACTACAAGAATGGCAGTACAGAGCACGTACAAGAGAGACGTCACGGATCCCTCTGCTTTATCTGAGTAGTGGTTTCTAGACACAGAACAGTCTCTACCCTTCCGATCCTTAGAGTGGTCGGCACGACTAGACAGACACAGAATGATACACAAGAAGTTAGAATGATTAGCTCTTTCCAAGACCCTAACAACACAAGGGGTAGTCTGATGTGTGCTTAGGGTGCCACACAGACTGACCTCAATACCAGAATTAGAAGAGTTGATGCCAATACCAGGGGTTATGCAGAGAATGGTTCGTTCGCCAATGCCAGGGATCATACACAGAGTGGTTCGTTCGCCAATGCCAGGGGTCATACACAGAATAGTCGTTTGCCAATGCCAAGGGGTCAATACACAGAATTCGTTTGCCAATGCCAAGGGGTCAATACACAGAATAGTCGTTTGCCAATGCCAAGGGGGTCAATACACAGAATAGTCGTTTGCCAATGCCAAGGGGTCAATACACAGAATAGTTGTTAGCCAAATATCCAAGAGCTCTGCGGGAAGTAACTACCACGTCAGGGCACCGGCATTTCTGAGAGCCTGGGCTTTAAACCCGGCGGGTCCGCGTCAGCCCGCCAGGCCCCGCCCCCCGGCTTTCCACGTGTGCGGAAGCGACCGCAATATCATTCGGCGCCTGGCCAGCGAGCAGCGAGGAAGCTGCTGCCAGGCGCCGGGGTGCGGGGGCTACCGTGACAGAACCCCCCCCTCTACGGGCGGCCACTGGACGACCCCCAGGGCGCGCGGGGATGAGCCAAATAGAAAGCCCTCACCAACCGAGGAGCATGAACCTCAGTAGCCGGAAGCCAAGAGCGATCCTCTGGGCCGTAGCCCACCCAGTCAACCAAGTACTGAAGGACCCCCCTAGAAACCCTGGCGTCCAGAATGGCCTCAACTTCAAACTCCTCCTCGCCCTCCACAGAGACCGGAGGAGGGGGGACACGGGCCCTGGTGTACCGATTACACAAAAGTGGTTTCAAAAGGCTCACGTGAAACACATTGTGTATCTTGATATGGGAGGGCAGAGCCAGAGCATAGGAGACCGGATTGATTCGCCGCAGAACCTTATAGGGGCCTATGTACCTGGGTGCCAGTTTCATGGAGGGTACTAAAAGCTTAATGTTGCGTGAAGAAAGCCAAACCCTGTCCCCAACTTGATACACGGGTGCCGGCCTCCTGTGTCTGTCGGCTTTGATCTTCTGTGTAACACTACTATCCTCCAGTGCCCGTTTAACCCTTCCCCAGGTTTCTTTCAATGACACTAAATGCTCATCCAGAGCAGGAATCGCGGTATCAGGAAACGTAGCAGGGAGCACGGGAGGATCAAAACCGTAAACAGTGAAGAAGGGGAACGTCCTGTGGCTTCGCTTACTGCACTGTTCAAGGCATACTCTGCCCACGGTATCAGGTCTGACCAGTTATCTTGTCGTTCGGATATAAAGCACCTGAGATATTTTTCTATATTTTGGTTGGCTCGTTCCGCCGCCCCGTTGGTCTGGGGGTGATAGGCCGAAGAGAAAGATAGGTCTATCCCCACACTCTTGCAAAACCCTTTCCAGAATCTGGAGACGAATTGGGTCCCCCTATCCGAGACAATCCCAAGAGGAATACCGTGTAAGCGGACCACATTGGAAACAAAAATGGGCACCAGTTCGGCTGCCGAAGGAAGTTTCCGAAGAGGAACATAGTGACCCATTTTGGAGAATCGATCTATGACCGTGAGTATTAACAGTATTCCCTCTAGACTCAGGTAACTCTACTATAAAATCCATAGCTAAATGCGACCATGGTCGTTCGGGGATTGGCAGAGGCTGGAGTAAACCAATAGGCGCTGTTTTGGGACTTTTATGTCTTGTGCACACCTCACACACGGTTATGTAATCTTTAACGTCACGGCGCACCGTGGGCCACCAAAGGAGTTTACGTATACTAGACACTGTTTTGGTGATCCCCATGTGCCCAGAGATTTTGTTATCATGATACAGTTTTAATACCTCTTCCCTTTCGTTCTCAGGTACAAGAGTTTCGCAGGAGGTCTCCCCCCAGGAGCTGTGCCCTGGGCGGTCTGCAATCTTAACATTAGAGGAGACGAGACACTAATCGTGGTAAGTGCTATAATCCTTTCCTGGGGTACAATGGGATGTTGATCTTGGATGTTATGTTCGTATGACTCGTACTGTCTTGACAATGCGTCTGCTTTAATGTTTCTCGACCCAGGTCTGTATGTGAGGACGAAATTAAAGCTGGAAAGAAACAATGACCATCTCGCTTGCCTGGCATTCAACCGTTTAGCGTCTCCAATGTACGTGAGATTCTTATGATCGGTTATGATGACAATGGGGTCCCTAGACCCCTCTAATAAGTTTCTCCATTCCGTCAAGGCTGCAATAACTGCTAACAATTCTCTGTTTCCGATATCATAGTTCCTCTCTGCCGGGGACAACTTTCGGGAATAGAAGCCGCATGGATGCAAGGGCTTGTCGGGTGCCTCCCTTTGGGACAAGACTGCACCAAGACCTAGCTCGGAGGCGTCAACTTCAACCTGGAAAGGCAGAGCCGGATCAGGATGTCGGAGAACAGGGGCAGTGGTGAAAGCCTGTTTAAGTGCCTCAAAGGCTTGACTGGCCTGGGGTGTCCACTTCTGATTCACCACCCCCTTTTTAGTCATAGCCGTGAGGGGAGCTATCAAGGCCGAGAAATTTTTAATGAACCTCCGGTAGTAGTTAGTAAACCCCAAAAACCTCTGGATGGCTTTAAGCCCTTGGGGTAAAGGCCAGTCAAGAATCGCTGAGAGTTTTTTAGGATCCATTTGGAAACCTTCAGGGTTTATTATATACCCAAGGAAGTGCACTGTCTCTATGTCGAATAAGCATTTCTCTAGCTTACAATATAACCCAGCCCTCAATAGTCTCTTCAACACTTGTCTCACGTGGGCGTGATGAGTCTCCTTATCAGGAGAGTATATCAGGATGTCGTCCAGATATACTATAACGAACGTTTGCAGAAAATCCCTTAGGGTGTCGTTTATGAGGTCCTGGAAAACGGCTGGCGCATTGCATAACCCAAAGGGCATCACCAGGTATTCATAATGCCCGCTACGTGTATTAAAAGCCGTTTTCCATTCGTCTCCCTTCTTAACCCTGACCAGGTTGTACGCTCCGCGTAAATCAAGTTTCGTATAAATACGGGCCCCTTTTAAACGGTCGAACAATTCGGTTATAAGAGGTATTGGGTATGCATTTCTTATGGTAATCCTATTTAAACCTCTATAATCGATGCAAGGTCGCAGGTCACCCTCTTTTTTGGAAACGAAAAAGAAACCTGCTCCTGCTGGAGAGGAGGATCGTCTGATGAATCCTCGCTCTAGATTCTCCCTTATATATTCCTCCATAATGTCATTTTCCCTTTGAGACAAGGGGTATACGTGTCCTCTAGGAGGCATAGTACCAGGGAGTAACTCTATAGCACAGTCATAAGGACGATGCGGTGGTAGGACCTCAGTCCTGGTTTTAGAGAACACCTCCTTTAGCGCCATATAACATTCTGGGACTTCAGTGGACAAAGGAGGTGCTGTGGCAATGTTGAGACTACCAATCACATTAACCCTGCCCAGGCACTTTGACTGGCAACTAGGACCCCAACACATTATATCTCGCTGGGCCCAGTCAATCACCGGGTTATGTTCTGTCAACCATGGGAACCCTAGAACGACAGGACATGAGGGAGAGTCGATAACCTGGAATCGTATGGTTTCACAGTGCAGAACTCCTGTAGTCATGCACACATCGATAGTGTCGTGTGTGATATGGGGACATGACAGGGGTTTCCCGTCTATGGCTTCTACCATAAGAGGCCTCTCCTTTAGAACCAGAGGTAAGAGGTGGTTGGCAGCAAAACATCTATCCATAAAATTACCTGAGGCTCCAGAGTCTAGGAATGCCTCAGTCTCGAGGTGAACCCCCTCCCAGGTGAGGGAGATGGGTAACAGAATCCGAGTTTTTTTTTTTTCATCATCCACAAAGGAGGCATACAGAGAACCAATAACCTGGGTATTACTTGTCTTTTGACCTGATTTGCCACTCTCACCCCTGCTACCCCTGGGTCTCTGAGGACATTGAAGGCGGAAATGATCTGCCCCGGCACAATAAAAACAGAGCCCCCTTTCTCTCCGGTGAGCTCTCTCTGCCTCTGAAATACCCGTTTTACCTATCTGCATAGGTTCAATGGCCGGTACATCGGTCTTAACGGTCTCCAGGTTACCTGATGCAGTGGTATGCCTGGGTACTAAGGGTAAAGGAGGTAGGACCCTTCTGGGTCTGTCTCTGGTGTGTCTCCTTTCCCTGATTTGATCGTCCATGGCGATGCAGAAATCAATCAAATGATCCAGATGTTCTGGTAATTTTAGGGGAGCCAATTCAAACATAAACGCCTCGTTCAGACCTTCGGTAAAGGCCAGGGTTAAAACGTCGTTCGGCCAGTGTACCTCAGAAGACAAAGTCTTAAATTCTATGGCATAGTCGGAAACCCTCCTATTACCTTGTTTGATGTGAAACAGGGATCTACCCGCATTGGTAGCCCGTCTAGAGGGATCAAAAGTACGCTTTAACTCGGAGGTAAAACCCTCATAGTCATATATGATGGGTTTCTTGTTCTCCCACAAGGGCGTGGCCCATAATAAAGCTTTTTCGGTCAAGTGATTAATCAGATAGCCTACTTTGGCTTTATCAGACATACAGGACCCGGGATTGTTTTCGAATAAGATCTCGAGTTGGGTCAGAAAGCCCCGGCATAAGTTCGGTGTTCCGTCATAACGTACGGGTGCTTTCATACTGAGCCTACAACCCTCGAGAGCGGCCGAACTGACCCTAGGCACCACTGGGTCTGGCGGGCTTGCAGTACCAGAACTGGAGCGGTTTAGCAGGGTTTGCAGGGCAAGAGCAATCTGGTCCATTCTATGGTCCTGCTCTTCTTGTCTGGCTGCAATACGTGTCAATTGATTAGAGAGGTCTGCGGGATCCATTGGCCCTGACGTAATGTCACGGATCCCCCTGATACTAGAGTGGTGGTCCCTATACGCAGGACACTCTCTACCCTTCCGATCCTTAGAGTGGTCGGCACGACTAGACAGACTACAAGAATGGCAGTACAGAGCACGTACAAGAGAGACGTCACGGATCCCTCTGCTTTATCTGAGTAGTGGTTTCTAGACACAGAACAGTCTCTACCCTTCCGATCCTTAGAGTGGTCGGCACGACTAGACAGACACAGAATGATACACAAGAAGTTAGAATGATTAGCTCTTCCCAAGACCCTAACAACACAAGGGGTAGTCTGATGTGTGCTTAGGGTGCCACACAGACTGACCTCAATACCAGAATTAGAAGAGTTGATGCCAATACCAGGGGTTATGCACAGAATGGTTCGTTCGCCAATGCCAGGGATCATACACAGAGTGGTTCGTTCGCCAATGCCAGGGGTCATACACAGAATAGTCGTTTGCCAATGCCAAGGGGTCAATACACAGAATAGTCGTTTGCCAATGCCAAGGGGTCAATACACAGAATAGTCGTTTGCCAATGCCAAGGGGTCAATACACAGAATAGTCGTTTGCCAATGCCAAGGGGTCAATACACAGAATAGTTGTTAGCCAAATATGCAAGAGCTCTGCGGGAAGTAACTACCACGTCAGGGCACCGGCATTTCTGAGAGCCTGGGCTTTTAACCCGGCGGGTCCGCGTCAGCCCGCCAGGCCCCGCCCCCCGGCTTCCCCACGTGTGCGGAAGCGACCGCAATATCATTCGGCGCCTGGCCAGCGAGCAGCGAGGAAGCTGCTGCCAGGCGCCGGGGTGCGGGGGCTACCGTGACAATCACCTCTTCCCATGATAGACTGCAGGATTTCTCATGAGCAGCCTTCATCCTCTGGAACGCTCTATTATTTATTATTATTATTATTAATTTATAAAGCGCCAGCATATTCCGCAGCGCTGTACAATAAGCACAGTACAGACAGGGTTACAATACATTGAACAACATTTGACAAACAGTACAGGAGGAGATGAGGGCCCTATTCCCGTAGGAACTCACAATCTAGGAGGGTTGGGGTTGGAAACAGGAGGAGAGGACTGTAAGGTGAGAGTGATTGATGGTTGCGTCAGTGAGTTGGGTGGTAGGCTTCCCTAAATAGCAATGTTTTCAGGGAGCGTTTGAAGGAAGAGAAGTTAGGGGAAAGTCTGACAGCACGAGGGAGAGCGTTCCAGAGAGTGGGGGCTGCGCGTGAGAAATCCTGCAGTCTATCATGGAAGAGGTGATGCGGGGAGAAGCTAGGCGCAGGTCACTGTTTGACCTTAGGGAGCGGGCTGGGGTGTATTTGGTGATTAGTGAGGACAGGTAGTGGGGCGCTGAGTTAGTGAGGGTTTTGTAGGTAAGGATAAGGATTTTGAACTTAATTCTGCAGTGGATGGGGAGCCAGTGAAGGGACTCGCAGAGGGGAGCGGCAGAGACAGAGCGGCGGGTGAGGTGAATTAGCCTGGCGAGGCGTTCAGGATGGATTGTAGGGGGAGAGGCGGGACAGAGGGAGGCCAGATAAGAGATTATTGCAATAGTCGAGTCGGGAGATTACCAGGGCGTGTATGAGTTGTTTTGTGGTGACAGCGGTAAGAAATGGCCGAATTCTGGAAATATTACGCAGTTGGTATCGGCAGGAGGAGGAAAGAGACTTGATGTGGGGGATGAAGGAAAGAGCAGAGTCCAGTGTAACTCCAAGACAGCGAACTTGGTTTGATGGGGAGATGGTGATACCCTCCACCGTGATAGAGAAGTCAGGAGGTGGGGAGGCATTAGAGGGAGGAATAAGTAGGAGCTCAGTCTTTGACATGTTGATCTTTAGGTGGTGGGAGGCCATCCAGGAGGAGATGCCAGATAAACAGTCACTGACTTTTGAAAGGACAGGGGGAGAGAGATCAGGGGTAGAGAGGTAGATCTGAGTGTCATCAGCGTAGAGGTGGTAATTAAAGCCAAAGCTGTTGATGATTTTGCCCAGGGAGGAGGTGTAGATGGAAAAGAGCAGAGGACCAAGGACAGAGCCTTGAGGTACACCAACAGATAGAGGCAATGAAGAGGAGGAGTTACCAGCAAAGGACACACAGAAGGACCTGTTGGATAAATAGGAGTCAACCCAAGCAAGTGCAGTGTCACCGAGACCCAGAGAGTTGAGGGACGCTCTCCCTCATACTGTTTGACTTGCCCTAGTTTTCCTTCCTTCAAGCGCTCCCTTAAGACATTCCTATTTAGGGAAGCCTACCACCCGACTCACTGAAACACCTCACTGCCCCAACCAGTCCATCACTCTCACCTTGCAGTCCATCACTCTCAGCCCCAACCGGCTGGGTGGAGAGAGGTAATGTCACTGCTCTGCATGGAGAGAGCCTGTGGAGTCATGGGTTCGATCCCAGCGAGCAACCTCTCCAGTAAGTGTCCTTGGCAAGACACCTAACGGTACATACTCGCCATCCAGGACATACTTGAAAACGAGAGAAATCTCAATGTATCCTTCCTGGTAAAATCCTTTCTCAAAAAAAACCCATCTAGATTGAGAGTTCCCACAGGAATAGGGCCCTTGTTTCCTCCCGTACTGTTTATCAAAATGTTGTTCAATGTATTGTAGCTCTGTCTTTATCGTGCCCAATGTTCAGCGCTGCGGAATATGCTGACGCCTTATAAATAAAGTATAATAATATTAAAGATCCTGTATTGATGATGGGAGAGTTGCAGCGCTGCGTGAAGTCTTCTCCAGCACATCCCAAAGATTCTCAATGGGTTTATAGTCTTTACTCTGTGGTGGCCAATCCATGTGTGAAAATGATGTCTCATGCTGCCTGAACCACTCTTGCACAATTTGAGCCCAATGAATCCTGGCATTGTTATCATGGAATATGCCTGCGCCATCATGGAAGAGAAAATCCATTGATGGAAAAAAACTGCTCTTTCAGTATATTAAGGGAGTCAGCTGACCTAATTTTTTGCCAGCTGACACATATCATCTATCTATCTATCTATCTATCTAGCTATCTCCCTCTCTCTTTTATACTGTATAATTTACATGGTATCTTCTTAAGTCTAAAGTATATTTCATGCAAAATATGTTCAGCTAAATCAAATACAATGCGATAAATAAGTCTGAAAATCACTTTATAATTCATTTATTCTAAGCTATCAAGAAAAAGTTCATATTTCTTCATTGTAAATTAACCATCAGAAAACTAATTTGATTATCTATATTAGCAAAGTGCACTGCCAACACTTGGTTTATTTGTCTGAGAAATTCTTGGGCTTTTTCTTTCCTGCTGGAACATTTCTTATAATTAGACTTACTGTTTATTCACTCAGAATGGGATAATCATAAATCATGCAAATCATGCTTAATATGTGTCTCTCAGGAGGGAATAAATTAGAAGCCGTAGATAATTTAAGGAAGACTTTTCAGCCGTAAGGAATCCATTTATATTGGTTGTAGTGTTTAAAGTGTATTATCAGAGGCTGGTATTCATCTTTCTGGCCTGTTTTAGAATGACTAGTAGCCAGCTGAGATCAGAATGATTATTATACTTAGCTAGGCTTTCAAAATGCAATGCTAACCGTTGTGATATATGGTGTGCTTTATATTTTTCCAGTTTTCAGTCATTTTGTTGCCAAACTGCCATCTGTATTGCGCTTAGGGTCGAGGAACATTCGATTTGAAGATGCGTTACCAGCCATCTGCCAGTCTCTCATTTTATTTAGTATATGTCCTTCAACAAGACATTAACTCCTCCAAATAATTAAGAAATGATTTATTGTTTGGTACCATTACTTATATTCCTACAGTCCCCATAAAAGAATTGCAGAACACATTACAATAAATCACACTGTTTTGTCACATTGTATTGGATGGATGATTATATATTCATATTTATGTTATGTGTAGAACTAAAAACCTTAGGGCCCTATTGCATTCTTCGTGCATAGGTTTGCGTGTGCGCAAAAACGCATGAACGCGAGGGTCAAAACCATTTGCGCTGAACGTCGTATTACAATGTCAGCGCAACAAACGCGCGTATACGTCTACCTCGAGTGGACCTGCGAAAATGCTGCGCAAGATTACTGTACTTCGCGCGTCCTATACTTAATATTGTGAGCGCAAATGCGTTTGTGCGCTGGTTTGCGGATGGTATTACAATCTATGCACAATTTGTAATGCACAGCCTTTGCGCGCATAATTTTAGCAACTCCCTATCACCCTGGCCGAAACCAAAAAAAATACGCAGCAAAGTATCGTTACACATTCTTCTCATACCAAACCAATACATTTAACAAGTTGTGCGTGCATTTATTATTGATGCAGCATATATGTGCAGATTGACTTTGACAGGCGCAAAAACTTAACGTCAGACAATTGTGGTTCTTAATTCTGATTGGCTGAATCGCGTGAAAAAAACAGTCCGCACACTGATTTCTGCGCGCGCGTTTTTGCACGTCCGTTTTACACGCGTTATTTTTTGACGGATGAAAAAATGTGCGAGGATTATAATACCAGCGTTGATTTACACGCATTAACGTTTAACTCTTCGTGCAAAAATTCACGCGTTGCGCGTGCGTTTTTGTGTGAAGAATGTAGTACAGCCCTTAATGTTTTGCTTGTTTTAAACCCTCTTTGAAGATTTATTGGAAAAAAATCTTCAATACCATTTTGAGTGCGCGTGTATATGCATTAAAAAAGGATAAAACATTAACTGAAAAATGTATCGACATTAAAAAAAATTGCATAAAGAACAAAAGTTATTCCTCAACACTGTAAAATGGGTAGGACAAAACAAAAATTAACAAATAAGTTTGACACATGGAGAAATATTGGGAAAGGGAACCTCGCTCCAGGACCCGAATTTTAAATCGAATCCTAAAATAAACAGAGAGCCAGTGTAGTGATTGACAAAGGGGCGATGTGTGAGAGGTGCGGGTTGTGAGGCGGGCAAATCAGGAATGCCTGGACCAATGAGGAAGGGGAACATGACTCCTGGTCTGGGCCGGACAATTAACCCCTTCACTGCTGAGCCATTTCACGTCTTAAAAAAACACATTTTTCTTTTTTTTATTATTACTTTTATTATTTTTTTTCTTTACTTTAAACATGGTCATGTTTGGTATCATTGGAAAGGCCATAGTCTGGCATTTCTAATGATACCAAACAAGACCTTGCTAGGTGCCAACAGTCGGGAGATATCGGGGTTCAAAATAACCCCCTATCTCCACCCCATCTTTCCTTAGGAGTCAATGAGGATGTTTCCCACACGTCCTCAGCACTGAAAGGGTTAAATATGAGATCTGGTGGCTTATTGGTTGGTGCAACATTGTTACACTCACAATTTTATAGCTGAGGGTGTGAGAGGGGCTTACCTCCTTGATTCCTGTCAGCCTTGAAGTGCAGACCTCTGTCCCACCTGTCCACCCTGTTGTTGGGTGAGGCGTAGTTGCAGTATTCCTGGCAAGCAGTGTTAGAACATTGTGTAAGCCACCATCAGGTGGGCATTGAGGAGATGAGCTCTGCCTGATTTGAGGTCAGGTGGGATGATGAGCTCTTGGTTTTTTTTTACTGGCAACTGCTATCTCCAGTTTTGGGGCAGAGGGGTCAGATTTAAATAAAGCATTAAGGTATAAGTTAATGGTTAATTTATCTGTTATTTAATAAAGCTGTGGCCTATGCCCTTTCTAAAATATGTCTCTGTGTTTATTGGATTTTGGGGACCTTGGGTGAGGGGAAGTCCTGGACATAAGCAATCATGGCAGAGATGTTCATTATAGACAGTAGAGGGAGAATCTGGGATCATTTAAGGTCAGTGAGAAGAGGGTTAAAGTAGTCAAGGTGAGAGGTAATACGACTTGCATGGGCATTTTAGTAGAGTCCAAGTTTAAAAAGCGATGGAGATGTGCAATTTGTTTTTTAAACGTGACAGGATTTCAGTAGTGGCTGTAAGTGAGGAGTGAAGGAGAGATCAGAGTCAAAGAGGACACTGAGGCTTCGAGCCAGTGAGGTAGAAGTAGTTGTGACACCATTCACCTGAAGGGAGATGGGTGCAGGAGGGCTAGATTTAGAGGGAGGAAAATTCAGTTTTGGAGATTGAGCTTTAATAAATGAGCAGTCATCCAGTTAGAGACAGCAGACTGGAAACCAAAAGAAGAAATAAGATCAGCAAGAGAGCTGATATAGCTCAAGTAGAGAAGAGGACCAAACCAGGACCTTAAGGCACTCCAATGAGAGAGAAACCGGGGGGGGGGGGCAGTGAAAGACCAATGAGAAAAATAGAGAAGCAAGATAGAGAAGTAAAATTGAGACAAAGTTTATGAAGTTTTCTATATAGACCTTTTACATAATTGTGTGTTGAATGGAAAGTTATTGCAGCTTTCCATTATATCAGCCAAATGGAAACTAGATTCCCTCTTAAATAGTGGGGGAACTGTGGTCCCAGGCATTATCGCTTGACTTGACCTCTGGATAAGTTGCGAAGAAGACCTTAGATCAGGGGTCAGCAACCTTGGCCCTCCATGTATTTTTGAACTATATCTCCCATGTTGCTCAGATATTCATTAGTTTGGCAAGGCATCATGGTAGATGTTGTTTCCAAATATCTGGAAGGCCAATGTTGCTGGGCCGTGCCTTAGTTGTGAAGTTGAGATCATCATGTCCATTTAGAAAGATATCATTGAACTGAAAGCAAAACAATGCCAGAAAGGTCGATAAAGTTAAGAAAATGCAAGAATCTCACCAACTCCTACAGATGTGCATAATTATGCATGGTTTGTTAATTTAACTAATTCAACAATGAGAGATTCCAGGAATTTGTCTCTGCATTACAAAATGTGTTAAAATTCAAGTTACCTTAGCTTGAAAGAAACACATCAATTCAGAACACTGCTGGTAACCATTTAATGAATCGTGAATGCTGTGTGTAATATTGGCACATTAGACGTAAAGGTTAGCTCTTATTATAATAAAATATCCCTGTGTGTCCGATACAAACCCACTTTGTTAAACAAAATATTGTGAGTTACACCTCATGGTGTTAAATGCAGCAATATAAAATTCCCTGCTGGTCTTTAACTTTGTAGGCAATTACTACATTTTACCTATAGCAGCATGACCACAAATACTTAAGTACCAATGACAAAGGTCACTTTATTTTTCTTGTGATTGAAGCCATTCCAATTATTTGAACATGAAATGCTTGCATAACAGACGAGCTGACAAAGAGAGTTGTGCATTGAGGTTCATGGATTTGGATTCTTTGAGGACATGGTTAAATGTTTGGTGTTGACATCTCATCTCTATCCTAACTGCAAATTGAATATTAAAGGGTCATTGAGAACCAATGGATTGACTGGACACTCACCTGAACGACCAGCCTCCCTGTGGTCACATGACATGCTGTGACTTACAGGATGTTGGCAGCATGTCATTTCTAGACCAGTGCCAAGGGAGCTTGTCAATAGAATAAACTTAATTTTTTGAACTACTAGAGGGCTAAAATGGAGGTTGGGCGCAGAGTGGATAAGAAGGGGTTAATATTCAACCTCTCTGCCCCTCCCCCTCATTTTAGCCTAGAGCAGTGGTTTCCAACTGCTGTCCTCAAGTACCCCTAACAGGCCAGGTTTTGAGGATCACCTTAGGGAAATGCAGACTGAATCCTGCAATCACTGAGCAGCAAATCATATCACCTGTGCTGAGCTTGAGTTATCTGGAAAACCTGACCTGTTGGGGGTACTGGAGGACCACGGTTGGGAACCACTGACCTAGAGCATCACTTTATACAATTTATTTTAAAAATGATATGTTCTGATTTTTCCACTGCTGTATACCTAAAGCTTATTCATGAACAAAGAGGTGTCTGAGCCTATTCCGGTCCCCCAAATGTGGACAAAGTTAGCATTTTTTCTATCCTATCAATCTATGTCCTGGAGGGACTAAAGATGTTACCTGAGCCTTGCACTGAGTGTTCCTACCACATACCGGAAATAACTCTGCCAGTGGAAGGCTTGTGAGACTGCAAACATCCTGTGAGATGGCTGAAATACTTAATGGAAGGTCCATAGTCTTGTTTCTGGCCTATATATATATATATATATATATATATATATTATGCTTTAACCCCTCAACTTTGAAAGTCTACCAGGAGGCAGGTGGGTTTAAATGCTGTGGGTAGGCATAGCATGCCCCAGGGCTTACTGGCACTCCTACGGCTTGCCTCCCTTCCCAGCGGCCGATCAATGTGTTTGGCTGCAGGGGGGCTGCCTGAGTTCAGATAACCTCAATGCAGCCAATCACAGTGATCGGCCGCTAGGAAGTGAGGCGGGCTGTAAGAGTGTCAAAACTTCAGGGGGCGTGCGATGCCGCCAAGTGTCGTTTAGGCACGCTTGCTGTGAAGATGGCAGAGTGCACCTTGCTGCATTAAGGGGTTAAGGAACATTACACTATTTGTGAGGCTCATCATATTAATTTATTATTCTCTGTTTAGTGTTATTTGTGAGACCATCTGTTCCTTTATATTTTTCTGTTATCTATTTATATAGTTAGTTTGCTTCGTTATCCTTTTTTTCTCTGCAGCACTAGGTGTTCTTTATGTGTTACATATAGATATCATAATTTGCCCAAAAAAGTTTAATTCAAGGCATTTCTTATAAAGAAAAGTCACTTTCTATTTTGTGAAACATTACGCATAGGATTTATTTATGTTTGTGCTTTTCCTCAGCTTCTGTAAGGTTATTTTCCATGATCCTTTGAATTCTTTTATACTCTCTACCCTCCTTTTTGTCTTATTCTAGAACTCCCCCTTTATCCACTAAAATAAATTATCTAGGGTTTAATTAAAGTGACATGAAAAACAGACTTTGAATAAGGTTTTTATTATAGTTTAACTGACTTTTAGTGAATCCCAATGCAATACATACTGTAAGTAGTTTATCCATTAAGATTTAAATAGAAGAAATAGTGCTGCCTTTACACTCGAGCATTTAATTTAGGGTTAGCGGAGACCTGTAAACTGATGTTTCTTTATAAATAATGTATATAAAGACACAAATAATGATTCAACATTTCAGAGTCCCTTCTATTTCCTGAATCTTAAAGTAATGAGTTTCAGAAATTGAACAGTTAGTGGAGCTTAATTGCACCACCATTCCTTGCTTAAAGGTTCTTAAACCTGAAATTTCAGGATCAAAATCATCATATTTCCTGTAACCAGAAAATATAAATATAGATATGCAAAAATGATCTTCAATAAAGAATAATTGCCTAGGGAAAATTCTTGTAACATTGTTGCTGCTAATCTAGTGTAATGACATTTGAAAATTTCTTGGCTAATTAGGTTGATAAATATCACCAAATCCATCATCTGCTATCATTCTAAATTCCAAAGAGTCACTTTTTCATTTAATGCAGTAAATAGTATAATGTCTTTTGAAACATACTTAACCCCTTCACCACTACCAAATGATATCCTAAATCAACTGTTGTAAGCCAGTGTTTTTGTTTCTTTGTTTGGAAAAAAAATCAATTATATAGTAAATAATCATTGGGAAAATTAACACTGTATTTATACTAAAGTAGCCCTATTTAACCTCCTTGCGAAGGGGGAGCATCGCTCGACGGGGGTGGATAAATGCCGGGGTGTCTTAGGCTGGGGTCAGACCAGCGCATTTTTAACGTGCGTTCTGGCGCACTTAATCACGGCCGCACTAGCAGCAAATGACGAGCAATGACAGCCAATATACGAAGTACGGTCGCACGAAAGTCCGGCTGCGCAATGCAAGTGGAAAATGAACGCATTTTTTCGAGAACGCTGAACCGCTAGTACGGACGTACAGAGTGCGCTGCGCCCGCTAGCGGTGTGTGTGTGTGATTTGGGGACGTCAGACCCTGCTCGTGTCCGGCCAACATAACGTCCAGACGCAAAAAGTTTCCTGGTTTGGATCCGTAAAACATCACGCACGAAAATGCGCATCGTATGACCGTTTTCGCCTATTCCGTGAAAAAATACGTCAATGCGTTCGGACGCACTCTTTTACGTTCGCGTGTAAAAATGCTTTCGTTTGACCCTAGCCTAACAGGTACGCCTTGCCAATAGCTGCCACGCGGGCCACTGATTTTGTCTCGCCCCACCAGCCGACACGCAGCTTGTGTCAGTGGTTGCAGAGGGACGGCTTGAGTTCAAGTCGTCCCACTGCAGCCAATGGCGCGCAGCGTGCGCCGGCTGCGAGGATGGGTCGAGGCGGCCCATTGAAGACAGCAGGGTGTACCAGTACGCCCTGCGTCCTCAAGACCCTCCCGCCACCAGGACGGCATAGAACGTATGGGGCGGTAAGGGGTTAGCAGGCAGATGTTGCCATCTCCTGGCTGACAAGGTTTTAATACAACTGTGACTCCTTGCTGAATGAGCTGGGGATGTTTGTTTTAGAAACAGAAGCCCAGCTGATCAAACTGTTTTTGCATCTTGGCTGTCATGCCTGAGGTGCTAAACCATTTGGGGCACATTCAGGAGCCCATTTGAAAATTATTTTCATTTTCAAAAAACAGATTTCCTTTGCATTGCTCCAAAATTTAACCAAATCCAGTTTAGTCTATATTGGGGCACCATCGGGTGCGTTTACGATTAAGAATATTGAATCTTGGTAGTAAAGCGGGTTAACCTTTATAATGTAAGAGTTTCAGGGTACATTGTACAAAATAAATAGCATTTGATGACAGTAACTTCAAAAAGAAGAGCTCTGAAATTAAATACATTGATACAGTTCACTTGTTACAAATTATACATATGTGCTGCAGGTATTGTTGGATGCATTTAGTAGATGTTTGTTTGAATCCACACACTACAATACTAATCTTAGTTAAAAAGGAGTTTATGAAAATAGCTTTGCATTGTACTAATTCCAGCATTTGAGAAACTAATTAGTGAGATTGATTTTCTAAACTTTACTTGCTTTTCTTCGGGGAGCAAACTTTAAATATACTGTCAATACAATTAGAAATGGTATACTCTAATGATTTCAGTGGTGTCAATTCTACAAAATGAGTTTTTGGGGTGTAAGTGAAATTTAACCCAAGGGTTTTCAGTTGTATTATACTAGCTGTCCAATTATAATGTCAATGTATGAACGTGTGTGTGTGTCTATGAAAATTCCCCAGGTCTTTCAAATATCACTCCCAGAACAAACTTATCAATATTTTGGACTTTTTAATTGATTGCCATGGATAAGTATTCGTGCCATACCCTGGAAATCCTAGTATTCTCTGATTAGCTTGGTTCACTAATTTTGAGGCAAAGTAAAGGATAAACTAAGCCTAGAAGTTTGCAATTTCTTTGTACAAGTTCCAGGGGTGCCTGCTGGAGTTGCGTAGCCTCTTCCCGGTGAGAGTTGTTTTTTTTCTTGTTGTTGCAGTACTTTTCCTAGCAACCACCCAGTCATATTTTCTGGTGGCCCTGGCTACATTTTCTGGTTTGCCCCCAATGGGGAGGGTTGCCTTCCTGTTGAAATAGACAGGAGACCTTGCTTTAGGCATTTTGGGTGTAGATAAGTTATATTGTAGCACTTTTCAGTTGCACATATTAAATATAGGGAGAATAAGAAGTCAGCACTGTATATATATTTGAGATTTTTTCTCTTTACAAGTCAGTTTAGGTTTTATAATTTTCCTCACAAACAATTTTACTCATTTCATTGTTTGTTGGTTTTGCACTTTTTGGTTTTGACTCACCCGCAATATTTGCCTTGATGTGGCAGGCGGGCTTATGCTTATCATGGCCATTGTAAGTGGATCAAAAATCTAAATTTTTTGTAGGCATTATACAGGGTTGAGCACATATGACATTGTTTTTCTTTGTTGAATCTGTCAATTGGTATCCTCTTAGAATATTCACAGGGTTATCCAAAGAGATCTGAATTGCTTGATAAAGGTAACCAAACGCTGAAAATCAGCGTTCGGTTACCTTTCCTGGCCATTCGGCTATCCAGAGAGCAGGCAATTTGCCAAATCCTGGCGAATTGCCTGCACATACGGTGCCTGTTCGGTGCCTGTTCGAGGGCAGAGAAATCCCCATGAAAAGCACTGCTTCAGCTATTCAGAGAACACAAACCAGCAGTGAAAGGTTCCTGAAATGCCCTGCCATTCAGGGGTTTAATTCGGCAAGTTAATTCAGGAGAATCCCATAGGCTTCAATGTTAAAAATATTCCCGTTTTAACTCAATATCTAATAAACCGTTCATTATAAAATTCTGCAGTAAAGAGTCTCTTTATTTATAGATTTTTTAGGATACTTTAAGCATTTTTCTGATTTTTTTTTAAAGTTTACTTATTTTTTCTGTAACAGCCCTTTTTATTATCATTCCCTGGACCTCCTGTGTAAATTTCAGACATTTTCGCTCAGTAGTTTCTTTGCAAACAGCGTTTCATTTTCATAGATTCACACAAACTATTTTGCTAATTTATTCACTACCTCGTCTGCGTCTCAGCTGCTTCGGCTGTGTGCGATCGGCTCCTGCTCGGGCTTTTTCTGTGGTCTTCGGCAGGTTAATCCAGATGTTTTTGTGGCTTTTCTGCGTGCATTCGCAGGGTTTTGCGGTTAGTTTTCGTCAGGTTTGCGGTAGCTTTTCCCTGCAATTCGGGGACCCTGTGGTGTTTGCTGAATACACCGCAGGGTCACCGAAATGGGATCGGCAAAAGGAACCGAATTGAAGAGAACGAAAAGTCACCGAATGTGCGGTGACTTTTCGAATCCCTTTGAATAACCCTGTCAGTATCAAGTATCAGGGAGTAAAGGAACTGGCTTAGATGATCTTCATCTTTCACAGTAGTTAAACTGTCTTTAAATGGCTCCCTGGCAAAGGTGTATCAAATGTATAGTTCATCATTTAGAAATAGAGAAACAACTATTATGAAAAGACATGAGTAGAACTGAAGTTGTTAGAAGACTCAGTATGGTGTCTGCGACTTTGCTGAATATATTCTTTAACATTTGCCATTAATTAAACTATTGATGCTGGGTTTTTAATAGAAACCTAAAAGAGCTGTAGTACATGCTAGATGGAAAAACTGTGAAATAAAAACCTAATACAGTCAGGCAGGTGATTATAGTATTGGGGTTTATAGCTTCAGTATTTTGATTTCCTAAACTATATGGTCAGAATAAATGATAATATAATTATCATAGTTACTGAACATATTTTAAAAATTTCAAACCCTCCAATTCATCCTAATATACACTTCTTTAGTAATTGTTGGGTATTATATTCTGTGGGTCAAGTGTACATTAGATTAGTCATTATTTAACCCCCTGGCCCTCCTGGGAATGCCGTAGTGTAGCTAGTAAAACCAATTTTTTTGTTCTATCTGCCCTCGGCAGAATAAATCAGTTTCTCTAATATCTTTATGTTTTCAATTGCAATTCATTTAATCACAAGAAGGCTGCTTATATTAAACGGTATATTGTCAATTACTGTGCTGTGCAAATAGTATGAAGGCTTTATTTCTATTGACTCTATCATATTTTGTTCAGTACAGTTTATCTGCTAGTAGATAACAAACACAGTATTTGCACAATATCCTGGGAAACAGAACAGCTTATGTGAAGGCTGGATATATATATATATATATATATATATATATACAGTTGTGTTCAAAATTATTCAACCCCCAATGCTGTGGTTTTAGGGAATTTAGTGTACATTTGTAATTGTATTCAGAATGAAATCCTACAAGGACTTTTTAAAGAACCATATGCAACTAAAATGACATCAATTGGTTTTGTAATACAGTAGTAAATGTTTCTTTTGCGAATTCTTCATTGACACAATTATTCAACCACTTAAAGACTACCACTCTGAAGAACAGAGGTACATTCAAGTGTTTTCAATCAGGTATTGAAAACACCTGTGGATGTCACGGAGCAGCAATAAAGCATAATAAGCACCAATTAGGCAGCTTTAAAATGACTGTGATACTCAGCTCCTTCTAGACATTTACTGGTGTGGTTACAAACATGGTGAAGTCAAGAGAATGGTCCAGGAAGACAAGAGAAGAGGTGATTACTCTTCACAGGAAGGGCAATGGCTATAAGAAGATTGCAAAGATGTTAAACATACCAAGAGAGACCATAGGAAGCATCATTCACAAATTCAAGGCAAAGGGCACTGTTGAAACGCTACCTGGTCGTGGCAGAAAGAAGATGCTGACTTCAACTGCTGTGCGCTACCTGAAGCGTAGAGTGGAGAAAAGTCCCCGTGTGACTGCTGAGGAGCTGAGAAAATATTTGTCAGATGTGGGTACTGAAGTTTCAGCTCAGACAATACGGCGCACACTGCGTAATGAAGGCCTCCATGCCAGAACTCCCAGGCACACCCCCTTGCTGTCTCCAAAGAATAAGAAGAGTCGACTGCAGTATGCCAAAAGTCATGTGGACAAACCACAGAAGTTTTTGGATAGTGTTCTGTGGACTGATGAAACAAAATTAGAACTGTTTGGGCCCATGGATCAACGCTATGTTTGGAGGAGGAAGAACAAGGCCTATGAAGAAATGAACACCTTGCCTACTGTGAAGCATGGCGGGGGGTCAATCATGCTTTGGGGCTGTTTTGCTTCTGCAGGTACAGGGAAGCTTCAGCGTGTGCAAGGTACCATGAATTCTCTTCAGTACCAGGAGATATTGGATGACAATGTGATGCAGTCCGTCACAAACCTGAGGCTTGGGAGACGTTGGACCTTTCAACAGGACAATGATCCCAAGCATACCTCCAAGTCCACTAGAGCATGGTTGCAGATTAAAGGCTGGAACATTTTGGAGTGGCCATCGCAGTCACCTGACTTAAATCCGATTGAGAACCTCTGGTGGGACTTCAAGAAAGCAGTTGCAGTGCGCAAGCCTAAGAATGTGACTGAACTGGAGGCTTTTGCCCATGACGAATGGGCGAAGACACCCGTAGATCGCTGCAAGACACTTGTGTCAAACTATGCTTCACGTTTAAAAGCTGTTATAACTGTAAAAGGATGTTGTACTAAGTACTAAGATTGAATGTCACTTGGGGGTTGAATAAAACTGATAATGATGTGAGCACAGAAAAGACATTTGTGGTTATTTCATTATAAATGTTATGTTATATTTGTCTGACCTACACGTGCCTCTTTGATTTAATTGTAAGCAAGATGACTGAATGATCAAAATCAATGTCAAACTGGCCAAAACACTCAATTTCAGTGGGGGTTGAATAATTTTGAACACAACTGTATATATTATACTATTATAGATAAAACACCCTGGGCAGTATTACATAATGCCCGCTAAAAAGGCGATGGAAAGGAGGAAAACCTGCTGCCCATTTTAGCTCCATAATACGGGGTAGGCTCTAATTCAGCAGCCTACCCCGTAATGCAGCCCTAAGCCTCAGGATGCTCGAGGCAGCGCTAAGCACCGCCACAAGCATCCCCTCCATGGAGTCCATAGGACTCCACTGAGGGTTCGACTGGCAGTCATATGACTGCAGGATCTTGCCTCTAGCGAGATCCTGAAGGTCGGTGGAGTGATTCGCGGAGGGAGGGACTACCCCCCCCCCAGTCTGTCTCTGCTCCCGGCGGCCAGAAAAGGAAGATCGAGCTGCCATTCTAGCCGCGGGATGAGAGGCGAGTATGTGATTTTTGGGGGGATTTGTAGCTGATGATTACTGATTCCGCAGAAGTGGTATCAGTTAGCACCAGCTCCAAGCTGTGGTTGACTTTCAATTAACTGCAGCGGGACATAATTATCGTTAGGACTTTGTAATCCGTAGCTAATTAACACTTTGCACTCCACATGTTAAGCATAGGGAGCACAAAGTAGAGTAAGCTCGAGCTGAAATGCGCAAGCTCCGAATCACTAACCGTTTCTTTAACCCATTAGCGTTTGGAATGCAATATGGTTGGCCCGCGCTAGGGCCACTTAAGCTAACGTTAACGCGCACATGGCTGAGCGCTAATGTTAGCGTTAAGTTTGAAATAGGGCCCCCTATGTTTTCATTCTTCACCAAAAAGTGATTATCTTTTCCCATAAAACCACTGTCGGTAGCCATTAGCTTTTTAGAAAACTACTTTGCAGTAGCCATAGTGAAAATTATCTTGAGAATCTCAAAAGCACACTTTCATACTGTTTGCACAATTTGACAGGCAGGTGGAGCCATCTGCTGGTCAAAAAGTGATAGTACATCTCTATAATACAGCTTGGACTCTGAACAGCTCTGAGGTCCATTCTTTGCTTCTTGTAACTCTCAAACTATTTTAGCACCTCTGTCATGTCCAATGTGTTGAACTCTTAGAGGCACATCCTGGAGCCTGTTTACAAATGAATGACGTTTGCAATAAATTACATTCCTCTGTATTGCTTCAGATGTAGGCCAGATCAAGTATACTCAATTTCAAGGCACCAAAAGGTGCTTTTCAAGATCGAGTATGTTTGTTAATGGTAAAGAAGGGGTGAATGGATAATATGTGATATCCTTATCATAACCTGTCCTGTTATTCCAACAAATTCTGCAAATACTGTGGGCCTTGTTTGAACCTTGGCGTAAATCAAACAAGAGCTGTTGTAAACTTAGCAACTCCATAGGCGTCAATGACTCTGATTTCCTTCCGCCAAAACAAGGACAGGCCATGTAAATATGTATGCCATGAATATATTTAATAATATGTTTACACATTTTTGTAAAGTAATTTTCTGCCGATTTTTGCTGATTTAGGCTGGCGTCAGACGAGTGTATTTGAAGAGCGGAAGGAATGTCCGTGAGAGTGGCCGTTCCTTCCACTCGATGCCCGTCTGGCCACCTCGCTGAGCGCACTTAGTGTGCTCAGCGCTGCAAGGTTCAATCCTCCTTTGGAGGATCGTGCTTTGCAGCTCCGTCAACACACGTCCTAGCGCTTTGATGGAGAGGGCTGCTGAACGGACGCAGCACGGCCGCTGTTGTGCGTGCAATTTGTGAGTGCACTACAGCGTGCTTCTGGCCCCGCTGCAGCGTCTTAAAGCTGCGACGGACGCCAGAAGGCACGTCAGTGCGGGCGGGCATAGTGCGCTCATCTGACGCAAGCCTTAGGATACAGGGAAGAGAAGAAAAGTCTGTAATGTCTGTAAAATATATATATATGTTTTTCTACCTAACCTTATTTCTTTACATTGTTTGGCTCTAAATTTATTTTGCCGCAGAAAATATAACATTTGCCAGAGAAATATTAAAGCTGTGTTTGTGTGTTGCGTTATAGACAGGACATGGGGAAGAGAAACCTTTGAACAATAACTTCGTTAGGTGACTTTCAGAAACTTGCTTGATTATGTAAAAATATATTTTGCCAAGCGTAATTCACATAGAGTTGAGGCAGTGATTAGTAAATTTTGGCAAAGCTAAATCTTGGCTCTTTGATTTCGCTCTATTAAATCATGTATGAAACAGTTTAACTGGAATGTGTTTACATAAAAATGTATTTTGCCAGATCTGTCTTGCTTTGTAGGTTGTTTCAGGTTCGCAGACGATATCTTGTGTAACATTGTTTATTATTGTGCTCAGAAAATATAATTACAAATAAACAATATTTGCAGCTGTTTTGCTAAAGGTCAATGTACATCCAAAATCATTACTTAAGAATATGTTTTTTCATGTGATTCAACTTTTATTGTGAAATACATATGGTTTATAGAACTTATGAACATTAACCCCTACAACAAGAAACATTTCCTGTTGAAAAAGTACTAGCAAAACATTTATTTTAAACAAAGACAGATAGTTAACATTCAAGCGTAAAATAAAAAAATTTAGATTGTTATTCTTAGTTAAAATTTTAATTAATATATATATATGTGTATTTATAACTTTCATTTCATTTGCTTATTTTTTTCCAGAGATCCTGTTAGGATGAAACGTTCTAGACACTAGATAGTGTGTCTTATCTTACATAATTTCAAACAGTGTGTACATTATTTGCACATAAGCAAACATATCAAATATAGTAAATGTTATTATATTGAAAATATGGCAATAGGAACTTTTCGCAGTTGTAAAAACCTGAATCTTATTGCGTGTCATGGTACAGTCTGTGCCCACACAGGTTCAGCTATGGTTTCAACTTGGCAGCATCTTTAACACATTCCTGGGAGATCCGGTCCAGTTTTTCTGTCTATACTGGCCGCAACACCACAGGTGTAGCCATTCAGCTTCTTTACAACAATTGGTTTCCTTTATCCCTTTCAGGCCCATGAAATGGAAATTTTTATTTAAATCTATATCTATAGACATGAAACCGACTAATTTAGTTTGGAAACCTACAGTGGTTTCGGTCTGGAAATGTGGATTTAGATTGAAAGCACAAGGGCCTTAAAGGATCGCAAGGGAGTAACTATCCTCAATGCTTCTGCATTGATATCTATTAATGATGTTTCCTGAGGACTGTCTACCAGCATTCCCAACAACCTCCCTGTCCCACTGCATCCCCAAAACCCTAGGTGATCTCCAGTGTCCTTGAGACCCTTGCTGTCCTCCAGTGTATATCCAATCCCAGAGACTCTCCATTTCCTTTATTGTGCCTAAAAACTTTGCTGTCCTTTAGCATCCCTGACACCCACTCTGTCCTACAGGATCCGAGACCTTCGCTGTCCTGCAGGGTCCAAGACCCTCGCTATCCTCCTGCATCCCCAGACCCCGTTGTCCTCTAGCATCCCCCAGACTCTCGTTCTTCTCCAGCGCCCCAAATCCCTCATTGTCCTCCAGCATCTCAGAGACCCTTGCTGTCCTCCAGTGACCCCAAGACCCTCGCTGTCCTTCAGTGTTTCTGAGACCCTCTCCAATCCTCCTTAAGACCCTTGCTGTTGTACTGTTCACCCAAACACCCTTGCTGTACTCCAGTGTACGAAAAACTCTACTGTTTGCACCCATCCAAGAGTCTTCTCCAGCCTCAAGTGTCTCCAGCCCAGTTCCTGTGCAGACCAGCCCCTGTGAGTTCAGTCTGGTTCTTGTCCAGCCCAGCAACCTGTGTGTCCAGCCCAGCAACCTGTGTGTCCAGCCCAGCCTCTTGTGTGTCTATCACAGTATTGTACAGCCCAGTCTCTTGTGTGCCTAGCCTGGTTCCTGTCTTGTACAGTGTCCGGCCTGCTTCATGCATTGCTCCTCGTTTCTGCTATGTCTGTCTATGAAGTTACCTACCCTATCTGGTCATTATCCCTGTTAACCTGTCTGCCCTGTTTACTGTCTGCTTTGAACCTCAGTACCTGTCTCTGTTTGCCCAAATAAGCTCCCTGTTTTTGCACCTTTAAGACGTCTATTTGCAATACAGCGCTTTATTATTAGACTTTCAGGGCCAAATTACAATCTTCGTGCAAACGTTTGCGCCGGCTCAAAAAAACATTAACGCGAGGGGTAAAACCCTTTGCGCTGAACGTCATATTACATTGCCAGTGCAACAAACGCACATAATATTCTACCGCGGGTGAATCTGCGCGAACCTTGCGCGAGCGTATAGTACTGCGAGCGTCCTATACTTAACATTGTGACCGAAAATGCGAATGTGCGCTGGTACGTGGATGGAATTACAATCTATGCGCAGGATTTAATGCATAGCCTTTGCGCGCATTAATTTTAGCAACTCCTAAAAGCTGGTGTTAACCCCTTAAGGACCCCTGACGTACCCTGTACGTCATGTCCACAGGTCTCCCTTAGACCCGCGGACGTACAGGGTACATCAGCGGCACCTAATCCCCCTCCCGCCCGATACTCACCTCCCTCGCTGGATCCCTCGGCGATCTGGCAGGGAGGAAGCCTGCCCATGTGATTTACATGGGCAGGCAAGGCTGATGATGTCGCCACGCTGCGTGGTGACGTCATCAGCAGGCGTCCCCATGCAAAGCAATGGAGGGGAGGGGGGGTCCTTTGGAGCCCTCTATCTCCCCAACCATTGCAGCTAGGGAGATGCTTTTTACACCGCTGAAAAGGGGAGAGGTGTATAGCATTAACTGTTTCGCAGCCGGATCACGTTTCGGCGCCAATTGGTGCCAAAGCGCGATTCGAACCTGGAGGGGGGCTGACATCTTGGATGTCAGCCAAGCCTCCAGGTCCCCCCCCACCCACTGACAACCTCACCATATGTGTGAGGATGTCAGTGGGCCAGTTAACCATCTAGCTGCCATGTAGAGATAAGGGGATCCTAAGGATCCCCATATCTCCTGATCCATGGCAGCTAGATGGTCATATTTGACATAATTTGAAAGGCCTGATTATGTTATGGTTATTATAATTATGGTTTGGTTTTAAAAAAAAAAATTAAATAAAATAAAAAAATGTTTTTTTTTAAAAAGTTTTTTTTGTCTGGGGGTGGTTTAATTAAATAGGACCTAGGCTGTCATCTAAAAATAATTTGCACAAAATGGTCAGAATGAGCGCAGCGCACATAGGTGAACTGTCTCAGCAGTGAAGGGGTTAAAAAGCAAACGCATGTAAAAATTGGGTATTTCTAGTCTCGGGACAAAATTTTGAAACTATTTAGCCGGGGTCTTTTTGGGTGGTTGTAGATTTTGGGGATTAAATTACGAAAAAGTGTGTTTTTACCATTTTTTCATCATATTTCATATTTTTTTTATAGTAAATTATTCGATATGATGGAAATAAAGGTATTTCTAGAAAGTCCATTTAATGGCGGGAAAAAGGGTGTATAATATGTGTGGGTTGAATAAACGAGTAAGAGGAAAATTTGACCTAAACACTAACAGTGCAGAAACGTTAAAACAGCAACGGTCACTAAAAGATGGATTTGTGTTAAACCGCCCGGTCACTAAGGGGTTAATGGCAAATTCTATCAACCTGGCCGAAACCAAATACACCAGCCCAAAAAAAAATACGCAGCAAAGTATAGTTACACATTCAAAACATACCAAACCAATAAAATGGAGAAGTTGTGTGTGCATGTATTATTGCTGCAGAATATATGCTCAGATTGACTTTGACAGGCGCAAAAACTTAACGTGAGATAATTGTGATTGGAGCCTTACCCCATATGCTATACTGCTTGAAGAAGGCACAGGTGTAGTGCCGAAACGTGTCCAGTAACCCCCCCCCCACACTATTTTTGGAATAAATTTTTATTTTTTATACTTTAACTTGATTCTCATCTCTGGTTTTACTCTGTTATGGGATACCCCCTTACTATTTTTATCCCTTTAGAGTGAGGAGAATATTTTAAAGGTGAAAGCAGAGGAATTTTTCTCTTCCACCCCCTCCCTTTTTCGTCCCCATCTGTATGGTTATACAGAGCTGCAGACAGAAGCTGAAAGGCATTGCAGGAGAGAGGGGTAAGGTACTCACCTAACTAAGAAGTACCATTTGCCTTTAAGCTGAGCCTGAGAAAACCGAGGCTCCAACATCGGTGAGTTGAACAAAAAATTGCAATTACTCAGAATATACGTACTGTGTCACGCTATGGGAGCGCTGTCTCTCTGTATGTGTTTTATTTGAGGATAACTGGAAGACCCAGGAAAAGGGGGAACGTCACCCTGTATCTGACATGAGGCATTTGAGTACTTGAGTACTTGAGTACTTTTATCGATCACCACCTCATAAATAGAGTTGAGCCATAATCAGCATTTAGAAATACTCATCTAGATTGCTCCATATTTGGAAGCACCCACTGCGCCACTAGGACCCTTACCCTTTTCTACACATTTATTTGCACATTTAGGTTGAGATTTATGTGCAACCCCTTGTAGGCAGCACCCCCCCTTTTTTTAAGGAACCACAGTTACCTAGTAAGCGCCTCCACAGACACCCACTCTTGTGATTCTTAATTCTGATTGGCTGAATCGTGTGAAAAAAACAGTCCGCACAATGATTTCTGTGCGCAACGTTACTGCGCGAGCATTTGTGCGCGTCCGTTTTACACGTGTTATTGCTCGCCGGATGAAAAAGTGCACGAGGATTGTAATTCCAGCGGTGATTTACGCGCATTAACGTTTAACGCTTGGCGCACAAATTCACGCATTGCGCATGCGTTTTTGCGTGAAGAATGTCCCTCAAACTTTCACTACCAGGGTTATTCAGAGAGCGGTGAAAAGCAGGAGAATGACTGGAGAATGGAAAATTCTAGGTCAAAATAGCCGATTTGGAAAGTGAGATGAATGGGAGAATTTTTCTGGTTTAGATATTTTGACCTTGAATTTTCCATTCTCCAGTCATTCTCCTACTTTTCACCTCTCTTTGAATAACCCTGTATGTTTTACTGTGTTTAGTACAGATTCCTACTGGTGCATCTATGAAACGGTGAATAGTTTGTCTTGGATGAAACATCGATGACTAAACCAATTTCAAATCCAGTAAAATATGTCTAGATGTTGATTCCAAGAATGTCTTCCAAACTAGAACTCAGTAAAAACTCTGCTAAGAAAACTAAAATCAAATACTTGGAAATCTGCTCAGTAGAAGCATAATCTCAGCTGCCCATGAAATATAAAGATAACCTTCAAACAGTAGCTGCAAATTAACTGGTTCAGGTTGAAATTACTTTATCTGTAGGTTAAAGGATTTTCTCCGTGGTTGAATTCTCTCGGTGTAGATGGCAAGGGAGTGAAACAAATCAAGGTTTAATCTGCTGCTCTAGTAACACTCAACAACATTGGACAAATGAAACATGGAAAAAAGGCAGCACATTGGGTGAAATTCAATGCTTCATTTACCCTTATGAAATGTAAGTGGTAGAAGAGAAAAATGTTTCCATTGTGATCGTAAGCATTAGAACATCACTGTGCACAGGCAAGGCACACCTTAATACTGCATGATGCAGTCCTACGTGTCCCCTATTTGGGACTTTACCTACACTCTTTGTATGCACCATCTTTTAATGTATCTTTTTACGCATTTGATGATTGATTAGAAAAATGTGTGATTTGTGCTGAAATTAATATATGTAATTAATGCATGTCCCATGTGTGGAAATAGTGGAGCCAGAATAGATACATCTCAAAATGTATACAGGGTTATTCAGAGAGAGGTGAAAAGCAGGAGAATGACTGGAGAAGTGAAAATTCTAGGTTAGCCAAACCAGAAAAATTCTCCCATTTATCTCACTTTCCAAATCGGCTATTTGGTCTAGATTGTTCACTCTCCTGCCAATTCTCCTGGTTTTCCCCTCTCTCTGAATAACCCTGATAGAGTGAAATGGTATTGGAAAAAATCCCTGCATATCATGTTTATTGCTAGCGTGTACATGTGAATACTAACAGGGTTATTCAAAGAGAGCTGAACTGGCCCCGAATTTGCACCGAACAGTGAATTTCCCCGTGCAGTGCAATTTCGGGGCCATTCGGCTATTCAAAGCTGGCAATTCGGCAAGTATTGGATGACTATTCAGTCCAGGTTGAATGACAACTTTCTAGGTGAAGGAAGTGCCCAATTCAGAAGACTGAATCGGCCCAAAGGAAAACCTGCCATACACTAAAATAGCCATGTTGGAAAAAGTCCCTTTAAGATACTGCAAATCAAGCCTTAATTCCAACTGATAATCTTTAGCCAATAGGAATAGGGAAAATGCAATGTAGTGTGGTAAGGAGGTTTAATATAACAGATGCAGGAGGGGGTTGCGTCAATAAAATTAGTTAAATTCTGCTTCATTTGGCTTAATTTTTAGGTAACAGATTCTGCCCCTTTTGTGAATGGGCTGATTGTGCTTGCGTCAAAAGAAGGGACAGAATCTGTTGTCTAAAAATTAATCTATACTAGAGCAGAATGTTGGGGTTAGGATTGAAACGCTCAGCCCCCGATGGATGGTTCAGGAATGTGGTTAGTTGTCCTTCTGCTGCATGTGCACTTTCACGTCCTTAGAATGACGCAGCATTGAACATAGCATTTGATGCAGAATGCTGCTCCTTGTGTCGTTTAAATAACGCATCTCCTAAGTAGGGATGAGCTGTTCAGGTTCGGACGGTTCGGGGTTCGACCCGAACTTTGCCTGTTCAAGCGGATCGCGAACCCCGAACATTTCCGGGTGTTCGCCACATGTTCGACCACAATGGACCACAATGCATTTTCCCACTGCCTGAAGCTCCTAATTGGCTACAGACTTGCACCTGACCACAGGTCTGGTGCAAGACTGGTTGAACACTATGCCAATCACCACTCAGAGTCCTGATTGGGCAAATTTTGCCCAATCATGGGCTCACAGTGCTAAGTCCCGCAGCACACTATATAAGGTTTCCACGCAGCGCTTCTGCATGCATTTCAGAGGAGATATCAAAGGAGATAGTTGTGTGTGTTGTTACTGCCGGTCTGCCACACTACTGGGGGAGTCTGGGGGGGGTCTCATTTCGACCAAATATCAGGGAATTTAGGTGATGTTTGTCTTGTCACTGTGCCAGCAAGTTTTTTTGGGGTTGACAACTTTATTTAAAACATTTGTGAATTGAGGTGATTTTCTGGGTCTTGTCACTGTGCCAGCAAATCTTTTTGGGGCTCACTAATTTCTTTAAAACACTTGTGAATTAAGTTGATCTGTGTCTCGTCATACAAACAGTACCACGCTGTATTTTGGGGCTCACTAATTTCTTTAAAACACTTGTGAATTAAGGTGATTTGTGTCTCGTCATACAAACAGTACCACGCTGTATTTTGGGGCTCACTAATTTCTTTAAAACACTTGGGAATTAAGGTGATCTGTGTCTCGTCATACAAACAGTACCAAGCTGTATTTTGGGGCACACTAATTTCTTTAAAACACTTGTGAATCAAGGTGATCTTCTGTGTCTCGTCACACAGCCAGCAAGTTTTTTTGGGGCTCACTAATTTCTTTAAAACACTTGGGAATTAAGGTGAACTGTGTCTCGTCATACAAACAGTACCACGCTGTATTTTGGGGCTCACTAATTTCTTTATAACACTTGGGAATTAAGGTGATCTGTGTCTCGTCATACAAACAGTACCACGCTGTATTTTGGGGCTCACTAATTTCTTTATAACACTTGGGAATTAAGGTGATCTGTCTCTTGTCACTGGCTGCCAGCTATCAGTGTGTCTCACTGAGTTATACCAGAGTTATTTAAATCTTTATACCAGAGTTGAATCAGAGTTCTGTATATATTAATCTATATATCACTCACCATGTCTCAAAGAACAAAAAGGACAGGCAGACGCTCCCAGCCACAGATAAGAGGGCAAGCAGCCCCTGTGTCGGGAGGCTGTGTCTCTGGTCGTGGTGGAGGTGGTGCATCCTCTGCAGGGGCACGCTTGTCCTTTCTAACTGGTGCTGGCCGTCTTAAGCAGCAGCAACATACAGAGGACTTGGTGGATTGGCTAACCAGGCCATCCTCAACCTCCGAGTCCTCTGCCAGCCAGGCTTCTAGTGCTTTACAGTCCACCTCAGCTGCCAAAGCATCTAATGCAGCCTCCATGTCCACAGCTACTCCTGCCGTAGCCTCGCTATCACACACGGAGGAGTCAGCTGAATTGTTTGACTACAATGAGAGTGACATGCTGCTTGAGGATGCGCAGCAAGTACAGTGCTCTGATTCAATCTCTGAGGTTGAGCAAGGGAGTATAATCAACCTAGAGGAAGGGGGTGCCAGTGATGACACACAAATAACTGGCACTCATGTTGCCCCAGCAGCTGCAGCATACTGCCAAGTTGGCTCCAGTGACGAGGAGATAGGGGGTGAAGATGACATTGATGATGAGGTCACTGACTCCACCTGGGTGCCAGATCAAACTGAGGAATCAAGTGAGGAGGAGGGGGAGGAGGAGGAGGCACAGCAAACACGAGGCACAACATCCTCTGTGACCAACAGTAGCACTAGCCAGTCCAAGGCATCACATGTCAGAGCTGCTCCGGTGCAGAGCGCTGTTGTCTCAAAGAACACATGCAGGAACTCTGCTGTCTGGGAGTTCTTTAAGAAATGTGCAGCAGACCCCACCGTTGCTATTTGTAATCTATGTCAGAGGAGGCTGAAGCGTGGGATAAACACCGGACACTTGGGTACCACGTGCTTGAGGCGACATATGAACAAGTGCCATACATCCTGTTGGCGCAAAACTTTGCGTAGGTCCTCCTCCTCCTCATTTGTCTCTACCCACACTGTATGTCCTGCCATGCAATTGCCAACAACCTCCACCGACAGGGATGATGCTACAGTAATGGATGTACCAGCAGGTCCTTCCTCACAATGTGACATCATCCCAGTAGCTGAAGATTTACGCAGTCAGATTACGTTGCCGCAGCTGCTGCAGCGAAAGAAAAATTATAGTCCCAACCATCCCCAAGCACAGCGTCTAAATGCCAGCTTAGCAAAATTACTCGCATTGCAGCTGCTGCCTTTCCAGCTGGTGGACTCTGCTCCCTTCCGTGAATTTGCTGAATGCGCTGTACCACAGTGGCAGGTTCCAAAACGCCATTACTTTTCACACAAGGCCATTCCAGCACTATACCAGCACGTGGAAGACAATGTTATCGAGTCATTGGGAAAGGCAGTCAGCAGCAAGGTGCATGTGACTTTAGACACGTGGTCCAGCAAGCATGGACAGGGTCATTACATTTCCTTCACGGCACACTGGGTAACTCTGATTGCAGCTGGGAGGGATCCAAGACGGGGCTCTGTGCTGGAGCTTGTTCATCCACCACGCCTCCAGAAAGCTGCTTGTATGAGGTCTGTCTGCTCCACCACCACCACCTCTTCCTCCTCCTCCTTCTCTGTCTCTGGCGAAGTGGCAGTTAAACCGACGCCTGACAGGGTCTACGCAATGGCTCAAGCAAAAAGATGCCATACTGTGCTTGAGCTGGTTTGTTTAGGGGACAGGAGCCACACCGGGTCAGAAATTTTGTCAGCTCTGCAGGGGCAGGTGCAGAGATGGTTAGCACCACGCCAGCTTGAGCTGGGAATGATCGTCTGCGATAATGGCAGCAACCTTCTCTCCCCCCTACGCAAGGGTAAATTGACGCATGTACCATGCCTAGCACACGTCCTAAATCTGGTGGTACAGCGTTTCCTAACCAAGTACCCAGGGCTGCCAGAGCTTCTCATCCAGGCCAGAAAAGTCTGCAGCCACTTCAGACGGTCATTCCCAGCAAGCGTTCGCCTGGCAGAAATTCAAAGAGAATTCCACCTTCCCACAAACCGTCTGATCTGTGACATGCCCACCAGGTGGAACTCGACATTAGCAATGCTGCAGCGTCTGCACTAGCAGCAGAGGGCCATCAACGAGTACCTGTGTGAGTATGGCACAAGGACAGGTTCAGGTCAACTTGGTTTTTTTTTCCCCCCGTAGTGGCTGATGATCAAGGATGCATGCACTGTACTGTCACCATTTGAGGAGGCAATGAGGATGGTTAGCAGGGACAGTGCATGCATCAGTGACACAATTCCTTTAGTGTTCCTGCTGGAGCACACTCTGTGGGGAATTATAGATCTGGCTCTAGCAGAGCAGCGGGAGGAAGAGGAGGCCTTCCCTAGCTCTCAAGGCCCCAGACTTTCCGCAGACAGCATTCCAGTGGGTCCTACTCAGATCAGACAGGAGGAGGATGAGGAGGAGGAGGACTATTTAAGTAGTGGGGGCATTGAAGGTGGGGATTCCTCAAGGCAGGGTTTTGTGTGCCCAGAAACAGAAGGGCTTGTGCGTGGCTGGGAGGAGGAAGTGCACGATACGGTCATCCTCATTGACCAGGAAGACTCGGCAGCTAATGCCACCTCCAACCTACGCTGCATGGGCTCCCTAATGATGCAAAGCCTGCTAAAGGACCCCAGGATTCGTGCTATCAAGGAGAGGGATCATTACTGGTTGGCAACCCTTCTTGATCCATGATACAAGGGGAAAGTTGCAGAGCTCATCCTGCCCGCACAGAGGGAGCACAGGATGACAAAACTTGAGGACGCTCTAAAGCGAAACTTGTGTAACACCTTTCCAGGCACTGTTAGATTACCAAGTGCTGACACACGTGCTTCTGAGGCTGCAGGTGATCAGAGGAATAGCGGTGAAGGCCAGTGCCGCTTGACTGATGCATTTTTTAATTTTTTTAGTCCTCGATGCCCAGGGACGTCAAATGTGGGCACCCATTGCCAGCGTCTTCACCATATGGTGCAGAACTACATAGGGGCAAGGGCAGACCTGGATACCTTTCCAGCAGATGATCCACTGGCTTACCGGGTGTTGAGATTGGATCACTGGCCAGAACTTAGCAAATATGCTATGCAGCTACTAGGTTGCCCTTCACCTAGCGTGCTTTCCGAAAGGACGTTCAGTGCCGCTGGAGGTTTTGTCACAGACAAAAGAGTGTGTCTGTCCACCGACTCTGTAGACCGGCTGACATTTATAAAAATGAATCAGTCCGGGATCAGCAGCTATCAATCCCCTGATGCTGAAGTAATTGGAATAGATAGTGGATGTCCTCTTCTGCATTCACAAAACCTCCAGCACTGAACTCTTCCACAATACCACAAAAGGGTTACGGTGTGAAGGCACTTGCTGCCATGAAAGGCACAATATTTGGCTGCACTGACGCTTGTGCCAGATTTATATCATTTTATTTTTTTGAACCGTAGGGTCCAACCCTGCACTCTTCCACAATACCACAGAGGGGTTACTGTATGATGATACTTGCTGGCCTGGTAGTCTTGCACCAAAGGCACAATATCTGGGTGCACTGACGCCCATTACCAGATCAAAAAATTTTCAATATAGGACCACATGGTCCACCCCTGCACTCTTCCACAATACCACAGAGGGGTTACTGTATGATGATACGTGATGGCCTGGCATTAAAGGCACAATATCTGGGTGCACTGACGGCTATTAACAGATAAAAAAAACACTTTTCAATATAGGACCACATGGTCCACCCCTGCACTCTTCCACAATACCACAGAGGGGTTACTGTATGATGATACGTGATGGCCTGGCATTAAAGGCACAATATCTGGGTGCACTGACGGCTATTAACAGATAAAAAAAACACTTTTCAATATAGGACCACATGGTCCACCCCTGCACTCTTCCACAATACCACAGAGGGGTTACTGTATGATGATACTTGATGGCCTGGCATTAAAGGCACAATATCTGGGTGTACTGACGCCCATTACCAGATCAAAAAATTTTCAATATAGGACCACATGGTCCACCCCTGCACTCTTCCACAATACTACAGAGGGGTTACTGTATGATGATACTTGATGGCCTGGCATTAAAGGCACAAGATATGGGTTCACTGACGCCCATTAACAGATAAAAAAACACTTTTCAATATAGGACCACATGGTCCACCCCTGCACTCTTCCACAATACCACAGAGGGGTTACTGTATGATAGTACTTGCATGCCTGGCACTAAAGGCACAATATCTGGGTGCACTGCCATTGACGCCTGTATCAGATTCATATCCTCAGAGGGGTTACGGTGTGACGGCACTGTTGCCGACGCTAAAAGCCCAATTTTAAAGCACCTATTGTTACTTTCATCCAAAGCCTGCATAAGTTTCACAATAATTTAGCAAAAAAAAACACTAAACTTTTTCTGCGCGTCCTAAAATGTCTTTTCATACAGGCTGCCACCCAAAGCAGTTGTTTATGGATAGATTAAAGGAAAAGCATTTACCGTCATATGAAACGTCATTTTTTTGTTTTTAAGTGTTTCTATACATCCTAGAAATCCGCCACTTCACGGGCAGGTTATGAGGACCTCCTTGGCACAATATTTGAAGGAATTTTTCGTTTTTATTTTTAACCCTTATTTCATGGAAAACTCACTGTCCCTTTAAAAATGTTTTTTTTAAAACTTTTTGTCCTTGTTTCGTGTCCCCCAGGGCACTACCCGGACCCCCATACACCTTTTATGGCAAATATGTAGCATATATGCCCTCTTGGAGGGCACTCTAAAAATCTGAATTTTCAGCCCCATTGACTTGCATGGGGGTTCGGGTTCGGTCCTGAACAAATGGGAAGTTCGGTTCGGGCTTGAACTGAACTCGGGGAGTGTTCGGCTCATCCCTACTCCTAAGCATCATCAATGGGTCACTGGAGCTGCTATGTAATTCCATGCATGTAGGCTTGTACACCGATTATTTTTTTCGGTTCGATTCGGCTCGTTCGGATATTATAAATTTTCGTTTTGACTCGTTTCGGACGATTTTCGTTTCGGTTCGTTTTTTTTTTCGAATCGAATCGAAACTGAAATCGGTCGAAACGAGTCGTTTTTCGTATCGACTTTTTTTCGTGATTTCGGAAATTTTTGTGTTTTTCGGAACGTCTGTTCTCCTCGTTTCAAAGTGTCTATTCGTTTTGACGTAAACTAATGGTTTTTCGGATACGATAATTCTGCCGATGCGATAATTCTGCCGATACGATAATTCTGCCATTGAGATTTCTCATGTTTTACAAGAAGGATACATTGAGATTTCTCATGTTTTACAAGAAGGATACATTGAGATTTCTCTGGTTTCCCAGGAAGGATACATTGAGATTTCTCATGTTTTACAAGAAGGATACATTGAGATTTCTCTGGATTTCCAGGAAGGATACATTGAGATTTCTCATGTTTTACAAGAAGGATACATTGTGTCAAGTCCCACGGCGACGCCGTGGCAAAAAGTCCAAGTCATGAGACCAACCCTGGTGGCAAGCTCCTGTACAGCAGTATGCCTTAATCCAGTTTTGTATACTGCATCAGGTGGATGTAATGAGCACTGGCTGGGTTCCTTATAAGAACCACTCCCACATCCAGCCAGTGCTCTGTCATTAACGTTGGATTCCTTGTAAAAGAAAGGTGCCTGATTTATCCCAAGAGCTAAGTGACCAGCCTTGTCGTTTATTCTGATTCCGTGTATCGAACCCCTGGCTATTCCTCTGGACTTCGCTTCTCTTACTCCTTGCCGGTACAGTCTCAAGACCCCTTCTACATTATCCATCCCAAGACTTTACATCATCTGCGTTTGTTTTTCAAGGACTTATTATTTATACAGATTCCTGCCTTTTATTTGTATCCAGTTATTCAATATAAGTTTCTGCTATTTTCACCAAGCCTTTTGTTGTTGCCTTTATTTACTGCATCCTGGGTTCATATTCACGTCACCGGTGTCACAAGAACCCGGTCCCTGACACATTGAGATTTCTCATGTTTTACAAGAAGGATACATTGAGATTTCTCATGTTTTACAAGAAGGTTGCCTGTTCGAGGGCAGTGAAATCCCCATAGAGAAGCAATGCTTCATCTATTCAGAGAACACAAAACAGCAGGGAAAACTTGCCGAAATGCCCTACTGTTCGGTGTTTTCGTTCGACAGATTTATTCAGGAGAATCACTAGGCATCAATGTTAAAAATATTCCAGTTTTAATTCAATATCTAATAAACCATTTATTTTATTCTGCTGTAAAGAGTCTCTTTATTAGGGATGTGCGTTTCGGGTTTCGGAATTTTCACGAAATTTCCCGATTCGTGTTTTCGGATGCGGCCGAATTTCCGAAAAATTTTAGATCCGAAAATTTCAGATCCGAAATGTTTTCCGAGCCGAAACGAAATATTTTTGGATTTTTCGAATGGACTTGAAATGTGTCAAACGAGGAGAACAGATGTTCCGAAAAACGAAAATTTTCCGAAAAACGAAAATTTTGTAAAAACGAAAATTTTCTGATAAAACGAAAAATTTTCAAAAAACGAAAAGTCGATACAAAAAACGGGCAAAATGACACGAAAAATACGAAAAATGGTCGATATTCCGAAAAATTTGCAATTCCGAAAAACGAAAATTTCCGAAATTACGAAAAGTCGATACAAAAACCGAGCACAGTGACACGAAAATACGAAAAATGGTCGATATTCCGAAAAAAAAATGTACCCGAAAAACGGGCCGAACCGAATCGAATCGAAACCGAAATCGGTCGAAACGAGTCGTTTTTCGTATCGACTTTTTTTCGTGATTTGGAAATTTTTGTGTTTTTCGGAACGTCTGTTCTCCTCGTTTCAAAGTGTCTATTCGTTTTGACGTAAACTAATGGTTTTTCGGATACGATAATTCTGCCGATGCGATAATTCTGCCGATACGATAATTCTGCCATTGAGATTTCTCATGTTTTACAAGAAGGATACATTGAGATTTCTCATGTTTTACAAGAAGGATACATTGAGATTTCTCTGGTTTCCCAGGAAGGATACATTGAGATTTCTCATGTTTTACAAGAAGGATACATTGAGATTTCTCTGGATTTCCAGGAAGGATACATTGAGATTTCTCATGTTTTACAAGAAGGATACATTGTGTCAAGTCCCACGGCGACGCCGTGGCAAAAAGTCCAAGTCATGAGACCAACCCTGGTGGCAAGCTCCTGTACAGCAGTATGCCTTAATCCAGTTTTGTATACTGCATCAGGTGGATGTAATGAGCACTGGCTGGGTTCCTTAAAAGAACCACTCCCACATCCAGCCAGTGCTCTGTCATTAACGTTGGATTCCTTGTAAAAGAAAGGTGCCTGATTTATCCCAAGAGCTAAGTGACCAGCCTTGTCGTTTATTCTGATTCCGTGTATCGAACCCCTGGCTATTCCTCTGGACTTCGCTTCTCTTACTCCTTGCCGGTACAGTCTCAAGACCCCTTCTACATTATCCATCCCAAGGCTTTACATCATCTGCGTTTGTTTTTCAAGGACTTATTATTTATACAGATTCCTGCCTTTTATTTGTATCCAGTTATTCAATATAAGTTTCTGCTATTTTCACCAAGCCTTTTGTTGTTGCCTTATTTACTGCATCCTGGGTTCATATTCACATCACCGGTGTCACAAGAACCCGGTCCCTGACACATTGAGATTTCTCATGTTTTACAAGAAGGATACATTGAGATTTCTCATGTTTTACAAGAAGGATACATTGAGATTTCTCTGGTTTTACAAAAAGGATACATTGAGATTTCTCTGGTTTTCCAGGAAGGATACAAAATTTAATTACAGAATCAGCGATATAAATACGATGTCCGAAATTACTGAAATGGAACCGAAATCAGGAATGGAGCCGAAATCACGAATGGAACGAAAATGAATTTCGATTTTACACATTTCTAGTCCATTCAAAAATTCTGAAAAGTTTTCGTTTCGGCTTGGAAATTTGTTCGGATCTGCCATTTTCGGATCCGAAATTTTTCAGAAAATCGTCCAAATCGGGAAATTTCGTGAAAATTCCGAAACGCCCATCCCTAGCACATGGATTCAGGTGCAATCCAATGATGCAGACCTATGAGTAGCAGGGTGCATACATATATATATATATATATATATAGTTTATGCCTCTTGGCAGCCTTACCTTGCCCTGTTGCTCCTTCTGCTTAGTATCCAATATCATGTTCCCTTGTATAGTTCCTTCTGGTTTTTTTAACTTGGCTTGTTTATCGACGATCTGCTCTGTATTCCTGACCCATCTTTGTTAAATCGTTTTGTGATTTTTGGAAACCTTGACCTCAAGTATGTTTATTTGTTCATGCTTACTCTTTTTGCCATGTCTATCTGGGCACATGTAAGGACCGATATTTTTTTTTTTTTTTCTTCTATCCTGTCTGCCAGGTCACATTGTTAATGTTTATTGTCATCTGCCATGACTATATACTGTAGGTTGCTTTTACTGCTCAGGGTGTCTTGCCCTGGAATAATGTAGGGGTGAATAGGACAGAGTCCAGCGATTCCTTCTTTCAATGATTATTAAATGGTGGCAGCGGTCTTTACCAGAAACGGCGGAAAGTGATGGTCCACAGTACCTTAAAGGAAATAAAACAGGATATAGGGTATTAAGCCCTGAAACCATAAAGCATGAATGCGTAGAAAATAAACTCATATGAGCTGGTGTCTCGAGTCAGACACCAGATGTAAGGGCGGCTGGAGGCTTTAATGGGAATGCCAGATTTCCCCAAACGGTAACTGGAGGTCTTGGAACCTTGCTTGCACAGCAGGAGATGTTGTGGTCCTCTGTATTGGATGGACTCCTCCGTAGAAGGCTGTCTCAGTAAGCCACGCTGCTGCAGGTTCCTTACCATAGGCCGTAACGTAAAAAGTAGGAAAACGTTCACTTTGGATTTTGTAAAATGTTTATTCCTCTAAAATACAATTAATACAATAAAATAAAGAGAGGGTAATACACTAAAACGCGTTTTGCGGACTCAGCCGCTTCATCAGTTAGTGTGCCCTGGAATGTGGACATGGCATCGCTGTACTCATTGATCTGCTAATTTGGAGTTTCATGGGCATTTCCCAGTTTACCTACGGTATTGATCAAACTGGTCCCGACATTTACTAAGGCTTACATTTGACTTGAGAAATGGCTTCACAATTGTGGCTTGGCATTTTGAAATTGGCTTGATTCAATGTGGCTTGTTTTTCGTGGACTAGCATGTTTTTTTCTGCACTTTTGGGTTATTTGTGTGTTTTTTCAAATATAATGCTTTTCTGTAGACTTACTTATGAATATAATTTTCAGGGGATTAACTGACAACGTTTTAGGTGGCGTATATATGCCAGTTTACATGTGTTGATCTCTGTAGTATTGTCGATTTTTCTTTTAGTAATGCAGGGATACGTCACAGTTGTCGCTCATAGCAGAATTGCTAACTATTGATAAAAGTTAGACATGTGCACAGCACAAAATTTCATTTTGAACTAATGGATTAGTCCTAAAATGCAATTTATTTAGTTGCTAAAGAAATTCATTTTCAGTTGTTTAGTATGAAAACTAATTTCATTCATCTGAAAACCAGCGGATACAATTACTATTGTAGTGGCTCCTCAGAGGGCTGAGATCGCTGCTTGTTACAGACGTATCTCTCACTCTCAGCACAATGTGCCAGGCAAAGCAGTTACAGTAACTGACTGCTGCTCATCACAGTGCTCAGAGTTTCAGTAAAACTAGTAAATAATATTTTTATATATGAGGTTAGAACAATATTATTTCCTTGTTTTACTGAAACGGAGCGCTGTTACAGTCAGTTACTGTAACAGCTGAGCCTGATACATTGTACTGAGAGATAATATAACAAGCAGCCGATCTCAGCACTCACAGCCACTGGATTTAAAGGGCTAAAAAAAAAGGCTCCTCTCTGTATAATGTAGATAACATCCTCCTGCATTAATTAATACCCCTCTCTGTATAATGTATACAACATCCACCTGCATTAATTAATGCCCCTCTCTGTATAGAACATCCTACCGCATTGGCTTGTGGAGGGTGCAGAACTTCGGAATGCAATGCTTATCCAGCACAGGAGTTGGAACTTTTACTTAAACTTTGTATCTCTGTGGGGGAGACAGAGGAATATAAAAGCAGGGGAGACGGAAAATATTAATGTAAATCGGTCTGAAAGCTCAGAGAAGAGATGACTGGTGCAAATTTATTTTTATAATAAAATAAAGCACTTTAAATCTAGGGAAAACATTCAAATAAATCACACTGAAGGCTCATATTGACAGAGTATCAGACGTAAAAAACCCTTAATAAGCAGTACTGGGAGAGGAGAGGGACTTTATATAAAACATGTATTATAGATGAGGAAAGGGGGATAGTGCTCCTGGATAATATAAAATGTATCGGACCTAAGCCCCTATTATGCAGAGCGGGAGGGGAGATAACACACATTTTATAAAGTCCCTCTCTTCTCCCAGCGCTGCTTGTTATAAAGGGGTTTTTACTATCCAGCCCTCCTCTGTCATTAGCTTTCAGTGTGATTTATTTGAATGTTTTCCTTCTCCAGCTGCTTTTATCATCTTGTCTGCCTCATAGACATGCAAGGGTTAAGGTTTCCTCTCCTGTGCTGGCTGTCTGTGCTGCGAGTGAGTATTCTGGAGCTCTATCACTGTCAGATTTTCGGGTAGGGGTCGGGAAGGATTACACATACAAACCTTTTCAGTAGCTTTGCGATGTTGCACTCTTCATTGCTGGTCTCCTTCACTCATCAATGTAATATCAAAAAAGGACTGAAACTAAAATGTAGTGCATTTTATTTTAGTTTCTTTCATTTTTTTGTACTGAGCAGTTTCGTATCTCTTGAGTCAAACTAAAACTAAATTATCCCAAAATTCGGACTAAATCGTTTTAGTACTAAAACGAATGCACATGTCTAAAAGTTACCAAGATATTTAGTTATTAAACGTTAGCTGAAAAATACGATAAAGTTTGATTTAAGGTGGATTGTAGACACCAAATATTGTTTTATTATGCAACAGGGTTATTCAAAGAGAGCCGATCTGGCCCCAAAATGTAACCGAACACTGAAATTCGGCATACGGCTACATTTCCTGGCCATTCAGCTATTCAGAGAGCATGCAATTCACCAAATTTTGGCAAATTGCCTGCACGTACGTTGCCTGTTCGAGGGCAGTGAAATCCCCATAGAGAAGCAATGCTTCATCTATTCAGAGAACACAAAACAGCAGGGAAAACTTGCCGAAATGCCCTACTGTTCGGTGTTTTCGTTCGACAGATTTATTCAGGAGAATCACTAGGCATCAATGTTAAAAATATTCCAGTTTTAATTCAATATCTAATAAACCATTTATTTTATTCTGCTGTAAAGAGTCTCTTTATTAGGGATGTGCGTTTCGGGTTTCGGAATTTCGGAATTTTCACGAAATTTCCCGATTCGTGTTTTCGGATGCGGCCGAATTTCCGAAAAATTTTAGATCCGAAAATTTCAGATCCGAAATGTTTTCCGAGCCGAAACGAAATATTTTTGGATTTTTCGAATGGACTTGAAATGTGTCAAACGAGGAGAACAGATGTTCCGAAAAACGAAAATTTCCGAAAAACGAAAATTTTGTAAAAACGAAAATTTTCGGATAAAACGAAAATTTTCAAAAAACGAAAAGTCGATACAAAAACGGGCAAAATGACACGAAAAATACGAAAAATGGTCGATATTCCGAAAAATGTGCAATTCCGAAAAACGAAAATTTCCGAAATTACGAAAAGTCGATACAAAAACCGAGCACAGTGACACGAAAATACGAAAAATGGTCGATATTCCGAAAAAAAAATGTACCCGAAAAACGGGCCGAACCGAATCGAAACCGAAATCGTTCGAAACGAGCCGAATCGAAAAGTTTAAAAATCCGAAAAATCGAACCGAATCGAACCGAAAAAAAAATCGGTGCACAAGCCTACTCTTTATGTTCAGATTTTTTCTTTAACAGCCCTTTTTATTATCATTCATTGATCTTATATGTAAATTCCAGACATTTTCGTTCAGTAGTTTTTTCGCAAACAACGTTTCAATCTTTAAACTTTCAAGCGTACTGTTTTTTTTATCTTCACCTCGTTCGTCTGTGGGTCAGGTTTTTCCGGCGGCTGCTCTGCTCTGTGATCGGCGGCTAGTCGGGTTTCTCCGGCGTGTTCGGTGGGGTTAATCCAGCAGCTTTCGGTGAGTGTTCTGCGGGTTTGCGGCGTGTTTTACCTGCACTATGGGGGCCCTGCAGTGCTTGCTGAATACACCACAGGTTCGGCAAATAGGATCGCCAAATCGCCCCCAAAGTGCAGGGAACGAAAAGTCACAACGTGCGGTGACTTTTTGATTCTCTTTAATAACCCTGCATGTTTGACGCATTTAAGATCAGGGCATCATTGTGGTACTATGTATTGCGTTGCTTCCCTATCATTAAAGACTGAAGAATCTACAGTGCAGAAAACGAAAAGTATCCTCGTTCTTAGGATTTATATGTCAGCAATATTTCCCATGCAAATCACAAATGAGTATTTATTTACTATGATATAAAATCTATAGCATTCTACTCATGTTACCTAAAGATACATCCTATAACTTTACACCAAGCAAGAACCAATATATATGTTTGATTGATATTCCAGAAAGTCATTAAAATCGCTGTGGGACTTCATGCACCCCTGCCACTTCAATCATGTTCTCAAACTGCATGATATCACTGGATTTATCTAAGTTCTTATAAAAAGTTCTTTCTAATATAATCCATATTAGATCACCACTTCCAGAATGCTGATTACTTACAGTGATTTGAAACAATAGAGCACTTATATAAAGTGAAGATTCAAAAGCTTTTGGATTCCAGTAAAGCTTTTTAAATTCTTTGTCTCATATGCATTGCTGAATTATTTATGTCAGCTGTGTCACATTGTGAATATTAAAACTTGTCTAGAATGTTGGCCTTTCTATCAGATAAAGCAATTCTCAACAACTTTACAGGTAGTTTTGGAGAAGTACATTCTATTTTGATCTTTCCTTTGCATTTTTTGTACAAAGTGAATATTTATGACATTATTTCTGAAAATAACTCTCACCTGGTTTTATGTCATGAATTTAAAACACTTACAGGTCTATTCAAAGTAAGGTGAACCTCAGGAGAAGTCAAAATAGCCAAACCAGAAAAATTTGCCCATTTATCTCACTTTCCAAATTGACTATTCGGTGTAGATTGTTCCCTTCTACTGCCAATTCTCTTGGTTTTCACCTTTCTCTGAATAACCTTGATAGAATTTGGAAATAATGAATTGTTGACTTAAAACGGCTCAGTTTGAATATTCATGATGTTATGTGATAGACCTTTTGATTACGTAGTTTAAAATAGTATGAGAAAATATAGTAAATCATTTTATTGGATATTTTTGTATTGTTTAAAGTTATCTTAAATATCTTGTGTCAGTTTCTCAGCTCCATTCTAATCATTTATAAATCTTTTTAAAAAAAACTGTAAAAAATTTTTTTTTGATAGCTGAAAAAAAAAAAGCTTTTGCTTGTCTTCTGCTGCAATCCCTCTTCCTTTATCCAGGAGATTACAGTCTGCATTACCAGTATTTTCGATTCATGATAAAAATTCGCACTCGTGGCTATACTTTTTAATGGAAATATCGACTTTAGCCATTCAATTTGAATTTATCGTAATGCCATTTTCCAAAAATGGCAAATCCTGATAGGTGTTTATCAGTTGTTTGTAGCACCATTTAGTGTATTGGTCGGGCTATTACTGTACAATCTGCCTGATTGTCCCCCAAAACTAAATCGGAGGGTGCAAGCAACATGCGGGGAAAAAAATGACAAGCTCAGAGTCATGTCTATAAATGCTCGCAGTTTAGTCAATAAAATCAATGAACTGGAGGCAATGATGGCAGCTGAAAAAGTAGATTTAGTGGCGGTTACTGAGACATGGTTCAGTGAGAAAAATAACTGGGACATAACAATACCGGGGTACTCTTTATATAGAAAAGACAGAGAAGGTAGGAAAGGAGGAGGAGTGGCCCTGTATGTGAAAAACAACATAAAAACGAACCAAATAAAAGTGAGCGAGGTGAACATAGAGTCAGTTTGGGTTACGCTAACATTTGGCAATCATACAGTAGCTCGTGTAGGTGTGATCTATAGACCCCCTGGACAAGTAGAAGAGCTAGATAATCTGCTGCTTGAGGAAATAGCCAAAATGGCAATGAAGGGGGAAGTTATTATCATGGGGGACTTTAATCTTCCTGATGTGAACTGGAAAACCAAAACAACTGGGTGCACCAGGAGTACAAATATTCTAAACTCCCTACTGGGATTATCTCTAACACAAGTAGTTGAGGAGCCGACCCGTAAAGAGGCCATATTGGATTTAATACTCACAAATGGAGGTTTGGTATCGGACGTTGTTGTAGGTGAAAATTTGGGATCTAGTGATCACCAGTCAGTATGGTTTAATATAAGAACAGGGATGGAGCCGCACCACACAAAAACAAAAGTTTTAGACTTTAAAAAAACAGATTTTTCTAAAATGAGACTTTGTGTGAAGGAGTCATTATCAGACTGGAGGAGTTTAAAGGGTGTCCAGGAGAAATGGGATTATTTAAAGGAAGCATTATTGAAGGCCACAGGCAATTGCATTCGACTTGTTAGCAAAAACAAAAACGGGAAGAAACCACTGTCGTACTCTGCAGAAGTGGCCAAAATAGTGAAGAACAAAAAGACAGCATTCAATAATTATAAAACAACTCAGAGTGAAGAAGATAGGCAAACCTATAAGATTAGGCAGAAAGAGGCAAAGCAATTTATAAGAGCTTCCAAAGTACACGCAGAAGAGAAAATAGCTCAGTCAGTAAAAAAGGGGGACAAAACATTTTTTAGATACATAAACGAGAAAAGAAAAGTAAAACAAGGATTAGTTAGATTAAAAACAAAGGAAGGAAGGTATGTAGAAGAGGATAAAAGTCTTGCTGACTGCCTCAATGAATATTTTTGTTCAGTCTTTGCAGAAGAAAAGGAAGGAAAGGGACCTCAGTTAGGAGGAAACACTAACGAGACAATTACATATCAGTTTACAGAGGAGGAGGTTCTACAGCAGCTGTCTAAAGTAAAGACAAATAAGTCAATGGGGCCTGATGGGATGCACCCTAAATTATTAAAAGAGCTCAGTGATGTAATAGCAAAACCGTTAACAGATTTATTTAACCAATCCTTGCTAACGGGAGTCGTCCCAGAAGACTGGAAATTAGCAAACGTTGTGCCCATTCACAAGAAGGGTAGTAGGGAGGAATCTGGGAACTATAGGCCAGTTAGTCTTACATCAGTAGTGGGGAAATTAATGGAAACCATGTTAAAGGAAAGGATTGTTGACCATCTAAAAACACATAGATTACAGGATCAGAAACAACATGGGTTTACCTCAGAGAGATCATGCCAAACTAATCTTATTGATTGGGTAACAAAAATAATAGACATAGGTGGTGCAGTAGACATTGCTTATTTAGATTTCAGTAAGGCTTTTGATACTGTTCTGCATAGAAGGCTTATCAATAAATTGCAATCTTTGAGCTTGGATTCCAATATTGTTGAATGGATTAGGCAGTGGCTGAGTGACAGGCAACAGAGGGTTGTGGTAAATGGAGTTTATTCGGCGCAAGGTCTTGTTACCAGTGGGGTACCTCAGGGGTCAGTACTTGGACCCATTCTATTTAATATTTTTATTAGTGATATTGCAGAAGGTATTAATGGAAAAGTATGTCTTTTTGCTGATGACACAAAGATTTGCAACAGGGTTGACGTTCCTGGAGGGATCAGCCAAATGACAAATGATTTAGGTAAACTAAAAAAATGGTCGGAACTGTGGCAATTGAGTTTTAACGTGGATAAGTGCAAGATAATGCACCTGGGACGTAAAAACCCAAGGGCTGAATATAGAATATTTGATACAGTCCTAACCTCAACATCTGAGGAAAGGGATTTAGGGGTTATTATTGCAGAGGATCTAAAGGTAAGTAGTCAATGTAATCGAGCAGCAGGAAATGCTAGCAGAATGCTTGGTTGTGTAGGGAGAGGTATTAGCAGTAGGAAAAGAGAAGTGCTCATGCCACTGTACAGAGCACTGGTGAGACCTCACTTGGAGTACTGTGTGCAGTACTGGAGACCGTATCTCCAGAAGGATATAGACATCTTAGAGAGAGTTCAGAGAAGGGCTACTAAAATGGTGTACGGCTTGAAGGAGAAAAGTTACCAGGAAAGGCTTAATGATCTTAACATGTACAGCTTGGAAAAAAGACGAGACAGAGGAGATATGATAGAAACATTTAAATACGTAAAGGGAATCCACAAGGTAGAGGAAGGGAGTATATTTAAAAGGAAACAAAGTAGCAAAACAAGAGGACATAGTCTTAGATTAGAGGGGCAAAGGTTTAAAAGTAACATCAGAAAGCATTATTTTACTGAGCGGGTGGTGGATACATGGAACAGTCTTCCAGTTGAAGTGGTAGAGGCCAAAACAGTAATTGAATTTAAGCAGGCATGGGATAGGCATAAGGCTATCCTAAACAAAAGATAAATCCAGGTAAAGTATCCATGTAATTGGACAGACTAGATGGACCGAAAGGTTCTTATCTGCCGACATTTTTCTATGTTTCTTTGTTTCTATGTACAGATATTGCACGTTGTAATCTTAAATCATGGAAACGCGAGTCTTACTGTAAACCAAAAAATACACATTTCTCCCAGTGTTACCTAGTCGATTATGTTAAGTCGTTGGCGATCCATCTGTTCAATGCAGCCAAGGCGCCGATCCCTCGATATTGGAAATGTCAGGATCCCCCATCAGTTTTTGATTGGATCAACCAGGTTAGGGAGATGTAGGGATGTGCATGGCTGAAAAATTTGTTTAGTTCAGCTTCGTTACATTTTTAAATCATTTTGCTTTTGGAATTTCGTAGCTAATTTTGTTTCGTATTTTTTTAGTTTTATATCGATTTGAAATTGTGAATCAATACGAATTTCATATATCAATTTGATAGTTGATATCAATTTGAATTTTGGATCACTAAATAAAACCCCAGTTAATCTAATTTTGCTGTTAAAAGAAAAGCTAGGGTTAAAATTTAAGCTGTGTCCCAGATTTAGTATTTGAGTCAAATTAAACAGTGAAACAAAATTAATTTGTCTCAAAGTCCTTTGCTGACTATTACTTGTATTGTAAGTTAAGATCAATTCGATAGTTGATATCAATTTGATAGTTCATTTCAAATTCGGTTGTTGATGTCAATTTGATTGTTCATTTCAAATTCGATAGTTTTATATCCATTCGATAGTTCATTTCAAATTCAATAGTTGATATCAGTTATTCAAATTTTTCTTTTATGATGATGACACAGTGTAAAACTAAATAAATTCGTTATATACCATTTTCGTTTAATTTTGAATTCGTATCGTATTGATTCATTATTCAGAAGTAGTTCCGAATACGAATTATCAAATTTCGTTCCAAATTCCGAATTTTTCAGAAACGAATGCACATCTCTAGGGAGCTGGAGGAACTGCACTATTCCATGGAAAATAAATATAACGTGTACTTTAAGGTGTGGTATCGGTGGTCGGAGTTCGCTTTGAAACACCGGCGACCCACTGCATTAGTTACTACTGGGTAACAGCAACATCTGGCAGGCCCCATCATGGTCTCAGTTCCTTCTGTCTCCTCTTCCTAATGGTAGGGTAGAGTTTCTATGTGTTGGATCGACCATCATATTAATCCTGATTTGGTGTCCCCCCTCTTTTTTGTTTTTCACCTCCCCCTTTTTTTTCTCTTATTTATTTGTTTTCTTGTCTTGATAACATCCTACATGTGATTTAGATGCCTACTATTGAGTATTGCTTATGCCTGTATTTCCGGAAGCTGACTCGGATAAGGGTTGTTGTGCTTCCTATGCTATTGTTCTGTTCACTTGTGTGACATTGATGTATCGAGCTTTCTTGAATAAAAATGATATTGAATAAAAAATACACATATCATTGTAAATACATGTACATTTTACTGTAAATCCTGTAAATGCAAGTCTTACCGTAAATCCTGGACATACCTGCTTTTACTGTAACAGCAAAATAGTACAGTATGGACTTACGGGTCATAAATGTAACAGTTTTTAAAGCAGAGAGTTAAGGTTTATAAATACAACTGTGGAATATTAAAGTAGAGACTAGCAGGTTGAAAATATCACTGTAAAATTCTTATGTTCAGACTTGCGCGTTATAACACTCTGGGGTGGCGTAATATAAATTTATACTTTCCAGGTTTTAGAACATATTTTACCATGCAATAATAATTTTTTGTTCCTCTAAAATTTGAATTTGTTTCTTAACACAAAATATCCGTTTCAATCTTATAACAACACTTTTCTCTGACACAGAAAGACCTTAGCACTTGTTTTGCAGTAATAAACTGAATTCTGCAGGTTTCACCCATCCCTAATCCCCTTGGAGGCTCCATTTTAATCATTTCCTTCGGTTGTAAGTTTGACTATGTGGCCAAAGTTTTTTTTATTTTTCTCTCGCTCCTCCGCTCTCTTCCCCATGGGACCATGCATGATGCCTCTGTCATGTTCAAACACTTGCATTTCATAGAAAGTTAACATTTGAAAACCCTGCAGTGAAAACTCCTTTGGTTAGAAATTCAAAGTACTGAATCAATTAAATAAGGTAAGAAGGGAACATCCCTTGGGCTATATAAAAGTCTAGAAGCTGAGAAATGTATTTAAATTACATACAAACACAGATTTGTTATTAAAATTGTTTTTATCAGATTACAATTAAGTTAATTCATGTAGCCCTTTTATTCATATAGCCCTTTTACTACCAAGTGCTTTTTATTGCAAAACATATCATAACATTTATTTGAAACATGGGATAAACACCTCACACTTAGGCTGGCGTCAGACGAGCGCACTAGGTGAGCCCGTACTGACGTGCTTACCGTCGTCCGTTGCAGCGTTGTGACGCTACAACGGGGCTGGTCACACGTTTGTGCACGCTCGTGCGCGCGCACGAAATGCGGGTGCAACAAGCGTCTGTTATCCAAGCCTCCCCGTCAATGCGCTAGGACGCGCTTTGATGGGGCTGCAAAGCGCGATCCTCCACAGGAGGATTGCATTTTGCAGTGCTCAGTGCACTGAGTGCGCTCAGCAAGGTGGCCAGACGAGCGTCAAGTGGAAGGAACGTCCACTCTCACGGACGTTCCTTCCGCTCTCCAAAAACGCTCGTAGTAATTTAAAATATTAAAATAATGTGAACTTGATGATTTTTAATGTTTCATGTGTATGTTTATCCTGCGCAAAAATATTGCTAGTATGAAAGGTTCTAAACTCTGGATGGTGTCGCTTATCTTGTACAAATGGGGTCTACAATATTGGCATATAGGTAGGCAGAAATATTCTTGTGCCAAATATAGAAATGTGATAAGTAGTGATTAATAAGTAGTAAAAAATGGTCAAATATCCTACTTATAAGGATTTGCAGTGATCACATTCACAATGAGACTATTAGTGATGTAACTTCCAAAAAATACCAATTGAATATAAAAATGCTTCCTATATGTGGCATAATGTCTGTGTATTGAAATTACAGTAACACCTTGTATCTGTTCTGTAAAGGGTTTTTCTTGTACAGAATCTCTGTATCTCTGTATAGGAATTAGTGATCACAGAGCACCCTGTGTATTCTGTCCTCTCCTTGCCTGTCGTTTTGCAGCAGTAAAGTTTGCTGTGCTTTTTGTTACAGTGAGGATGGCGACTGCTCCTTTACTGTAATTCAGAGACAGGAGTGATATCTCATTTCTTCCCAGCCAGCATTCTCATCATGCATCACAGATATATGCAATTCATTTTTGTGTGCTGTTTTTTTTTTTGTATTATATTCTAATCCAAAATTGTGTAGACACTTTTTTGGTAGTGAAAGGTTAACATGCGGTTATGATGTGATGTTAACTATGATTGTTTTTCTTTCAAACATTAAAATGAATTCACAGACCTGCAAAGCTATGAATAAAACTAGGAATGAAGGCATGAAATGGAACGAGCACATTGAGATCCTGTCACTAGCTATCTTTAAAACGCTGAGGTGAAGACTGAATTTAACTCCCATTACTGTCATAGGAGATCATGGTGCGACCTGTGCAAAAGTGGTTTACATTTATATTTTTATTGAGAGTAATTCCCTGAGGCTTTAATGCACAGCAAATACCATGTAGCCGTAATCACAGTGACGGCTTCCTATCTTAATGTACATCACCACCAACGCTGTTACAACTTAGAACAAGGATAAATAACATGTAGATTAATGAATAAATCCTGCCATTTTCAATCTGTGACTTAAATATAGATATAAATCTCAGATATAAAACCAAAAATCCATACTCTGATCATTATATACTTTTGTAACACTAGTTTTTGGATAGCATCAACTTAACTTTTGATAAGATTTTTCTCAACACACTAGAAATCTGTGTGGAGGTATCTTGGAATTATGTACAAAAAAAGTTTACATATTGGATAGATTTTTTTTATAGAGACAAATGGAAAATGAACTGTAATTTTTTTGTGTCTCATATATTAACCACTTGGCTGCTAAGGACGCACTCAGTGCGTCCTGCCAAGTGCACCTCCTGTGCTATGGACGCGCTGAGCGCGTCCTAGCACAGGAGGCAGCAATCAGCCGGGATTCCAGCTGATTGCTGCCCCCCCCGGTGCATCTTGCATGTCAGCCCGGGACTCCGGGACCCCTGAGGGGAAGATAGATGTCATCGCGGCGACATCTATTTCATGCGCCTCCCCCCCGCGAGTGCGGAGGAGGTGCCTGAAAGGGAGGGGGGAGGTCTTTCAGACCTCTCTCCCTCCCGATCACTGGGGTCCAGCGGTTAAAGGCAGGCACGGTTTGGAAGGGCACAGCCTGCCCTTCCAAACTGTGCCTGGCTATAACCCCTTGGGTGCCGGATCACGATTCGGTGCCGAAAAGCGCCGGATCATGATCCTCTCCCGGAGCTGGCCGACATCTTGGATGTCGGCCAAGCTTCCGGGAACTCCCCCGACGACTGGCGTCATCGTGCATAGCGCGATGACGTAAGTCCTGGAGTTAACCCATACAGGGTTATCCAAAGAGATTCGAAAAGTCACCGCACGTTCGGTGACTTTTCGTTCTCTTCAATACGGTTCCTGTTGCCGATTGCATTTCGGTGACCCTGCGGTGTATTCAGCAAACACCACAGGGTCCCCGAATTGCAGGGAAAGGCTGCCGCAAACCTGACGAAAACTAACCGAATGCACGCTGAAAACAAGCAAAAACATCTGGATTAACCTTCGAAAAAGCCGAACAGGAGCCGAACAGGAGCCGAACCACACAGAGCCGAAGCAGCTGTGACGTAGAGGAGGCAGTGAATAAATTAGAAAAACCATTTGTATGAATCTGGGAAAATGAAACGCTGTTTGCAAAGAAACTACTGAGCGAAAATGTCTGAAATTTTCACAGGAGGTCCAGGGAATGATAATAAAGAGGGCTGTTACAAAAAAAATAAGTAAACTGAAAAAAAAAAAATCGGACTTTTTAAAAAAAAAAAAAAAAATCTGAAAAATGCTTAAAGTATCCTAAAAAATCTATAAATAAAGAGACTTTTTGCTGCAGAATTTTATAATGAACGGTTTATTAGATATTGAATTAAAATGGGAATATTTTTAACATTGAAGCCTATGGGATTCTCCTGAATAAAATTGCCGAATGAAACCACCGAATGGCAGGTCATTAGGGGAACCTTTCACTGCTGGTTTGTGTTCTCTGAATAGCCGAAGCAGTGCTTTTTCATGGGGATTTCACTGCCCTCAAACAGGAACCGAACAGGCACCGTATGTGCAGGCAATTCGCCAGGATTTGGCAAATTGCCTGCTCTCTGGATAGCCGAATGGCCAGGAAAGGTAACCGAACGCTGATTTTCAGCGTTCGGTTACCTTTCTCAAGCAATTCGGATCTCTTTGGATAACCCTGCTAGTTGCCACCAATGGCGGAGATAGGGGGTTCCAATGAACCCCCTATCTCCCTATCCATGGCAGCTAGGGGTTAATGTTTGGTATTGTTGGATTTGCCAGAGCATGGCCTTTCCAATGATACCAAACATGACCATGTAAAAATAAAAATATTTTAAAAAAATAAACAACTTTTTTTTTTTGATTTGTTAATGCAGCAATTTTGTTCCCATTTCAATTATAATGTGAACAATGATGCTGCACTAACGATTTTTGTATGCGGTGCGTTTGTCAAAAATAGAAAAATTTTCCCCCCAAAAAAATGTAACGAGTCCCCATTTCTAATTTTTTTAACAAGCACAACCCATAGAAAATATAACCGCAAATGCTCGCATGTTAAAATGTAAAAAAAAAACTTTACACATTGTAAATTATTGAAAATTCAAATTTTATTGCATTTTTGTTATAATATACAGACAGGACATGATGTATACATATAATAATGATATATTCTGAATCTGCCGAGTCTGCCGGAAAGAACGATATATAATATGTCTGGGTCGTATATTAAAATAAGGCTTCAAAACGCGGTTAAACATGATGAGCGAAACCGTTAAAAATGAGCTCAGCACAGAGGCGTGAAATGGCTCAGCAGCGAAAGGGTTAAAGTGATAGTCTAAAAACAGCGCTCCTTAGTTTTGCCCTTACATAATTGGGCAGAGGCTGCAGACACTAGCAAATACCCAATTATTTTTTTTCAAACGGTTATTCAGAGAGCACAGAAATGTCGCCGACATAACGGTGCTTTCTCGTTCCCCACATTTCCATGCACTTCGGGGAATTGAAAATCCCAGCTGCTGGTGATGTTTGAAGGGGTGAAGGAAACGCTCCACTTCACCCAGCGTTTTAAACCAATCGAGGTAGCAGGGAGGGTAATGGGGGCACTACTCACATCCAGGGCCGGTGCTAGACTATTTTGGCCCTAGGCAAGACCAGCTACTTGCACCCCCCAAAAAAAAAGAAAGCTCACATGGGTATATTTGCCCCCAGCTCTCACATTGGTATATTTACCCCAAGCCCCCATGGGCATATTTGCCACAGCTCTCACATGGATTTATTGCACCCAACTCACATGGGTATATTTGCACCCAGCTCACATGGGTACATTTGCCCCCAGCTCACATGGATATATTGCCCCCAACTCTCACATGGGTATATTTGGCCCCAGCTCTCACATGGGTATATTTACCCCCAGCTCTCACATGGGTATATTTACCCCAAGCTCACATGGGCATATTTGCCCCAGCTCTCACATGGGTATATTTGCCCCCAGCTCACATGGGTATATTTGCCCCAGCTCACATGGGCATATTTGCCCCCAGCTCTCACATGGATATATTGCACCCAGCTCACATGGGTATATTTGCCCCCAGCTCTCACATGGATATATTGCCCCAGCTCTCACATGGGTATATTTACCCCAAGCTCACATGGGCATATTTGCCCCCAGCTCACACATGGATATATTGCCCCAGCTCTCACATGGGTATATTTGCACCCAGCTCACATGGGTATATTTGCCCCAGCTCACATGGGTACATTTGCCCCCAGCTCACATGGATATATTGCCCCCAACTCTCACATGGGTATATTTGGCCCCAGCTCTCACATGGGTATATTTACCCCCAGCTCTCACATGGGTATATTTACCCCAAGCTCACATGGGCATATTTGCCCCAGCTCTCACATGGGTATATTTGCCCCAGCTCACATGGGCATATTTGCCCCCAGCTCTCACATGGATATATTGCACCCAGCTCACATGGGTATATTTGCCCCCAGCTCTCACATGGATATATTGCCCCAGCTCTCACATGGGTATATTTACCCCAAGCTCACATGGGCATATTTGCCCCTAGCTCTCACATGAATATATTGCCCCCAGCTCACATGGGTATATTTGCACCCAGCTCACATGGGTATATTTGCCCCAGCTCACATGGGTACATTTGCCCCAGCTCACATGGATATATTGCCCCCAACTCTCACATGGGTATATTTGCCCCCCTGCTCTCACATGATATATTGCCCCAGCTCTCACAGGGGTATATTTGCCCCAGCTCACATATGGATATATTGCCCCAGCTCACACATGGATATATTGCCCCAGCTCACACATGGATATATTTTCCCCCAGCTCACTCATGGATATATTGCTCCAGCTCACACATGGATATATTTGCCCCCAGCTCACATATGGATATATTGCCCCAGCTCACACATGGATATTTTCCCCCAGCTCACACATGGGTATATTTTCCCCCAGCTCACACATGGATATATTGCCCCAGCTCACACATGGATATATTGCCCCAGCTCACACATGGGTATATCTGCCCCAGCTCACACATGGGTATTAGGGATGAGTTGTTCGGGTTCGGACGGTTCGGAGTTCGACCCGAACTTTGGCAGTTCGAAAGTTCGCAAATTTCAAACTTTTTGGGTGTGTTCGGTTCGAGTTCGAGGGAAAAAAAAAAAGAAATTTTGAAAAAAGTATAGAAAATGCTTAAAAAAATACTAAAAAATCTAGAAATAAAGAGACTCTTTACTGCAGAATATTATAAGCAACGGTTTATTAGATATTGAATTAAAAACTAATGTGTACGTGGAAAGATTATCAACTCTAAATGACCTCTGTTCACAAACGGGCATAACACCAGGTGTTTTTAGTCTGGTAATCAATTTGATACATTGTACACCATACTGAGGGTGGGGTGGTGTCTGCCTCTGAGATTTGAGAATTAATTTCCCTAAAACATCCTAATATGCTGCATTTAACCCTTTCGCTGCTGAGGCTTTTCACACCTCTGTGCTGAGGTCATTTTTACCGCTTTCGCTCATCATGTTTAACTGTGTTTTGTAGCCATATTTTGATATATGACCCAGACATATTATATATCGTTCTTTCCGGCAGACTTGGTAGATTCATAATATGTCATTATTATATGTATACGTTATGTCATGTCTGTATATTATAACAAAAATGCAATAAAATTAGAATTTTCAATAATTTATTATGTGTAAAGTGTTTTTTTTCACATTTTAACATGCGATCATTTGCAGTTATATTTTGTATGGGGTGCGCTTGTTAAAAAAATTAGAAATGGGGACTCGTTACATTTTTTTTTTTGGGGGAAAATTTCGCTTCTTTTAACAAACGCACCGCATACAAAAATCGTTAGAGCAGCATTATTGTTCACATTATAATTGAAATGGGAACAATATTGCTGCATTAACAAAACAAACAAAAAAAAACTTGTTTATTTTTTTTAGAATTTTTCTTTTTTAAATATATATATATATATTTTTTAAAACATTTTTCATGCTCATGTTTGATATCCTTGGAAAGGCGATGCTCTGGCCCATCCAACGATATCAAACATTAACCCCTAGCTGCCACGGATTGGGAGATAGCGGGTTCATTGGAACCCGCTATCTCCACCATTGGTGGCAGCTAGGTGTTAACTCCAGGACTGGCGTCATCGTGCTATGCACGATGACGCCAGTCCTCAGAGGGAGTTCCTGGAGGCTTGGCCAACATCCAAGATGTCAGCCAGCTCCAGGAGAGGATCACGATCCGGCGCTTTTCAGCGCCGATTCGTGATCTGGCTCCCCAGGGGTTAATCACAGCCACCGTTTGGAAGGGCAGGCTGTGCCCTTCCAAACGGTGCCTGGATTAACCCTCTGCCCCCCGGCGATTGGGAGGGAGAGAGGTCCAAAGGACCTCCCCCCCTCCCTTTAAGGCGCTTCCTCCGCACATGCGGGGGGGCGCCTGAATTAGATGTCATCGCGCCGCCGCGATGACATCTAATTGCTCCGCCAGATGCCAAGATGTCAGCCCGCACCGGGGGGCGCAGCAATCTGCCGGAATCCGGCGGATTGCTGCCTCCTGTGCATGGACGCGCTCAGCGCGTCCATAGCACAGGAGAACCACTTGGCTGGATGCGCTGAGCGCGTCCATAGCAGCCAAGTGGTTAACTGGTGTTTGAAAAAAATTCAAAATAACATCTAAGGCTAGGGTCAGATGAGCGCATTTTCTACGGACTGTGCGTCCGTGCAGTACGGACGTACTTACTGACTGACAACAAGGTAGTGGCCAAACAGTCCGTTTTTTTCACTGACGTATTTTTTGACTGATGTAGCAGGGAAAATAAATTAAAATGAAAAAACATTCTGTCCGTCAAAAATGCTGGATGTATAAATGCAGTCCATCTGACCTCATTTCATCACTCCCATACAAAGCTACACGGACGTTGCAGACGTGGCACGCTCCGCACGTCCGTTCTAGCAGTATTACGATCTTGTCTAACCTGCGTCCGTTTGCTGCGTCCGCCATGCATCCGCACTTCCGTGCGGACGTACTTCGTGTGTGGGGCTCCATTGGTCAGAATGCTATGCTGCCACGGACGTACAAATGTGCGGCAACACGGACGTGATAACTGCGCTCGTCTGACCCCAGCCTTAAGCAATGTTATTTTTCACCTCGGGATTAAACATTCACAGGGTTATTCAGAGAGCGGTGAAAAGCAGGAGAATAACTGGAGAAGTGAAAATTCTAGGTCAAAATAGCCAAACCAGAAAAATTCTCCCATTTAACTCACTTTCCAAATCGGCTATTTGGTCTAGATTGTTCTCTTCTCCTGCCAGTTCTCCTGGCTTTCACCTTTCTCTCAGGGTTGTTCAGAGAAAGGTAAAAACCAGGAGAATGGCAGGAAAAGAGAACAATCTGGACCAAATAGCCGATTTGGAAAGTGAGATAAGGCTAGGGTCAGACTAACGCATTTTTCACAGCGACCGAAAGTGCGTCCGAACGCATTGCCGTATTTTTTCATGGAATGCGCGAAAACGGTCATACGTTGCGCATTTTTGTGCGTGATTTTTTACGGATCCAAACCAGGAAACTTTGGGTGTCTGGACGTTATGTTGGCCGGACATGAGCAGGGTCTGACGTCTCCAAATCACGCACACACGCCGCTAGTGGACGCAGCGCACTCTGTACGTCCGTACTAGCGGTTTTGCGTTCTCGTAAAAATGCGTTCATTTTCCACTTGCGTTGCGCAGCCGGACTTTCGTGCGACCGTACTTCGTATATTGGCTGTCATTGCCCATCATTTGCTGCTAGTGCGGCCATGATTAAGTGCGCCTAAACGCATGTTAAAAATTCGCTAGTCTGACCCTAGGCTAAATGGGAGAATTTTTCTGGTTTGGCTATTTTGACCTAGAATTTTCCATTCTCCAGTCATTCTTCTGCTCTACACCGCTCTCTGAATAACCCTGACAGGGTTATTCAGAGAAAGGTGAAACTCAGGAGAATGACTGAAAATTCTAGGTCAAAATAGCCAAACCAGAAAAATTCTCCCATTTTTCTCACTTTCCAAATCGGCTATTTGGTCTAGAATTTTCCATTCTCCAGTCATTCTCCTGCTTTTCACCGCCAAACAATCTGTAAACTTTTTTTCTGCGTGTCCGAAAATGTCTCCTCTTTTCATACAGACTGCCGCCCCAAGCAGTTGTTTATGGATAGATTAAAGGAAAAGCATTTACCGTCATTTGAAATGTCATTTTTTTGGTTTTTACATATTTCTATACATCCTAGAAATCTGCCACTTCACGGGCAGGTTATGGGGACCTCCTAGGCATGATATTTGAAGGAATTTTTTGTTTTTATTTTTAACCCTTATTTCATGGAAAACTCACTGTCCCTTTAAAAACTTTTTTTTAACTTTTTGTCCTTGTTTCCTGTCCCCCAGGGCACTACCCAGACCCCCATACACTTTTTATGGCAAATATCTAGCATATATGCCCTCTTGGAGGGCACCCTAAAAACCGAATTTTCAGCCCCATTGACTTGTATGGAGTTCGAGTTCGGGTTCGGATCCGAACATTTGGAAAGTTCGGGTTCGGCTTCGAACCGAACTCGGGGAGTGTTCGGCTCATCCCTCATGGGTATATCTGCCCCCCAGCTCACACATGGGTTTATCTGCCTCCAGCTCTTACATGGGTATATCTGCCCCCAGCTCTTACATGGGTATATCTGCCCCAGCTCTTACATGGGTATATCTGCCCCCAGCTCTTACATGGGTATATCGCCCACCACCCTTCAGTTCCATCCTCTAGTGCTATGGAGGAATGGATAGACATTTATGTTGTTGAGACCCCCCCCCGCGTGTCCGTACTTAATCGGCTCCTCGTAATTCCAAACTGTCCGTTATTGAAAAAAATACACCACAACTGATCATCCAGGCCGGATGCAGTGCAATACGTACCACCAGGAGCAGGTCCGTCTCTCACCCCGTCATCTTCACGCAAGACCCCACAGCCAGCGACTGACGTGACAGCGCGCATGCTGCCGCCAGCACCAACACGTGCAAGTCATCTACGTCAGCCACTGGAGTCAGGAGGAGGAGCATTTGTATTGGATCGCGGCCCGATTTGCGGGCGACGGAGGCATGCTGCGTCTGGTGTGTGAGTGTGCAGAGCAAATTTTGGCGCCTACGGACACAAAGATTTCTTTAGTGCTCGGGCCCAGCTGCGCCCTAGGCGGCCGCCTAGCTTGCCTAGCGGCAGCGCCGGCCCTGCTCACATCCTGACCACTTTAAAACCTTAATGTGGTCATAAAGAGTAGTGCCCCTATAAAATATTCTCCAATTCAGATGTTTCTCAAAGTTGCCCATTTTGCCCTACATTTGCCACACTGTTCCCAGCTCCTATGATTCCTCTTTGCTGACTTTTTTTTGTTTTTATTGCACGATCAAGTTCAGCAATGCTTAGCATTGTCGCCATGATGAAAATAAGCAGTGGTATGACTTAAAAAAAATATGACATGCCATTAATGCATGGTCCAGGAGGCTAACTCGATGAGGTTCGAGTTTTCAAGTAGCCATTAATCCATTATTTCTGACATTAAATGTAGTGATCCATGAAAAAAGGTTCTCAATTCTATGTTATGTGTTTTTTTTTTAAATTGGACATGGTCGTTGATCACATTCACTTCATAGTTATGAAAATATGAATATTCTTTATGGGTCATATAGTCAAAATGCTCTCAAGCACGCTTACTAGCAATAAGAAAAGAAACCCATTGCTTATTAGCTTTTTAATTGTCCGAGTAGAGCAGGAAAGCATGTTGCTTCAATCGGCCATGTGTTTCGTTTTAACAATACGGGGATTAAAATCATATGAAAGTAAACCATTTCCCGAAAGTGAGCAATTTCTGCTTATATACTCCTCAATTGCCTTCTGAGATTGTGCTCTGCAACACTAGCTACAGTAACAGTGTTATCAGGGAAGAACAGGCAGCCTGCTAGAGCAAAGGCCAGAATAATACATTTCTTTCCCTATTTCTACATTATTCTTATACCACCTTTTGTACTTTCTAAATCAGGATATGTATTGCTTCATAGTTTGTAACAGATCAGTTCAGGAGGTTAATGGTTTCCACTTACCACAGTAAATGTGAATAAAATATTAGCTGGGATGATGTGTGCAGAGGAAGTAACTAACAACACTCCAATCACCCGGAGAACCGGGGCTGTCTTGTTCTCAAAATTACTTGAGCAAAAATCTTGAGCCCATTTCCCATAATGCATTGTGTGGACATGATCATGTGTGGCCATTCTTTCAATGAAAAGAACAGATATAGGTGTATAGAAGTCCTTCAGGATTAACTCATGCAATGTCAAAGTGGCTTTGCAGTATCTGCTATGATGTTCGTTGGTTCACACACTATAGCAGTGGAGATTGGGGTAACCCTTCATAAAGATAACGCAAGAAAAAGAAGTGGTGAACTGACTTATCTGAAGAAATCAGCAAAACTTAACTTTTAAAGAATTAATTAAAAAGCTTCTAGAGAGTAATAGCAAAAAAGATAACACATCGATGCTTTGAAAAACAAAGTTAATTTTATCAATCAATGAATAGCGGATGCTGTGTGTAACTGTAACTCTTAGGCCGGGGTCACTAAGTGTGTCTGTAGTGACTAGGGATGTGCGTTTCGGGTTTCGGAATTTCAGAATTTTCACGAAATTTCCCGATTCGTGTCTTCGGATTCGGCCGAATTTACGAATTGGGTCGGACCCGAAAACCGATAGATCCGAAAAGTTTTCCGAGCCGAAACGAAAAATTTTCGGATTTTTCGAATGGACTTGAAATGTGTCAAATCGAAATTTATTTTTGCTCTATTCATGATTTCGGTTCCATTCGTGATTTCGGTTCCATTTCGGTAATTCTGGAAATCGTATATTTAACTATTATCGGTTATATCGCTGATTCTGTAAATTTTGTATTTGTAAATGCGTATCACTTGTTTCTTGTGGCATTCGGGTCAGTTTAGCGTTTTTTAAATCGTTTCGTTCATTTTTTTTGTTCCTTGACTTTCATATCATTTTAATATGATTAAATAAAGTTGTGAAATGTATATTCAATTATTCATAAGAAAAAAAGGATCTTTATTTAATAAAAAAAAAACACGATAGAATCGCCAGAATTATCGTAGACACTTTGAGACGAGGAGAACAGACGTGACGAAAAAACGAAAATTTCCGAAATTTCCGAAAAGTCGATACAAAAAACGAGCAAAGTGACCCGAAAACACGAAAAATGGTCGATATTCCAAAAAAAAAAAAATGTACACGAAAAACGAGCCGAACTGAACCGAATCGGTCGAAACGAGCCGAATCGAAAATTTTAAACATCCGAACAAATCGAACCGAAATAAAAATCGGTGCACAAGCCTAGTAGTGACCCCTCCTCCCAGCATCCGTCGTACCGTGATGAGGACTTGACAGAGAGCCCCTCCCTGTCAAAACACTATGGGCAGTATTACAAAGCTGTTGCTAACTTAACCAGAGCTGTTGTAAATTTAACAACCCCATAGACTATAATGGCTCTGGTAAATTTACAACGGCTCTGGCTAAGTTAGCACCAGCTTTGTAATCCTGCCCTATGACAGATGTTCGATGGGCCTACAAAGTGCGATCCTCCGTAGGAGGCTCACACTCTGTAAGACTGAGAGCACTAACGTGCCCTCAGTGAGGTGATCACACAGGTGTCCGAGTGGAGAGAACGCCCATTCTCACGGACGTTCCCTCCACGCTCGTATGACCCCAGCCTTAACCCTTTCACTGCTGAGGATGTGTGGGGAATGTCCTCATTGGCTCCTAAGGAAAGATATGGGTGGAGATAGGGGGTTCATTTGAATCCCGATATCTCCCGACTCCTGGCAGCTAGCAGGGTCATGTCCCGAGGGTCCCAGCTAGCAGGGTCATGTCCAGAGCATGGCCTTTCAAATGATACCAAACATGTTTAACCCCTTAGTGACCGGGCGGTTTTACACAAATCCGTCCTTTAGTGACCGCTGCTGTTTTTACGTTTCTGCGCTGCTCGTGTTTAGATCAAATTTTCCTCTTACTCGTTTATTCAACCCACACATATTATACACCCTTTTTCCCGCCATTAAATGGACTTTCTAGAAATACCATTATTTCCATCATATCCAATAATTTAATATAAAAAAAATATGAAATATGATGAAAAAAATGGTAAAAACACACTTTTTCGTAATTTAATCCCCTAAAGCTATAACCACCAATAAAGACCCCGGCTAAATAGTTTCCAAATTTTATCCCGAGAATAGAAATACCCAATTTTTACATGTTTTTACCTTTTAACCCTTTCACTGCTGAGCCAGTTCACCTATGTGCGCTGCGCTCATTCTGACCATTTTGTGCTAATTATTTTTAGATGACAGCCTAGGTCCTATTTAATTAAACTCCCCCCAGACAAAAAAACTTTAAAAAAAAAACCATTTTTTTATTTTATTTAATTTTTTTATTATTTTGTTTTAATTTTTTTTTTTTTTACATTTTTTTTTAAAACCAAACCTGGTCATGTTTGGTATCATTTGAAAGGCCATAATCAGGCCTTTCAAATGATGGCAAATATGACCATCTAGCTGCCATGGATCGGGAGATAAAGGGATCCTTAGGATCCCCTTATCTCTACATGGCAGCTAGAGGGTTAACTGGCCCACTGACATCCTCACACATATGGTGAGGTTGTCAGTGGGTGGGGGGGGACCTGGAGGCTTGGCTGACATCCAAGATGTCAGCCCCCCTCCAGGTTTGAATCGCGTTTTGGCGCCAATTGGCGCCGCAATGTGATCCGGTGGCGAAATGGTTAATGCCATACACCGCTGGAAAGGGGAGGCTCTCCCCTCTCCAGTGGTGCAAACGGCATCTCCCTAGCTTCAATGGTTGGGGAGATAGAGGGCTCCGAAGGAGCCCCCCCCTCCCCTCCATTGAAACACATGGGGGCACCTTCTGATGACATCACCACGCAGCGTGGCGACGTCATCAGCCTCGCCTGCCCATGTAAATCACATGGGCAGGCTTCCTCCCTGTCAGATCGGCGTGGGATCCGACGAGGGAGGTGAGTATCGGGCGGGAGGGGATTTGCGCCGCTGACGTACCCTGTACGTCATCGGGTCTAAGGGAGACCCGAACACAGGACGTACAGGGTACGTCAGCGGTCGGGAAGGGGTTAAAGTAAAGAAACAAACTAATAGACATAATAATAAAAAAAGAAAAACATGTTTTTTTAAGACGTGAAATGGCTCAGCAGTGAATGGGTTAACGAGGAAATTAACTATAGTCTGTTTGGAAGACCCATCTAAGAGCCCTGAGCGCTTAGAGATAACTGGGTTAGGCAATACAATCCACAGAATTACTATGCAGAAAAAAAGAGAATAGAAAAATAAATCTACTCTACGCGTTTCGCTAACATATATAGTGTCTTCAGGAGTAAGAAAGGAGTAGCTCAGCTCATTTTGAGAGAAGAGAAAATAAAATGCAAACAAACCGCTGTTGATGGCGTCTTGTATAGTAGTGACTGTAGTAGTCGTTTTACATAGTCACCAGGCAGAGGTGGACTGACAGCTGTGGCCACTCCCCTTACTGGGAGGCACTAGATGTAGCAAAAGGTGATGTGTAATGTCCTTTAGTGGAAGAAGGAATATATCACAGTTTACTACAGAGGTTTTAGGGAGTGAATCGCAATTGGCTTTGAGAGAACCCTTTTTTGCCTGTTAAGCTGATGTGGTAAACAGGTTCCTCCCTCCTTAATATGTAATCTGGTGGGAGGATGTATAACATCTTTAAGCCCCGGCAGACGTATGGGGAGTAACATAGTTCCGCCCACAGCGGCCGGCGCTGGGAGGTTTTAGGGTCTGGCATAGACGCTCTGTGTAATTCAGGGGATTGTACTGCCTAACCCAGCTATCTCTGAGTGCTCTGGGCTGGATTCTTAAAAAAACAAAAAAACAGTCTCCAGGTGACTACATGGTGAATGAGTCTGATTGATACAAACCCAAGGGCAAGAGAGGCGCAATTTTTCTACACTTTCCCATGACCGCGAACCCACGAAGACTCGCTTTCTTACTTAGATAGGCCTGACAAAGGGTTCCTGAGGGGTTTCCAAACAGACTATAGTTAATTTCCTCCTTAAGAGTTACTGTTACACTCAGCATCAGTAATTCATTGATTGATAAAATTAACTTTGTTCATTTCACTTTTATTTTTAATAGCATCATTGTATTATCTTCTCTATTACTCTCTATAAGCTTTTTAATTCTTTAAAAGTAAATTTTACTAATTTCTTCTTATAAGTCAGTTTGCCACTTCTATTTCTTGTGTTATCATTCTTACAATGACACAATCTGTGCAAGTGCCATTACTATAAACGTGGCTCCAGAGAAAAGAATTATGCGGTTTATATTATTCACTTCCGCTACAAGGTAAATTATCCTTGCAGTAGCGTCAGGGAATTACTACTCTATTTTCCTACCATATAGGTTCTGTTAACAATATGCGAAGCTCAAAATTTTATTTCAAAAGATTTATTTCTTTATGAAAATAAAAATAGTCTGAACCGAATTTTGCTGACTTTTTAATTTCATTTGAAAATCAGTTTATTAAATCAATTCATTGCCATGGAAATGCAGGAATCACTATTTAGAGACAGTGATTCTTGCATTTTCACGGCGATGGCAGCAAAAATGATGCACCCTTTTATTTTTCTGAAAAATGTAAGCAAGGCCGAGTGGGCAATCGACAGCCCACTCAATCTGTGTGCAATGTCACCACTTTGAAAACTGCCACATTCCAGAGTGGTGCACAAAGTGGCAATCTTTAACAAAGAAAACAAACCACAAAGGACTTTTGACAAAATAGCAGCAGGAATGAAGGTTCCGCTATAGCCTTTCACTTTAGCTTTTGCTGTGTTATTTCAATAAAAAATGTAGTCAAGAATGAATGGGTAAACAGCAATCCACTCAAACTCTAAGCAGTACCATCACCAGCAGTCTATGCACACTGCCACCCACTCTGGGAACTACCATATTCCAGAGTGATGCACAAAGTGGCGCTCACCCTTTGTGACTGTTGCTTGTGTGAATAATTACTGCAATAGCTATTATTATTATTATTATTATTCTTTATTTATAAAGCGCCAGCATATTCCGCAGCGCTATGTCATGTTTACACGTATGCCATACAAGTTTTCCATAGTACTGTCCTGTGCCTGGCAAGCATGGTGTATCTGCAACGACTAATGTGCAAATGAGAATTAGACTCCATACAATTCGCCCGAGGAAACCTGATATCGTCATTCTTTGTTTCAGAAAGATCAATGCGATATTTCATCCCTTAACCCCTTCCTGACTGCAAACGTACATAGTACGTCCTGTGGGAATATCCCCGTAACAACCGCGGACATACTATGTACGACACAGTATTCTAACCTCCCTCTCTATACTTACCTATGTGTCGGGGCACCCGCGGCAGTCTGGCAGGCTGGAAGTCTGCCCTGCATATTCAGGCGGCCGAGCAGTCGTGATGACATCATCAACGTGCGTGATGACGTCATCGCCAGGTGCCCCTGGTGCCTGTAGTGGAAAATAGGAAAGGGGAGGGGGCTCCTTTAGAGCCCTTTCCCTCCCAAACTGCTCAACTTAGAAAAAAAAAGGAAAATTATTACTAGAAAGGGGAGAGTCTCCCCTTTCCAGGGGTACCGCTATATAACCTCTTAGGTGCCAAATCGCGATTCAAAGCTGGAAGTGGCTGACATCTTGGATGTCAGCCAAGCCTCCAGGTCACCCAGCACCCACTGACGTGGTCACCATATGTAAAGTAATAATAAAATAATAATGATAATAAAAAAAATAATAAAAAAGTGGGTTTTTTGAAAATAAAATTCTTGTCTGGGAGGTATAATAAAATAGGGCTTTAATCGACGTTTAAACATGATGAGCAAAAAACGGTCAAATGCCAGCACACAGAGGTGAACTGGCTCAGCAGTGAATGGGTTAAGAAGCAAAACCTGTAAAAGTTGGGTATTTCTAAACTCAGGACAAAATTTCAAAACTATTTAGCCGGGGTCTTTTTTGAGGATTTTGGGGATTAAATTTTGAAAACGTGTGTTTTTTCCATTTTCATATTTCATAATTCTTTTTCTATAAAGTTATAAGATATGATGGAAATAATGGTATCATTAGAAAGTCCATTTAATGGCGAGAAAACGTTATATAATATGTGTGGGTTGCATAAACGAGTAAGCGGAAAATTTGACCTAAACACAAACAGTGCAGAAACGTAAAAACAGCACCAGGCACTTTCAGACAGACTTTCGTAAAACTGCCCAGTCACTACGGGGTTAATGACATATGCCATGCAGCCGCTTACCTGGTTCCAGCACTAGGAGCAGCCAACATGGATGTTGTTGAAAGAAGGTGTGTGGTTGGCCCTCCATGGTGACGTTGACGCATTGACTCCTCATAAGGAAATATACATTTCATTCATCGCCCCATCAAAAAGGCGAAGACTCTTAATTTCCCCTAGTAAAATAGTGGATACTGCACAAACAACACAGATCCTTCTTCATTTTGATGCTAGTTTCACAGCCTAAGCATTCCGTTATGCTGCTGCAGCAAGCAGAGCCAATGGAAAAAAATTGCAATTCAGCAGCCATGTCTTCACTGAACTCATCTCAAATGTAGTAAATCATTAAGCAATGACTGTCTTAAAGGATTAATGTTTATCATTAATTATATATGGTTGGCACAATGGAATATTGCACAGGAAGCTGTTATTATTTATGAAATATTAATTTTCATACAAATTTGTTTTGAACTAATCACGATTTATCAAAACAAGCACTTCCAAACATCATCCCGATACCAGACTGACTTTTCTTGAGCCATGCCATGTGGCCTGAAGCAGTCCTGACCTGGTCTTGGGGCATATATGTCATTTGTTGACCAAGTTGTGCATCTTCTAAAAGATCGGTATGAATGTTGCATACATGTTAAGGAAAAAGAGTGTCATCTGCGCTCATTTCTATGTGTTCCATGTACAACAAAAATGAGGTTTTTGTTTGTTTCAATGGCCATTGCAACGTAAGCCCACTCGCCACTTCAAGGCACCTCTTTAGAGTGGGTACCTAACAATTGTAACCAAAAGGCCGCTCTACTGAGCAGCTCCAAGCCCCTCCAGCTGCTTTTCAGCCAAGGAGAGACAAAGATGGTGGGTTTTATTTATACACGCACCAAACACTTCCCATTTGGGATCAAAAACAAAAACATGGAAAGAGGAACAGCTGCAGAACGACGGACTGGTGTTACAAGCATGATATACATAAATACAGAAAAAATGGCGTCGCGCCCATACTCACTTATTTTCGGAGCGGCAGCAACTGCCAGGAGTAACAACCCAGTCAATGTATAAAACATAACAAGGAAAAAGAGTGTCATCTGCGCTCGTTTCTATGTGTTCCATGTACAACAAAAATGAGGTTTTTGTTTGTTTCAATGGCCATTGCAACGTAAGCCCACTCGCCACTTCAAGGCACCTCTTTAGAGTGGGTACCTAACAATTGTAACCAAAAGGCCGCTCTACTGAGCAGCTCCAAGCCCCTCCAGCTGCTTTTCAGCCAAGGAGAGACAAAGATGGTGGGTTTTATTTATACACGCACCAAACACTTCCCATTTGGGATCAAAAACAAAAACATGGAAAGAGGAACAGCTGCAGAACGACGGACTGGTGTTACAAGCATGATATACATAAATACAGAAAAAATGGCGTCGCGCCCATACTCACTTATTTTCGGAGCGGCAGCAACAGAGGTGCCTTGAAGTGGCGAGTGGGCTTACGTTGCAATGGCCATTGAAACAAACATAAACCTCATTTTTTTTGTACATGGAACACATAGAAACGAGCGCAGATGACACTCTTTTTCCTGTTATGTTTTAATACATTGACTGGTTGTTACTCCTGGCAGTTGCTGCCGCTCCGAAAATAAGTGAGTATGGGCGCGAACGCCATTTTTTCTGTATTTATGTATATCATGCTTGTAACACCAGTCCGTCGTTCTGCAGCTGTTCCTCTTCCATGTTTTTGTTTTTTGACCCAAATGGAAGTGTTTGGTGCGTGATAAATAAAACCCACCATTCTTTGTCTCTCCTTGGCTGAAAAGCAGCTGGAGGGGCTTGGAGCTGCTCAGTAAGCGGCCTTTTGGTTACAATTGTTAGTACCCACTCTAAAGAGGTGCCTTGAAGTGGCGAGTGGGCTTACGTTGCAATGGCCATTGAAACAAACAAAAACCTCATTTTTGTTGTACATGGAACACATAGAAACGAGCGCAGATGACACTCTTTTTCCTTGTTATGTTTTATACATTGACTGGGTTGTTACTCCTGGCAGTTGCTGCCGCTCCGAAAATAAGTGAGTATGGGCGCGACGCCATTTTTTCTGTATTTATGTATATCATGCTTGTAACACCAGTCCGTCGTTCTGCAGCTGTTCCTCTTTCCATGTTTTTGTTTTTGATCCCAAATGGGAAGTGTTTGGTGCGTGTATAAATAAAACCCACCATCTTTGTCTCTCCTTGGCTGAAAAGCAGCTGGAGGGGCTTGGAGCTGCTCAGTAGAGCGGCCTTTTGGTTACAATTGTTAGGTACCCACTCTAAAGAGGTGCCTTGAAGTGGCGAGTGGGCTTACGTTGCAATGGCCATTGAAACAAACAAAAACCTCATTTTTGTTGTACATGGAACACATAGAAACGAGCGCAGATGACACTCTTTTTCCTTGTTATGTTTTATACATTGACTGGGTTGTTACTTCTGGCAGTTGCTGCCGCTCCGAAAATAAGTGAGTATGGGCGCGACGCCATTTTTTCTGTATTTATGTATTGCATACATGTTAGTAAGCTGTAAGACATTAAGTTGTTTTGTTCTGCATATAGATTTTTTAACTTACAGGGTTATTCAAAGAGATCCTAATGGCTCCTGTTAAATCAGCGTTCGGTTACCTTTCTTGGCCATTCGGCTATCCAGAGAGCAGGCAATTTGCCAAATCCTGACGAATTGCCTGCACATACGGTGCCTGTTCGGTGCCTGTTTGAGGACAGTGAATCCCCATAGAGAAGCACTGCTTTGTCTATTCAGAGAGCAAAAACCAGCAGTGAAAAGTTGCCGAATTGCCCTGCCATTCGGTGGTTTCATGCGGCAGATTTATTCAGGCGAATACCATAGGCTTCAATGTTAAAAATATTCCGGTTTTAATTCAATATCTAATAAACCGTTGATTATAATATTCTGCAGTAAAAAGATTCTTTATTGTTAGATTTTTTTAGGATCTTTTAAGCATTTTTCCGAAAAAAAATTTTTAACTTTACTTATTTTTTCTGTAACAGCCCTTTTATTATCATTCATTGGATCTCAAATTTGTAATTGATGTAAATTTCAGACATTTTCGCTCAGTAGTTTCTTTGCAAACAGCGTTTCACTTTTCTAACGGCTGCTCTGCGTGTGATCGGCTCCTGCTCGGGTTTTTCCGGCATTTTTGGCGTGTTAATCCAGATTTTTTGCAGGTTTCGGTGTACGTTCGCCCTCGTTTTGCGGTGAGTTTTTGGCAGGTTTTCGGTGACTTTTCTCTGCATTTCGGCGGCCCCGTGGTGCTTACTGAATACATTGCAGGGCTGCCGAAATGGGATCGCCAAATCGAACCGAATTGAAGAGAACGAAAAGTCACCGAACGTGCGTTGGCTTCTCGATTCTCTTTGAATAACCCTGTTAATGTTTCTCCTTTTATAATCCTTGTACGATTGTAAGATTGTAATAAAGTATTATATATGTAGTTTCTGACTCAAGATTTATTTATTGTTCTTGGTAACAATGCTGAGGAATTGGATATTTTATAAACATAATAAAATTCTGAAATTGCGTTTTAGTTCCTCATTCTGTTCATCTTCCGGTTATGCAGGTTTTGTGTTGCTTATATCCTGAACCGAAAAGAGTGGATTAAACTACTTCTAATTTTCAAATTTGGCTGAGACGTACATAAAATAATGAAGCGCTGTGACAATATTGGCAGAGCAACTTTGCTGCAATAGAATTAGAGACATCAAAACTAATCCATGTTGGAAATAGAACTGCAATGATTCGGGAACTGCAAATTAGTTTTTCCCCATTTTCTTTTTCCAAAATCCTTAACGTGCACAGCTTTGGAGTCAAACTTTAATCTCTTCTAGCTAAAAAGCATATATAATCTCATTAGTTAAGTAATTGAAAGTATTTTTCACTTATGAACTGGAAGAAGGTTTAGTGCAGAAAAAAATAGTCATCTATTATTGTAAGATTTAAAGAATATAAAAATATGAGTTAGTTTCTTCTCTTCATTCACTACAGCACAGAATGTTGTATAAAGCGAACAAACTAATATCGAGGTATATTTTCAAGTTTGTGTAAGCAACATTCAATAATTACATTTTCAACATAGTACGGATTAGCCTGAATCTTTTCCTGCAATATATATATATATACAGGGTGTCCATAAAGTCTCTTTACAATTTCAAAAATTTATTACAAAGGCGAATGAAAAGACAGATAAATTAAATTTATTACAAAATGAGATGCATATATACTATATTTAAGTTTTTTTTGCCTAATTTAATACACCTCTACATGTATATGGGCACCATTAGTTGCATGATGCACATCAAGATGGTACTCGATTTCTTGCCATGTTCGCTGTAGCATACCCTCATCAATGGTGTAAAGATACACCTCGAAAGTAAAGACTCACAAGTCGGAGTGGTTTTCAATAGTAGTAGTATATATATGGTTTATTTGCTTCAATGCATTGGGTCATTCAATACAGACGGAATGACAATGGACGTTGTCTTGCCCAAGCTTGCGCAACTTGGCCAATGGCCTCTTGCTTTGCATAGTTTATCTCACTAGGGTCAACAATATCTTGAACGATGTCATGAGCTCAGGAAGATAAATAAACAATTCTCAGTAGACCGTGGTGTAGTCTGTTCTACTAGGAATTCCCCTATTTCTCCTTGAGAGCCTGTTGGGAAATAACCGTGACCGCCGTACGGTCCATCTCCCATAATCCTTAGCTGTTAGAGTGGCTATCCTTGTGTAAGGAGAATATGATACAGGAACAAAACCTATTTGCTTTTATCTTCCTAAATGCTTCATTAACACTTTTCGGTGTACGGTAATGTGTACGTATTCTTGAAGTGAATTATTATGTATACAGACACAAATGCATTTATCTACATGGATTTGCATAATAGTTATCCTATAAAGCATAGCACTGATAGATACATTTATTTAAATGTATCAGGAGATATATTGTAATATATTTTACTGAGATGGTTTTCCATCTTCTCAATGGCATCAGTGATCCTCTGCTTTAGATTAGTGATGTCCTGTACCTTTGTTCGATACACAATATATTTAACATAACTCCATGGAAAGAAGTTGAGGAGAGTGATATCTGGTGAACGAGGTGGCCAGGGAATTGGGCCACCCCTTCCAATCCACCGCTCTGGAAATGTTTCATTTAGGAACCCACGTACATTTAGACCCCAGTGTGGTGGTGCACCATCTTGCTGGAAAAAGATGGTTGATTGAAGGTCATGTAGTCTTTCCAAGCGCCTGGAGAGACTTAAAACCAGCTACAAATAGCAGCCCTAAACCTCAATGTTCAAATAAATTAGAGCTGCATTCGAGCAGCCAGGGAGAGGGCAGAACACAGGGAGCACTCTGGGGTCACTCATTCCTGTACAGTCATAAGATTCAGGAGGTTATAATGATTTTAAATTCCTGTACAGTAAAGATATAAGGTGTTACTGTAATTTCCATATACAGGCATTATGTCACATACAGATAATATGATAATGATAATATGCCTGTATGATAATAATGCAGAAACTGTTTGAAATTGTGTAAGATAAGCGACACCATCTAGAACTCAGAGTCTTACAATTCAGCAATAGTTCTGTAAAGGATAAGCAAATACATTAAAAATGAAAAATGAGCAAATTCACATTATTTACATTTTTAACTATCCTAGAATAACAATGTTTGTGCAGAAGTTCTATTTCACCATATATTTAACTGTTAACGTCACATCCCGGGTTTCAAATAAATGTTATGATAAAAAAAATCAACAAAAATTGCTTGGTAGTGAATGGTTGAGTGGTAAACATGGATCATAATGTCCCCCCCCCCAAAAAAAAAGGAAAGAGATAAAGCAAAAAGAGGGCTTCTATCTATGACAAATATCCTCGGTTGGTCGCACTAATTCATTCTCAAGTTATATTTCTGAAATTCTGTTGATAATGACGTGTTAGAACATTTTGTCAGACACATCGTGGCAGTTTGCCTGAAAAACACAGGGTGACTGCATATCAAGGAATCTCTTCTAGATCAGAGAATGAGTCTAACGGGGACATCAAACTCTGCCTCCCCAGATGTTGATAGACTGCAGTTCCCATAAATCTTTGATTGATATCCAGAGAATCATGGGAAGTGCTGTTCAGCAAATCTGGTGCTAGATTTTGGAGTATAGACAATGGACAAATATGGCAAAAAATGTCCATGTATACCAGACTCTCCGAATGTCTCTAGGATTCGTTTTGATTTCAAGTAAGAAACACACTAAGGGGGTTATTCCATTGGCGCCGGTGTTAGAAAAAGTTGAAAATACTGGTGAAAATTGCAGTTGTAATGCCATCATGCTGGCATTTCACAAAATTAATCTCTAAAGAGCAGCAGGACATACTTGAAAACAAGAGAAATCTCAATGTATCCTTCCTGGTAAAGTACTTTATAAATAAATTTTACATTTGTGAAACGTCAATTTGTGCATTCGTCACAACTCCAGAGCTTATGTGACTAAATCCATAAGTGTTGCTTGACATCATTGAAATTTTTCCTGAGCTCAGCCCAAAGGATGTTGATATTGTAGCGCAGTGGTTCCCAACCGTGGTCCTCAAGTACCCCTAACAGATCAGGTTTGTCAGATATCTGAAGCACAGCACAGGTGATATGATTTGCTGTTCAGTGATTGCAGGATTCAGTCTGCATTTCCCCAAAGTAATCCTTAAAATCTGTCCGGTTAGGGGGACTTGAGGACTGCGGTTGGGAACCACTGTTGTAGTGGGTCAAATTCACATGATTAGCAGACCAACAAATGGAAGAGCACTGCTAAAGTTATAAAGAATACATGTGCCCAACAATCCCTGGAGAGACCAACTCTCCATATACATAAATCCAAGAAGACACCCGCGCACTCTGCCTCCTAAAAGGCAGATTTATTAGGACAATACTTCCAAGGTTTAGAGGGATGGTACAGGCCTATTTTAAGCATCCATGAAAAAGGGCCACTTCTTGCATGTATGGGTAGTTTAAGGTTGCCAGTTCGACCATGTTTTCCTGGACACATAGTACTTTTTCATTAAGAGGGGAGCACAGGGAAACATGCTGCCCTGTAACATGTATAAATGATATGCTGCAGGATGTAAGTCAAAGCAGATCACTTGAGATTCCTTTTTGATTTCTTATCTGCAGCATATGAATTCTACATGCCGCAGGGTTGCATTCTTCACGCACTACCCATCAGCAGCCGACTGGGTGGAGTAGAGGTATCATCACTGCTCTATCACCATAGAGACACAGGTTTGAATCACGGCAAGAGCATCTCTCCAGTAAGTGTCCTTGGGCAAGATACCTAAGGGTACATACTCGCCACCCAGGACATATTTGAAAACGAGAGAAATCTCAATGTATCCTTCCTGGTAAAATACTTTCCAGAAAAAAGAAATTGTCCAGGAAAACATGGCCGATCTTGCAACCCTGGTGTAATCCCATGAGTAACATAGAATTCTGGAAGCATTACATAAAGTTTTATGATACGTACAGTGTCAGATTTCTCAGTTTTAGATTATATTTTATTGCGTAACTTTTCTTGAAAACTCGTGAAAACTTCATAAAATGCCTACTATTCAGTGGCTCTGTTATACTTTTATTTATGTGTTTTATAGTAATATGAGACTAAGCTTATTCAGTGTATTACTTTTTTTTCTCTTGGGATTTTGAAACATATAAAAAAATATGTTTTCAACTTCTTTGCTGATCCCAAGCAGTTTTGATATTTTTTACAATACACAGAACTCCTGCTTTTATGAAACGGCAGAGACTTGTTTTCCCAGGTGCCTAAGGTTTTGGACTCCTGAAAATCGTATTAAAGAGAAACTTTCAAGTAACCGAGTGTCTGGAGTATTGAGGCCAAATGAATTACTTTCTTCTTTAGCTTAGATTTTTATTCTTTTTTTTCCCCCAGATGTTCCTTATTATATTCAATACAAATAATGTATACTTTAGGAGAATAGCAATAACATTGTAACATGTAATATTGGTGCTGTCTAAAATAGGAAAAATATGTTTATAATATAGCCATAACAAATTCCTTTGTCTGAAAGTGGTTTTATTAACCATCTTACACCCAAAAAGGAATATATAACTTTTTCCATTAAGGCTAATGTCAGACGAACGCAGTCTGAGCGCACTCTGCGTGTGTGAACAACGGACGGACGTTCTGACGGAATATACTGTAGACACCACACAGTCCGTTTTTTATGACGGACGTAGATAAAAAGGGAAATATGGGAAACAAAATTAATATGAAAAAGGATATGAAAAGGCATTTTGTGCGTCAAGGTGCTGGACGTCGCAAATGCGCTGCGTCTGACGTCTCCTCATCACGCACACAGGACACTACGCGGACGTGGTGGACGTGGCACACTCTGTGCACACATCTAGCGGTTTTACCTTCTGTGCGGACGCACTTAGTGTGTGGGTCTCTATTGCTCATGATTCTATGCTACGATGGACGTTAAACTGTGCGGCAGCACGGAAGTGATCACTGCGTTCCTCTGACTCTAGCCTTAAACACAACAGAAAACAAAAATTTAGTCCATAAAGCCCCACTTACACATTCCTTCAATGCAGCATTAATGTTCACATTAGGTAAAAATCAAACACTGTCAAAATCAAAAATCAGACCTCATCTGTGTCCCCCTCTATTTATTTGAAAAACATTAGAGGAGCAGCCCATAAACTCACAGATAATAATATTTTTATATACTGTTGGTATTGTCTGACTAAAACAGGGGTGGGCAAATATTTTCTACGGAGGGCCAATTGAAAACTTTATTGTTATCGGGGGGGCGGCATATATATTTAGTTTCCAAATCTTCAAGCAGTGCCTTGAACTGCTTGTGGTTAAGTGCCCTGGCTCTGATGAGGTTTATCACACTGACAACTGGGTCAATAACATGCTTGATATTCAATGCAGCTTTACACAAACTTTCCTGATGGATGACACAGTGGAGAGGTAAGAGTGTATGGTTAGGATGTTCTTCTTTAATTTTATTAATCAACTTCACCAGACCTACGTTTTTCCCAGTCAAAGCACACGCTCCATCGGTTGTTACACCTGCCATCTTGTTCCACACCAACCCAGTTCTTTCAACACAGTTATGGTAATATGGATATATATTGCCCCCAGCTCATATGGATATATATTGCCCCCCCAGCTCATATGGGTATATATTGCAGCACATGAATCCGCACACTGCTGGGCAGCACCTCTCTGGAGATTGATTCATTGATTCGGATCGATTCATTTTTTGATCAATTAGTTTTTCCTTTTTTATGAGTTATAATTAATGCAGCACTGCTGGGACGTTCCAGGCAGTGTGCAGATTCATATGCTGCATTAATTATACTGCAGGGAGGCGCTGCCCGGCAGTGTGCGAATTCATACGCTGCATTAATAAAGAAACTTACATTCTATTGTAGTAATCTACTTCCCATTCTTAAATAAGCAATAAAAAAGGAAATAACTGATTTGAATCATCCGAAATGAGCCGAATCGTCGAAATAGCCGGATTGACGAAATGATCCGAATCGCCAAAATGAGCCGAATCGCCAAAATGATCCGAATCACCGAATCGATCCGAATCACCTAATCGATCTGAATCACCTAATCTAAATGATCCGAAACGAAAGAAAAACTGTCCGAAATGATCCGAAACGAAAAAAACACCTGAAAAAAAAACAAAACGAGGCAAAACGAAAAATAAAAGTCATGCACAACCCTAATCATAATAGTATTTAAGAGATAATAACCCCTCAATTTCCTTTAAAGTTTGGGAAAAAATATAATTAGTCTGTTTCTTCACTCACTTTATTGTTTATCTGCAACTACAGAAATAGAGAGAGAATGTAAAATAACCAGTAAAATAAAGAATTTAAGTCCCGCAAACAGTGAATAAGCAATTATGTGCTCCAGTCTACTTTAAAATTATTATTCGGCTATGAAAATCACCCAGAATTACTCCAGCCTTGCGAACACTTCAATAAATAGTTTGCAGTTCCTTGGTGTGGAGGTTAGTAACAGGGATGAAAATCTTTTGATTTTCTGTCGTCTTTTATGACATGGGTAAACGAACATATATCACAGGTCATCTGAACACTTATTAGTTTCCCTTTCTTGTTTTAAAGCCTCAAAATTACATTTAGTAGTGTTCTTGAAAACTGTCATATTAAATATCAAAGACAAAATGGGAAAAAGAATGGAATGGCATTAATATTTAGTATGGTGGATTTTTATATTTTATATTAAAATGATGTATAAATAAAACATTTCATATTCCAGGAGAACATCTTAACTGACGGACCATGAAGTTTGGTTTCCTTTTATTGTGTTTATGGCAATTCCCTTCAGATAAAAAGTGTGTTTTCATTCCTTTTTTGCTCCACTCAAGCAGCAGAACCAGAGTCAACTTTATTGTCAGTTCAGTCATATACAACTTGTACATGGCGACTCGAAACATCGTTCCTCAGCATGATAGTGCTATAGAAAACAACACAAGACTAAATAAAGAGCAAAAATATAATATTAATAAATAAGGAAAATAAAATAAATGAATAACACAAACCTGCATAAAACTACTTAATGAGAAAACCAGAAAAAGGGGTGTAGCGTTCTACGTCAAGTAATGGAGGTCATAAAAAAACAGACAACGAGTAGATGTAATTACCTCTAACAATTAAGGGCATTGTGAGTGCAAATGCGTTTGTGTGCTGGTACGTGGATGGTATTACCATCTATGCGCAGGAATTAACGGATAGACGTTGTGCGCATAATTTTAGCAACTCCTAAAAGCTGGAGTTAATGGCAAATTCTATCAACCTGGCCGACCCCAAATACACCAGCCCAAAAAAAATACGCAGCAAAGTATAGTTACACATTCTACTCATACCAAACCAATAAATTTGAGAAGTTGTGTGTGCATTTATTATTGCTGCAGCATATATGCGCAGATTGACTTTGACAGGCGCAAAAACATAACGTGAGATAATTGTGGTTCTTAATTCTGATTGGCTGAATCGCGTGAAAAAAACAGTCCGCACACTGATTTCTGCACGAGCATTTGTGCGCGTCCGGTTTACGCATGTTATTGCTCGACGGATCAAAAAATGCGCGAGGATTGTAATTCCAGCGGTGATTTACGCTCGTTAACGTTTAACGCTTGGCGCACAAATTCACGCATTGCCCTAGCGTTTTTGCGTGAAGAATGTAATTTGGCCCTATGTGTTTTGTTGACATCTTCTTTAAACATCTAATGTCTTCTTATTTGGACGCTCTGCAGACTGCTGCTTTTTCCTGTTCATTTTATTGATATTGGGTATTTTTGTATTTTTGTGGAAGCGATCGGGATGGGAGATGGAAGGTTTTTTTTCTTCTTTTACTATAAAATATATTACAAGGTGTTCTGGCAGACATGCTTGTGACAGAACTGTTCTCTTCCGTCTATCCTGACTCTCCAGACACCCCTTCGTTGCGGTCAGCCCGGCTACTGGGAGCGCTGTCCTCAGCGCCTCGAGCAGCTTGACCCGCCTGCTTCTGTTCCTCTGCCCTGGAGCCGTTAGGAATTTCCAGAAGGCCGCTCGGTGCCTTCTGATGTTGAGTATATGTAAGGATCCTGATCCATGCAGGGCAGCACCCTTCCAAATCCTGCACTTCGTGTCATTCCTGTTTCCAGCGCTGTGTTCCAGCAGCTAAATAGTTAATGCACCAAAACACACACTCACACACTCCAGGTCATCTGACCTCTCTGTTAATAAAAGTGCCACACCCCTTCTGTTCCCTGCTTAAACATTAGTTGTATCTGCTCTCAGCAAGAGAGAACCTATGTTGTGGCTTTCCTGTGGTTTCCTGAAAACCAAACCCTGCCGTGCTACCAACCCTTCCGTGTGTGTTTCCAGACCCTCCGGTATCCTGTGTATGCAAGGCCCTGCTGTCCCAGTCTGTTTCCTGATTTCCCCTACATCAAGTTTATTTGTTTTTGCTGCCTCCAGCAGCAACCTCGCCCCTCACCGCAGACCCCTTGTTTTGGCATCACCGCATCCCGGGCTCAGAATCCTGCATTTTCTGTACCACCCCGGTACAGTACCTGACAGAATGTTTAAGCCTAATGCTGAACCCGCGGTGATTCATTTCGTGGTGGAGCTGGTAAAGAAAACCCTGCAAGAAATGTTTGCACACCTGACTGAATTCATGAAGGAGCTGCTACAGTCTATGTGGGGCTCATCAGACAAGGTGTGCACTCCTGCAAGAAAAGCCTATGGACCGCTATCACCACAGGAACATGCCAGGAGACAAGCTGAAGGTTTGTGCCTGTACTGTGCCGCTCCAACCCACTGGCTGACCAGCTGTCCCATAAGGCCAACCAAGCACCCAGCCCCGGTACACAAACCTGCACCGGTGTCCAAGTCTGCCCTGGTGAGACCTCCGGTACCTAGGCCTGCCCCGTACCAAGACCAGCACCTGCTGCTCCCAAACCGGGTCCTGGAAAACCCGCAGCTCCCAAACCGGCTCCTGGAAAAGCCGCTGCTCCCAAGCCGGCACCCAGAAGAACTCCGGTACCAAAGCTGTCACCTCTGCCTAAACTGGCTCCTAGAAAGCCTGCGGTACCCACACCTGCCCCCAGGAGAACCCTGGTAGCAAGGCTGTCACCCCTACCCAAGCCGGCTCCTAGAAAAACCCTGGTGCATGAATATGTTGCCATGGAGACTGAAAATACTGTGCCAGCAGAACCTGATCCCATGGACTTTCAGCCACCTCTAACCAGCATGGAGCCAGCTTATGGTGCTGTTGATTCATCCACAGGATTTCCAGCACTTGTTGCAACTGTTACAGACCTTGTAGCCCAGGTTGGTACTTATACTGAAGTTATGCGGAAACTCCGGTGCAACCATGAAATCTTGCAGTCACAGTTGCAGGAGATCCAGACCTCCGCCCAAGTACCGCTGCCAGAGAACAACACTGGTATCCTCAACCCACAGCCCTTGGTGGGTGAACCCCAAACTTCGGTAATGGACAAGGACGCGGTGAATATAGAATGTGAAACATCACCTGGTCAAAAAGGGATATACCTGTGCACCTTTACCTCTGTACCGGCTGCCAGTCCAAACACTTACCAGTATGAATCCATTGCTTTCAGGAGGACCCCAGGAGTGACCAAGATGGACTCTCCTATCCCCCACAGCCCCTGGATTAAGACCTCATGTTCCTTGGCACCCCATCCGTCTCCAGTTGTCACTTCTCCCAGATGTTCGTTTTCTGATGTGGACTCCATTCCGGAGTTTCAAAGGCTGTGTCTTACCCATGTTCCTGGTGATACTGAGTCACAGACTGTCCTAAGCAATCAAGAATCATCTGGGGAAGAAAGATCAAGTTCGCTGGTATACCTGGCACAGAACCAGAAAACCACCAAAACTAAATCAAGGAGACGGCAAAGGAAGACCCGTGCCCAAGCTGGCAGTGCCAATTCTTGAGCGCCCAGAGGTCACTCCTTAAAAGGGGGATTATGTAAGGATCCTGATCCATGCAGGGCAGCACCCTTCCAAATCCTGCACTTCGTGTCATTCCTGTTTCCAGCGCTGTGTTCCAGCAGCTAAATAGTTAATGCACCAAAACACACACTCACACACTCCAGGTCATCTGACCTCTCTGTTAATAAAAGTGCCACACCCCTTCTGTTCCCTGCTTAAACATTAGTTGTATCTGCTCTCAGCAAGAGAGAACCTATGTTGTGGCTTTCCTGTGGTTTCCTGAAAACCAAACCCTGCCGTGCTACCAACCCTTCCGTGTGTGTTTCCAGACCCTCCGGTATCCTGTGTATGCAAGGCCCTGCTGTCCCAGTCTGTTTCCTGATTTCCCCTACATCAAGTTTATTTGTTTTTGCTGCCTCCAGCAGCAACCTCGCCCCTCACCGCAGACCCCTTGTTTTGGCATCACCGCATCCCGGGCTCAGAATCCTGCATTTTCTGTACCACCCCGGTACAGTACCTGACAGTATATAGTGTAGCGTAGTTTGTAATAAAGACACCAGGCGCGGCTGTATGCTTTAAAACAGGATTCTCTCTCTCTCTGAGCTTGAGAGTTCTCTGACTTTTTAATGAACAAAACGCCACCATTTATGCTGAAGTCCAACAGTCATAATTTGCATAAATGACGCACCTCGTCCTACCAATATACTAATTACATTATATCAGTTATTTACAATAAACATTCTTTACATTCTTTAGCCTTCAGCTCACACAACATTTGTATAATCCATTGTTCTAACACATCAGATTAAACACAAAACACTATCACAAATCCCTTGAATTAAACATGCAGCTAGATAAGGGGAAAAGCCCTGTTGTGTTCGAATTTTCATCGCAAATTGATATGCCGTTAATCCTGCATTTGAATATCACCATCTGAAAAATGGCTGAAAAAGCCCCTGATTTTGGGTAATTGGTGGAACTGAATGGAGCCCATAGTTATACTTTGTATAAAATTATCTTTGTGTATAAGTGTCTCACTTGACACCGCATAAGGAAAGAAAGAATGAATGAATCACTAGAAGACTATGCGACTCATTCTTTGTTTGTTTTGTCCATTCAGTGTTTTGTGGATTCATTATTTGGAAGGAATCGTTGAAATTTGGACGAATCATGAATCATCGGAAAACGAATGCACAAGTCTATTACTACTATAACAATTTCATTTTTACTACATTCAGTTTTTTTAACTTAGATAGTTGAGTATAGCGTGACCCGAATATAACGCAATGGATAGAGATTTATTATGGAAATGAGAGTATACACAAGACTCAAATATAACGTGAGGAACAAAATTTTACTGTACCGGTAAACAATAAAAATCCTTCCAGGTTCCTCTTAACACAGTCAGGCTACCCCTCAAGCCAGGGTGCTCTGCTCTAGAATGATTGCAGCTGTTACTAAGTATGAAGCCGCTGGCCACTCGTCTTCTTTACTAGCGATTTAGATGATTGACTTAAACCAAGCGTGCCCTCTGGCCATGATGGATCCCACCTCTCCCAAATCCGTGAGTTCCTAAAGTGTTTGCAAGCATCAGGAAATCTGCATTCACTTCAGGGAGATTTGACATCCAGAGCAAGGCAAGATTTTTTGGGGGTTTTTTTAACACGCAATGCAGATGTCTCGAATTTAATGCGACCGCTCCAATTTTAAGGTACATTTTTGTCACCAAAATCTAGAGGTATAATCGAGTATCTACAGTAAACTTATTAACCGAAACCACATACAGCATCTTTCCCCATGTGAGAAATGAGGAAGCCGTAAACACCATATCGAGCGTCTTCCCTGTATTATCCTTTTAATTAAATTTTGAACAAATAATGAAATGACAGAGATCGACTTCAACATTGTGCACAACAGACAAAAGCATTATGTTAATGTTTTACTCCAGTAAAGGACAAGCATTTCAATGACTGAAGTATGAGGGGTTTACTAAACATTTGCATAGTAGAGGAATAATGAAACCATTAACCTCCAATCCCCACCATTACCGGGTTTAGAATGTTAAGATCTTTTTTGATGTTATCAAAGTAATGACTGCATTTGTTTGACTCAACTGATTATTCGCTGTTTTGGTTCTGTCGCTGGCTTCCATTGTCTTTTTCTTACATCGTTTATTTTTACTGCTTTCAGGAAAAATAAAAGCCATTAGGCAAATGTGACCTGCATTTTGCAGTTGCAAGTGGAGCCAGAGAAGCAAGCAAGATGCAAACACAAAATATGGATGGCTTAATTGAACAGAACAGTGTGCTTATGCATAATAAAATCACAGAGGCTGGGAAGAGAAATGGCTTAATCAACACAAGAAATTTAATGGCAGAGAACAAAGATGGGATGGTATCTGTTTACCCAACTCCGCAATATCAGACCCACATTGTTGGAACTATTTCACCACACACTGGCCTCGACAACATAAAAAATGACCCAGTCCAACAACTCTTGGATCCTAATATGCTTCAACAGACTGTGGAGTCTCACTATCGCCCAAACATCATTCTATACTCAGAGAATGTATTACGTTCTTGGGGCGAAAATGTCAGCGCAGAATGTTGTGAAACCACTTTTATTGAAGACAGATCTCCAACCAAAGACAGTCTCGATTATCCTGATAGTAAATTCATTGACCTCTCATCCGAAGATATCAAAATCCACACTCTTTCATATGATGTGGAAGAAGAGGAAGATTTCCAGGAATTAGAGGTTAGTTTCACGTTTATTTCATTTTTGACGAGGCATGTTTAAAGAAACAAAATATAGATGCAGTATTTGAAAAATAATTATATTTTATGGTTGTTTTCCTGAATCGTCAAGATTTTTGAGGTAAACAGTGCATTAGAGCAGTGGTTCCCAACCCTGGCCCTCAAGTACCCCTAAGAGGCCAGATTTTAAGGATTACTTTGGGGAAATGAAGACTGAATCCTGCAATCACTGAGAAGCCTGTTAGGGGTACCTGAGAACCAGCTTTGGGAACCATAGCACTAGAGTGCTGATATCCACTTTGCAAATGTATTGGCAAAAATAATGTTTAATTAAAACTATAAACTCGTACTTATAAAAAATCACCACCCCAGATTGTGGTTTTCCATATGAACGCTTGTATTAGTTTGTGCGTATTCAATCAGAGCAGTCTATCAACACAATCAGTCATGGATATTCAGAAAGCACCGAAATTTCAGTGTCATTTCAGTGCTTTCTCGTTCGACGCACTTTGACGATTCCATTTCACCGACCCTGAGGTGAAGTCATTATTCACCGCAGGGTCCCCAAAGTGTGCTAAACATGGAGTCGCCGAAGACCACCAAATATCGCCGAACACGTGGCACAACACTGAACTGACCACAGAACACTGCCGAAGACAGCTGTACAGACCGCCAAACTGCAGAAATAAAGGGAACTCTGCTATTCTTCTAATAGGTGTTTAAATTCAAATGCATTCGGATGCGTTAGGATTAAAAAGTCCTAACGCTAATTACCGTCCTGCTGCGGTTACTGAAAAGTTAAATCACAGCTAGAACCTGGTGCTAACGGATTCTGCTTCTGCAGAATCAGTCAGAACCAGCAGAAAAAAGACAGCAAAAAATCAAATACTCACCTCCCATCCCGTGGCGAGAACGGCAGCTTGATCCGCCTCTTCTTGCTGCCGGGAGCAGAGAGAGATTGGGTGGAAAAAGTCCCCCAGTTTCCCTCTGCGAATCACTCTGCCGACCTGCTGGATTTCGCAAGGCGAGATCCTGCAGGTCATGTCCTATGGACTCCATGTAAGAGATGCTTACGGCGGCGATTAGTGCTGCCGTGAGCATCCCAAAGCTTAGCCTGCGTTACGGTTTAGGCTGCGGATTAGCTCCTGCACTGTAATATCACGCTAAAATGGGCAAGCTAAGGAGAAACCTGAAGGCGCAGGTTCTCCTCCTTAGTGTCCCCGTTTTAACGTGATCAATGTAATATGGCCCTAAGATTTTAAAAGGATTTATAACATTATAAGAAAAAATATTTTGTTTGTGATGAGAATAAGTTTAAACTGTTTTATGTCCAGCTTTTACGGATACCACTAAGTTGTCTGCTGCAATGCTAAAACTCTAATTGTTTTTGCTCTCTTTGTGTGCCATTTATTGCTGAATGAATACCCTTGTGTGTTAAAAAAAATATACAGATTATGGAATCGGAAGCTACAGCTTGACCTTTGTCCACTACAGATATCAATATTTACTATATTGTAATAATTGTATGATTGTAATCATTACATTGCATGTAATAATCTGATGTTTTTCATTATTGTTTTCGCATTGTAGTATCCTGACATATTTCTTACATAGCAAATGATAAAAACAACCTCTCTAGGCATAGAATTAATCAACTTTATGGCTTTTATTGGATCCTAAAAGATGAACTCTTCCTTCTCTATAACATTTGCATTTTGTTAAGCAGATACAGGGGCATTTGATTTTATTATATACTACTATAATATATCTTACATTTTGGAACACATTGCATGGCTACAATTATTTTGTTCCTCTCCTACTGTGTACATGGAAAACAACTGGATTTAGTGAGATCGTACGTTTCACTGACCCGAGAGCTCACAGAGCAAGTCATTATGGAGACATAGACAGAAGGAGGATGACAGCCATGGCCAGGCGGAGAATGGGAAACGCAGGATGTGTAATTGTGTGTACGTTCAGTTCCACATCAATAACAAGGAAGAGATGTAAAAATAAAATATTGTTTGATACAAAACGGTAATAAGATACACAAAACTGTACAGGTCTTTGCTGTGAGCTTTTACGGAGACTCATTAGCATCCGTAATCTGCAACCACTGGATTTAAAAGCCTTCAGTCGCTTTACACAGAGTTTTCAGACAATACGTAATGACTTATGTCCTACGTGATGGATTTATACCGTGGCAATAATGCGATAATACAGTTAGATGTCCATTTTATAAAGCAGATTAGAAAACAATGTCTTTTTAATTTGTTAGTTTGCTCTCAACAACATGAAAATTGCAATTTCAATAAACTGACAGCCTAACATTTGTTTTAAACTTGCTTGGCCAATGATCTGTGCAAAACTAGCTCCGTTAAATCCTATTACTAATGAAATAAACTGAAAAAGGCATTTTTGTCTCTTATTTATTTATAACATGTTTTACGGGGAAGAAATTACATTGAGATTTCTCTCATTATCAAGTATGTCCTGGGATTTTCAGCACAATTACATGTTATAGCGTTATACGTGCATTTTCTTGCAATAAATATTAACACGTCCAGCATGTCAGTCGATTTGTTCAAATTTTTGAAATGCTTTGAGATCCGTCTTTCCTTCGTGGAATCACGGAACCCAAGCTGCAATGTAAGATATTTAGCATTTTTTGGCCATCAAAGGGAGCACCTGCCGGACGAAAAGGGTTTACCTACAGTGAACATATAGAGTGGGACATCTCTGTATATATTATTGTGAGGGTACTGAAAAGTTTATTCCAGTTTGTACATGCTTGGTTTGATTGCCACGAGAGAGGAAATCTATTATTTTTAGGGATCTCAGTCTGCTGGACAATTTGCTACTTTCTGGAAGGTGGAGCTCTGACCGAAAATGACACATGACCCGCTTCATTTTTGTAGCCGGGAATGGAGTCTAACGTGCTGCAAGAAGACCTAGGATAAAGGAATATGAGAGGCGCAGGGCAGCAATCTGCGAAGGTGGTGCAGGAGCTTCTCAAAGAAGTGGTTATATCAGGCAAAAGAAATTAAGAGTACATCTAGACCAGTGTTTCCCAAACCTGTCCTCAGGACCATCCGCCTCGCCAGGTTTGCCAGATATCTGAAGCACAGCACAGGTGATATGATTTGCTGCTGAGTGGTTGCAGGATTCAGTCTGCTTTTCCCCAAGGGGATCTGCAAAATCTGGCCTGGTTGAGGGTCCCGAGGTGAGGTTTGGGAAACACTAATCTAGACTGAAGGGTAGAAGGTTTAGCTCATTTAACATATTGCAATGATGAGGTTTGTCATCACACTGCAGGACAAACCACCATAGTGACATGTAGATGCAGAAAGAGTTGTGAGCGTGTCACGGTAGATGTGTTGTGCACATGCAACATCCCCATGATCAAGGGATGACATCGACATATATTTAATAAATGTCACAAGTCAGTCTATTTATATACCGTGTTCAAACCAAGGTGCAGTTTACTACACAAAAAGTCACAACAAAGAGTGATTTAAATTTTTTTTATTAACCAGTTCAATGCTAAGGACGCGCTCAGCGCATCCTCAGCATTACCGCTGGTATGCGGAGGACGCGCTGAGCGCGTCCTCGCATTGGGGTCAGCGTTCGGCCGGGTTCCGGCCGATCGCTGGCCCCTCCGGTGCGGGCTGACATCCTGGATGTCAGCCCGGCATCCGGAGCAGCGGCCGCCATTATTAGGTGTCATCGCGCCCCCGCGATGACACCTAATTCAGGCGCCCCCCCCGCATGTGCGGAGGAGGCGCCTGAAAGGGAGGGGGGGAGGTCCTTCGGACCTCTCTCCCTCCCGATCGGCGGCACACAGGGGCTTAACCCAGGCATCATTTGGAAGGGCACAGCCTGCCCTTCCAAATGATGCCTGACATTAACCCCTGGGGAGCTGGATCGCAAATCGGCGCTGAAAAGCGCCGATTCGCGATCCTTCCCGGGAGCTGGCCGACATCTTGGATGTCGGCCAAGCTTCCGGGAACTCCCCCAGAGGACTGGCGTCATCGTGCGTAGCACGATGACGCCAGTCCTACAGTTAACCCCTAACTGCCACGAACTGTGGAGATAGGGAGTTCCAATGAACTCCCTATCTCCCGATCCGTGGCAGTTAGGGGTTAAATTTTGATATGGTTGGATCGGCCAGAGCATGGCCGTTCCAACGATACCAAACATGAAAGTAAAAAAATTTGTAAAAAAAAAAAAAAAAAATAAAAAAAAATAAAAAAAAATAAAAAAAAAAAATTAAAAAAAAAAAAATAAACACTTTTTTTTTATTTTTTTTGGTTTGTTAATGCAGCAATATTGTTCCCATTTCAATTATAATGTGAACAATGATGCTGCATTAACGATTTTTGTATGCGGTGCGTTTGTTAAAAATGGTGTCATTTTCCCCAAAAAAAAATGTAACGAGACCCCATCTCTAATTTTTTTAACAAGCGCACCCCATACAAAATATAACCGCAATTGCTCGCATGTTAAAATGTGGAAAAAAACACTTTACACATTGTAAATTATTGAAAATACATATTTTATTGCATTTTTTGTTATAATATACAAACATGACATAACGTATACATATAATAATGACATATTATGAATCTACCGAGTCTGACGGAAAGAACGATATATAATATGTCGGTGTCATATACTAAAATAAGCCTTTAAAACACGTTTAAACATGATGCGCAAAACAGGTAAAAAATGACCTCAGCACAGGGGCGGGAAAAGCCTCAGCAGCGAAAGGGTTAATGCCCATATTGCCTCTTAACCCTTTCAATACCAATTGATTTTCCATAAAACCACTGACAGGACCCAGTGGTTAATGGTAAATGACTTTCCTTTAACAATACAGTGAATATACAGATGGGTCCCACTGTATATGTTCGCCCTTTTTGACAGGCAGAGGCCACCGTCTGATGGCTGTAAGGCGCTACTACATGTACATTACAGCTTGGTCTCTGTGGTTCCATGCAGAAAAAACCTGTCTCTAAGCTTTTCATATAATTTCAATACATTGGCTGCTATGTACGACGTGTTGCAATTTCAGGGGCATGTTCAGAGCCCAAATAAATTTCTTTAGCAATAAAATTACTTTGCATTGCTTATGAAAAAGAACACATTGAGTAAACTCGACATCGTGGCACCCGCAGGTGCTTTTCAAGATCAAGTATGCTCAATCTTGGTTATTCCATATCTAAGAAAAATTGTAAGGATTATGTTTCTTAACCCCTTAATGACAGGCAGGTGTCGCCACGTCGGGAGGGGTTAACGCCGGTGAGACATACTGGTACGCCTCACTACCGCCAGGTGCTACCATGGGCCTCTGATTCTACCTGCCAATGCAGCCGACGCGCGACAAGTTCAGGCTGTCTCTCTGCAGCAAACGGCACATGCCAGCTGCCCGGAGGGCCGAGGCAGCCAATTGAAGTCAGCGGGTGTACCAGTACGCCCTGCGTCTTCAAGACCTGCCGCGTGGACTGCATGGTACGCCGCGCAACATGAAAAGGTTAACATATTGCAACGATTACTTGACAAATAGTGGAAACAACATACAAAAAAGGAAATACAAACACTTTATTCCATAATGCTGACTGTTTTTAAAATTCATATGTAAATATATTTAAGAAGATTTTAAAAAATAAGTGTTCTGTGAGAGATAATTGAAAGGATTTAAAGGACGGAGCGCTTCCCGTTTTCTAAGCTGTGGAATGCTATACTTTGTGAAGCAATTCAAAGGGAAGAAATAATGCAGCCATTGGTAATAGCCTCAATCTGACAGTTTGTAAAACTAACATTGAACAAGGGATTATAAATTCAGTTCAGAGTATGAAATAAAAAAAAACCTGTATTTGAGCTGCGTAACAACTCTTGGCATATATTTCAAAATCTAAGCGATTAGAAAGAATTTGTTCCCTCACAATCGAATCTCTAAATGAATTAAAAGGAAATGTGTAGTATATCCAAGAAGTGCACAATTGTAAGTAAACCTTTAGGGACTTTGTGAATTAGACATTTTTTTGTTGTTTAGCTGCCAGATATTTAAGAGTGAATCACATATTTCTTATTGTAGTTTCTTGAAGTGTGACTTTTATCCTTTGGCTTCAAGGACTTGTACATCAGTGTGCTGCTGATAAACGTCTTCTTTACAATTCTCATTGCAGGAGGGAAAGCCTAAGGCAAGACTTTTTCCATTGTGCTGCAAAATAGAAAGACTTGACACAGAAATTGTGGCATAGCACGATCAGCCAAAGTGCACCGCTAGGGCTTTGTCTCTAAAATGAAAACCAGTCTTGACAATCTCACTTGGCAACTAACCTGTTTTATCTTTAGAGCATCATTTATACAGAACAGTGTGTTTAATGCTAAAAGCAATCAGCCTTTTCTCAACAGAGCTGTTTATTTCGCATCTTTAGAGAAAGGGCTTCACTTCTCAATTCGTGAATTGAAATACATAGTTAACATTGAGATTATAGAAAATTCAACATAGAAATCACAGAAATTGCATTAACTTTTAATATCGTTATATATGCAACATATGACATGATTTAAATGAGATCAGGGCTGGATTTATAACTAGGCAGAGTAGGCAAGTGCCTACAGGCGCCTGCCAGAAGGGGGCATCTTCCTCTGTGTAAAAATAAAAAGGTGTTTTATTTTACAATTTACAATCATTTAGAGCATTGTATCTCTAGAGCCCTAAGGGCTAGAGGGACATATGATATATCATTGGAAAGGCCAGGTTATGGCCTTTTCAGTGATTGCAAACATAACCAGGTTAGGTTTATGTATAAATAAAATAACTAATAAAATGTTATTTTTCTTTTTTTCTAACGCAGAAGTATTATTCAGTTTACAACTATTAAGTGAACAGTGATGCTGTCATGTGCTAACTCACCTTCTCATTTCCCACACTGCCAGCAAATGTGGAGCTGATGATGCAACTTATTGTTTCATTGACAACCTAGACCGTGGCACTGCAGTGAGGAGAGACAGGGGGACTTTAGAACCTGCATCTCTGAATTGTACACTAAACAAGGTTAAGTGAGGTGTCATTGGAAAGGTCAGAGTCTGGTCTTTACAATGATGACCATGTAATCTGTAAAACTAAAAAAATTGAGAACAAGCAAATGCACAATTTACATGCTTTTACATAAAAAACAAACAATGCCACTGCACTAACTCAACTAATTCAACAGATTCTGCCCCTTCTTTTGATTTGAGCACAGAGAGAAACTATTCCAGCTTTTGTTGTTGCTTTTTTTTATTTTGCCCCAAAAATAAAATTTAAAAAGTATTTTTTTCCATGTTTTCTTTTTTTGTTGAGGGGGGGCTCCACATTTCTGTGCCTACAGGTTCCTGACATGCAAATTCAGCCCTGACTGAGATATTGTCAAACTGATCAGTCAGATAATGGAAGAAATTTGTTTTTTATGCATGTTGCCCATGTCTGGTGAATGACGCCTAAACTGTGTGCCGGAAAAGTTTTGTATCTACACATTTCAGAATACCCAGCTAGCCTCAAACATCACTGATATCATTGGACAAGTTCTTCTGAAACATTTGAGGCCAGATCACAACTTGGACAGTGCTCGAGACTTACAGCATAACTGCTTGAGGGCTGAGCTTAACTTTACAACGTCCAATTCCATCCAAGACAGAAGCTCAGCTTGCATCTCAAATGTTGCGCCAGGTTACTGTACATTAACTTCTCCTACATCTCCTATACTTTGTATAGGAGACGTTAATGTGGCCCCCAGCAAATGGAGAACGAGCTGTTCCACCCATATTATGGGTGTCAGTATTATAAAGATGGGCACACATGACAGTGTCCCACCCCACCCAATGGGCTACAATAAACCATTAGGAGGAGTACATGCCATTGCCAGTGGTTGAGGGAGGAGGTTTTCAGAGGGGGACAATCACTTGTCCTCCCCTCCCCATTTTAATATTGCCTCACTTGTTACACACACCTAGATTGGGGCAGGGGTGCTTGTCCTCTCCCTTTATTATATAGTACTCACATTATTAGCGACAGCAGCAAAATCTCCTCTCACTAATATTTTAATCTTATCATTACTAGAATGCTAGTGATAAACAGGAAATGGTGAAACGGGGGTGTTATGGGGGCCATTATTACCTCCAGATGTATTTATTCCTTTTGCAATGTAGCATCTAGCTAGTAAGTGCTGGCCAGCTACCTATAATACAATACACGCATGCACTGGTGACCGGTTGCAGTTTGTCTAATTCATATGTCATGATTGAACAGACTGAATCTCGACATGAATAAAATTTTACTCATCCAAATCAATAAAACATTTTGGACGAAACGATTCATCAGTTTGACACACTATTTGAGCATCCTTAATTTGAAATACTTTAGACCATAAGTACTTTTTGATTTTCCGGCATGTCTCAAGCTGATGCTGCACATCGTGTTTTTGTGCATCCCTCGCTGCAGGACGTGGCAAGAGCGACATGACCGTAAGTAATAAGAATGACCAAAAGGCTCTGAAAACTTTCAGATTTTCGAATTTTGGATTTGGGGTGCTCAGCCCGTACCTTTAAGGCTAGGGTCAGACGAAAGCATTTTTCCCCGCAAACGTGAAAAAGTGCGTCCGAACGCATTGACGTATTTTTTCACGGAATGTGCAAAGACGGTCAGACGACGCGCATTTTCGGGCGTGATTTTGTACGGATCGTCAATAAAACTCTTTTTGCGTCTGGACGTTATGTAGGCCGGACATTAGCAGTGTCTGACATCTCCTAATCACGCAAACACGCCGCTATGCCGCAGCTGCGCACTCAATACGTCAGTACTAGCGGTTCAGCGTTCTCAGAAAAATGCGTTCAAATTCCACTTGCGTTGCACGGCCGGACTTTTGTGCGGCCGTACATCGTATATTGGCCGTCATTGCCCGTCATCTGCTGCTAGTGCGGCCGTAATTATGTGCACCAGAACGCACGTTAAAAGTGCGCTGGTCTGACCCCAGCCTTCAATTCATTGTTATGTTTTGGTTCCGTATGTTTCATACCTCAGTTGTGTAAGAAGAAAATTTAAGCATGTCTGGTAATAGACTTAAAGAGATAGGCCTGGTCTGATATTCTAAATAAAAGACTTTCAGGGTTATTCAGAGAAAGGTGAAACTCTTGAGAACGTTTGGAGAAGTGAAAATTCTAGGTCAAAATAGCCGAACCAGAAAAATTCTCCCGTTTATCTCACTTTCCAAATCGGCTATTTCGAACTAGAATTTTCACTTCTCCCAAAGTTCTCCAGAGTTTCACCTTTCTCTGAATAACACTGTTTGTTTACTTAATGATATGTGAAATGTTTAATCCATATAAATATTTCCAGTAGCGCAGCTAAAATTGTTATAACATAGAAAATTCAGCGTGCTGAATAACGTCAATTGATTACGCTTTGTTATTGCTTGGTGGCCCTGTTTTTGCGATGTCACGTAAAAAAAAAAAAGTGACAACCCACCTAAATCCATTGGAATTTCACCGTCGATACATCTGTGACACAATAGGAAATGTGAAGACCATGTCACTATAGTTACAGATATTGTGCTAGGGATTTCTAGTAACCAATGCTACTTTGCAGCAAGCAATTTGTACCCCAGTGATAATCCAACAGGATAAAGCTGTTTTCTTATTATCCACAATCTTTGAATACATATCATTCTGTTACACAGAAACAAAATACCTTTTTGAGAAGATTCTTCCTCCATAATCCCATAGGCAATTATTTAGGATTTATTCATGTTACTTAAAAGGTCTTAGAGACACGTACAATTTAGGAAATAATACTTTAAGTATTGTCATTTATCAGATATTGCATTGAATGTGTTCCCAGTAACTAGATTCCTGATGTAAATTTTCACACAAACGCCCAATAAATGCAGAAAAAATGGCGTCGCGCCCATACTCACCGGAGCGGCAGCAACTGCCAGGAGTAACAGCCCAGTTAATGTATAAAACATAACAAGGAAAAAAGGTGTCATCTGCGCTCGTTTCTATGTATTCCATGTGCAACAAAACACTATGAGGTTTTTGTTTGTTTCAATGGCCATTGCAACGTAAGCTCACTCGCCACTTCAAGGCACCTCTTTGTAGAGTGAGTACCTAACAAATGTAACCAAAAGATGTCCAATAAATGATTTAGTATACCTTTCAAATATCCCAATATAACTGTTCCTCTTTATTTAATTTTGCGACATTCTGACTGTATATACCAGTCTTTGGCGAGTCGAGTACATTTTAATGCAGCGAGGCCTTCGTGCGTAGTGCATCTTTATTATATTAAATAAGATCTATTGCTAGATATAATGACTCACATCTATGCAATAATCCCTCTTCTGATTCTATACGATCCATTACTCCAATGTGGAAGATTCCACCAGGAACAGCTATGACTAATGGATATAGTAAGGCTTTATAATGAATGAGTTAATAGAAATGTACAATGATGTAATTTTTCCATCACATTAACCTACATTAATGCTTGGTCTTCCATCTCATAATAAAATTAATGTGTTATTTTCTTTCATTATTCAGTTAATGTTTAAGTAAAGATATGACGTTCTATTTAAGTTGGAACTATTGTTAGACTAACAGACTCTGTGCTATATCATGATTTGTTTTAGCAGGGTTTCTCAACTCCAGTCCTCAGGACCCACTACTGGCCAGATTTTAGGCTAAGGTCAGACGAAAGCATTTTTAACGTGCGTTTAACCGCACGAAATCACAGCCGTGCTAGCAGGAAATGACGTCCAATGCCGGGTAACATACGAAGAACGGCCGCACGAAAGTTCGTCCACGCAACGCAAGTCCGCATAGCGACGTGTTTGCGTGATTGGGAGACGTCAGACGCTGCTAATGTCCGGCCAACATAACGTCCAGACGCAAAAAGGGTTTTATTGATGATCCGTACAAAATCACGGATGAAAATGCGCATCGTATGACCGCTATCGCGTATTCCGTGAAAAAATACGTCCATTCGTTCGAACGCACTTTTTCACAGACAACGTGAAAATGCGTTCGTCTGACCCTAGCCTTAAGGATCACCTTGGGGAAATGCAGACTGAATACTGCAATCACTGAACAGCAAATCATATCACCTGTACTGTGCTTCAGATATCTGGAAAACCTGACCTGTTAGTGGGTCCTGCGTAAGGATGAGCTGTTCGGGTTCGGACGGTTCGGAGTTCGACCCGAACTTTGCCAGTTCGAAAGTTTGCGAATTTCGAACTTTTTGGGTCTGTTCGGTTCTATTTTGAAAAAAAAAAGAAATTTTGAAAAAAGTATAGAAAATGCTTAAAAAAATACTAAAAAATCTAGAAATAAAGAGACTCTTAACTGCAGAATATTATAAGCAACGGTTTATTAGATATTGAATTAAAAACTAATGCGTACGTGGAAAGATTATCAACTCTAAGGCTGGGGTCAGACCAGCGCACTTTTAACGTGCGTTCTGGCGCACATAATTACGGCCGCACTAGCAGCAGATGACGGGCAATGACGGCCAATATACGATGTACGGCCGCACAAAAGTCCGGCCGTGCAACGCAAGTGGAATTTGAATGCATTTTTCTGAGAACGCTGAACCGCTAGTACTGACGTACTGAGTGCGCAGCTGCGGCATAGCGGCGTGTTTGCGTGATTAGGAGATGTCAGACGCTGCTAATGTCCGGCCTACATAACGTCCAGACGCAAAAAGAGTTTTATTGACGATCCGTACAAAATCACGCCGAAAATGCACGTCGTCTGCCCGTTTTTGCGCATTCCGTGAAAAAATACGTCAATGTGTTCGGACGCACCTTTTCACGTTCGCGGGGGAAAATGCTTTCGTCTGACCCTAGCCTTAATGACCTCTGTTCACAAACGGGCATAACACCAGGTGTTTTTAGTCTGGTAATCAATTTGATACATTGTACAACATACTGAGGGTGGGGTGGTGTTTGCTTCTGAGTGAGATTTGAGAATTAATTTCCCTAAAATATCCTAATATGCTGCATTTAACCCTTTCGCTGCTGAGGCTTTTCACACCTCTGTGCTGAGGTCATTTTTACCGCTTTCGCTCATCATGATTAACCGCGTTTTGTAGCCATATTTTGATATATGACCCAGACATATTATATATCGTTCTTTCCGGCAGACTTGGCAGATTCATAATATGTCATTATTATATGTATACGTTATGTCATGTCTGTATATTATAACAAAAATGCAATAAAATTTGATAATTTATTATGTGTAAAGTGGTTTTTTTCACATTTTAACATGCGATCTTTTGCGGTTATATTTTGTATGAGGTGCGCTTGTTAAAAAAATTAGAAATGGGGTCTAGTTTTTTTTTGGGAAAATTTTGCTTTTTTTAACAAATGCACCGCATACAAAAATCGTTAGTGCAGCATTATTGTTGGGAACAATATTACAAATGGGAACAATATTGCTGCATTAACAAAACAAAAACAAAAAAAAAAGTGTTTATTTTCTTTTTTTAATTTTTGTTTTATTTATTTATTTATTTTTTTTTAAAAAAAACATTTTTCATGCTCATGCTCTGGCCGATCCAACGATATCAAACATTAACCCCTAGCTGCCACGGATCGGAGATAGGGGGTTCCTTGGAACCCCCTATCTCCACCATTGGTGGCAGCTAGGGGTTAACTCCAGGACTGGCGTCATCGTGCTATGCACGATGACGCCAGTCCTCAGGGGGAGTTCCTGGAGGCTTGGCTGACATCCAAGATGTCGGCCAGCTCCAGGAGAGGATCACGATCCGGCGCTTTTCAGCGCCGATTCGTGATCCGGCTCCCCAGGGGTTAATCACAGCCACCGTTTGGAAGGGCAGGCTGTGCCCTTCCAAACGATGCCTGGATTAACCCCCTGACCCCCGGCGATCGGGAGGGAGAGAGGTCTGAAGGACCTCCCCCCTCCCTTTCAGGCGCTTCCTCCGCACATGCGGGGGGGCGCCTGAATTAGATGTCCACAGGTCAGGTGCAAGACTATGCCAGTCAGGGCTCAGAGTCCTGATTGGGCACATTTTTCCCAATCATAGGCTCACAGAGCTAAATCCCGCAGCACACTATATACTGTAAGGCCCCAGCGTGTGTTTGTTGCAGGAGTGAATCAGAGAGGAGAGGATATTGTTTGTTGCATATCAGGCTGTATCACTGACTTATACCAGAGTTTTGGGAATTGGAATCTGTATGTTGGCACTTTTAGCTATCAGGGACAGGCTGTATCACTGAGTTATATCTGATTTCTGGAAATTGTAATCTGTGTATTGGCACTGCAAAGGCTATCAGGGACAGGCTGTATCACTGAGTTATATCTGATTTCTGGAAATTGGAATCTGTGTGTTGGCACTGCAAAGGCTATCAGGGACAAGCTGTATCACTGAGTTATATCTGATTTCTGGAAATTGGAATCTGTGTGCTGGCACTGCAAAGGCTATCAGGGACAGGCTGTATCACTGACTTATATCTGTTTTCTGGAAATTGGAATCTGTGTGTTGGCACTGCAAAGGCTATCAGGCTGTATCACTGACGTATACCAGAGTTCTGGGAATTTTAATCTGTGTGTTAGCACTGCAAAGACTATCAGGCTGTATCACTGACGTATACCAGAGTTCTGGGAATTTTAATCTGTGTGTTGGCACTGCAAAGGCTATCAGGGTGTATCACTGACTTATACCAGAGTTCTGGGAATTTAAATATGTGTGTTGGCACTGCCAGCTGCTGCCAGGCTATCAGGGTGTATCACTGACTTATACCAGAGTTCTGGGAATTTGAATCTGTGTGTTGGCACTGCAAAGGCTATCAGACTTATCACTGATTTATACCAGAGGTCTGGGAATTTTAATTTGTGTGTTGGCACTGCCAGCTGCTGCCAGGCTATCAGGGTGTATCACTGACTTATACCAGAGTTCTGGGAATTTTAATTTGTGTGTTGGCACTGCCAGCTGCTGCCAGGCTATCAGGGTGTATCACTGACTTATACCAGAGTTCTGGGAATTTGAATCTGTGTGTTGGCACTGCAAAGGCTATCAGGCTTATCACTGATTTATACCAGAGTTCTGGGAATTTTAATCTGTGTTTTGGTACTGCCAGCTGCTGCCCGGCTATCAGGGTGTATCACTGAGGCATAGCATACTTCTGGAAATTTTAATCTCTGTCTTCGCACTGCCAGCTATAAAGGTGTATCACTGAGGCATAGCATACTTCTGGAAATTTTAATCTCTGTCTTGGCACTGCCAGCTATCAGGGACAGGGTGTATCACTGAGTTATAGCAGATTTCTGGAAATTTGAATTTCTGTCTTTGCACTGCAAAGGCTATCAGGCTATATCACTCATTTATACCAGAGTTCTGGGAATTTTAATCTGTGTGTTGGCACTGCAAAGGCTATCAGGGTGTATCACTGATTTATACCTGAGTTCTGGGAATTTTAATCTGTGTGTTGGCACTGCAAAGGCTATCAGGGTGTATCACTGATTTATACCATAGTTCTGTGAATTTTAATCTGTGTTTTGGCACTGCAAAGGCTATCAGTTTGTATCACTGATTTATACCAGAGTTCTGGGAATTTTAATCTGTGTGTTGGCACTGCCAGCTGCTGCCAGGCTATCAGGGTGTATCACTGACTTATACCAGAGTTCTGGGAATTTGAATCTGTGTGTTGGCACTGCAAAGCCTATCAGGTTTATCACTGATTTATACCAGAGTTCTGGGAATTTTTATCTGTGTGTTGGCACTGCCAGCTGCTGCCAGGCTATCAGGGTGTATGACTGACTTATTCCAGAGTTCTGGGAATTTGAATCTGTGGGTTGGCACTGCCAGCTGCTGCCAGGCTATCATGGTGTATCACTGACTTATACCAGAGTTCTGGGAATTTGAATCTGTGTGCTGGCACTGCAAAGGCTATCAGGGACAGGCTGTATCACTGACTTATATCTGTTTTCTGGAAATTGGAATCTGTGTGTTGGCACTGCAAAGGCTATCAGGCTGTATCACTGACGTATACCAGAGTTCTGGGAATTTTAATCTGTGTGTTAGCACTGCAAAGACTATCAGGCTGTATCACTGACGTATACCAGAGTTCTGGGAATTTTAATCTGTGTGTTGGCACTGCAAAGGCTATCAGGGTGTATCACTGACTTATACCAGAGTTCTGGGAATTTAAATATGTGTGTTGGCACTGCCAGCTGCTGCCAGGCTATCAGGGTGTATCACTGACTTATACCAGAGTTCTGGGAATTTGAATCTGTGTGTTGGCACTGCAAAGGCTATCAGACTTATCACTGATTTATACCAGAGGTTGGGAATTTTAATTGTGTGTTTGCACTGCCAGCTGCTGCCAGGCTATCAGGGTGTATCACTGACTTATACCAGAGTTCTGGGAATTTTAATTTGTGTGTTGGCACTGCCAGCTGCTGCCAGGCTATCAGGGTGTATCACTGACTTATACAGAGTTCTGGGAATTTGAATCTGTGTGTTGGCACTGCAAAGCTATCAGGCTTATCACTGATTTATACCAGAGTTCTGGGAATTTTAATCTGTGTTTTGGTACTGCCAGCTGCTGCGGCTATCAGGGTGTATCACTGAGGCATAGCATACTTCTGGAAATTTTAATCTCTGTCTTCGCACTGCCAGCTATAAGGTGTATCACTGAGGCATAGCATACTTCTGGAATTTTAATCTCTGTCTTGGCACTGCCAGCTATCAGGGACAGGGTGTATCACTGAGTTATAGCAGATTTCTGGAAATTTGAATTTCTGTCTTTGCACTGCAAAGGCTATCAGGCTATATCACTCATTTATACCAGAGTTCTGGGAATTTTAATCTGTGTGTTGGCACTGCAAAGGCTATCAGGGTGTATCACTGATTTATACCTGAGTTCTGGGAATTTTAATCTGTGTGTTGGCACTGCAAAGGCTATCAGGGTGTATCACTGATTTATACCATAGTTCTGTGAATTTTAATCTGTGTTTTGGCACTGCAAAGGCTATCAGTTTGTATCACTGATTTATACCAGAGTTCTGGGAATTTTAATCTGTGTGTTGGCACTGCCAGCTGCTGCCAGGCTATCAGGGTGTATCACTGACTTATACCAGAGTTCTGGGAATTTGAATCTGTGTGTTGGCACTGCAAAGCCTATCAGGTTTATCACTGATTTATACCAGAGTTTGGGAATTTTTATCTGTGTGTTGGCACTGCCAGCTGCTGCCAGGCTATCAGGGTGTATGACTGACTTATTCCAGAGTTCTGGGAATTTGAATCTGTGGGTTGGCACTGCCAGCTGCTGCCAGGCTATCATGGTGTATCACTGACTTATACCAGAGTTCTGGGAATTTGAATCTGTGTGTTGGCACTGCAAAGGCTATCAGGCTTATTACTGATTTATACCAGAATTCTGGGAATTTGAATCTGTGTGTTGGCACTGCCAGCTGCTGCCAGGCTATCAGGGTGTATCACTGACTTATACCAGAGTTCTGCAAATTTGAATCTGTGTCTTGACACTGCCAGCTATAAAGGTGTATCACTGAGGCATAGCATACTTCTGGAAATCTGAATCTCTGTCTTGGCACTGCCAGCTATCAGGGACAGGGTGTATCACTGAGTTATAGAAGATTTCTGGAAATTTGAATCTCTGTATTGGCACTGCAAAGGCTATCAGGCTATATCACGGATTTATACCAGAGTTCTGTGAATTTGAATCTGTGTTTTGGCACTGCAAAGGCTATCAGGGTGTATCACTGATTTATACCAGAGTTCTGGGAATTCTAATCTGTGTGTTGGCACTGCCAGCTGCTGCCAGGCTATCAGGGTGTATCACTGACTTATACCAGAGTTCTGGGAATTTTAATCTGTGTGTTGGCACTGCCAGCTGCTGCCAGGCTATCAGGGTGTATCACTGACTTATACCAGAGTTCTGGGAATTTTAATCTGTGTGTTGGCACTGCAAAGGCTATCAGGCTTATCACTGATTTATACCAGAATTCTGGGAATTTGAATCTGTGTGTTGGCATTGCCAGCTGCTGCCAGGCTATCAGGGTGTATCACTGACTTATACCAGAGTTCTGCAAATTTGAATCCGTGTGTTGGCACTGCCAGCTACAAGGGTGTATCGCTGATGCATAGCATACTTCTGGAAATGTTAATCTCTGTCTTGGCACTGCCAGCTATCAGGGACAGGTGTATCACTGAGTTATAGCAGATTTTGGAAATTGGAATCTGTGTGTTGGCACTGCAAAGGCTATCAGGCCTGTATCACTGATTATACCAGAGTTCTGCTGTGAATTTGAATCTGTGTGTTGGCACTGCAAAAGCTATCAGGGTGTTTCACTGATTATACCAGAGTTCTGGAATTTTAATCTGTGTTTTGGCACTGCCAGCTGCTGCAGGCTATCAGGGTGTATCACTGACTTATACCAGAGTTCTGGGAATTTTAATCTGTGTGTTGGCACTGCAAAGGCTATCAGGCTTAAAACTGACTTATACCAGAGTTCTGGGAATTTTAATCTGTGTGTTGGCACTGCCAGCTGCTGCCAGGCTATCAGGGTGTATCACTGACTTATACCAGAGTTCTGCAAATTTGAATCTGTGTGTTGGCACTGCCAGCTACAAGGGTATATCACTGAGGCATAGCATACTTCTGGAAATGTTAATCTCTCTCTTGGCACTGCCAGCTATCAGGGACAGGGTGTATCACTGAGTTATAGCAGATTTCTGGAAATTGGAATCTGTGTGTTGGCACTGCAAAGGCTATCAGGCTGTATCACTGATTTATACCAGAGTTCTGTGAATTTGAATCTGTGTGTTGGCACTGCAAAGGCTATCAGGCTGTTTCACTGATTTATACCAGAGTTCTGTGAATTTGAATCTGTGTGTTGGCACTGCAAAGGCTATCAGGGTGTTTCACTGATTTATACCAGAGTTCTGGGAATTTTAATCTGTGTGTTGGCACTGCAAAGGCTATCAGGGTGTATTGCTGATTTATAGCATTGTTCTGGAAAATCTGTATATCTTTAATCTAATTCTAGATACTATACAATAACACAGTTTAATCAGAGTTCATCTGTTTATCTATTTGAGAGTTGAATCTGGGTGTTGCCAGCTATCAGGGTGTATCACAGATTTATAGCATTATTCTGGAAAATCTGTATATCTTTAATCTACCATACAATAACACAGTTTAATCAGAGTTCATATGTTTATCTATTGAGAGTTGAATCTGTGTCTTGCCAGGTATCAGGGTGTTGCAGCCTGCAGGAGAGGAAGTGAATCAGAGAGAGAGTAGAGGACATTGGCAGCCTTGCAGGGAAAATATCAGTAAAATCTCTGACTTATAGCAGAGTTCTGCATAACTCCAATCTTTATACCAGAGTTGAATCACAGTTCTGTATATTTTTAATCTATATATCACTCACCATGTCAGAAAGACCAAAGAGGACAGGCAGATACTCCCAGACACAGATAAGAGGGCAAGCAGCCTCTGTGTCGGAAGGCTGTGCCCCTGTTCGTGGTGAACGTGGTGCATCCTCTGCAGGGGCATGCTTGTCCTTTCTAACTGGTGCTGGCCGTCTTAAGCAGCAGCAACATACAGAGGATTTGCAGGATTGGCTAACCAGGCCATCCTCATCCTCTGAGTCCTCTGCCAGCCAGGTTTGTAGTGGTTTACAGTCCACCTCAGCTTCCAAAACATCTAATTCAGCCTCCATGTCCACAGCTACTCCTGCCGTAGCCTCACCATCATACTCGGAGGAGTCAGCTGAATTGTTTGACTACAATGACAGTGACATGCTGCTTGAGGATGCGCAGCAACTCCAGTGCTCTGATTCAAACTCTGAGGCTGAGGAAGGGAGTAAAATCAGCCGAGAGGGAGGGGGTGCCAGTGACACACAAAGAACTGGCACTCATGTTCCCCCAGCAGCTGCAGCATATTTTTTTTGCCAGGTTGGCTCCAGTGACGAAGAGATAGGGGGTGATGACAATGATGATGAGGTCACTGACTCCACCTGGGTGCCTGATCGAACAGAGGAGTCAAGTGAGGAGGAGGCGCAACAAAAATGAGGCACAACGTCCTCTATGACCAACCGTAGCCAGTCCAAGGCATCAGAAGTCAGAGCTGCTCAGGTGCAGACTGCTGTTGTCTCAAAGCACACGTGCAGGAACTCTGCTGTCTGGGAGTTCTTCACAAAATGTGCAGCAGACTGCAGCGTTGCTATTTGTAAGCTATGTCTGAAGAGGATCAAGTGTGGGAAAAACATCACACACTTGGGTACCACATGCTTGATAAGACATATGACCACCTGTCATGCATCCCGTTGGCACAACACTTTGCATAGGTCCTCCTCCTCATCCTCATCTGTCTCTATCCTCACTATATGTCCTGCCATGTCATTGACTAAAACCTCCACTGACAGGGATGATGCTACAGTAATGGGTGTACCAGGTCCTTCCTCATAATGTGACAGCATCTCATCAGCTGCAGATTTACGCAGTCAGATTTTATTGCCCGAGCTGCTGCAGCGTAAGAAAAAATATAGTCCCATCCCTCCCCTTGCACAGCGTCTAAATGCCAGCTTGACAAAAATTACTCGCATTACAGCAGCTGCCTTTCCAGCTGGTGGACTCTGCCTCCTTCCGTGAATTTGCCGAATGTGCTGTACCACAGTGGCAGGTTCCAAAACGCCAGTTCTTTTCATGGAAGGCCATTCCAGCACTATACCAGCACGTGGAAGACAGTGTTATGGAGTCATTGGGAAAGGCAGTCAGCAGCAAGGTGCACATTACTTTAGACACGTGGTCCAGCAAGCATTGACAGGGCCATTACATTTCCTTCATGGCACACTGGGTAACTCTGCTTGCAGCTGGGAGGGATCCAGGACGGGGCTCTGTGCTGGAGCTTGTTCATCCACCACGCCTCCAGAAACTGCTTATATGAGGTCTTTCTGCTCTACCACCTCTTCCTCTTCCTCCTCCTTCTCTGTCTCTGGCGAAGTGGCAGTTAAACCGACGCGTGGCAGGGGCTTCGCAATGGCTCAAGCAAAAAGATGCCATACTGTGCTTGAGCTGGTTTGTTTAGAGGACAGGAGCCACACCGGGCCAGAAATTCTGTCAGCCCTGCAGGGGCAGGCGCAGAGATGGTTAACACCACGCCAGCTTGAGCTGGGAATGGTTGTCTGTGATAATGGCAGCAACCTTCTCTCCGCCCTACGCCTGGGTAAGTTGACGCATGTGCCATGCCTAGCACACGTCCTAAATCTGGTGGTACAGCATTTTCTAACCAGGTACCCAGGACTGGCAGAGATTCTCAGCCAGACCGGAAAAGTCTGCAGCCACTTCAGACGGTCATTCCCAGCAAGTGTACGCCTGGCAGAAATTCAAAGAGAATTCCACCTTCCCACAAACCGTCTGATCTGTGACATGTCCACCAGGTGGAACTCGACATTGGCAATGCTGCAGCGTCTGCATAAGCAGCAGAGGGCCATCAATGTCAATCACCCTGTATGAGTATGGCACAAGGACAGGTTCAGGTCAACTTGGCTCCCCCCCGCAGTGGCTGATGATCAAGGATGCATGCACTGTACTGTCACCATTTGAGGAGGCAACGAGGGTGGTGAGCAGGGACAGTGCATGCATCAGTGACACAATTCCTCTAGTGTTCCTGCTGGAGAGCAATCTGTGGGGAATTATAGATGTGGCACTAGAGGCAGAGCAGCGGGAGGAAGAGGAGGACTTCCCTAGCTTTCAAGGCTCCAGTCCTTACGCAGACAACATTCCTGTGGGTCCTCAGATCAGACAAGAGGAGGAGGAGGAGGAATATTTAAGTAGTGGGGGCATTGAAGGTGAGGATTCCTCAAGGGAGGGATTTGTGTCCCCAGAAACCCAAGGACTGGTACGTGGCTGGGAGGAGGTAGTGCACGATACGCTCATCCTCAGTGACCAGGAACACTCTGAAGCTAATGCCACCTTCAACCTACGCTGCATGGGCTCCCTTATCCTGCAAAGCCTGCTAAAGGACCGCAGGATTCCTGCTATCAAGGAGAGGGATCATTACTGGTTGGCAACCCTTCTTGATCCACAATACAAGGGTAAGGTTGCAGAGCTCATCCTGCCCTCACAGAGGGAGGACAGGATGAAACAACTTGAGGACGCTCTAAAGCGACACTTGTGTAACACCTTTCCAGGCACTGGTAGGTTACCAAGTGATGACACAGGTGCTTGTGAGGCTGTGGTTGATCAGAGGAAGAGCGGTGAAGGGGGCGGCTTGACTGGTGCCTTTTCCAATTTTTTTAGTCCACGACACCCAGGGACATCAAATGTAGGCACCCATTGCCAGCGTCTTCACCATATGGTGAAGGACTACCCAGGGGCAAGGGCCGACTTGGATACCTTTACAGCAGATGATCCACTGGCTTACTGGGTGTTGAGATTGGATCACTGGCCAGAACTTAGCCAATATGCTATGCAGCTACTAGGTTGCCCTTCATCCAGCGTGCTTTCTGAAAGGACGTTCAGTGCCGCTGGAGGTTTTGTCACAGACAAAAGAGTGCATCAGTCCACCGACTCTGTAGACCGGCTGACATTTATAAAAATGAATCAGTCCTGGATCAGCAGCTATCAATCCCCTGATGCTGATGTAACTGAATAGATTGGGGATCTCTTCTGTATTACCAAAACCTGCACCACTGCACTCTTCCACAATACCTCAGAGGGGTTACGTTGTGAAGGCACTAGCTGGCACCAAAGGCCCAATATTTGGGTGCACTGACACGTGTACCAGATTCCAATCATTTTAATATTTGAATGCAGAGTCCACCCTTGCACTCTTCCACAATACCTCACAGGGGTTACGTTGTGAAGGCACTAGCTGGCACCGAAGGCGCAATATTTGGGTGCACTGACGCGTGTACCAGATTCCAATAATTTTAATATTTGAATGCAGAGTCCACCCCTGCACTCTTCTACAATACCTCGGAGGGGTTACGTTGTGAAGGCACTAGCTTGCACCAAAGGCCCAATATTTGGGTTCACTGATGCGTGTACCAAATTCCAATCATTTTAATATTTGAATGCAGAGTCCACCCCTGCACTCTTCCACAATACCTCAGAGGGGTTACGTTGTGAAGGCACTAGCTGGCACCAAAGGCCCAATATTTGGGTGCACTGCCACTGACGCGTGTACCAGATTCCAATCATTTAAATATTTGAATGCAGAGTCCACCCCTGCACTCTTCCACAATACCTCGGAGGGGTTACGTGTTGTGAAGGCACTAGCTTGCACCAAAGGCCCAATATTTGGGTGCACTGACGCGTGTACCAGATTCCAATCATTTTAATATTTGAATGAGGAGTCCACCCCTGCACTCTTCCACAATACCTCAGAGGGGTTAAGGTGTGAAGGCACTAGCTGGCACCAAAGGCCCAATTTTAATGCACCTGTTGTTACTTTCATCCAAAGCCTGCATAAGTTTCACCATAATTTAGCCAAAAAAATCACTAAACTTGTTCTGCTTGTCCTAAAACGTCTCCTCTTTTCATACAGGCTGCTGCCCCAAGCAGTTGTTTATTAATAAATTAAATGAAAAACATTTACCGTCATTTGAAATGTCATTTTTTTCTTTTTAAATGTTTCTATACATCTTACAAATCCACCACTTCACGGGCAGGTTATGGGGACCTCCTAGGCATGATATTTGAAGGAATTTTTCGTTTTTACTCTTAACCTTTATTTCATGGAAAAAGCACTGTTCCTTTAAAAACGTTTTTTTTTTTTTTACTTTTTTTCCTTGTTTCCTGTCTCCCAGGGCACTACCCGGACCCCCATACACCTTTTATGGCAAATATCTTGCATATATGCCCTCTTGGAGGGCACTCTAAAAATCAAACGTTCGAGTCCCATTGACTTGCATTGAGTTCGAATCGTAATTGCTTTCGAATCTGAACTTTTTCAAATGTTCGTGTTCGAATTAGGCTTGTGCACCGATTTTTTTTTCGGTTCGATTTGGTTTGATTTTTCGGATTTTTAAACTTTTCGATTTGGCTCGTTTCGACCGATTTCGGTTTCGATTCGATTCGGTTCGGCCCGTTTTTTGGGTACATTTTTTTTTCGGAATTTCGACCATTTTTCGTATTTTCGTGTCACTGTGCTCGTTTTTTGTATCGACATTTCGTTTTTTCGGAAAATTTTCGTGTTTCGGAATTGCACATTTTTCGGAATATCGACCATTTTTCGTATTTTTCATGTCATTTTGCTCGTTTTTTGTATCGACTTTTCGTTTTTTCAGAAAAGTTTCATTTTTCAGAAAATTTTCGTTTTTAAATTTTTTTCGTTTTTCGGAAAATTTTCGTTTTTCGGAAAATTTTCGTTTTTCGGAACATCTGTTCTCCTCGTTTGACACATTTCAAGTCCATTCGAAAAATCCGAAAATATTTCGTTTCGGCTCGGAAAACATTTCGGATCTGACATTTTCGGATCTAAACATTTTCGGAAATTCGGCCGCATCCGAAAACACGAATCGGGAAATTTCGTGAAAATTCCGAAATTCCGAAACCCGAAACGCACATCCCTAGTTCGAATGCGAACCAAACACAGGGGTGTTCGGCCCATCACTAGTCCTGAGGACTGGAGTTGAGAATTTAGAGGGTCACCTGCTTGTAAAGGGGCACTACCACTTATGTAAGTTGTAACTAGTTGATTTGTTCATTACAAATAAAAAATGCATTATAAAACACATGCTGCTGTTTTTTTTCTTTGAAGTAATTCCATGTAAAAAGGAAAATATCTTTTTTATTTATATTTTGATCTCTAGTTCTCATTTTCTGGATTTTTTCCCAGATTTAACATTTACCAAAATCTGTGCAAATGTTTTACTTTACTGTTGTGGATTTTCTTCTACAGTGTTTAATGGTCAATGAGTTGGAGGAGGGAATGCTTAGAGAAGGCTGCAGGTGGTCTATTGTGATCCAGGCCACCCAAGATAAGAGATGGCAGCTGAATGAGATAAGACAGGGAGTGACATATAGGCACCATTCTTTGGCCATTGACACTTAGTGATGAGGAAGTGATGTAAAATTACTGTGGTAACAAGCTGTGGACGATTCTTCTATGACACTAAACCTGGTGGACAGTCTTATTTCATGCAATCAGTTTTAGACTGGAGACCAGTTTTGATGGTTTAAGAGGTGGAAGCATGGGTGGATGTGAATACTACCAAGGGGACAGGCCCCACAATTATATATGAAGAAGGATTATTCTTAATCTAAAACATTGGGCCCTATTCCCTAGTGAAACCTAACAATAGCGTTTGGATAAATAACAGGGTTATTCAAAGAGCACTAAAATTCCGTACTTCGGGGATATTTTTTCATATTTACCTGCTTTTCTTGGTGTTTTCCACACCCACCTCAGGAGGCACTTTAAGCTAACCAATCAGTGTGCATACTTTGATATACATAAAAATGCACTGAGCATGTGCGACTGAGTTGCTCCTCCTCCCTCCTGCACTGTGAGCTGAGGGGAGGGCGGGGCTGAACTTTCACCCCCAGCTACTGCAGAGACAGGACAGGAAAGAAATCACAGGGAGAAAAAGAGACAGCAGAGAGAGGGACAACAAAGAAAAGTACAGAGACACAGCAAGAAATGGTAAAGCGAGAAAGACAGCAAGATAAAGCAGAGGGCTTAACCAAGAAAAGGTGTAGTGAGAGAGAGAGCACAAGAGACAGACAGAATAAGAAATAGTGTGAGTGAGTGACTGCGTGAGGGAGTTTGAGTGAGACAGGGAGTATGTAACCCATGAAAGAGCGCAAGTGAGCGTGTCAGTGGGTGAGTGAGGCTGCGTGTGAGTGAGCGTGAGTGTTTGAGCGAGTCAGCGGGGGAGTGGGTTTTGTTTTCACAGTTGCAGAGATGCTAATATTCACTTGCTCGGTTTCCCCAGTCTGAGTTCCTGAGCTGCACAGCTTGTGTTAGTTCATACAGACACAGGTATTTATAAAGCGTTAGCAAGTTCCATAGTGCTGTAAAATGAAGTAGAAAAAGAAATGTCCATACAAGATAAACACACAGAACAGTAGTGAGACCAGCAGCTGATCCACCACTTCTTGTCACCGGGAGCAGAGTGAGACTGGGAAGAAATAGTTCTCAGTCTCCCTCCACGATAACTCTGCAGCGTTGCGTGATCTCGCATGAAAGAGATTGCACAGGGCTCGTGGCCCAGAAGCAAAACCCTCCATGGAGTGCTAAGGACTCCAGGAGGTGATACTCGTGGCGGAACGGAGGCACAAGTATCCCAGCAGCAGCTAGCGCTGCATTCCGTGACAAAGTGCAGAGGTATCGTCTGCCCTGGAATAGGGACCGCTAACTAGGGAATAGGGCCCACTGAATCTTGGTTTGATTGAATACAGGCATAGTATAACAGCAACTATACTGCATATAAACACAAACATCAATATTTCAGTATTACTCAGCAGTGCAGGAGTGCTTAAGTGATTATCAGGATTGTGTCAGACGGAACTTACTTTCTAAAGGTGTAACAATGGAAAGGAAGTGATAATAAGGCTGTCAAACGGAGTGATTGCCAGTCAAACTGTCAGCGTAATTATTTGACTATGCAACATTTGTTACTTGCAGTTTTATAAATAGCTGTTCTACGTTTCTAACTTCATTTTTACGTAAATTTAGTGGCTATAAAAAACATTCAATCTGATAGATCATCTCTCCACAATAATTACAAAGTAGAACTTGAATTATGAATCTGACATTGATGTCATGAACTTTTATTAGCGGATTTTTTTCTTAATTTAGTGGTGTAATAACTGTTTTTTGTGAGATAAACCTGTAAACTGTAGGATACAGCAGCACAAATAAAATATTATTTGTAAACATAGGTGACTTGTAGTTTATTTTTTTGTGCCTTTCTTAGCATACCATGGGCTCTATTCCAAGGTTGGCCTTAAGTGGTACACACCAATGGAAAACCTGAACGTGTATTGTTTTCCATTAGTGTCTGCCATTTAACACCTGTGTTACGATGGAGCTGTTTTCTCAGCAGCTCCAGACGTAATACTTTGTGGGTGTTAAATGCTAAACACCAGCGGTGCGTGTTACCTGCTCCAGGAGTTCATAAGATAGCAGAGCTCGCGTTAGTGAGATCCGGCCGACCGGCAGAGTGATAATATTTGTTCTCTGTGTACCTCTGCGACGGAGCGAAGAAGCGGTGGAACGCGCTGATCTCTGAGGTGGGCACTGGTGTGTGCAGCCTGCTACATTAGGGTGTGCACCAATGGAACATTTATTAATTTAAAACTTATATTTATTATAATCTTAATGAGGCCTTTACTTTCCATATTATGATGCTCTACTCTGTATGTGTACTGGCTGAAATCTGCTGCCTACATTATGACATCATAATAGACAGATCAGCATAAAACCTGGTGCTTACTCACAATCTTCAGTCTGAGGGGCGGCTCTCTGAGCGGCTCCCAGGGCCAGGGCAAGGGCAGCTCACGAGACCGGGGCCAGGGCCCGAGGGGGGGCAGATCCCTGGGCCAGGGCCTGGGAGAGTGGCAGCTCCCAGGGCTATTCATTGTGTATCTGACCTCGGCTATTACTGACAACCCACTCTGTGTACCTGACCTCGACTATTGCTGACCACCCGCGCTGTGTACCAATCCTGGCTATTCTGATGATCTATCTCTGTACCAACATACAGCTGACTCCCTCTCAGTGGCAGAGACAGAGCAGCGGGTAAGGTGGATGAGCCTGGCAGAAGCATTCAGAATGGATTGTAGTGGGAAGAGGTGGTAGGCTAGCTAGAAGATTATTACAATTGTCAAATCGGGAGATTACAAGGGCGTTGATGAGTTACTTTGTGGTGTCTGCGGTATGAATCCACTCAGAAGACCCTTTCCCAGTTCTTACACTCCTGCTGTCCCATGCCATTCAGCTGAGCCAGCGCCAGGCAGCACATTCCTCACTGCTCGCTGGCCGGCCACTGGCTGATAAGTAATCCGTGGTGTCAGGTGAGTCAGCAGGGTGCGTCTTTATGACACGGCGCCTGACCGGTTTAAAGCCCAGTATCTCAGTCCATCATGTGCCCTGATGTGGTTCCCTTAAGTGCTCTCTCGATATTTGGCTATTCTTTGTGTATCTGACCTCAGCTATTACGGACAACCTGCTCTGTGTATCTGACCTCGGCTATTACTGACAACCCACTCTGTGTACCTGACCTCGACTACTACTGACCACCCGCGCTGTGTACCAATCCTGGCTATTCTGATGATCTATCTCTGTACCAACATACAGCTGAATCCCTCTCCAGGTACTAAAACCCCCGCTATCCTGATAAAGTGTTTTGTAGGATTCTGGTATCTATTAACCCTTACTGGGTACGTGTCTATGTGTTCACTGATAATGGGTAGCTTTGCCGACCAACAAAGGATCGGAAGGGTAGATAGAATTCTGTTTATAGGGACCAGCACCATAGATCCTAAGGGGAATTGTGACAGTATTGTTCAGTTCTTCCTCAAAAGATGAGCACTAGATAGAAACCTGTTGGAGATACAAATGTTTTTTGTGCCTTACTTGCTTTTTTTGAGATTATGACCATGGCTCCAATCTGGCTGGTGCATATGTCAACTCACACTTAAGTGCTGGTTCCTATACTTGCTGCCCCAGTGTAGACTGACTTTTGGGTTGAGTGAAATGGGAATTCCCAAAATTTTATTAAAGAAATCTATTTCACTAGAACAGTTCAGTCAAAACTGTACCGTGGTGTGCCCCCAGTTTTCCTTAATATTTCTTCAGAGCGCTGACGTTTCCTGCAATATTAATTTAATTTACATATAATTATATTGAATATATTCATATTATTTTAATATAACTGGAGTTTAATATTTTATGATGGAATAATAGTAAATATCATATATTTTCTTAGCTGAATTGTATTGGTTACTGTTACTTTATGTTGTATTATTGAGTTATATTTATTAATTAAATTACTTACTACTAGGACTAATCTAATGCTATGAAACATTTTAACCTCTTGGCTGTGGACCCATGCAAGAGTCTAGAAAATGGTATAGAGGGCAAAATAAATGATAATATTATAATAAAGGCGATCATAGGATTATGCTAAAATACATACAAATTTATTGCACTCACAAAACGACAATGATAATAGCAGCACAGCATAAAAGCATGAGACGGCAGCCCAAACCCTGGAGGAAGGATGGAGTTACAGTCCCAGCCCAGATTAGTGAGGCAGAATCTCCAGTGCTCAACGCATTTGATCCGAATCGGGACTTCCTCAGGAGCATAAGTGCTCCATGACCTCCCCCAAACAGAGATGTTCAAAATATAGAGCTCCTAATCCAAAAAAATCAAGCAGGGAACATCGATCCAATCTCATCCATATGTGTCTGGCCCCATGTTGGATCCAACTGCGCATGCCCTGACGTCCTCGATTTACCCGCAACAGTGCAATAATCACAGTTCCGGGTGCCTAATGATGGCGCCACTTCCTCTAAATGCCTCTCGCGAGATCTGCGATGCTCTACAGCCCGTAACCATGTGAAAAGACCTAGAAGCGACACACAAAAATTACACGAATCAGGGTCAAGCAGATAGGGAACAAAAAAAGATATAATGAGAATAAGAGAAAACATAAAATTTAAAATAAAAAGAAATCAAAATCCAAAAAATAAGAAAAGATTAAAGTAAAAATCTCCTAAAACTAACCATAACAATAATTCAATAAAGCAAGCAAAAAAATTATAGAAAATCTAAAGCATAAAAATACATTAGAAAAATGTGGAAAAAATGAAACGAGAAAACCAAGTAGAAAAAAATAAACACATTTATAGGCAGACATAGGACTTACAGTAATGGGTAACTGTTATTTTATTGCTGTAAATAGTTCCCTAGGAATAAAAAAAAGGAGGAGATTGAGTTTTTCTATAAATATACTTGTTTTGAACAAAAGTACTTTGTAAAGGGCAGCTTGATTTTAGCAACAGCATCATTCAACTTCTTCTGACACAAGATAAGCCATTTTATCCTGATGTGCTTGACAATGTAAAGGTCTTGGTCATAACATGTACAAATACCGATTCCTTTGTGTACTTCACAAATAAAATGCTACAGCAGACTGGCTGTGCCGTTTTTTTCATAATAGTCAGTCCTGTTATCATCAATTTTCTTTTTGACATTTTTCCAAAAGAAAAAATAAATAAAACACTCTCCCAGCTTCAGATATGAGTGTGGGGGGATTTCCATTTTTTTTATTTCCCAGCATATCATCCTGGTGTTATAAAATATCATGTGAAAAAAAGGCATTTACTAAAGTATAAAATATCTTTTTTTAGGTTTGTTGCTAAGCTCTGTGAATTTTCGATTTCACTCTTGCACAGTGGACACTTTGTATAGCTTTTATCCATTTTACATGCCTTTTGCTAACGTTATGTGTGGTTATAGCTGCCAGAAGAATAAAATATTTTATAAAACTATCAGATAAAACCTCAGTACTTCACCTGTCCCAGTCACTCCTATAAAAGCACAAGCATTATTTTGCAATACTTGAATTTTTTTTACATTCTGTTAAGTTGCGGGAATCTCCCCTGCCACCACGCTAACAACTGTATCTAGAATTCATTCTGTAAAGAAATATTTCATGTTGGACCCTATAACTTTTCTTCCCTCCAGAGTCTGACCCTACCTTTTGTCATGGCCTCTTTGTCTGGCATCTTCTTGAAAATTACTAAATCCGTTAAGATATTGTCTTTTAAATGGAAGCTCACTGTTTGCCACAATTCTTTCCTCTGCATCTTTTACACAATTCTTTATCTTTCACCCAATTATGTGTAAAAACCCTTGACCCCTCTCAGACTGAACAGGAGTCGAACCAGCTAACGAGGACCAGTGCTGAATTTCAGTATTGTAGAGTCAGTGTCTTTATAAAGTGTAGGACTGAGTTGTAGTCAGTATGGAACAGATATTTATTTTAGCCAAGCAAAGGTGATAACTACAGGGGTTATTAATGATGTGTATATTCTGTATTTTCATTGTGTTTTCAAACTAGGTTCCCTACGATTTCACAATGTTGAGCAGCACTCCCATTAAGCATAGTCATGCAGATGTCATCACGATCCATGTAGTGACCACCTCCAAGATATTCATAGTACAAATGAAGAGCTGGACTAGAAAATCAAAGAGATACCACCTATCTCTCTACGAGTAAATGGACCGCCCATTAGCCAACACCCCAAGCTCGCTGCCTTGGTGTCACTTTTGACTCTGACCTAACATTCTCTTCCCACATCCAGACAGTGACCAAGTCCTGTTACTTTCTACTCAAAAACATTGCCTGTGTCTGCCCCTTTCTGACACAAGCTACCGCAAAAGTGCTGGTTCATGCTCTTGTCATTTCACGACTTGACTACTGTAACTCGCTCCCTATTGGCCTCCCCAATGCCCGTATTGCCCCTTTGCAATCTGTAATAAATGCAGGGGCCAGGCTTATTTTTCTCACCAAACGCACCTCGCGTACCTCCCCACTCTGCCAGTCTCTCCATTGGCTTCCAGTACGTTCCAGGATACAGTTTATAATACTGATGCTCGCGTTCAAATCACTCAATAACTCAACTCCTCCCACATGTATTCGTTACTCCAGAAGCACATCCCATCTAGACAACTCTGGTCAGCAGGTGATCTCCACCTGACATCGGTCTACACGCGCACAGCCAACTCTCGCCTCCAAGACTCCTCAAGGGCAGCACCGGTCCTGTGGAATGACTTGCCTCTCCCTATCAAACTCTCCCCTGACCTTCAGGCCTTCAAGAAATCTCTCAAAACCCATCTCTTCAGATTAGCGTACCACATCACTGGTGCAACTCCTCTTTCTGCTCACCTACTCACACATGATGAAGCTGCTTCTAAGGCCCCACCATTCCCAATCCACTGGCACTGATGATCCTGCTATCTAGTAAAATTCCTCTCGTCTTCCTCAACCCCCGATCCCTCTAGATTGTAAGCTCCTGTGAGCAGGGCCATCTACACTTCTTGTTTCCATCATATTTCCGTTTATATGTATCTTGTTCCCTTTGGTTATTGTAAAGCACTGCAGAAACTGTTGGCGCTATATAAATGATGAAAATAATAATAATAAGTGGTGACACATCAATGGTGTGGTTGACTGATCATTGGTTGATGTGTCACCTATAAGAGTTTGAGTGCCTGGTACTGTTCTTCTTGTGAACAAACTAGATTTCAACTAGGCTGTACCATTGTATAATACATTAGTATCCTGCTGGCAGGTCTAAAATATAATAATGTTAAGTACTGCACCATTACACTGTGTGATAATCCCACTGGAAGATCTCAAATATTAATATGGTGTACATTAATGAAGTCCAAATTCTGAGAATACCCAATCGGAGTCATCGTGAATCTTGCTTGAGTTTTCCCTTAACTTGCAACAATCACAACTGACTTTTTTCTGTCTGTTCTACCCATTAAAGACGATGACCAAGTCACAACTGGGATATTAAGCAAAGTGCTTGAGTCGTACAGCATAACAGCTCGAGCGTTCTGCTCAATTTTAACACGGCCTATGCTTGCAAATCGAATGTGGTGGCTGCTTACTGTCCATTAATAACACAAAACAGCAAGGAAACACACCAATGAGTAAAGTAAATGATTTTATTATAGGCACAAATAAAAGTAAAAAATGCAGTAATTCAATAAGTACTGAAGCACATATATATCATGAATGCCAAAGGGAACCAACAATATACACTCTATAATAAACTATTATTATCCCAGCCAAAGGAGGGAAAAAAAACCCCTAAATTTTCACAAGCAAGATGTAATAATATAACCCTGGCAAACATGAAACAATAAGAAAAAGTATATGATATCAAGAAGATGATATAGAAATGGAACTTCACAAAGCCAAATGAAAATATCACAATAAGCAAATATTATCAAGAGGGAACAACCCAGTGAAAGAAATCGGCAAAGACCAGATGCCTCAAAGGTTTGGCCAAAGGCTTTTATCAAGGGTACTACAGCAACAGTTGTACCTTTTGATAAAGGCCTTTGGCCGAAATCTATGGTTCCAGCTCCAGTCCGAGTCGACTCAAGCACGAGATATCAAGTATTATCCTGTGGCTGAGTATACATTATTTACGTGCTTAAACTCTTTTATGATCCTGTGAGCATTTTTTGGCAGGGGTCATGGTAGTCATATGTATTTGTATTATATCCCTATGTGCATTTTGTTTTTATTTTATTTAGAGTGATCCCTATATGATTATTGTACTGAGACATTAATGAGTACCTAGCAGATTCCAACCAGCTCATTCTCCATCTATGTCTGTTATAGAGAAATTAATAAAGTCTTTTCAACCTGGGTGTTAAGTGGTTTTGCTAAAGTGCAATCACTTAACACATTAAGTTAAATACACAAAAAATCCCATACTCACCTCAGATCCCTCGGTGGAGGGAGAGACCTGATCTGCTGCTTCCTCTTGCTGTGGGCAGCTGAACATTGAGAACACAGTGTTCCTCTGCGAATCCTTCCACTGTCCCTGCCGGAATTTACTCACTCAGACGTGAGTTTTACGACGTGCACTGCTGAGAAAGTGGCATGACGAGCGTTTGTAAAGAGAGGAAGGAACATCCGTGAGAGTGGACACTTCCACTCTGTGCCCTCACGTACAAACCGCGAGCCTCCTATGGAGGATCACGCTTTGTACCTCCGTCAGCGTCCGTCTAGCATTTTGATGGGAAGGGCTTTTTCACGTCCGGTGGTTGGCCCTCCCTGTCAAAACGACACAGACGCAGGGAAGTGCAGGCGCTCGTGTGCCGGTACCCTAAAGGTGAGATGCAAATGGAAAATGACTGAAGCACAAATTTTCCATTTGTGCCTCACCTTTAACCATCAAGTTGTGATTTAGACTGTGTAATGAAATAATGCAATATATTGCAGGTTAGGATAGTCTCTTCCTGGGATGGGTGATTTAGTGAACCCGCCCATGGACTCCTGCGAAGAAAAATGTGAAAAAATAAGGTTCATGAAAGCTCTCGAAAGAATTCTCAATTATAAGTTAACTAGAATGTTGCTGGAGAGACCCTCATCATTTGCATGTAATTACAAGTTTATTAACCCTCTTAATTGCCCCACAATCTAAACAACTCACTTTAGGAAGGTCTAAATACAAGGAAAAATAATTCCATTTTTTTGTCTACGTTAACAAGCTAGATTTTTTGAGAAGAATAACCTTATTAATGCTTACAGTTTAAATTTTATACTAGCAGACAATGCCAACTTATATTTTCTTTCATGTTATTATGCACAAAAGAATGTGATGTTTAAAAGATAATAGATGATTACATAATTTATTTTGCATATGAGAAGGTGTTGGATGTCAGCACTTAGATATCTCTATAAATGCTATTCTAGTGCTGTGTTTTATAAATTTGTTAAGTGCACTTAGCAGCATGGCAAACTCGTCTTAACATAACACTTAATACAATTCCTTTCTTATGTATATTGGGTATGTATTTTTGTGATTTATTCTGTGTGTTTATGTTTGCCTCAGATATATAGGGCTCTATTAAATTCTTTGCGCAAAAATGCTCACTCAGCGCGTTCATTTGTGCGCGAAGCGTTAAACGTTAACGCGCGTAAATTAACGCTGGTATTAAAATCCGAGTGCATTTTGTCATCCGTCAGAAAATAACGCGCGGAAAAAAGACGCGCATAAAAAAGCGTGTGCATTAACGCTGCGCGCAGAAATCGGTGTGCGTACTGTTTTTTCACGCGATTCAGCCAATCAGAATTAAGAACCACAATTGTCTCCCGTTCAGTTTTTGCGCCTGTCAAAATCAATCTGAGTATATATGGAGCAGCAATAATAAAAACACGCACAACCTCTCAATTTTATGGTTTGGGTATGTGTAGAATGTGTAACTATACATTGCTGTATTTTTTTTTTGGGCTCGTGTATTTGGTTTCGGCCAGGACGTTCAGATTTGCCATTAACACCAGCTTTTAAAAGACGTTAAAATTATGTGCGCAAACATTGTCCGTTTAAATTTGCGCATACATTGTAATACCATCCGCGTACCAGCGCACAAACACATTTGCGCTCACACTGTTAAGTATAGGATGCGCAACGTACTTTACGCTCGCAAAGGGTTTGCGCAGATTCACCAGCGGTAGACGTTAACGCGCATTTTTTGCGTTGACATTTTAATACGACATTCTGCGCAAAGGTTTTTTCCCCTCGCGTTAATGCGTTTTTGCGCACGCGTTAACGTTTGCGCGAAGATTTTAATAGAGCCCATGGATTCCAAAGTACATCCCCTCCTCATTACGGTTATAAATTTGTTTTTGTTGCATTTCTCTTATTGATACGTCAATGATAACAAGTCATGAAAGGCATTTGCTTGCTAAATAGTGAATTCCCGTAAATTGACTACAGTAGTAGGATTATTGTGTTGTAAAAATGCAAACAGTGTGACTGGAGATGGAATCATAGATAAGCTAACTATTCCTGCAAAGCAACTAGACCAGCCTACCAATGTCTGATGCGTTCACCATTTGGAGTTCCATAAAGATCGCCAGTTTAAAATAGATGAAATATATTTATTCACCATTGTTTCAAAATAACAGTGGAACAAGGGTAAATGGAGAATATCCACAGTTAACTTTTTGATGGAAGAATAGCAGTAGCCATCCATGTTCAATATTGTTAGCATCAATTTCACCCAGTATTGTTGACTTTTCCCTCTCTAGAAAGCCAAAGTTCACTGTTGTTGGTAAATTTTATCAATTTGGTCATTATAAAATATAAACCATTGCCTGGAAACCTATTCATTAACAGGACTATACACAGGACACGGGGTCACCCATTTAGACTGGATAAAAGAAATTCAGCCTAAAGCATAGGAAGGGTTATTTTACAGTGAGAACAATAAAGCTGTGGAATTCTCTGCCTGTTGAGGTGGTTGGGTCAGAGACTGTACAGACTTTTAAACAAAAACTGGATGACTTCCTGCAAAAGCAGAATATTAAGGGTTATAATATTTAGTATGTGGGTAAAAGCTGCTTGATCCAAGGAGAAATCTGACGCCATTCTGGGGTCAAGTAGGATTTTTTTCCCAGGGTGTTGCATATTGACGAGCGCTTCAGACTGTTTTTTGTCTTCTTTTGGATCAACAGCAATAGGTGATGTGTGAAACTGATGGACGCATGTCTTTTATTTTTCAGCCTATCAGGGTTATTCAGAGAGAGGTGAAAACCAGGGAAATGACTGGAAATGACTAGAGAAGTGAAAATTCTAGGTAAAAATATCCAAACCAGAAAAATTCTCCCATTTGTCTCACTCTCTAAGGGCCATATTGCATTCCTCGCACATCGGCTTTGCGCGCACGCAAATGCGCATTTGCACGAGGACAAAACCATTTGCGCAGAACATCGTATTTCAATGTTCGCGCAAACGATGCACGTTATCGTTTAACGCGGATGGACTTGCGTGAGCGTGATGAACTGTGCGGGTCCTATACTTAACATTGTGAGCGCAAATACATTAAGCGGATGGTATTTCAATAGATGCGCAACTTCCTACGAACGACGTTTGCGCGCATAATTTTAACGTCTTTGAAAACTTGGTGTTAACTGCAAATCTGAATGTTCTGGCCGAAACAAAATACACCAGCACGAAAAGAAAAAAATCCAGCACAGTATAGTTACACATTCTACACATACCCAAACCAAAAAATTGTGAATTCATGCATATTTTTTTTACTGCAGCAGCATGTATACTCAGATTTATTTTGACAGGCGCAAAAACATTAGTGAGTCAATTAAGGTGAATTGATGTCAATTAAGGTTCTTAATTCTGGTTGGCTGAATCCCGCGATAAAAACAGTCCGCGCACTGATTTACATGCGCAACGTTACTGTGTGCGTATTACACTTTGTTGAGAAAATACGTTCGGATCCGACGAATATCACGTTAATTTTCGCACAATAACGCTGGACACTGCGCGCAAAGAAAATGCGCATTTGCGCAGAGAATGTACTATGGCCCTAAATCGGCTATTTGGTCTAGATTGTTCATTCTCCTGGCAATTCTCCTGGTTTTCACCTCTCTCTGACTAACCCTGTATGTAACTATGTAATGCAATGAACTGCCGCGAAATAATGCTGTTAGAGAACAGCCCCTAGAGAAGGGAAGTCAAACTCATGACTCCCAGATGTCGATGCCAACAATTCCCAGAATTCTTTCAATGCAATAGACAGCCAGAGAATCATGGGAGTTGTTTGTCAGAAACATCGGGTGGGCCGGAGTTTGACAGCCCTGCTCTAGACACAGTGTTTCTCAACTCCAGTCCTCAGGACCCAATACAGGTCAGGTTTGCCAGATATGTGAAGCACAGCACAGGTGATATAATTTGCTGCTCTGTGATTGCAGGATTCAGTCTGCATTTCCCAAAGGTGATCCTTAAAATCTGGTCTGTTAGAGGACCCTGAGGACTGGAGTTGAGAAACACTGCTCTAGAGAATATCTCCGCCATTATTGATCATCATTTGTATATCATATACCAGTGTTTCCCAACCCTGTCCTCAAGTACTCCTAACAGGCCAGGTTTGCCAGTTATCTGAAGCGAAAGTGATATGATTTGCTGCTCAGTGATTGCAGGATTCAGTCTGCATTTCCCCCAAGGGAATCTGCAAAATCTGACCTGTTAGTTCTCTCTGAAGAAGGGCTGAGAAACATTGGAATGTACTATATATACTACAGCAACAGCAATCATGGCCCTCCAGAGGGGCAAAGGTTTAAAAGTAACATCAGAAAGCTTTATTTTACTGAGAGGGTGGTGGATACATGGAACAGCCTTCCAGTTGAAGTGGTAGAGGCCAAAACAGTAATTGAATTTAAGCAAGCATGGGATAGGCATAAGGCTATCCTAAACAAAAGATAAATCCAGGTAAAGTATCCATGTAATTGGGCAGACTAGATGGGCCGAAAGGTTCTTATCTGCCGACATTTTCTATGTTTCTATGATGTTTTGGAATTACATTTCCCATGAAGCTTTCCGCTAACCTGATAAGCAGCTGAGCATCATGGAAGATGTAGTTTCAAACCATCTGGACAGTCAAGGTTGCTGAACCCTGTAATAAAGTATATGTATGTATGTATAGTGTTATTATACTAGTACAAGTATAGTATATCAATACTCTTTGAATGTACATTTATTTGTTTTATCGAATGCTTTATATAGTTATGCTTTATTACAAATTCAGTCGCTTTTCTTAAGCTGTCAGATGTTTAGTTATCTATAAACCACTGAAACCTCTCAAACACATCAAATGCTTTGGTTCAATGGACAAAAAAAACTGTTTTTCTGCCATTGTACATACATATCCATGTTTGTTTGTGCATAATGTTTACATGTCTTCTGTATTCAGAAATGAAAAGGTTCACTTCAACATAAAATAAATGACTTAAATGATGCACTCGGCTAATTATTATTTCAATTTAGTGTCCAATATTCACATTCAAGATGCCTTAATTTGTTTTGTACAAATCGATTCTACCAAAAATTTTAGGTTATTCCTTTTTTTATGGATGTTGTTCATGGCACTATTCAATTTGTCAAAATTTTAGCCATTAAATTAGTTTAGGATTAAATTACCCATTACAAGTCCATTGCCACCACAAGGCTTAATTTGTGGCAGCTGGTCAACGCTTGCTAACCAACTACTGCAAGAATTAAAAAATAACAAAAAATATATAAAGATTTGGAAGTAAGAATGACCCCCATAACACCCTGTACTACATCCCAACATGTTGTGGGTACCTGCATATCTGCTAAACTACTATCCCAGCAGTGCAGAGGCAAACGTTTAGCGACTGAGCAGCTAATTATTGCTATAACTATTTAAAAAAGTGGGAAGGGGATATGCCATTGTCTCTCTCTGCACCCCCACCCATGGTCATCGAGTGAGGAGGAAATAGAAATGAGGTTGATATGCCCATCATCCAGCCAAAATCCATTCATGGTAGGTAGATGCTATTAGCAAAAGTGGTGGAGAGGGAAGATACCCTTTTTTCCTCCCTTCTCCACATACAGGAATATTGGGTGAGGGGGATAATAGACATGGGGGGCATGTCCAGTTTCTGCTCATGCACGATGTGTGGAGCTGTTAATGAATGTAGAGGGTTCATGCCATTGTCCTAACCTGGCCTCCAACCAGTTGGCATCAGAGGGGCTATTCAAGTCTTAGGGCTTGGACATCCCATTGTCAAGGTTAACCCACAATGTGCTGTCAATAGTATTAAGTGGATCAGTCTTTCATTTATTGGGTCAGGAAAATATTTGTGAATAATAAAATGTTTAACCTTACAAAAAAAATGACTAGTTGCTCCCAGGTTTTAGATAAGTGCAATTTTAGAGACACAACACGGAAACAGGTATAAAATCATATTTAGTAGCTGTAAATAAATCAGTGCAACATAATAACTGTAAGAACAATGTTTGTGTTAACCAACATCCACATGGTTGGGAGCTGTACATGTCCATCCCTCTATGGGCTCTATTCCATAGTGAAGGCTAACCGTAACGTTTGGATGTGTAAGTGTTACCACTAGGATGACTTTAACTCATGCCCCGCATATTACATTCCTGACGCTAGCTTCAGCGAGCTTTTTGTTATTTGCAAATCCTATACTTAACATAAATTAAAGTAATTAGCGTTTCGATAAGTAAAGTATTACAAAGTGCAGCGTTAATTACCGCAGGGTGCGCAAGTTAAAAATTTAGCTACTCCTAAAACCTGGTGCTGATTGTGCTTTTGCAAAAATTATTTAGCACCCCTAAACCACCCCAATAAATTTCATACTCATCTCTCATCATGCGGTGAGAAAGGTGGCCTGATTTGCTGCTTCTTGCCCCCAGTGGCACAAATAGTTCCCAGTCTCGCTCCGCATCACTCCGTGTTGTTGTGTGGTCTTGCGGGGCGGGATTGCACAGGGCTTGCTCTCCAGAAGAGCAACCCTTCATAGAGTCCGATGGACTCAAGGAGGTGATACTCGCGGCATTGCGGAAGCGATACCACCAGTATCACTGAGGGTAGCTCTGCGTTCTAGGGCGAGGTGCTGAGGTAGCACCAGTCCAGGAATCTAACTCTAAAATGGGGACGCTACGGCAAAACCTGCAAGCACAGGTTTTCCCCGTTAGCAATTAGCATCCCCATTTTAGACTTAAGTAGAGAATAGGGCATTATGTCTTTTACCCCACTTGGCACCCATTAGTGGGGACCAAGGAGAGGAGATAATAGCACAGCCAACCTACACTTCTTTTCAATAGCCCTTATATGTTCCGCTCCATCATTTACTTTATATGTGAGGTCATTGAACTCATATACAGTATTTGCCTCCTTGGCTGCATATCTGTACTTTGAATTGATATTATGTGTTTATTTTCTCAATAAAACTCAGCCTACGTTCAGGTAGTTCCTATATAAGCACATCGGAAACTTATTAAGCAATGTCATTTTTGTAGCTATGCATATATATTGGGATCACTGAAACTCTTATATATTGACCGATGGCTGCTCACATTTTCTAAATCGAAAAAAGTTGATTTTCTCGTCATCAGATGTCTACTTTACCACATCCCGCAATGAGAAACTTAGGCGATATTTTATTATAGATGACAGAGAATCTTACAGGCCTTGATTTGTCAAGACAACACAATGTTTTACGCATCATTAATACCCTTGCTGTTTTTTTTCTATACAGAGCGACTATTCAAGTGACACAGAGAGTGAAGACAACTTTCTAATGATGCCACCAAGGGATCACCTTGGCCTCAGCGTATTTTCCATGCTTTGCTGTTTCTGGCCTTTGGGGATTGCTGCTTTCTATTTGTCACACGAGGTAGGTTTAAACTTTCTGACGACTGGTAACATATTTCCGTCAAAGTTACAGAATATCAGACCTCAGCGTTTTGTGCATTTTAAAGAGTCTCCCTCTCGCCGCGTCTCATTAGGCTATCAGACATGGATTTTTTTCCCTTTTCTGTACTTTGTACTTTTACGCTAGAAACAAACCCAATATAATTAATGAACACACGTGGAAATAAAATGCATGTAGCCATAAAAAGATTTTGTAAGCAGTTCTGACACCTGAAAAAGTTTATCCGCTATCCCATAGCTTTTGATAAAACTGCCTTATATGCTTTGGGCTTAAAACTTTGGGCAGTGATGTCCTACTAGCCAGGCTGAAAATGTACTCGCCACCACTAGCCCCACACTCACTTGCTTTTTTGCAACACCCACCTCTACATCCATTACTTTATCTCTCTATTTCATTATTGTTTGTCGTCTGCCAACATTGTCTCTCTCCCGCTCGCATTGTAGTATATCCGTGCTCCCTGATACTCAATAACCAGCTCCCATCTCCCCTTCCAGGCCACTACACAATTTCTAATATTAATGAGCTCTGCTGCTAATGCCCCCCACCCAATAATTTTTTTTTAAAAAATCTGAGAAAAGGGAATAGTGTGAATCTGGCGCTCTTCTTGATCTATAAAGTATGTTAGGATGTACTCCGTATAGGTCGGTGCTGCAGATCAGAATGTGTGTGTTCACAACCTCAAAAACACAGAATTAAGTGGAAAATAGAAAACTCTTCCAGGCGCACCTTATTCAATATAGCACTGTTTCAACAATACGTAATAATACTGAACAAGATAGTATAGCCAATAAGTGAAAAACAGTGAGAAATACAATGAGATAAAAATAGATAGAGCTTTAGGAATACTTATATTTGAGTTGTATTGAAATAAAACTCAAATATAAGTATTCCTAAAGCTCCATCTATTTTTATCTCATTGTCTTTCTCACTGGTTTTCACTTATCGGCTATACCAGGGCTCAAAATGTCAGGTCCCAAGCTACTAGCCAGGCCTTAAGAGTTACTCGCCACCCAACCCTTACCATTAACTCTGCCTCTAAACACGCCCTCTAAAATTATTGTTTAATTATAATTAATAATATAACAAAGCAGTGTAAACATAAAGGAAAATGTGTGGTATGTAAGAGTGTATCACAGAGCTCCACAGCAATAAACCTCATAGTAATGTGCGGTGTGTATGAGCGTGAGTTTTATTACTGTGTACCTCCCTGATACACGCATAGACACCACACATATGTCAGGGAGCTCCACGGTAATAAAACTCACGCTCATTCACACTGCACATTACTGTGAGTTTTATTGCTGTGGTGCTCTGATACACTCATACACACCATACCTTACTGTATCAGAGCACCACAGCAATAAAACTCACAATAATGTGTGGTGTGTAGGAGCATATCAGAGCTCCAATGCCTTTTTTTTATACCCCCTCACATTCTTTTTACCCCCTCCTGCTCTCTCATTCTTTTTACCTTTACCCTCTTTCATTCTTTTTACCCCTTACCCCTCTCATTCTTTTTACCTTTACCCTCTCTCATTCTTTTTACCTTTACCCTCTCTCATTCTTTTTACCCCTTACCCCTCTCATTCTTTTTTCATCCCCTCTCATTCTTTTTTCATCCCCTCATTCTTTTTTCATCCCCTCTCATTGTTTTTTTTCATCCCATCTCATTCTTTTTTTCATCCTCTCATTCTTTTTTTATCCCCTCATTCTTTTTTTATCCCCTCTCATTCTTTTTTCATCCCCTCTCATTCTTTTTTTCATCCCCTCATTCTTTTTTTTATCCCCTTTCATTCGTTTTTTTCATCCCCTCTCATTCGTTTTTTTCATCCCCTCTCATTCGTTTTTTCATCCCCTCTCATTGTTTTTTTTCATCCCCTCTCATTGGTTTTTTTCATCTCCTCTCATTCGTTTTTTTTATCTCCTCTTATTCTTTTTTTATCCCCTCTCATTCTTTTATTCATCCCCTTTCATTCTGTTATTCATCCCCATTCATTCTGTTTTTCACCTCATTCTTTTTTTTACCCCCTTTCTTATTCTTTTTACACCCCCGAAACACTTACAAATTGAGCAGATTGTGCTGCTCTGTCCTCTGCCTCTTCTGCACGCTCCATTGGTGCCGCCCTATCCTGATCATCACCTGACCCACCCATGTGATGCATTGCAGACTCGCAGCACTTATGCTGCGAGTGTGCGACACTTCACATGGGTGGGCAGGTGACCTGCGAACGTAAATCTCGCGGGAGGGGGCAGCGCTGAACAGACAGCTCTGAGAGTCCGATACCGGAGCTGTCAATTAAGAATATGGCGGCCCACTGAACCGGGCCCCAGCAACCGACGGGTCAGTCCGCCCACTCGCCCTCAACTAATTTCCACTCGCCGAATGCGAGCAGGCGAGTGGAAATTTTGAGATCTGGGCTATACTATCTTGTTCAGTATTATTACGTATTGTTGAAACAGTGCTATATTGAATAAGGTGCGCCTGGAAGTGTTTTCTATTCTCCACTTAAAAAAATCGAAGAATTTCTATCCCCAGAAAAATATCTCGAAAAATGCCTAAAATATCTGACATTTCACTGCTGTTCTGTGTTCTCGGAATAGATTAACCATTGGTTCTCTATTGGGAGTTCACTGCTGCTGAAGATCATCTGTATTTCGCAGGCAATTCGCCAATGTTTGGCGAATTGCCAGCTTTTGAATAGCCGAATGGCTCCGAAATTGCACCGTACGGGAAAATTCACTGTTCGGTGCAATTTCAGGGCCAGTTCGGCTCTCTCTAAATAACCCTGTTAGCAGTAAAAGGGTTAAAGTATCCTGTAGGCTAGCCGTAAAACAAATAAAAGTTCAAATTAAAGATGATTCATTCTAAATATATTTAATAAAAAATAATTATAAATGCCCCCAGCCCATAACAGTTCTGGCTTCAGGGCCCCAAAAATGTAGGTCTGCCACTGACTCTATTAGCTCCTTCTTTAGTTCTCCTCCTTTTTCAATAAAGGGTACTTTCCTGCACTCTTCACGTTCCGCTCCCTTGCTGTTCTCTCAGCTGATACAGTGCCTCCTCACACTCCCTGCAGCTCCCTTTCCCTCCTACCCCTTCTCTCCATCTAGTGCCGGCAGGAGGATCCCTGCAACCTGATCATAAACCATAGGTTCGATCCTGATGAGCACCTCTCCAGTAAGTGTCCTTGGGCAAGACACCCAACGGTACATACTCGCCATCCAGGACATATTTGAAAATGAGAGAAATCTCGATGTATCCTTCCTGGTTAAATCCTTTCTCAAAAAAACAAAATAATAATTCATATGCACCTGTCAACACTCACACAGGATCCATTACCATCTTGCAAGGGGACGAGTGATATTTCAAGCCCTGTATATATATATTTATATATTTGTAAATATCTAAGGCAGTTTTATGTGTGAGATATCATGTTCATACATATTTTCTAATCCGTTTGGGAATGATAATACAAAAACAGGTAATCATATTGGATTATCATTGAACAAGAACCAATTGGCAGAGATGTTAAAGTATGTTTTTTCTTTCCTGGGCCAGTCAAATGCTGTGGAATGCTTTGGAAATTTGCTGTGCTTGACTTGCTGTTGTTATCATATATTCTCTATAGCCTTGTTTTTATAACCTATAGCTTGGGTTGTCAGATATATGTTGCACGGCATGGTGTACCACTTCAAACTGTTGGACAAATACTACATGAAGTGCTAACCTGTGTTACGTAGAATTTATATGCTGCAGAAGTGCAATCACACCACCTTATCATTGAGAAATCCTAGGACCCTATTCCAACCTTGGTGTAAACTTAACCAGAGACATTCTCGTCTATGGCAGTGGTTCCCAACCACAGTCCTCAAGTACCCCTAACAGACCAGGTTTTAAGGATCACCTTGGGGAAATACAGACTGAATCCTGCAATCACTGAGCAGCAAATCATATCACCTGTAATGTGCTTCAAATGTCTGGAAAACCTGACCTGTTGGGGGCATTTGAGGACCACGGTTGGGAACCACTGATCTATGGTGTTGGTAAATTTGCAACAGCTCTGGTTAAGTTTACACCAAGGTTGGAATAAAGAAACTTGCAGCATATCAATCCTCCATAGTACCGAGCAAATGTTTTCTAATGCTAGTTAGTATGTATAAATGATATGCGTCAGAAATATGATGGATTGGACAACCGGGGCCTGGAATCCAAGCCTGACCAAGTTTACCCCAGACCTGAAATCTTGCCCCCTATCTGTGACTGTCACACAGTGTCTACAATACAAAGTGTCTGTCTCCACACTGAAATGGAAAATGTCACCGAGACTCAGAGGCAGCGTGTATTTAAATGGCAGGATTTATGTCTGTGTGGTTAATGAAGTTAAGATTTCTTTTTAATCTGCACTGAAAATATACACATCTCCAAGACATTAATATTGTTTGCTGAATGTATTTTCATTCTAATTATTTATGCAAGTGATATTTTAGATAACAGGGCTTTTTAAACATAAGGATTTTCCCCCCAGTTGTTCTGTTCCATAAAGCAAGATGACAGCTTACAAACATACTGAGACTGTGCACAATGTTACACAGATTAATAAAGCACTTTAGTAGTATATTTATACTCTTCAGTGTTGGAACTCAATCAGGTCTATTAACCTCAAGCGAATTGGCAGGAGAAGAGAACAATCTAGACCAAATAGCAGATTTGGAAAGTGAGACAAATGGGAAAATTTTTCTGCTTTGGCTATTTTGACCTAGAATATTCACTTCTGCCAATTCTCCTGAGTTTCACCTTTAGTGAAAAGACCTGTATGTCTAATCATTTTGGTACGCCCTTGGCCCCTTCTTTGTGACTGTGTGCTCATTTTGTTATTTTCAATATCTTACAACTAGCGTATGATTTGGGAGACAGCAGAGGAGAGGGGTTAATTAGTAGGTACGCTGTCTGTGCCAATAGGCATAATGGGTCCCAATGGCAAGGAGGTTAAAACGTCTTAACAGTATACAATGCAAAACCATTAAAAACTGAATTGGTTCATAGACTAAGGAAAAAGATCGTGTTGTTCTCTTGAGTATTGCTACCTCTTTCTGAAGATGTTCAAGAGAAATGTCATAATTTTTTTCTCATTAACACATTTTCCCTACAATGGGAATTGAAACCTTAATAAATAAAACCAGAAATGTTACAACATCATAGATCATTTTTCAGTGTTGTTAAGTTAATTATACTGACAGCCTACACCTGTAAGGCAATATTCTATTAGAATACATATATATATATATTTTTTCTCCCTGCAGTGCTCTGCGATTCACCCAAAGCAATTACCACTGTGGTGCTTCAGCGGCCGTTCAGTTATCTTATAAAAAATAGCTGAGGACATTTGTTTTCAATGATTTTAATAATTCACATCATATCTGGAGACTGCCAACATTTCAGTCCCACATAATGAACATTTTGATGTTGATGAAAGTCCCTATGTGGGCCAGCTATTTTTCTATGTTTTATATATATATATATAATATCCAAGTGATGTCCTGCACTCCAAGGTCTCCTTAAAATTCCTTAATTTACTCCAAACAAAAACATGGACAATGATCGTTCCAGGAGACCCTGGAGTGCTGGCTGTCACTTGGATATTGTGTTTCATATGTTCGGCTAAGGCTGAGGTCAGACGAGCGCACCGACTGTGCACAGTAACGGACGTACTTTTTAACTGATGAGATTGTGGTTACATTGTATCAGTTAATTTTGACTGATGTTGAGAAAAAGAAAAAAAACTGTATGCAGTTGTTTCTCTACGTCCGTCTAGCTTTTTAACGTTGATGCCATTTTGGCGTCCGTTGCAACATGCATTGCGCGGGTGAAAAAGTGCGCACGTGCTTCGTGTGTTGCTCTCTATAGACTTCTTTGAAAAGCTACAATGGACAGCAAACACTGCGGTCAGGCGGTGCAAAAAGTGCACTCGTCTGACGCGGGCCTAAGCGCCGGTCGAGTAACCCATGTAGTTCATGAATACAAGAGTGCTGTGGATTTTATATATATATTCTAATTGCTCAGATGCTGACCATCACCTAGGGAAAACAACTCAAGACACCTGGAGTATTTTAACCCTTCAAAGACGCGGGACGTACTATAACATCCTGTATTAAGCGGGCTTTAACACCTCAGGATGGAATAGTACGTCCTGCACGTCTTCTGACCGCCTCCCACCCATACTCACCTCCTCCGACCGCTCCAACGCTGATCTGACTTTCATGAAGTCTGATCAGAGGTTTTATGTCCTCCCACCGCCAGGCGCGATGACTGCAGTTTCAGATGCACCCCCGCCGGAGCAAGCCTGAAGGGGAGGGGGGATCCTTTGAATTCCTCTATCTCCCCATCGTGGGGGTTAGCTGCTAATGCCAGGCATCCCTGGAAAGGTCACAAACTGACCTTTCCAGGGATGTATTGCATTAACCCCTTGCTAGTAAGGCCACGATCCAGCACCAATCGCACCAAATTGCAGCCTTTTTCCTGTGGGGGCAGCCATCTTGGATGGCAGGACCGCCTTCGGGTCTCTCCACCTCCACTGACATCATCAGGCGAGGCACTATGACGTCAGTTAACCAGGAAACCCATAGCTGCCCAGGGATTTCCAAAGGAAATCCTGTAGTGGAGAAATGGGGGTTCTTTGAAAGTGACTTTGTATTTTGAAACATTGGTTTTGTATCATTGATATCTTCAGTACATAAGAAAGCCATTCATCCCATTTTCATGCCATTTATAACATTCTCATGTAATACCCAAATGCATTGAATATGGATACTTTTGTATGCAGTGATTTTGATGCTGGAGGAATGATGAAACAGTATAGATTCTTGTTCTATAAAACAGTCATGTTACTAGGACAGATCACACATTTGATGACATTGCCTTTAAATTATTATTTTATTTTTTTTTCATATAAAGATTTTTATTGGAGTGCACACATGAATGGTACAAACATGCAAATAAAGAAAGCATCAAAAGGAAGAGACATAGATTTGCAACATTGGCAATAAACAATACAATTCGAATGAATTATCGTTGAACTCTGGAAAGGGGTCGATTGTGCAGACTCCATTTTCCAATAAAAATATAAATTCCTAAACTAAAATAAAACATAAAACATACAACATGGCAGCACTACAGTCTTACATATCGAGGAACCTTATATCAAAAGTCCAGAATCGACAAACACCCTCCATCCCTCCCACGTTTCATCAAGTTGGCATATAGAATTATTCGCTGTGTGGAACATTTCCTCATATTTAAAAACACTTTCGAGGGCAACCATAACCTCCCTCATAGAGGGGCAGACGGAAGAACGCCAATGTCTTGCTATAACTATTTTAGCTGTCCCAAGTACCATGGAAATAAACCTCCTATGACGGGTCTGAATGTTAACGGGTAAAAGATGCAAGAGGTACACTTTCGGGCAGATTGGGAGCGTAAGCAAAGTACAATGGGAAATCAATCTACTTAACTTTTCCCAGTATCCCCCCAGAATAGGACATAGCCAAAACGTATGTAATAGAGAGCCAGGACCGGTGAGACACCTCCAACATAAGCCTAAGTTCCCTGAGATATGGGCCAACCGGTTAGGAGTTAAATACCATCTACACAGAAATTTGATGTGGGCCTCACGTAGGTTGGTGCTTCTAGAGTATTTAAATATCGTGTCCATGGCGTATGACCAATCCTCTATGGAAATAGTTAAAGCCAAGTCTTTTTCCCATTTAACCATATAGGGTAATTTCTTAGGTGGGGTTGGGGTTAGGAGGCTATTATAACACAGAGACAACGGTTTCATTTGACATTTCCTTCCCATACATAGTTTATGAAAGGCTGAAAGATTTGCTTCATTAAAAGAGGTTAGGCCCCTCTGGGTCAAAGCATGTTTCACCCGAAGGTACGTAAAGCAATCACTCGGTGAGATGGCAAATTCCTGTACCAAATCAGGGAAGGATTTCAGGGAGTTGGGCGTAAAGAGCTGCCATACATGAGTCAAACCGCGCCAGAACCAAGAGTCCAAGTTTAAGTCAGGGATAGAACGACACAATACTCTTAGGGGAGCGAGGCATAGTAGATCATAAGGTCGTACCAAGGAGCGACCCCACAGGCGCCAAGACATTAAAGAAAGCATTGAAGCGGGCAGCAGACCTGTGGTACTGTTCCTCGGCAGAAATGGAAGCCACATCAAGTCATGGAGTTTATATGGGAAAATCATGGCATTCTCCAGTAGTAACCATAGTGGTGGTTCTCTCAAGTGCATTGATGATAACAGTTGGGCTAGTAAGGCTGCTTTATAATAAGAGTGTAAGTCCAGAAACCCCAACCCTCCATTACGTCGCGGCCTGGTGACTGTGGAAGCTGACACTCGAGGGGGTTTCCCCTTCCAAATATGTGCATGGAGTAACTTTTGCAGCCGGAGCAATAAATGCGCCGGAATAAAAACAGGGATATTCCTGAAATAGTATAAAATTTGGGGTAAGATGCACATCTTTATGGCCGCCATGCGGCCCAGCCAAGAGGAATCGTTTGTACTCCAATTAGAGAGCTGTGTCTCTATGGAGGTCAATAATGGCGTGAAATTTTCCTTAAGGATGGTACCTCGCAATTTAGATAGGGAGATACCCAAGTATTTTAAAGAAGTAGAGCGCCAATCAAAAGGGTACTTACTACGCATAGAGCTAAGGGAGGAAGCAGCCATATTTATGGAGAGAGCTTGTGTTTTACTCATATTATTTTTGTAATAAGATAACGCGCCAAATTTATCAAGGATGTCAAACAGGGGCGGGAGTGAAGTCTCCGGCGAGGTCAGGAAGAGCAGTATGTCGTCCGCGAATAGTGCCAATTTATGCTCCCCATTCGGGGTCGATAAACCCTTGATAGCCGGGGAGGTTTTAATCTGCAACGCCAGGGGTTCTAGGGCCAGAATGAATATCAACGGGGATAGTGGACAACCCTGTCGGGTGCCGTTGGTTATGTGAAAGGGGGAGGATAAAAACCCTGAAGCCAAAACTTTCGCCGACGGAGCTGAGTAAAGGGCCATAATACTATTCACAAAATGTTCCGGGAAACCAAACCGCAGCAACACCGTCCGCATATATACCCCCAGTGCAGGCGGTCAAACGCCTTTTCAGCGTCCAATGCCAGCAAGAGTCCAGAGGTATTAGTTCTATGAGCTAAGTCAATTATGTCATAAAAACGTCGGGTGTTGTCACATGTCTGGCGTCCGGGGACAAAGCCAGTTTGTTCATTCGCGATCAAGGAGGGAAGTAGAGGGGCCAGTCTGTTAGCTAATAATTTAGCATACAATTTTGCATCTACATTCAACAGGGATATGGGGCGGAAGTTGGCGCAATGCGACGGGGGTTTACCGGGTTTAGGCAGGGTCACTACAGTCGCTTGCAGCATCTCCGGAGGATAATGCCAGTATTTTTAATGTCATTAAAAACCAGGGTGAGAGTCGGGACTAGAGACGGAGCAAACTTTTGATAATACAGATTTGTAAAACCGTCGGGGCCCGGAGCTTTATTTTTCGGAAGTGCCTTAATGGCCTTATGTACCTCCTCCTCTGTAAACGCAGCAAGCAAACCCGCGGATTGAGAGGAAGAGATAGAGGGGAGATTAACCATCTGGAGAAAGAGATCTATGTCGCCCGGTGCATGGGACGGCACGGTATGGTCTATTCCTAGGTTGTACAAGGAGGCGTAGTAGCGTGCGAATTCATCAGTGATAAGGGCTGGGTTATAAATTTTTACGTTATTAGCACCCAATAGGTACGGTATGTTGGTTTGGATTCGTTTTGCTTTCAGTTTAGACGCCAGCAATTTCCCCGGTTTATTCCCCTGGGTATAATGAGCATAATTAAGCCGTCTAATTGAGCGTGCCGTGACTTGGAGCAAAAGATGCTCCAACTCACGGCGCTGTAAAATCAATTGAGCTGAAATATTTGGGGCAGGAGAGGGTTTATTCTGAGTTTCCAATACAGTGATTCGTTGTAGGAGGGCATTTGTCTGAGCGTTAAAACTTCTCTTACGCTGCGCTCCTTTCTGTATAAAGTGTCCCCGCAGAACCGCTTTGTGGGCCAACCAAACCGACGACGTTGCAACATCCTCAGTCATGTTCGCCGTAAAGTACTCCCGAAAGAGTTGTAGCGTTTTTGTCACGTCATCCCCATTCACAATAAGCGAGTCATTGAGTCTCCAGTTCCCCATACCCCTCGGCGGAAAAGCCGCTTCAAAGGTAAGCGTAAGCGGAGCATGGTCAGACCACGTGATAACGCCGATGGATGCCTCCATTAGGCGGGACAAAGCCGAACTATGAATCAAACACAAGTCAATTCTACTGTATGAGGAATGAACATGAGAAAAAAAAGTGTAATCGCGCGTATCAGGATGACATATCCTCCAAGTATCATATAATTCAAACGAATGCATAAATTCCCGTAATTGTTTGCTAGAGGATGGGGAGGAGCGGGTGTGGGAGCGGGGTTGGCCTGATTGGGTATCAACGTCGGGATCAGGAGTGCAGTTAAAATCCCCACACAGAAACATCGTACCACTAGACATTTTCCTCACTCTACCATAAGCTTTTCGAAGATAAGAAACTGGGTTGTCATTAGGAAGATAAAGATTGGCTATAGTGATAGGTAATTCGTTCAGCGTGCCCACCAGGATTACCAGGCGACCAACGGATCAACATACTGAGCCGAACACACAAAGGTACAGTCTTTATGGAACAGGATCGAGACACCTTTAGATTTTGTCTGGGCAGTGGAATGATATGTATCAGTATACATGCGTGACTTCAGAAACGGCGGGCATCTCTTACAGAAATGAGTCTCTTGCAAACATACAATAGCAGGTTGGTACTTATGTAGGTCACGAAATAAAGCATGTCGCTTGTACGGAGTATTCAAGCCCCGAACATTTAAGGAATAAATTTGGAAGTGAGGTTTACTCATCGTTAATTACGTCCATCTGTCTAGATCTCGTTGCGGACATGACACACAACCACCGTGGGAGGATGGGGGGACTCCTCCGCTTACAGTAATACCTGGAATGATATAGCGTAGTGCATACCAAATAAACAAACAATACATACAATACATACTTTACACACATAAGTTGAACCAGAAAAAAATTAATTAAAAGAAAAAAAAGAAAAGAATAAAGAAAGGAAAACCCGTACCAAGTACGAGAAAAAAAAAAGCTGCACTCCATGAATGCAGCTGAGTGGAGTCAATCAACACAGTAGGATGGTATAATTAGAAGAAACACGTTCAAGAAAAAACTCCCGTAGGGGAAAAACAGCAGTCCCAACTCTACACGGAGGAGACTGCGCCAATATACAGGCCATTGGAAGGCCTCGGGGTTAACCAAGCGAAGGAACATTACCCAGAAGCGCCACTCTCAAGGTAGATCAGAAGGATTGAGTCCTGCAGACGTGAGAGAGATTCAATGTCCGAGTAGATTTAAGACAACCTGGCGGAAAAAGGAAAAAATAAAGAAAAGCACGCCCAAAGCAAGAAAATGCAAGACCATAGCATCTCATTTAGGCCGGATCCGGTGCCACTCCGGAGAAACTTTCAGCGGTGAAGACGATTCCACACGAGGGGGAGTAAACTCCGACACCACCCTCCATTCCGTCAGCAAACGCATGCCAGCGAGGGGATCTGGAATGACGTGCAAAGCTCCTTCCCGCCATAACAGGATCTTTGTGGGAAATCCCCAACGATACGCCATGTTGTGGTCACGTAAGATTTTGGTGAAAGACGAGAATTCCCTCCTTTTAGTCATGGTAGCTGTCGACAGGTCCGCATAGAAAGAAACTTCGGCATATGGAGAGGGTAGAGGCATGGATTTCCTCGACGCTCTCATTAACGCTTCTTTAACGTGGAAAAAATGCACCCGGACCAGCATATCTCTGGAAGCTGAGGGTGGCAGATTTTTGGCACGTGGCAATCTGTGTGCCCGATCCATCAGAAAATCTTGCGGCAAGTATGCTGGTACCAGGATCTGGAAAAGCTCCATAATATAAGGCTGGAGGTCAGCAGGAGCTACTGCCTCCGGAATGCCCCGGATCCGTACATTATTGCGCCGTGAACGGTCTTCCATATCGGCTAATTTCGTTGCCATGGTGTCGTGTGCTGCTTGCAAAGCCATATGACGGTCAACCAGGTCATTGTGAGCTAAACATAAGTCATCTGCTTTAGACTCCAAAGAATCGGTCCGCTCACCCAGGTCTTGTAAATCGCGCCTCAGCTCCTGCAGCGCCTCTTTAATATCCGTTTGGATGGTAGAACGGAGTTCTTGCAGCATGGCATGAAGTCTGCTTTCCGAAGGCGGTGAAGTGTCAGACATGCAGGGTGGGCCCACCACAGCTGCCTCCATTGTAAAAGAGGAAACAGAAGAGGGAGATCCGCCATCTTGGGCCTCACGAACAGGGTCTTTTTTCGCCGATTTTAGCGGTTCCAACGTCCGCTGCGCTTTAGGAGGTGCCATCTGGGAGCTAGGAGGTGTCACCCACCTGTGGGTGAGTTTTCAGCCCCGAGGTTGCTGTGTTTTAGCTGCTAGAAATGAAAGTTCAGCGCCGGTCTCAGGAGCTCTCCTTACATGCGACCGCGCGCTGCAACGTCCGGCCACGCCCCCTTATTTCGTTTTTTTAATGTCAGAATTTGTTGTAGTTCACTCAGTTGTAATCTCCTAAAACTACAAACTATTTCTATACACCAAATGATATAAAATATAAGTCTGATCTAGTATTTGTTACATATTGGTGTGTCAGGATCCATGGCTGTAGCCATCCTGAAACCCCCCCTGGTGGTTCACTTCCATCCTGTTCCTGCCCTGCAACCAGCATCCAGCAGTGTAAGAGTTAAACACCAAACACATGTGACTCACGAAATAAAGGGCTTTGTCCCGCACTCACACATTGCTGGTTCATTACAGCTCATGCTCACGAAGAGTGAACACCGTTGCTTTGTTGCTACTCTGCTACCTGATCCTGATTCCCCATTTCTGGTTCCTGCAATTACAATCATCATCCTCTGCAATCAACCTGGTTAGTCTTTATTTCCATTCACCCTCCACCATCCATATCCTCTGCTTATCAGTACAGACCACTGCATCCTGGGCTCATACCCCTGCCATCCAGGTGCCACCCTCCCGATCCTGACAGAATGAACCAGCCTAATACTAATGAGCCTGCAGTGCTGCACTTAATGGTGGAGCTACTGAAAACCACCTTCCAGGAGCTATTCAAGAACCTGGCTGATACCCTGATGCAAATGCTGCAAACTTTTCTGGGCACCTCAACTAAGGTGTGCGCTCCTCCAAATAAACACCGTGATCCCCTGTCTCCTGAAGAGCGTGTCAGGAGACAAAATAGTAATTTGTGCCTGTACTGCGGGGCAGGATCGCACTGGATATCGAATTGCCCAGAAAAACCCCCCAGATCAGCGTTTGTCAAGCCAACACCGGTTTCCAAGCCAGCTGCAACTTCCAAGCACGCTCAGGTGCGTAGAGCTCTGAAGCAGCCCCAGGCTTCCAGGCCTGCTACAGCCACTGTGTATACACCTGCTTCTATGAGACCTGCCGTTCCTAAGCCGGTACCCCTACCCAGACCGGCCCCCAAGAGATTTCCTGAACCCAGACCTGCACCTCGAACAACTCATGCACCTACACCTGTCCCCAGACGAACTGTACCTGCTGTATCCAGGCATGTGACATCTCTGGAGGTCAGTTCAGAAGAGGAGTATGCAAACCCTGTAATGCCTATGGAGACTGATTACACTGTGCCCATAGAACCTGTCCATCCCATGGATCTGGAGACCACCGTACCTGTGGAGACAGATCTACCAACCCCTATGGAGATCATGTCCATGCCAGTTTCTACTGTGACACAGATCCCCTTCAAACAGGTAATGAAGGCCAGGTTGAAGAAAGCCCAGAAGATTAAGAACTCCCTTATGGCGATCACAACTCCCATCACTCCCAGCCAGCACAACCCGCCGCTGTCTTCCTGTGTTTCTTCCCTGCCTGAATATGACCCAGAGGACATCGCTGTCTCTGAGGAGAGCCCACCGAGACAGACAGCCCGACGCTCAAAGGGACCCCCAGGTCAACACCAGGGGTCTGACACCCCTATAAAGGCATGGCGAGGCTTCTGTTCTTCATCCAGCGATGGATCTGTATCAGAAAGGGATTGTGGCTGGGAAGAGCAAGAAGAAGAGGATGAGGGCATTAAGTCCTGGCTGTGCGACTATCCTTCCCTTAGTGATGGATCATGTTTAGAAGGGGAACCGGGAGAAATGGAGAAGATGCCTACTCTGATGCCTTCTTCCTATGTGGGCACCAGGTTCAAGGGTGACTCTACCTCCTATCTCTTGCCCTCTGTCATTCCTGTTGCTCCAGATTCCTTACCTGAGGATCCAGCTCCTTATACGGTGCAGGGCATCTATGCTATACCCACCTTCGTGCCATCCGATTACGTGGGCACCCTCATTCCTGATGCATCACCTATGAGAAAAGAGCATAACCCCAGGATCCCTAAAGACTCTGAAGTGGACTTTATTTTATCTCGTGATTGCTTTTCACCCATTGCGACTAAAGACGATGAAGAGAGACTGCCATCTGGGTACATGGGCACTCTCCTTCCCGAGGTATCTGCTATCCACAAGAAGACCAAGACCAAGGCACGGCGGCGTCAGAGGAAGGCACGTGCCCAACCCTGTACTACCACTCCTGACCCTCGTTCTGCCCTCCAGTGGTGCTACGACTATTGGAAACAGCACCCACTAGAGTGACCCGTGCCTGGTCATGGGCAGTCCTGCTGCCATCCTTGGTCACTCGGAGCGTGACCTGAAGGGGGAGGTACTGTCAGGATCCATGGCTGTAGCCATCCTGAAACCCCCCCTGGTGGTTCACTTCCATCCTGTTCCTGCCCTGCAACCAGCATCCAGCAGTGTAAGAGTTAAACACCAAACACATGTGACTCACGAAATAAAGGGCTTTGTCCCGCACTCACACATTGCTGGTTCATTACAGCTCATGCTCACGAAGAGTGAACACCGTTGCTTTGTTGCTACTCTGCTACCTGATCCTGATTCCCCATTTCTGGTTCCTGCAATTACAACCATCATCCTCTGCAATCAACCTGGTTAGTCTTTATTTCCATTCACCCTCCACCATCCATATCCTCTGCTTATCAGTACAGACCACTGCATCCTGGGCTCATACCCCTGCCATCCAGGTGCCACCCTCCCGATCCTGACATGGTGTGAATAAGTTTTGACATCCCAGTTGTTATAATAGTAATGAATTCAATAATAATTGTCTGGTCACCAAATAAAATATACATATTTTCTTTTGCATAACAGCTTTGCTTTTCAACGATTGTGTTGTGTGATTATCTAAGGAACCAAGCTCTTCCGTAGCTAGTGATCATCAACACGGTGTGTTACATTGAAAGACTAAAATATACTAAATAAAGAATCATAGTTGATTCAATCTGCATATATTCTTCAAATCAGCTAAATGATTTTTTATACTTGTCAATAGTATGTACAATATCAAAGCTGGTTCAGAGTAAAAATAAATACATTTTATCGTATAACCTGCTGTATAATTTAAAACAAATTGCAATTTGCGTTTCATTAGTTGATGAATGCAATCATATTTTGTAATCATTTCTGAAAAACACTTTATTGTCAGAGGTTTATTTCAGCAATTAACATCTATTATGCTTTAAAAAAATTCAAGTTGAGTTCAATCCAAATGTGATTTAGTAATGCCACTGGTCAATATGCCTGCTTTGCCAACTATTGACATAGACGAGAAATGTTTACTGAAAATGCTTTGGGAAGTCGGCCCAAAATTTATATTATATATATATATATATATATATATATATATATATAATATTTTTACAATAAAGATGTGTTTTTATTTACCTGGGCTCTGCACTCACAATTTTAGAGAATTCCTTTTACACGTTGATGTATAAATAAAAAGCAAAATGTTTACGATCATTACTTTTTTCAATTAGTGAGGAGCAACATTTACTGGCATGCTTTTTATATGAAAACTATACCAGGCTCCTCTCAGGATTGACCCTGTACCTTTAAAAATATCAGGTATCCTACTTTTGCACAGACACTTTAAAATGATAGAATGTGGAAAATGCAAGGAATTGGTTTCCCAGGGGTTATCGTACTCCAGCAGACGTTCTCAAGGAATTACACAACGGACTTGTCGAGCAGCATAAAATATTCAGGGTTATTCAAAGAGATCCGAATTGCTGGCGAAAGGTAACCGAACAGTGAAATTCAGCGTACAGTTACCTTTCCTGGCCATTCGGCTATTCAGAGAGCAGGCAGTTCTCCAAATCCTGGCGAATTGCCTGCACATACGGTGCCTGTTCGAGGGCAGTGAAATCCCCATGAAAAAGCACTGCTTCGGCTATTCAGAGAACACAAACCAGCAGTGAAAAGTTGCTGAATTGCCCTGCTGTTCAGTGGTTTCATTCGACAGGTTTATTCAGGAGAATCCATAGGCTTCAATGTTAAAATTATTCCCGGTTTAATTCAATATCTAATAAACCGTCGATTATAATATTCTGCATTAAAAAGTCTCTTTATGTATAGATTTTTTAGGATCTTTTAGGCAGAATTTTTTTTTCTTTCTAAACCGTTTTTTCTTTTTTCTGTAACAGGCCTTTTTATTATCATTCATTGGATCTTATATGCAAATCTCAGAAATTTTTTCGTTCTGTAGTTTATTTGCAAACAGCGTTTCACTTTTCAAATATTCAAGCGTACTGATTTTTCTTTTTTTTTTCACTCCATTCGTCGGTGTTGGGTTTTTCCGGCAGCTGATCTGCGCTGTAATCGGTGGCTGCTCGGGTGTCTCTGGCGTGTACGTCGGATTTAATCCAGATGCTTTTGCCGGTTTCGGTGTGCGTCCGCTGGGTTTTGCGGTGAGTGCTCGGCGGGTTTGCGGCGGCTTTTCCCTGCACTACAACGGCCCTGTGGTGCTTGCTGAATACACCGCAGGGTCGCCAAAATGGGTTTGCCAAATCTCGAATCGAACGTCCGGTGACTTTTCGATTCTCTTTGAATAACCCTGATTGTTTTATTACAACACAAAACATTTATAGTAGGCATACAAAGAATATTGGTTCAGTCCTGAATGGACTTTTATACGGAGCATTTGAAACACGCTTGACTTTGTTGAAGATTGTCAGATGGAAATGTTATCTTTTTTTAAATTCTTTATTTAGGAATAGTGGGGTACGGTAGTATATGGGGAGCAGATGAAAATAAACACAGTCGCACAACCACTCGTAAAAATTTTACAATACAAAAGGACAAGTAAAGAACCAGAAAGAGGTTAGGGATAGAAGAATTTGGAAGGAGATGGGAATTGGAAGGGTAAGTAGACTTGGGGGGGAGGTGGCAAGGGAATAGATACCACACACCAAGCTGTAGAAACATTGAATATGAACTAGTGGAGAAGGAACAAATACCGGCTGGGTGGAGTAGAGGTAACATCACTGCTCTGCATGGAGAGAGCCTGTTGAGTCATGGGTTTGATCCCAACGAGCACCTCTCCAGTAAGTGTCCTTGGGCAAGACACCTAACGGTACATACTCGCCACCCAGGACATACTTGAAAACGAGAGAAATCTCAATGTATCCTTCCTGGTAAAATCCTTTCTCAAAAAAAAAAAAATGTCATGCCACAATACTACTAATCTATCCCTGGGGCCCCCACAACTTGTAGAAGGAAGACTTCATGTGGTAAATAAGTGCTGTTATGTGGTAGGTGCTTCATGTGGTAAATAAGTGCTGTTGTCCATCATTTTGACTTGCTCCGCCTCCACTATATGGAGTATATGACACCATGAGTGGAAGAATATAACCCTCCAGTAGATATGTTATTTTTTTAAAAATACATTTTCTTTTTATGCATGACTAGAGTATACGGACATTTATACAGGATCAGCCTTTTTCTACTCACGCACTCCTGACGAGCCTTTGGGTGAAACGCGCGTCGGGTGCGCTTTCTTGTATGTTTTTTAAGCTGTGAGACCTAGATTGACCATCTCTCATCTGTATTACTCTTAGGTGTAGGCTACAGTGGTGTATTTAGGTTTTGTGCTGCCCTAGGCCTGACTAAACTCGCGCACCCCCTAATTTAAATTTGATGCACCCCTTCCTGTCAAGGGCACACCTCTTCCTGGTTAATCCCCACCCTTCCTCTTTAAGCTCCAACTTTTCCTCTTAGAGCTCCGTCTTTTCCTCTCTTTATATTAAAAGTGGATACCAAGTGTCTACTTGTATATTTTGTATACCATTTCAAATGTATCTATTGAGATAAAGAAAATTATGAAATGTTTAAATTCAAGCATTTTTACAAAGAACAGCCACGCATGTCAAGTAAACGGGATCACAGCCGCTCTAATTGGTTGAACAATAAAATCCACAGAAATGTGCACTGCATATGAGTGGATCACAGAGCTGCACAGCAATAAAACCCACAGAAATGGGCACTGTGTATGAGCGTATCCCAGAGCTCCAGGGCAATAAAACTCACAGTAATATGCAGTGTGTATCACAGAATCCACAGCAATAAAACTCCCAGCAATGCAATGTTTGGTGTGTGTCAGCGTATCAGAATCCACAGCAAATAAACTCCCAGCAATGCAATGTGCGGTGTGTATGAGTGCATCACAATCCACTGCAGTAAAACTCCCAGCAAACCGAGTGTATATGAGCACACAGCAATTATGCTGTGGAGCCATCTTGTTAGCAGTGGGGTGCCACTGCCAGAGGGTGCACTGTAGCTTTGATTCCCTTCCCGGTGGGTGTTCAGTCCAGAATAGAGTCTGTGTTAACGAAAAGGTGGGCAGCTGCGCGTGTGCGTTTCACGTGGTTCAGCCAGTCATGTGGTACTGAGACTCAGAGAAATGGCAGTGAAATGCCCTGATGTTCGGTGGTTTCAATCAGCAGGTTTATTCAGGCGAACCCCATAGGTTTCAATGTTAAAAATATTCCCGTTTTTATGCAATATCTAATAAATCATTTATTATTTTAATCTGCAGTAAAAAGTCTTTACTTATTGATTTTTTTTAGTACCTTTTAGTCATTTTTCAGATTTTTTTGGGCAAAATTCCCCCCCCTTTTTTTAATAGCAGTTTTTCTTTTTTCTGTAACAGAACTTTTTATTATCAATCATAGGATCTTATATGTAAATTCCAGACATTTTCGTTCAGTAGTTCTTTTGAAAACAGCAGGCCACGGGTTTGCGGTGGCAGCATTCAGTGGACGACTCCATGCACTTTGGGGACCCTGCGGTGAATGGTGAATTCACTGCAGGGTGGGGAAGTTTTATTCTCCTAAGTGCAGGGAACTACGGAACACCAAAAAGTTGGCATCATTTCGGTGCTCTGTGAGTAACCCACTTAGTGGTGAGGTTTTTTGTTGCCCCCTGGAAAGTGAAATTGAAAGTGTAAATTAGTGAAATCTCAATGTATCCTTCCTGGTAAAATACTTTACAAAAGTAAAAAAAATTAATTTTTTTTTAGGGGTGGGGCCACCCAGTGCGGGCCACCACCCCCTGGAAAGTGCCGCCCTAGGCCTGGGCCTAGTCGGCCTAGGCCAAAACACACCAGTGGTAATCTAGTGTGATTGTTCAGTTCCTTCCCCCAATCTCCCACTTATCAATATGCACTTGGTTGCAATTTGCAATTATGGTAAAAATTGTCTTTGAATATTGAAAATTGTTTCTGAATATCGCACTAGGAGGAAATATTATCCTCACCTAGATGAATTGGCATTAATTTCTATATGGGCCAACGCGTTATTGCCATTATCAACCATATGGTTCCAATCTTCTCATTAAGTGCTTCAGCGTTTGGCAACTTCAACCTCACTTAGGTCTCGCAAGTTTCTCATCATTGGTTCCCAGACTGCTGCCAATACTCTGGAGGTCATTCAAACCTCAAAAGTAATTACTATACCAATAATATTTTTTGCTGCCTGGGTGATACCCATGAGAGGAACGTTATTGTTTTAAATCTGTTGTACGTCTAATTCGTGTTTTGTGGATATGATTTCTTGCACTTTTTATTGTGTTACATTAAAAAGTTATGTTTTACTATCTATACAGGTAGAATTAGTGGTACAACTGATCCCCAGCTGTACTTGTATATAAGCCTTTTTTTACTGGTTACATTTTGCATGATGAAATAATAATTAGATGGTAGAATAGTTATCTGCTTATGTATGCATCAACTGTGCAATCTGAAAACTCTAGAATTATCTTTCCGACCATACTGTATAGTGGCCATCTAGAAGATGAAAATTCTAAATTATGTAGGAATGGTGTTATGGACCCTGCCATATGCTAATATAATATTTCCCACACCGTAATAAATCATCAGCAGGTTATACTGTTGACATATATATCAAGGTGGAACCTTTGATTCAAGTAATTTGTGGAAATGTTGATCATGTCCTATCCATTTTTCAGTCTTCAGTTGTCCAGTTTGAATGATTACATGATCACTACAGTTTCATCTTCATTATTTTTTAGTCTGGTTGCAGGGGAATGTGGTTTGGTATTATAGAGGCCACGGCCCTTCTGCACATCACTGTTTTGTGGAACGGTCAGCTGAGAATCTGTGACCTTTCTCTCTAATTGAAAAGTCGGTTTATTCTCTTTTCAACGATTTTGTTAGCAGCAAAATTTAGTGTTTGGCTGTTTGCTTTAGAATTATTGCAAACAATATTTTGTTATAGTGTAATCATTTTCAACAAGCATGCACTACAAAAATATGTATAAAAATGAAACGAGTTTACCATAGATGGAGTGGATTCCCTCTTATGTTCTGATAAATAAATGTGCAAATGTCTCCCCATAAAAGGGATTTATCATAATTGGATGAAGAAGGGCAAAGTTCAAAGCAAGGTTGTTAACCAGACTAGAAACGCAGTCTATATTGTCTGTGCTGTACCTATTAATCCTCCTATCCTGACAGTCAGCGAGCAAAAAGGGACTTGGGCAATTAGAGTGGCAGCTTTAGTAGGCAGCCAGGTTGAAAGGTTATGTTTTTGTTATAGAGAGAGAGAATGGAAAATTGCAGGGAAATTCAGATGCAGTTGGGATGAAGACCCCCTGTTATAGTATGAGGAAAGAGCATTAACAAATACCATTTGTAAGAATTGACTAGAACTTTAGTAGATTTGCATCTATGCCTATTTATTATGCAGTTATGTATGAATTATTGATTATTAAAGATATTTGCTTAGATTTTTTATTTTCTAGAATGTGATTTAGACACCTCATAATATATAACCCCCTTCCGGCAGGAAAAGGGTCAATAGGAGAAGTTACATAGTTACATAGTTACATAGTTACATAGTTATATAGGCTGAAAAAAGACATGCGTCCATCGGGTTCAGCCTCTCCCACATAACCTACTGCTGTTGATCCAAAAGAAGGCAAAAAACCCAGTCTGAATGCTTGCCAATATGCAACATACTGGGAAAAAATTCCTTCTTGACCCCAGAATGGCAGTCAGATTTCTCCTTGGATCAAGAAGCTTTTACCCACATATTAAATATTATAACCCTTAATATTCTGTGTCTGCAGGAAGTCATCCAGTCGTTTTTTAAAAGTCTGTACAGACTCTGACCCAACCACCTCAACAGGCAGAGAATTCCACAGCTTTATTGTTCTCACCGTAAAATAACCCTTCCTATGCTTTAAGCTAAATTTTCTTTCTTCCAGTCTAAATGGATGACCCCTTGTCCTATGTATAGTCCTGTTAATGAATAGGTTATCAGACAATGGTTGATAATGGCCCCGTATATATTTATATAAGGTTATCAGATCCCCTCTAAGGCGCCTTTTCTCTAAACTAAACAGGTTTAAGCTTGTTAGTCTTTCCTCATAACTTAACCCTTCCATCCCCCTTATTAATTTAGTTGCCCGTCTCTGCACTTTTTCTAACGATATAATATCTTTTTTTAAGACAGGTGCCCAAAATTGCACGGCATATTCAAGGTGCGGCCTGACCATTGATTTATACAGAGGCAAAATTATGTTTTCATCCCGTGAGTGAACTCCCCTTTTAATGCATGCCAGTACTTTGCTGGCCTTGGCGGCTGCTGTTTGACATTGCACATTGTTACTTAGTTTGAAGTCTATAATTATTCCCAAATCCTTCTCCTGCTTGGATTTCCCTAACTCCGTACCATTTAGGGTATAAGTTGCTTGTGTGTTCTTCACTCCAAAGTGCATAACTTTACATTTATCTAGATTAAATCTCATCTGCCATTTAAGTGCCCAGTCCCCCAATATATCTAAATCCCTCTGCAGCGAAGTAACATCCTGCTCACATTGTATTACTTTTCCTAGCTTTGTGTCATCTGCAAACACTGATACATGACTTTCAATGCCTATCTCAAGGTCATTTATAAATAAATTGAATAGTATTGGTCCTATAACAGACCCCTGAGGGACACCACTTACCACTGGTGTCCATCTTGAAAATGTACCATTTATGACCACTCTCTGTACCCTATCTTTTAGCCAGTTTTCTATCCAAGAACAAGTATTTTCATCTAGACCATTTTTTCTTAATTTAAGTAATAACCTTTTGTGTGGAACTGTGTCGAAAGCTTTGGCAAAATCTAAGTAAATCACATCCACTGCGACCCCCTGATCTATACTTCTACTTACTTCCTCATAGAACGTAATTAGGTTAGTCTGACATGATCTGTGTTTCATGAAACCATGCTGATTTTTGCCAATTACATTATACCTCCCAATAAATTCCTGAATATTATCCCTTAGTAACCCCTCAAATACTTTCCCAGCCACAGATGTTAAGCTCACAGGTCTATAATTCCCAGGCACAAATTTTAAACCTTTCTTAAATATAGGGATCACGTCAGCTTTTCTCCAATCCTCTGGTACTATTCCTGAAAGAAAAGAATCTTGAAAGATTAAGAACAGAGGTTTACATATTTCAACACATAGCTCTCTCAGTACTCGCGGGTGAATTCCATCTGGCCCTGGGGCTTTATTAGCATTCACATTGTTTAATTTGTGTAAAACCTTGTCCTGAGTCAACCAGTCACTTTGTATTAGTAAGTTTTTATTAATGAATTTCATGTCTCCTGTTATAGGTTTCTCTTTGATAAATACTGAAGAAAAATAATCATTTAAAATTTCTGCCTTATCCTGATCTTCAGTTAACAATAACCCTGACTCAGATTTTAGTGAACCTACATTTTCACTCTTGGGTTTTTTAGAATTTATGTACCTAAAGAATCTTTTAGGGTTGGTCTTGCTCTCTTTGGCTATTTCTTTTTCATTTTCTAGTTTAGCCCATCTAATCGCATTTTTACATGCTTTATTGGCTGCCCTATATGCTTTATAGGATGCCTCAGATTTATCAAATTTAAAAGCTTTAAATGCCTTCTTTTTATTTTTCATTTCCTTAGTTACCTTCCTACTAAGCCACATTGGTTTCAGTCTGTTTCTTTTATATTTATTAACCAGTGGAATATATTGTGACGTGTACTTTTCTAGTGTTAGTTTAAAGATATTCCACTTATCCTCAGTGTTTTTCCCGTGAAAGAGTTTCTGCCAGTCAATGACATTGAGAGCTTCCTTTATTTTAATAAAGTTGGCCTTTTAAAATTATATATTTTAGCATGCCCCTTATGAATGTGTTTTTTTGAGTTTATTTCAAAAGTCACCATGTTATGGTCGCTATTTCCCAACTGTTCTTTTACATTAATATTTGAGAAAAGATCCACATTATTTGTTATAACCAGGTCCAGACAGTTATCCTCTCTAGTTGGTGTTTCTACCAGTTGTGACATGAAGGTATCATTTAAAATGTTCAGGAACCGGATTCCCTTTGCTGAATTACTAGTCCCACTATCCCAATTTATGTCCGGGTAATTAAAATCTCCAATAAGTGCAAGTGAAGTAACTGGGTCAGGGTGACCATATCACCTAAAAAAACTTTGCGGGGCTTAACCCCTAACTACTAGAAAAGCCAAGGATCCCAATGATCCAAATAAATCACTTATGAATTCAAACAATTAAAATCTAATCTTTATTGTGCCACTTAAAGGAACCACACGCAATATAAAAAATATATTCAATATGGAAACCTGAATTCAACGATCAAGGCCAACAGAGGTGTATAGTCAGATTACCATATCTTCCAAATCATGAGGGAATGGATAGAATAATGAATTTCTAAATTTTATTGGTCAGCTCCTATGCAAAAAACTGCAGCCTCAAACTTGAAAAAAAGAATAAAATCACCATACATATAAATCCGTTCTAGTAGATTTATATATATTGTTATTTTATAATTTTTTTCAAGTTTGAGGCCGCAGTTTTTTTCGATAGGAGCTGACCAATAAAGTTTAGAAATTCATTATTCTATCCATTCCCTCATGATTTGGAGGATATGGTAATCTGGCTATACACCTCTGTTGGCCTTGATCGTTGAATTCAGGTTTCCATATTTAATATATTTTTTATCTTGTGTGTGGTTCCTATATGTGGCAGAATAAAGATTAGATTTTAATTGTTTGAATTCATACGTTCATACGTGATTTATTTGGATCATTGGGATCCTTGGCTTTTCTAGACACCTCATAATGCACAAATACACTGATCAGCTACAACATTATATCCACTGACAGGTGAAGTGAGTAACGGCGATTATATAGTTACAATGACACCTGTCAAGGGATAGGATGTATAAAGCAGCCAGAGAACGGTTCTTCAATTTCAGGAGTTGGAAGACAGAAAAATGGGTAAACGAATAGATCTGAGTTACTTTGACAAATAGTGATGGCAAGACAACTGGGTCAAAGCATGTACAAAACAGCAAGTCTTGTGGATGTTCCCAATATGCAGTGGTTTTGTACCTACCAGAAGTGGTGAATCATAGGACAACCAGTGAACCAACAGCAGGATCAAGGCTCGTACATGGTCTGATCACACAAAGGAGCTACTCTATTTCAGATTTCTGAAAAACTCCATGCTGGCCATGATAGAAAGGAGTCAGAACCCATTTGACAGATACTCTCTAGCTAATTGTTGCAGTCTATGTACACCCCTTCATGGCAATGGTGTTCCCCGATGGCAGTAGCCTCTTTCAGCAGGATAATACACCCTGCCACACTGCAAAATTGTTCAGGAATCGATTGAGGAACATGAGAAAGGGTTCAAGTTGTGGCCTTGGCCTCCAAATTCCCCAGATCTCAATCCGATTGATCATCTGTTCGGTGTGCAGGAACAATAGATCTGATCCATGGATGTCCCCACCTTGCAACTTGCAGGATTTAAAGGACCTGCTAATATAATGGTACCAGATATCGGAAGTCTTGTGGAGTCCATGCCTTGACGCATCCGAGCAGTTTTGGCAGCATGAGGGAGAAATACACAATATTAGACAGGTGGTTTTAATGTTGTGGCTCAACGGTGTAAAAGAGCTCTTGCATGGTATGTCCAATAATATGATCTCCATTAATTTATGTTGATTTATTTGCTTTATGATCCCAATCTTAAATCTAACGGGAAACGTTTTAAGCAGATTGTTGTGGATGGCAAAAATGCAGTTGATTTCCATGAGTGACCTTATTTTTCATTTAAAGTTTTATGCATAATAATTCATAACAGCCAACTCCCTTAACTCGTTCACTACCAAGTGATTTTCCAAAAAACCATTGTCAGAAACCAGTGTTTTTTTTTGGAAAATAATTTTTAATTAATTATATTGTAAGAAATAGTTCTTACTATAAATAACCTATTTGGCCAGTAGATGGCGCCATCTACTGCCAAATTGAGTTACAGCCATCAAAGCTCATTGTAGCTCGTTTTTTTCCTATTTTTCTCGCCTGCATTTGCTGCTGAAAGCCTGATATTTCAGAGCATTCATCAACTAATATTACAGGTTTAGCTCTTTGGCTACAGGGGTAAAACTTTGGGAGCACTTTCTGCAGCCCAAAAGCAAATTAAATTTGTTTGCAGCAAACAAACTTCATTTCCTTTTGGGCTGCAGATCAGCAGATTGACATTGTGGCATCGGATGGTGCCTTTGAAGCTCAAGATAACTCGATATCGGTAGTGAAGGGGTTAACATATGCATTTGACATTTATTTCCGTGTGCTATTTCTTATGAAGTCTATTGATCTGAAAGCACTTCTTTAAGACCATCTTTAATTTATGAATGTGTTCTATCCTGGTTTTTTTAACAATTCCAAATGAATGTTATTGTTTACATTCTGATCTGTATATATTCCACTACACAGCAATAGATACACGTATTTAATCCTCCTCATGCTAATACTGTATGTTTTGGAAAGTTGCACTTAGTGTGTACACAAGGGGCTCTATCACCTCCTTCAAGTTAACACTAGCACTCACATTAGCGCTAGCTTAAAAGAGGTGATAGCGCTCTGCGCAGATCACCTCCGTTTCGCTAATGGGTTAAAAAACCTGTTAGCGAATTGGCATTAGCGGTTTATACCGCAAGCTTGCTGTACTTTGCTCTCCCTATACTTAATATGGGGGGCCGCCAAGTGCAAGCAGAGATTAACTAGTGTTAGGGCTACAACTCAAGGTCCTAACGTTAGTTACTAAGAGCTGTCGCTAACTGAAAAGTTAACACCAGCTTTCAGCTGCTACTAACTGATTGCACTGCTGCAGAATCAATTAGCAGCAGCTGTAAACCCCCCAAATATTAAATCCTCACCTCTCATACCGTGGCGAGAATGGCGGTCCAATCCGTTGCTTCTGGCTGCCGGGAGCAGAGTGAGAAAATTTAACTCCATGCTGTTCAAACAGTTTTAGCATCTTGGATAATGTGTCCAAGGTGCTGAAAATTTGGGAACACATTCTGGTGTCCACTTGCAAACTAAACTAATTGTCAGTAAATGAAATCCCTGTGCATTGCTCCAGAAAAAAAACAAGATCGAGTTTACTTGAAGTAGGGCTCCTTTCGAGCATTGCGTATATTTGACCATGATAGTGAGAGGATTAATTTACAATAAAACCTGTTGGTGAATCTGCCTGCTGAAACTTCTCAAAGTGCTCTCAGAGTTTCAGCTAAGGGGTTCTGCTGTGAATATGAAATGTGGGGATTGCGCAATGTCTGTTGCTGTCTGGTTGAATTTATTTTTCCTTGCTTTCATTTCTTTTCCTTGTTTCTTTTTATTAAAAGGATTGAAAACTATTATCTTACTCTAAAGTGTCTTTCCTGTTTTGTGACTGTATACATTTAACGACAAATTAAATGTCAGATGTTCAATGAACTGAGGTTTTGTATGTTGTCATTTTAAAGTTGTGAATTCAATTGATTATAGAATAAAATCATTAATGCCCCAAAAAAGAGGAACAGAGAAAAGATGTACCGTGATGTATGTAGGTGCAGCAATGTGTAACATTGAATTAGAGGAATTTAAACGCACTTTAAATGTTTTTTCTTGTTTGTTTTTTCATCATCATCAAATTCATTATGCTTTTTATATTGAGGTACTTTCTGCCACCCCCTCCCCCCTATAAAAAAAGCTATTCTCCTGCCAAGCAAAGAAATTGGAATTCTTGTTTTCTAGCTCTATATTTGCTATTAAAATTTCATGTAGGTTTGTTGTATTTATACGCAATCTAAACTCTAGAATAAAATGCTAAAACTCTAGACTATCCAGAAAATATATTTTAATTTCACATAAATTTAGCAGTACAAATGGATTAATTTAATGGGAATTTGTAGAATTATTTGTGATACACCTGATTATTATACTAGTAGGTTCATGTCTAATTTTTTTTTTTTTAAAAGGAAAATAAATACTGTCATTTATCTTGGTATATAAATTCTTAGGAAATTCTGTTGGTAATGTTGATAAATTAATGAAGAAGCAACTATAACTCTTATGAAAAAAATGAAATAGGTCAAATGTGATATATTTTGCTAGATATAAAATATTAAAGATTTTCTCATGTCATCAAACATTGAACAGTTGGAAGCAAGAAGGAATAGAATGGTGTAACTTCTACATACAGAATGTGGAACTAGTTTTATCTATGTTATTCCTCCATAATATGGTAATTCAATATGAACGTACCCTGTGCGTTTGTTGGAAAAGGTAAAAGGAAAAAAAAGTTTTCCTGCTGATATCCCTTATGTACTAGCATGCTCAGCCAGCAGATGATTGGAAATCTATTCAATAGGCGTCAGGCATAATGAATGGATGTTTTCCTGAAACGTCCATGTGGACATCCAATGGCAGGTGGGCAGAGCCCTACTGTGTAATCCTAAAGCGCATGTGTGAAATGCCCCCAGGAAGCCCTGACTGGCTGAAACATCCATACATCCACCTTGTAATCCTAATGCTGATTAACACTTTGCGCCCCCCATGTTAAGTATAGGGAGCGCAAAGTACAGTAACCTCGCGCTGAAAAGCACAAGATACCAAACGCAAAAGGGTTACTTAACCCGTTAGCGTTTGGATTGTAATATGCGGTAGCCACCGCGGCTAACATTAATGCTCATGCAGGTGAGAGTTAACGTTAGCACCAGGATTGTAATGTGGCCCTATAAATTAACATCTTCAGTTCATTTTCAAGTTTTGGTTTTCATTGAAAAACAATTCTCATTTTGTAAACAAAGAAAAAAGACAATTTGCACAAAGTGCAACAAGAGTGGTAGTACAATAAATTTTAATGGTAATAAAGCATATCACAAAATAAAAAAGAGATTGGAAAAGAAGGTGGAAAATGACCCAAATGGAGAAATTATTATAACTGTACCAATTGGTGGAGTGGAAGTCCAAAAAGCCCAACAAGCTGGAAGTCTTAGTAGGATTATAGGTGTAACCTCACTATACCTCGGTGGTTCAAGCCACCTACATAACCAATAATACAATACACTATCTTAGTGTTTGAGAAACACCCAAAGGCATAATAAGCAGTGGTGCTAAGAGCCCCACCAAAAACCATCAAGGGCACAATAAGTAACCATGTATAAAGGATCAAAGTCCACCGAATAAAGATTCAAATAGACTGTTAAAAACAAAAGAGAGGCATGTCTCTCTTTTGTTTTTAACAGTCTATTTGAATCTTTATTCGGTGGACTTTGATCCTTTATACATGGTTACTTATTGTGCCCTTGATGGTTTTTGGTGGGGCTCTTAGCACCACTGCTTATTATTGCCTTTGGGTGTTTCTCAAACACTAAGATAGTGTATTGTATTATTGGTTATGTAGGTGCTTGAACCACCGAGGTATAGTGAGGTTACACCTATAATCCTACTAAGACTTCCAGCTTGTTGGGCTTTTTGGACTTCCACTCCACCAATTGGTACAGTTATAATAATTTCTCCATTTGGGTCATTTTCCACCTTCTTTTCCAATCTCTTTTTTATTTTGTGATATGCTTTATTACCATTAAATTTATTGTACTACCACTCTTGTTGCACTTTGTGCAAATTGTCTTTTTCCTTGTAATTTTGGGTTATGCCCTGTTGAGTGGTTTTTTTGAGCCTTATCTCTTCTCTGTGTTGTTTCATTTTGTAAACAGTTATAGTGTATGAATAATTAAAACAGATGGGGCACTATTCCATAGTTGGTGCTAATGTAGCGTTTCGATATGTAATTGTTAGCGCTAGGAGAAGGAAGTGTAATGTCTGGCATCGACATTCCAATCCTGCCGCTACGCTTTGTAATTAGTTTGTCCCTCACAGCTTGCGCAAGCTTACTTTGCTTTGCGTCTCCTATACTTAACATGGGGAGCACAAACAATTTGTAACGTCTCAACAAGTGAGGTATTACAAAGTGCTGGCACAAGTTACCATCAGGATACGAAGTGAACATTTTTAACAACTCCTAAAAGCTGGTGCTAATTCCAAACTTGGATAACCTGGCCAAATGCAAGCTCCTGAGCCCATAAAAAGGAATGCAGCACCATATCCTATTTATTTTATTTATAAAGGATTTTACCAGATATCCTGAGGGCCCTATTCCATAGTTGAGCCCACAATGGATATAGCCAGGCATGTTAGAATCATTGCAGCTGCCTACCTGCTTGTATGTCGCCATATTTGGCGAAACCATGTCTGATGCTTGCAGGAAGTAAAATGGGCACAGAAAATCCCACGGGCTCCTCGTGTTTCCAAAGGACACAGCCCTCTTTGGAGATTGTGACTGATGACGAGTGACGCCAGCATTACAGGCTCAGCCGTAAGCAGTTCTGCAGGCTCGATCAAGAGCTGCAGAACCATCTGGAGTTAAGGTCTGGCTCACACATATCTGTGCCAGGGATGGCAAAGTTGTTTTGCTGCCTCAGTTTCCTGGCCACTGGGACTTTTCAGCATCCCCTGTCTGAGCTAGCCAGTGTCAGTCAGACCACCTTTTCCAAGATGCTCCACTGTTTCCTCATAGCGTTGCGGGGCAAGTGCCACCAATACATTGGGTACCCTACCACTCCTGAAGGATGGCGCAAAATGAAACAGGGGTTTTATAAGAATGGGGGGTTTCCTAATGTTCTGGGGGCAATCGATCGCATCCACATAGAGATCTGTGCACCCTGGAAGACTGCTGAGGTTAATATCAATCGCAAGCACTTACTTTCCATAAACATGCAAATGGTTTGTGATGCCAATATGCGTCTATCCTGAATCTGTTTCCAACATTTCCCGGGAGTGTCCATGATTCATATATCCTGGCTAATTTTTCAGTAATCTGTGATTTCCAGGACAGGAGATTCCCCGATGGATGGCTAGTACGTGGGGATAGGTTTTCTTTACAAAATGTATCCTAACTGGAAAGTATTGGAACATGTAAAAAATATTAAAGTGCGTAATGTACCATGTATTAGATGATTCAGAATACCCACTGAGGCCATGGCTAATGACTCCTTTCAGGAGGATTGAGGGACCTGCGCTGGAGACCTACAATAATGCCCACCAAAAGGCACAGAGCATCATTGATAGGACCTTTGGCCTGTTCAAAATGCGCTTCAGGTGTCTCGACAGGTCCAGCGAATCGATGCAATATCTGTAAGACAAAGAGGTCCTCATTGTACTGGCATGTGCTATGTTGCACAATCTGGCACTAACTGATGGGACTTTGTCAGAACGGGAAAAGGACGCTGCTGTGGCCGGTGATGATGTCCCAACACTCCAACCCGTTGAATCAGAGGAAGCTAGCACAGAAGTCAGAGATGGGATCATACAGCAGTATTTTGCAGGTAAGATGCGCATGCATGTACCTCCCTTGCTATTGTGTGTTTATCTGCATATTACATTTCAGGGTGCCAGATAGGCCATGCTTTCCTGGACACATATACTTCATTCGTGCTGAAGGCACGGTGTGAAAAGTGCAACCCTGCAGCATGTGCAATCCATACACTGCAGAAAAGAAATCAGAAAGGAATCACAGGTGACATGCCTTGATTGCCCTACTGCAGCACATGGATTACACATGTTGCAGGGCAACACTTTTACATGTGCTCCACTATGCGTGATATATGTGTCCAGGACAACGTTGTCTGCCAGACACACATAACCACATAGTGAAATGTTGATTACAACTATAGGAGAAAACTGCATTGCTTGGCCACATTACTGTACTTTGCACTATGGAGAATGTTGAACTCCTGTAGCTCACTACATCATGAAGTTGGGACTGCATATATTGATCAAATGTGTGTCTCAGCTGTTTGAGGAGTATCTCTCTGATGAGATATTTCTATGTATGACATAGAGCCAATAATACTTTCAACATGTATCACATATAACTGCCATTAGACACCTGTCAGAACAATCATTAGCGAGAAAAATACCAGAACATGTTTATTTTAAGAGATTATTTCACTAGTCATGCTGACATGCGTTCTCCCATCATTACCTTGAAATAGTTCAAACATTTATTGTGGTTGATTACAAAATGCAGTCATGGATGTGTTCATAATTCTGTGTATTCACCCCCTGTAGATCTTGACGCTGAATGATGCACCTTAAAGGGACATTACACCACATTTAACCTCAACTCTGTAAGTAAAAGTCTACATAATTTTTAGTCTCAATGCTGCACAAATGATCGCAATCATGATGTCTTACAATGGCAAAGTGTACCTACGATGTGACAAGGACACATTCAAAAGACATGTTATTCATATCATACAATGCAATTTTATTCAAGAGGTAGATCAATCTTTTATTTCTTCAATTATGACAATGTAGTAGGTAGAAAAAGACATATGTTACACATGTCAATGTGACACAATAAGATATGTACATGCAGGGAGGTATGATGACAAGAATTACAAAGAAGTAGCAGATGGACAAAACTGAGAAATGTGGCCACATTAGACTTGTGACAGTATGTAGGATAATAGGCATAACATCCATATCACTGAATGCACTTTTATTTTGCAGATGGGAACACAGAATAGGATCTCTCCCTCACTCGTAGGACTACTGGCACCATTTTTGGGGGCACATTATCGTACAAGTGAAGCAAACAACATGATATTTTTGAAGAGTAAAATATTTTCTTTAGAAATTAAAAAACAAATTTGCACACACTTGTGTTTGTAATTTCTGGAATACAGTCATGCACAATAATAAGCATTCCAATGAGTGGAGACACGAGATCTGTTTAGGACCTATTGAGAGGTAGCAATAGACACAGATTTCGGGAATGATATGCATGATAGTTAAATGTATCCAATAGTCAGGTCATTATGTAGGTAGCAAGCTGGAATGCACAGGGATGTATAATGGCATTACAATATTCAAGCATTACGTCCTGTGGATGACCCCCTATGCTAATTCTGCCACAATGTGAAGTAAAGAAATTGGGACAGCGCTTCAACTTAAAAGGATGCAGTGTATAAGTGATGTGGTAAATATGGAATAATGCTCACAAGCAATGGTAGGTCCCTTAAGGAGGATTAGACGTGGACTAAATCACTCAAAACCTTCATAATAGGATGACCTCAAAATACAAAAAAATACAGACAGTGGTACAGTATTGCACAAACTATACTGCTATAGTAAAGGTGTAATGTTCACTACTCACACATTATGAGAGCTGCTAGCTCTCATATGAAGACCTCACAGGGGTAATGCATGCAAAGAATTCTGGGAGTTATAGACCATAAGTATCTCAGGGCCTAGCGTTTGACATCCCTTTAATACAGTATATACCATAACATACCTTGGATTAAAGAGGTATATCTGGAGAAATATCAAGGTTATTTAGACCAGTGTTTCTCAACTCCAGTCCTCAGAACCCACTAACAGGCCAGATTTTAAGGATCGCCTTGGGGAATGCAGACTGAATCCTGCAATCACTGAGCAGCTAATTATATCACCTGTGCTGTGCTTCAGATATCTGGCAAACCTGGCCAGTATTGGGTGCTGAGGACTGGAGTTGAGAAACATTGATTTAGACAATATACATGGAAGGTCTACTTAGCCTGTATTTGATAAAAGAATTATTAGCTGTGACATAAGTCACTTTGGACTTGGGTGCATGTACCTGGATGGACCTGGAGGCATATTTGTAGGTTGCAGGCCTAATGTTCTATATTATTTCCTTGGCCTCCCTTGTGTGCAGAGTGTTATGTAATCTGATTTATGCAAGAATGTTATATACATGTATGTCTATGGTCCATGTGTATTTTGCTATCTGCTGATAGGATTGTTCTCAGGAATGTGTTAATATCTGTTTATATTTGAGTAGTTTGTTAATCTGTTTTGTCAGGCAACCACTGCCACATTATCTGCTGTTTTTAGACTGTAATCTTGTTTATCACCACAATTGTCATTGTCCTTTCTGTCTATTAATGTTGAGCTAATGTTTATTCCATTCTAGGATCAGGTTTTGTATATGTAAATGACCCATGTTTGACCATATAAATATGTGTGCCTGTCCCCAATTAAAAGAGTTCCATTCTGACCCTGAAACCTCCAGATATGCAGCCTTGTCTTATTTTTGCTGGATGCTAGCAGGCTCTCTATGTGTCCCGGTCTTTAAGCTGTGTCTGAGGACTGGAGAAAGGCACGAGAGTCTGCCTGGAGTGAACATGGGGAGGGGGTGTCCGGCAAGGAAGCGGCATTGACAAATGTGACCCGTCGGGGTGCTGAGATCTGTCACATTAGTGTTCACTGAGTGAGCATGTGACAAAAATATCTCATATTGTTAAAGTGGAACAATACTCAACTATACATTTCTGTTGCATAGGTCACCATTGTTTAATACTGTCCACATTCTAATGACAGAGTTATGCTATACAAAAAAAACCTAAACAGATAGACCTATACATTTAGTATTGGTCTAGAATTGGTGAATAAAGTGTTTATTATTCCACATGAAACGTTTGACCAGAATACATTTCATAAGTATACCTTTAACAGGATGGATCTGAGGTAAGAAAGGGATATTTTGGTGCAGTTAGCTTAATGTGTTAAGTGATTGTGCTTCAACACAATCACTTAACATCAGGGTTTTGAAGACATTAGTCAAACCAGTATAAGGCACAGCTGTAGGATGAGCTGGTTTGGCGTAGCTCTTTCTTCATCTGCTAGGTGCACAGTAACATCTTCCTTTACAGATTACAGGAGATGTTAATGTACAGTAAACAGAAGCGATGGAATAAGATGCTAAAAAAGTAAGCAGAGAGCTCGAGCCATTATTCGCTACAGCACGAGTGCTCTGCTTAGCTGCAACTGTGGAACAGGATCAACTAGTGATATATCTTTGTATTATCACTACAGGCACCTGCCGTATCTCACCTCGCGAGAGCCAGCAGGTCGGCGTAGTGATCCATAGGGGGAGACTGGGGGACATATTCCACCAGTTTCTCACTGCTCCCGCCAGACGTAGGAGGTGGATGGAGCCGCAGTCCTCACTGCGGGACAGGAAGTGAGTATCTGGATTTTTAGGGGGGATTTTGGCTGGTGCTAACGGATTCTGCACCAGCGGAATCCGTTAGCACCAAGTCCTGGCTGTGGTTAACTTTTTGCTAACCGCAGCCGTACGTTAATTGGCATTAGGACTTTGTAATCCTAACGCTGATTAACACTTTGCGCTCCCCATGTTAAGTATAGGAAGCGCAAAAGTACAGTAACCTCACACTGATAAGCGCAAGGTACCAAAAGGTAATGGGTTTCTTAACCGTTAGCGTTTGAATTGTGATATGCGCTGGCTACCAGGGCTAACAACCTGGCTGGGTGGAGTAGAGGTATAGAGGTAACATCACTGCTCTGCGTGGAGAGAGCCTGTGGAGTCATGGGTTCGATCCCAGCGAGCAACCTCTCCGGTAAGTGTCCTTGGGCAAGACACCTAACGGTACATACTCGCCACCCAGGACATACTTGAAAACGCGAGAAATCTCAATGTAATCTTCCTGGTAAAATCCTTTCTCAAAAAAAATGCTCACTCAGGGAATGTAGCCCAATATGTTTTATGCATTTCCAATATTGGATATTACTTGTGAATACTTGTGTCCATCGGCCATTCACTGTTTAATGACATAGTATGAACATGTGCAAATAGCAAGTTATAATATTTATTTTCAGAGTCTGGATTTTAGCTATATTCTTTTCTCTTTATACATTTTGTATGCTTGTCTTTCATTATGGATTTGGGTGCAAAGCTTTCTACTCATTCATTCAGATGGGTCAAAGCCTATGCTACTCAATCTTATGACCATTACCTTGTTTGCTCCTGGGTATCAGTACAGTAGCTGTCTGTGCCAGAAATGAGACATTTGTCCAATATGTCTGCTGCTTTCAGCTTTCAAAGTAAAGATGCCAAAATGCAAACATCAGGCTTACTTTAACTGCTGCTGAATGCTACGCCCTAATGGCATGTTAATTACTTAATTACCTTAGTTCTCCAGGGATGTTCTGGAGAGTTCTTATGTATATAAATAACAAAATGCAAATTTCACATAATGCACTGTATATGAATATACTTTCAGAATACTGGAAGTTTAAGAGCAAGTACCAATAAAAGAGAGTGTAAGAGTTTTTTTAGGTTTATAGCAAGCAATAATGAGTAGGCCAGTTATGGTTTACAACAAACTACTGCTTCCCTGTACCAATGTACATTAAGCTTGTTCTTCGTGCTAATACCCCACTTTTACACACAATATGAAAAATTCTAGACATGCAAAAGTTCACGACTCATTGGCCTAAAGGAAAAGTTTCCTTTTTCTTTGCAAAATCACTTAACACTTTATAACCAGGGTTAAATCAATAGATCAATACTCGGCTTTGGTACACAGTGCAGAGGACAGGGCGATCTGCTGCTTCTGTTTGTATGCCGTAGAACACTGGGACAAATAGTTCCAAGTGTCCTCATGTGGGCCCAGCAGAAACCCAATTACGCAAACCTACAAAGTGCTCATGAGGGTTTGTCTCCATGGAGTCCAGCGATCGAAAAAATCCAAACAAACCAAGCAGTTGTAGGTTGGACAAATTGAAAATTATAAGTCAAATTAAGATGTTTATATGAGATGTCTTTTTTCTACTGCAGACAAATGTGCATTCTGTACATAATTCACAGCTGTGACAAATGAAGAACAAAAAACATTATCACTGGTTTGAAGCTGATACATTAAAAGTACCAAAATATTTTGGCGCGATTTTTTTTTCCAATTCTATATATATATATATATCAGTGCTCAAAATTTCAAGTCCCAAGTTACTAACCAGGCCATGAGAGTTACTCGCCACCAGTTGCTCCACCTAACTCATACCCAGCCCTTAACTCTGCTCCTAAACACACCCCCTTAAATTATCTTATGAAATTACACTGTTAAAGGTATTATTTAAAATAAAGTTACAAAATAATATTAATACCAGACACCAGACCCCAGATACATGTATACCCAGTCATCAGAGCCCAGTGTGAGCAGAGCGAGGAGGCCGAGAAGCTCCTCTCCACCCCCTGCCAGTGACAGAGACAAGCTGGGTCAGGTTAGGCAGCTGATCCTTGTCACCGTGCAGCCTGGGGAAGGGGGGGGGGGCTGCACGGTGGCAGTGCCGGAATACACAGCACAAAATAATTTATCGTGCTGCATGTGTGTGCATTTCCACTCTCCCTCACTTAATTTCCACTCGCCAAATACGAGTAGGTGAGTGGAAATTTTGAGCCCTGATATATAACAGTCAATTGCTGAGCACTCCAGCTTCCACAATCCACTAGTGCCCGGTGTCTGCCGTTCAGCTGAATATTGTACAAACAAAAATATTGATGGCGGCACTCCAGGACGATAAAGCAGACAAAGAATTTATTTCATAATCGTCAACATTTCAGCCCTAACCCAGGGCTTTCCTCAGGACATAAATACAATAAAAAACATGAAAAATTTATAAACACTGCATTACTTACCCCTCCCTTTGATCGGCGTTCTCACCCACTCAGTGCGCATGCGCCAATTCCAGATACAACGGGATGACGTAGTCAGCGTGTAATCCCGACAACCAGGGATGCATACTCATTCCCACACACCAAAGTGACAGAGAAAAGAAATTAAAACAAGAGCACATATACATATGGGTAACATGTATCTTCACATATACATTCCAAAGTCCTATTGGGCAGGAGGACATGCAGTGGTATTAAACCCATTACCAGATCGTCATAATTATCTAGCCTATTAGCAAGAATGTGAACCATCCCGCCGCCACAGGGAACCCACAGCTATCAAAGCAAATTCAAATAAGGCTAAAGATCGAAACAAAGTTTCAGAGCATAGCGAATGGCAATTTCTCATTCAGTCCCTCCAGGTAAACGATTCTTAGATGATGGATCCAAAATGTTTGTTTCTGTAATAGTAATCGACCATGCCCCCCCTCTCCTAGGGGGCAGTATGTGGTCAAAGGCTACAAATTTTACAAATTTTAATATACAGGACCTTGTATTGAGTTTGTTCTTGAGCTATTGCTTTTGACTCTTCAGAACAACTATTTTTGATCCGAAAACGATTGGTTCCTACAACATACCAGGATGTCCATGGGCACAGCAATGGCGCCAATATATGCATATGTTTGCATGGGAGAAACAACATATTTTGTCCAAATTTGCAGTAAATATCTTCGAGTATACACGATACATCGACAATATTTTTATTGTATGGCAGGGCACAGTCGAGGAGGCAGTACAGCTTGAAGGATATATCAATAGCCTTGGAACTCCAGTCAAAATAACGACACAGGTGGATGCCACTAGGATACAATTTTTGGATATTGAGGTCTACCTGAAGGATGATGGCTTACATTATTCTCTGTACTCAAAGCCCACTGACTGCAATACATTGCTGCATGCGTCTAGCGCTCATCCCCAGCATGTCTTGAGATCACTTCCATACGCACAGTTCCTGAGGGTGGCCAGGAATAATTCCGAGCTGGAGAACTGTGAGAAACAAATGCTATATATGTATGAGAAGTTTAGAGCCTGGGGTTAGTCAACCAAAGTTCTGGATATGGCTTTAATGAAGGTTAACTCGTCAAGGGTGACACAAACGGAACCACAACCCGCCTCAGGTTTCCTATGGAATATCATACGGCGACCTCTAAACTTACAGCATCAGTCAAAAGAAATTGGCATATCTTAGAACAAGATCCATCACTACCGGTTGTTTTTCAACAGAAACCGATGTTTTGTTAAAAAAGGGGCAAGAATCTGAGGGACCTGCTAGTTCGACCTGATCTGGTACACAGTTATTCTCCAGGGTCTGGCCAATTTACCAATGTGGGTTGTAAGAGGTGCTTAGGCTGTGTCACCTGCGGGCACATGTTACCATCTAAAACGTTCACCCACCCGCATACGGGTAAAACTTTTAAAATCCATCACAACATCTCTTGTAAAACCGATTTGTAATCTATAAAATTACATGTCCTTGTGGATTAGCCTATATCAGCAAGACGGAAATACCACTATGCGAACAAATTCAAAACCATCGCTCGAACATTCGCATAGCGTATCGAGACGGTCGTTCGGACAAACCAGTGGCAAGGCATTTTTTGGAACTCAGCCACCCTCTAACCTTCTTAAAATTTGTAGTCTTTGACCACATACCGCCTCCTAGGAGAGGGGGGGACCGTGGTCGATTACTATTACAGAAAGAAACATTTTGAATCCATCATCTGAGAACTGTTTACCCGGAGGGACTGAATGAGAAATCGACATTCTCTATGTTCTGAAACTTTGTTTCGTTCTTTAGCCTTATTTGAATTTGCTTTGATAGCTGTGGGTTCCCTGTGGCAGCAGGATGGGTCACATTCTTGCTAATAGGCTAGATAATTATAACGATCTGGTAATGGGTTTAATACCACTGTATGTCCTCCTGTCCAATAGGACTTTGGAATGTATATGTGAAGATACATGTTACCCATATGTATATGTGCTCTTGTTTTAATTTCTTTTTTCTGTCACTTTGGTGTGTGGGAATGAGTATGCGTCCCTGGTTGTCGGGGTTGAACGCTGACTATGTCATCCCGTTGTATCGGGAATTGGCGCATGCGCACTGAGTGGGTGAGAACGCCGATCGAAGGGAGGGGTAAGTAATGTGGCGTTTATAAATTTTTCTGATGAACATTTGCCCAATTTACCTACATTAGTCTTATGAGAACAGTTGAAATGTTCTTCTGATATTATTTATGTAGCAATGTTAACACTGGGAGCTTTTTATGGGACTTGGAGTAACACTTTAAAAATATTACAATGACCTATCAAATGCATAGTAATATTTAAGGTTCCTAAATTCTTCAAGTGAAGGGTTGCACCATATATTTAATTAACCCCCTCAAAACCAAGTTGTTCTCCGTAAAGCTACTGCCAGCACTAAATGGATTTATAGAAAACAACTTTCCATTGCAGACAGTATAAACATTCATGTACCCTGCATAAAATAAATTTTAGAGACCGTAAGCTTATTTGACAGGCTCCCCCTGCTGGGCAAAAAGTGCTACTACATGTACAGTAGTAGCAGGAACTCTATGTTTATGTAAAAGAAAAATGGACCACTAAGATGTTTAGACAGCAGTAAACACATTCCTTTGCACTACTGTGCAATATGATGATATTGAGGTTACTTAATATTGGACTCTTACAGGAGCCTTTGAACATAGAGTATTTTTAATCATAGTAGTGAAGTGGTTAAAGGACAGCTAAGCTTACAGAAGGCATACGGCCAGTAGGTCATTTTTGTTTATTTCAGGCAAAAAATCATTATAATGTCATACTACTAAGCATTACTAAACCAGTAATATGAACATTTTTCAGTCTGTTTGTGAAGAATAAGCAGAGATGGTTTGAGAGCACAGACAGATAATTTGGTGTATATTTCACAGACCTTTTCACTTCCACAAGTTATGTGGAAATTGTTCCTGTCCATATGTTTTATACACTTTCAGCTATCAAATGTAACTTTGTGGAAAATAAGTAATCTCTGTGAAGAAGAAATAAAAAACATCCAAGAAAGGCATTACATGGATCACAAAGACATGTGATTTTATTGGTAACCTCAGTTAATTGTAAATCACAATTGCATACACTTATGAGCTCAATAGGTGTTATACAGTATTGGAACATGCTTATAATTCCATATTAAATATTACTATTGTTATTATAATTATTATTATTATTTATATATCATGAACAGTTTCCAGAGCTCTTTCCAATAAAAGGAGGTGATAATTTTTTCCTTTACTACCAAGTGATTTTAAAAAAAAAAAAAAAAAAACATTGTTAGGAACCAGTGTTTTGAAAAATAATTTTTAATCGATTTATATAGTAAGAAATATTTGGGCATATTCCCAGTGTATTTCTTATTGTAATAACATATTTGGCCAGTAGATGATGTAATCTACTGCCAAATTGAGTTATAGTAGGTATAGCTGCCGCTCAAGGTTCCCTGCATTGGCTGCTCAATGGCCGACATCAGGGCATTCAGTTAGCCAATTTTACACAGTTTTAGCTCTTTTGGCATTATGCCCACAAGGCTAAAACTTTGAGGGTGCCGTCTGCAGCCCTAAAGCAAATGAAATTCCTTTGGAGCAAACAAATGTCATTTGCTATTGAGCTTCAGAGCTGCAGATCGAGATATCTCGATCGGGCATCAGATCGTGCCTTTGAAGCCCGAGATATCTCGATCTCTTTAGGGAAGGGATTACATTTTTTTTTTTGAGAAAGTACAGGGTGAGCCAGTCAAACCTGCATTTTTGAAAAGGGCGGGAGAGCCGTGAAAGTGGGCGGAGCGAGTTAGCAAGGTTACCATTGTGTCCCCCACAACTAAGCATTTCAGTCGTCATGGAGCAGTGGTCTAAACAACAACGTTCATTCGCTGTGAAAGCGTTTTACCAAAGTGGTAGTTATGCAGCCGCTCAGCGTCGTTTCAGGAAGAATTTTCAAATTAATCGAAATAAGCCAGTGCCGTCTGTTAATTCAATCAAATTGTGGGTGACAAACTTTGAAGCAATTGGTGAAACGAGAAGCAGAAGGGGTGGCAGTGCAAGATCAGTGCGAACTCCCGCGAATATTGACCGCGTGAGAGTTGCTGTGGAAAGAAGCCCTCGGAGATCGGCGCGTTCTCAACAATGTTTTTCCAAATCGGGTGATATCCCGAAATGGAGCAATTTCTTGGCCTCCCCGATCGCCCGACCTCACAGTGTGCGATTTTTTTTCTTGTGGGGGTACCTGAAGAGTAAAGTCTTTGAACAACGACCTCCAACGCTTGGGGAACTCAAGAGGAGAATCCGGTTGGAAATCGAGAGAATTCCTCAGCGTATGCTCCGTGATGCGATGGGCTGTTTCAGAAATCGCCTACAAGAATGTCTCAATCGGGAAGGACACCATCTTACTGGAGTTATTTTTAAACAGTGAATGTTGTTTCTTAAATGCTTTTTAATGTACATTAAGATAGTAACAATAAAATTTTGAAATATCCATCCGTTTATTTTTTACAGTCATTTGAAAAATGCAGGTTTAACTGGCTCACCCTGTATTTTACCAGGAAGAATACATTGAGATTTCTCTCAATTACAAACAAATCTCTAGAACCATGGACAAGACAGTATAAGACCCTTCTCAGATGAGTTTACAATCAAGAAGATTTTACTAGAATTATGCAGAACATAACATTAACAATTATGATGCTACTATTATGACTGCCCAATGCAAATCAAGTTTTGAAAAATTTATAATTGGATGGGCTTTGGGTCGAAATCCCTTAAACCAGGTTCCCTAATGCCAAAATCCAGACGGCCAACTTCCCTACACAGACAACTCCCTGACGGCCAACTTCCAGACATCCAAAATCCCCGCGTCTAACACTAACCCTACTCCCCAACCCCCTAAACCTAGCCCTGACCCTAACCCCCTAAACCTAGCCCGAACCCCCCTAAACCTAGCCCTAACCCTAACCCCCCAAACCTATCCCTAACTCTAACCCCCCTAAATCTAGCCCTAACCCCCTAAACCTAGCCCTAACCCTAATCCCCTAAATCTAGCCCTAACCCCCCTAAACCTAGCCCTAACCCCCTAAACTTAGCCCTAACCTTAACCCCCTAAACCTAGCCATAACCCTAACCCCCTAAACCTATCCCTAACCATAACCCCCAAACCTAGCCCTAACCCCTAAACGTAACCATAACCCCCTAAACCTAGCCCTAACCCCCTAAATCTAGCCCTAACCCCCTAAACCTAGCCATAATAACCCCCTAAACCTAGCCCTAACCCTAACCCCCTAAACCTAGCCCATACCCCCTAAACCTATCCCTAACCCTAACCCCAAACCTAGCCCTAACCCCCTAAACTTAGCCCAAACCCCCTAATCCTAGCCCTAACCCTAACCCCCTAAACTTAACCCTAACCCCCTAAATCTAGCCCTAACCCCCGTAAACCTAGCCCTAACCCTAACCCCCTAAACCTAGCCCTAAACCCCTTAAACCTAGGGTTAGGGTGTTAGTATTAGGGCTAGCTGCTGAGATTATGGATGTCTGGAAGTTGGCTGTGTAGGGAAGTTGGGATGTCCGGCACTTGTTCTGTCTGGAAGTTGGCCGTCGGGATATTGGCATTAGTGAACCTGTCTGTAGGGATTTTGTCCGCACCCAATTGGATGCATGGTTAATATCTATTCTGGGTTATCACTGACCCTTGCCTACTTACTATATATGTAAAAGCATTCATCTGGCAAATATTAACCCATTCACTGTCAAGATCAAGAATGCTTGATCTTCAAAGCCCCTGGTATCTATTAAATTCAATTTGGTCAATTTCTGAAGTAATGCAAAGGAATTTTGTTTATTGCAAACAAAATTTAGGTGCAAATAGACTGTAGAATGTGCTCCAAAAGGTATAGCACCTCTGGCATGACAACGGAGGCGCTAAAACAGTTTGAACAGCTGGGACATTTGCCTGTGAAACAACAGTAAAAGCTACACTGATATGTTTGACTATATAATTAATAAAAAGTGACCTTCCAAAAAAAGGTTCCAGACAGTGGTTTTGTAGAAAATCACTTGAACGTGATCAATATTAGAAACAAAATATTTTTTTAATGTTATCATTAAGTGGGACCTCAGTCATGATTTTTTGACTGATCCCCAAAAACAGGATTTTCAAAACAGAGCTTTAAATGTGCAATATATGTATTTGATGTGCATTTATTAGACACTATTGGGTTCCCACCACTACACTTTAATGAGTTAAGCAAGGTTTTATAGTTTCTAATCTGCCTGCTCTTCTCATGGAGATGGCCATTTTTTTTGCTTTCTCTTTTTCGTGGGGGGATTAAACATTTTAAGCATGGGATGGTCATGGTGGGGTTCTGAGTTTACACACACACACACACAGAATTTCTATCTGTTTAGATAATCTGTGAGTCATTTGCAAAGGCTCTGTATGGATTTCTAGTTCATCCAGCAGTTTGGGGGCAGTGCTTCCTGCTGTGAAAGTCATAAATACCTCCCCAGGGAAGCACATCATTCGGCATGCCACAGGACTGAGTGCAATCAGGAGGCTCGGGGAGAATCAGGAGGGCTTGGGGAGATTTCTTTTTAATCATTGTTTTAGTCCATCTGTCAAAAGTTTGGTTAACACAATGTATAGGCAGATTTGGAAAAATTAAAAAATGTGATAAAGTTGTTTTGGGTGCAATTGGTGCACTATAAACTAAGATCAACTACAGTTTGCATAGCCCAGGTATGAACTGTTTGTATATTTAATTACAATATGTTACAATGTGTGTATAAATAAGAGTTTAACTAGGGATACATCCTATTCTATCAACCATATCCTCCAAATTATAGATTACCATCATAGTGGAAGCTGTCTTTGTAATTGATGCTCAAGAGTGTTCCGCATTTGTGTAGTTTCCTATATGCTTGACGAACGACGTATGTATTTATTTTATTTTTTTCTATTGCCATTCTGGCTTGTTTTCTTGTTTACAGAATAATGAGTATCTTATATGATATATAAATAATATTTCATAATAAATTATATTCCATAAACTGAAATTAAAGTACATAGTTTACAAAAGAAATCAAAGTTTTTAATATGTAACTGTCATATGTATTTTCTTTTTTTTTCTTTCTTTTTTTTTTTGCATTTCTTGTAGAAAGAAGATGGATCAGCAGAGAAATTGCTTCTCCTGAAACAAGAAAAAGAAAATAACTTATTGATTGTGTAGAGTTAGCTCAGTTCATGATCAATGTTACTGCATGGTGGGATTCTAGTCATTATCCTAATGCATGCATGGTGCATATATTTCCAATATTTTCTTTAATCTTTAATAAGAAGAAATATGATGCAGATAATAAAATGCCTGATATTGAAAAACAATAATGTATCTGTATGTAGGTTACCGTACACATATTAAAAATGAAATGGCTACATTTGGCATTCTGATTCTATAGAGATACATTATGAATTTTTTCCAAAAGAAAAAGAAAATATTTTTTGCTCTTTTTGCACTTGAAAATATTTCTGGGAAATAGTGCACAATGACCCCAAAACAGTTTACGAGACGATAATAATCTTTAAAATGCTGTGTATAAAACACCAATAAATAATGTTTGCTACCAACATTTGTGACCTTTTTACTTTGCTTGCTACTGAACAATTATCATTAGAATTATACCCGCCAAGCAAATTGTGACTGAACCAATGCTTTTGTGCATGCTTGGCGGATAACGTATTATTTTATCTTATCTTATCTTAAAGGATAAATGCATGAAAAATGAATAACAGGCGCATTTACATTAATTTAATCTTTTAACAACTATCAGAACAATAATTTCTTTACAAAAATTTGTATTTACCTTAATTTTATTTTAATTAATTTAATTTAATTTTATTTTTTAACTTTACATCCCATGTTTCTAATAAATGTTCTGAAAATATTTTTTTTCAACAAAAAAGCCCTTGGTAGGGAAGGGGTTAAAACACAAAATTAAATTTCGCTCCTAAAATCCCACTTTTCTAATTTCTGTAAGCAAAAAGCAGGCTTTATCCCCACAAATATTGTTTTACATACTGTTGGCATGTCTTGGATTCTGCTTTAACAATCTCCTGAGCACAAAAAAATACCATAAGCAGGGTTGTTTGACCAGTTTAATTCACTTATTTTCTTCCAATTTAATGCATTTGAGTGGCAGGGATTTTCTCTTATTAGTCTAATTATACAGACCCTGGTTGAAATAGTGCAGGATGGACACCATCTAGTGTCTAGAATCTTATCTGCCTAAGAATAGAAATCTGTACACAAAAAAAACAAAACTGTATTTTTTATCCTATTTTTTCAAAAAGATTTTGTGCTGAAAGTTTTCAACAAAAAGTGATTGTTATTGAGACGGCTAATGTAGAATGCCAATCACAATGCTCACCTTTTGTTTCGTGTTTTTGCCACTGATTGATTGTGATTTTGTTTTTTCCTCTTCCCTTCTCTTCGTTTGTATACCTAAAAGCAACATAATTTTGAATAATAAAATAACTATTAGCTTAATGTGTATTGAAGACCGTTTTGAAGCCAGACACAGATATGAGGCTTTTCCTTTAATAACACTAATAATGTCATACGTTCACGCTATATTTCTTCATTGCTTGTAAGTTATTTTATAATTTTATTTCTCTGTATGACTTGGTAGCTAACACAGAACCATATGTATTGGATAAATGGTAGATCAATAAAGTAATTTGCTTGCCATTTGAACATCCCAACGTTAGTCAACAATGGATGTGATATATCATAATGTTGCACTATGCAATATGTTCATATTAATGTTTCAAGATCAGACAATTCCACATTGATACCAACAGATGAAGATATAGATAAATATATATATATTGATTGACGAATAAGCCTTATATTTAATTTGGGTTGGTATATTAATCGTATAGGGTAAACGTAATGCCAATCTTACAATAGGTTCGGAGACATGTTTTGGGGCAGCCAGACCACAAACAAAACCAATAGAAAAAATTGACATAGCTTGAAAATGTTTCGAGGTTGGCCACTTTAAACATTACATCTCAATAAATTAGCTACCTGTTTTTTTTTTTAATTTTAATGTTTTTATTGATTTTTCCAAACATATTACAGATAAACAAACACATATAAAAATAAGGAAAGAGAAATAATAATGACATAAAATACGCAAAATATGTCACATCAACAGAAGAAAACAGTGTTAAGAATACAATATAAATGTACTTAGTTATAGAAGGGAACCTGTTTAAAGTACATGCGGGTGCAACTCGTCACCGCCCATCTCACTCACAGATAGCTGTGACGGTTGGCCTGACCTGACATGGCACAGAAGGGGTGTGAGCTACTTGAGCAGTTAACAGACATGACCCAAGAATGTATAAACAAAAACAAGGGATTTATTTACAACAGCAAAGTATATAAACAGCAAGGATCAAGAAACACACACATGAAACTAAAGACCTGAGCACTAGAAATAAAACCATAAACCTGAACTAAATAAATAAACAGATGAACAACCAAGGACCTGGGAAACTATAGACAGAAAGACATAAGAGAACTAAACACTAGAGTAACATGAGTAAAAACATAAACCTGTTTAAACCTAGGAGATTAAACATGAAATGCAAACATAAATACAAAACAGGAACCATAAGAACAAAACAGAATGAATAACCAAGGACCTGACTATAGACAGAAGAACTAAGAAAGGATATAATAAATGCAAACATCACCTAAGCAAGACAGACCTGAACATGAATGCATGAGCTGAGTACACTGAAGCAGGATCAGGATCAGAATGAAGCTAAAATCACAGTGAGGCTTGAATCAAGACTAGGAATACAAAACAAACTGAGAACATGGATCAGACTGAGAACAAGGATAAACTGGAGGCTAGGATCAGAGTGAATACCAAAATGAGGCAGCGCCCTTCTTAGGGCGATGCCTGCTTATATACAGAGTCCACATAAACAATTGAGTCCAGGTGAGGTCCAGGCTTGAATGTGAACCAAAGGTCCAGAACTTGGATGCAATATCCATAGAAGCCAGAGGGGGCGCCAGAGACCCAGGACGTGACAATAGCTCCCTTTAGATCAGAAACCCATCTTTGGAACCCTACATGAACAATCAAGTAAATACGTATCCCAAATAAACCAAAAGTTCCTAGAGGAAGAGGCCATCCCTAATACCCTACGAGTCATACCATCCAACAGTTGGAAGTTGGTCAACTGATCTGATATTGCTGAGATTGGAAGAACCTTGTCGGACTTCCACCATGCCGCCAGAAGAAGCGAGTGGATTGTTAAAATGTGTGCTACCAGCTGTTGTTGAAATAGGGAAAAGGTTCTTGCAAAGAATTGTAAAAGCAAAATCTCAGGGGGGGATCCATGGTACTGCCAAAATGTTCAAGCTTAAATTCGCCACTTCACTCCACCACTCCACCAGCCGAGGACACTCCCACCGAATGTGAAAATATGAGCCCATTGCCTCCCTACATCTCCACTCTCCAGCAGGTAGAGGAAGAACCTGGAGCAATCTGGAGAAGGAATAAGTAAACTCTCACAACATAGAGAAATCAGACCATTCCTCTCCATATTCTTGGTTGTCTACCTCTCCAAATAAATTTAGAAAGAATTGTTTGTAAGGATCGGAGGTAACCTCTCTGGAGGGAAAAGGATATGGCATGAAACAGATAAAGCATTTTCAGAAGCAAAGACCTCTTTAGAGTGGCCATCCGTCCCACCCACGACGCCTCCAGTTTGGCTCAGCTCTGGCAGAGATGATTTATCTCTGAAAGCAAGGGTTTGTAATTGAAATTAAATAGATCAGTTCTTGAAAACGATAACTTGACCGCCAAATATTTAATGTGGGATGATTTCCAATCGTAAGGGAAACCAGTATGTAAAGGTTGCAAAACCTTCTGGGGAATCAAATACGGCAAAACTTGTGATTTTTTTAATATTAATCTTGTGGAAAGATGCCCTGCCATATACATCAAGGAGTGAGTGTAGTGCAAGGAGAGAGGTAGAAGGGCCAGTCAACATTAACAAGATATATCATCAGCAAAAAGGCTCACCTTACTCTGTATGGGACCCATATCTACTCCCAGTATCTCAGAGGATTGACAAACAGACTGGGCCAAAGGTTTCAGCACTAATGCATAGAGTAGAGGCGATAGTGGGCAACCCTGTCGCATTCTCGAGTATAAGCCGGCATGCAAAACCTTGGGACAGGTATATAATGTTAGAATAGCAGTGACCAGTGGGAAAATTAAAATTGAGTAGCACATGGTGGAGAAAAAGCCAGTTGACCCGGTCGAAAGCTTTTTCTGCATCTAATGACAATAACAGGGCCGTCTGTTTAGATTGGGTAACATGGTCAATGAGGGAAAGGACTTAAACACTATTGTCCGGACCCTGCCTATTCTTGATAAAGCCCACCTGATTGTCTGTTGCCAACAGTGGCATTATATCTGACAAGCGATTCGCTATAAGTTTGGCATATAACTTAGCATCAACATTTAACAACGACATGAGCCTATATTGGGAAAACACCTGAGAGGGTACACTTGTGTTAGGGACAGTTACAATATGGGTGTCTAAGAAAAAACAGAAAATAAACCCCTGGGCGCAAAGGAAAATGACTGCACTGTGGGACAAAGAGCATATGCAGTGCTTCTAAATCAAGTACAAAAATGTAATATTGTGCAAAAATCAAATCGATATAATACCTGTTCATAATGGATCACTGTAAAAACATGGCAACTCATGTACATGTAAAACATATGTAAAAAGTATATAGTGCAATAATGAACGTCACAAAGTGCTATGTGCATTTGAATGATAATAAAAGTTCACACTCACATGGGATAGAGCCTGTTTATGAACTGGCTCTTTAGATGTAGCAGGTGCCTTCTTTACTGGGGTGGCACGGACGAAATAGGGAAAAGAGAACTTCATAGAGCAGTATATAAGCAACCATCTGAATATAAATATATACATATTATACATACATAATATCTATATATATAAACGCGAAAGTCCTGACTGACTGACTCATCAACGCCCAGCTGAAACCGTTTAACCTAGGAACGTGAAATTTTGAAGGTGCACTGGTTTTATGATGTGGGCACCCACTAAGGAAGGATTTTTGGAAACTCCGCCCCTAAGGGGGTGAAAAAGTTGTTGAATATATTAAACATGATACCTATAGCTCAAAAAACAGAAGATGTTACAGATGTGAAAATCTGTATTTAGATTCGTCTTGAAAAATAAAAAAACACGTATATTACCGTTTTTCAAAAAATCGACTGAGGGGCGAAAAAAGGGGGTTGAATATTTTAAACAAGATACCTATATCTTAAAAACAGAAGATGTTACAGATGTGAAAATCGGTATTTAGATTCTTCATGAAAAATAAAAAAAACACGTATTTTACCGTTTTTCAAAAATTCAACTGGGGCAAAAAAAGGGGGGTTAAATATTTTAAATATTTTAAAGAGGATACCTATATCTTAAAAACAGAAGATGGTACAGACGTGAAAATCGGTATTTAGATTCATCTTGACAAATAAAAAAACACGGATTTTACCATTTTCTGAAAATTCCTTGGGGGGGCAAAAAGGGGGGTTGAATACTTTTATCATAAACGCGAAAGTCCTGACTGATTGACTCATCAACGCCCAGCTGAAACCGTTTAACCTAGGAATGTGAAATTTTGAAGGTGCACTGGTTTTATGATGTGGGCACCCACTAAGGAAACATTTTTGGAAACTCCGCCCCTAAGGGGGTGAAAAAGGGGGTTAAATATTTTAAACAGGATACCTATAGCTCAAAAACAGAAGATGTTACAGATGTGAAAATCGGTATTTAGATTTGTCTTGAAAAATAAAAAACACTTATTTTACCGTTTTTCGAAAATTTGACTGGGGGGCAAAAAAGGGGGTTGAATATCTTAAATATTTTAAACACGATACCTATATCTTAAAAGCAGAAGATGTTACAGATGTGAAAATCGGTATTTAGATTCTTCTTGAAAAATAAAAAAACTGATATTTTAACGTTTTTCAAAAATTCAACTGGGGGGGCAAAAAATGGGGGGTTGAATACATCTATATATATATAAACGCAAAAGTCCTGACTGACTGACTGACTCATCAATGCCCAGCTGAAACCGTTTAACCTAGGAACGTGAAATTTTGAAGGTGCACTGTTTTTATGGTGTAGGTGCCCACTAAGGAAGGATTTTTGGAAAATCCATCCATAAGGTGGTGAAAAAAGGGGGTTGAATATTTTAAACAGGATACCTATAGCTCAAAAACAGAAGATGCTACAGATGTGAAAATCGGTATTTAGATTCGTCTTGAAAAATAAAAAACACGTATTTTACCGCTTTTCAAAAATCCAAGTGGGGGGGTGAAAAAAGGGGGTTGAATATTTTAAACGGGATACCTGTATCTCCAAAACATGTAACAGTCCTGAAAATTGGTATTTAGATTAGTCTTGAAAAATAAAACAACATGTATTTTACCATGTTCTGAAAATTCCTTGGGGGCAAAAAGGGGGGTTGAATACTTTTATCAGTATATTTATATTTCAAAAACCAAAGATGTTACGAAATTTGGTATTTACAATCTTCGTGAAAAAAACCAAACATGTTTTTTGCCATTTTCCACAAATCCAATTGGGGGGGGGGCTCAGTGGAAAGGGGTCTGAATATTTTTTATCATTATGAAATTTGGTATTTACAATCTTCTTGAAAAATAAAAAAAGGTGTTTTACCATTTTCCAAAAATCCCAAGTGAGGGGGTGAAAAGAAAGGGGGGCTGAATACTTTTAATCAGGATACCTATATCTCAAAAACAGAAGATGTTACATATGTGAAAATTGGTATTTAGATTCGTCTTGAGAAACAAAAAACACCTATTTTACCATTTTCCAAAAATTCAGTGGGAGGGGGCAAAAAGGGGGGGTTGAATTCTTTTATCAGTATACCTATATTTCAAAAACCAAAGATGTTACAGGTGAGAAATTTGGTATTTACAATCTTCGTGAAAAAATCCAAACATGTGTTTTGCCATTTTCCACAAATCCAAAAAAGGGGGGGGGGTCGAGGGAAAGGGGTCTGAATACTTTTATCAGTATATCTATAATTCAAAAACCAAGATGTTACAGGTGTGAAATTTGGTAATTACAATCTTTTGAAAATAAAGAAACACGTGTTTTACCATTTTCCAAAAATCCAAGTGGGGGGTAAAAAAAGGGGGGTGAATACTTTTAAACAGGATACCTACATCTCAAAAACAGAAGATGTTACAGACGTGAAAATTGGTATTTAGATTTGTCTTGAGAAACAAAAAACACCTATTTTACCATTTTCCAAAAATCCAGTGGGAGGGGGAAAAAAGGGGGTTGAATTCTTTTATCAGTATACCTATATTTCAAAAACCAAAGATGTTACAGGTGAGAAATTTGGTATTTACAATCTTCGTGAAAAAATCCAAACATGTGTTTTGCCATTTTCCACAAATCCAAAAAAGGGGGGGGGTCGAGGGAAAGGGGTCTGAATACTTTTATCAGTATATCTATAATTCAAAAACCAAGATGTTACAGGTGTGAAATTTGGTAATTACAATCTTTTGAAAATAAAGAAACACGTGTTTTACCATTTTCCAAAAATCCAAGTGGGGGGTAAAAAAAGGGGGGTGAATACTTTTAAACAGGATACCTACATCTCAAAAACAGAAGATGTTACAGACGTGAAAATTGGTATTTAGATTTGTCTTGAGAAACAAAAAACACCTATTTTACCATTTTCCAAAAATCCAGTGGGAGGGGGAAAAAAGGGGGTTGAATACTTTTATCAGTATACCTATATTTCAAAAACCAAAGATGTTACAGGTGAGAAATTTGGTATTTACAATCTTCGTGAAAAAATCCAAACATGTGTTTTGCCATTTTCCACAAATCCAAAAAAGGGGGGGGTCGAGGGAAAGGGGTCTGATTACTTTTATCAGTATATCTATAATTCAAAAACCAAGATGTTACAGGTGTGAAATTTGGTAATTACAATCTTTTGAAAATAAAGAAACACGTGTTTTACCATTTTCTAAAAATCCAAGTGGGGGGTAAAAAAAGGGGGGTGAATACTTTTAAACAGGATACCTACATCTCAAAAACAGAAGATGTTACAGACGTGAAAATTGGTATTTAGATTTGTCTTGAGAAACAAAAAACACCTATTTTACCATTTTCCAAAAATCCAGTGGGAGGGGGAAAAAAGGGGGTTGAATACTTTTATCAGTATACCTATATTTCAAAAACCAAAGATGTTACAGGTGTGAAATCTGGCACTTACAATCTTCTTGAAAAAATAAAAAAACACATGTTTTACCATTTTCCAAGAATCCCACGTGGTGGGTGAAAAAGGGGGGGGTGAATACCTTTCAACAGGATACCTATATCTCAAAAACAGAAGATGTTACAGACGTGAAAATTGGTATTTAGATTCGTCTTGAAAATAAAACAACGTATTTTACCATTTTCCAAAAATCCAGTGGGGGGAAAAAAGGGGGATGAATACCTTTATCACTATACCTATATTTCAAAAACCAATGATGTTACAGGTGTGAAATTATATATTTACAATCTTCGTGCAAAAAAACCCATGTTTTACCATTTTCCGAAAATCCAGTTAAGGGGGGTGGGGGCAAGGGATGTGAATACTTTTATCAGTATACCTATATTTCAAAAACCAAAGATGTTACAGGTGTGAAATTTGGCACTTACATTCTTCTTGAAAAATAAACACATGTTTTACAATTTTCCAAAAATCTCAAGTGGGGGGGGAAAGGGGGGTTCTACCAAAAAAACCTCAAGCTTCTTTTAAAAAATCAATTTTAACAAATCCTAAAATCCACGCGTGCAAAGCCGCGGGCAAAAGCTAGTATAATATATTACAACACCGGCTCAAGGGATCTGGGCATTCGACATCTTACTCAGTGATGTCTAACTGCTCTGTTTCTGTAATTCTGACTGGTGTATCCTGGCAATGGACAGATGGATTCAGGTACTAATTTGCATTCAATCCAGGACTTAATTCTTCATTGTGCAGCATATTTTCAATACATCCCGGCACCAGTACCTGATCTTCAAAATCCAATTCCGTCCCTGCAGCTTCCCGCTGTCCAGAATCAGACCGAGGTCTATGACCGTTAAGGTTAGCTCTGACTGCCCTAGCGCGGCGCACTATATTACAATCTGAATGCTAAAGGGTTAAAAAACCCGTATTTGGATCTTGCACTTTTCAGCGCAAGCTTACTGTACTTTGTGATCCCTATGCTTAACATGGGGAGTGCAAAGTGTTAATTAGCGTTAAGGTTACAAAGACCTAACGCTAACTACGCCAAGCTGCGGTTAACTGAAAAGTTAACCACAGCTAGGACCTGGTGCTAACTGATACCGCTTCTGTGGAATCAGTCAGCACCAGCTTAAACCCCCCCAAAAAAAAATAACATACTCATCTCCCATCGCACGGAGAGAACGGTGGCTCCATCCGCCTCTTCTTGCCACCGGGAGCAGAGAGAGACTGGGAGAAAAGCCCCTTAGTCTCCCTCTGCGAATCACATGCGGGGCAAGATCCTGCAGGTCGTGTGACCGGCAGTGGAAGCCTTAATGGAGTCCTAAGGACTCCATCGAGGGGATGCTCGTGGTGGCGCTTAGCGCTGCCGTGAGCATCCCGAGGCTTAGTGCTGTATTACGGTGTAGACTGCTGGATCAGCGCCTGCACAGTAATGTCATGCTAAAACAGGGACGCTATAAGGAGAAACCTGCATGCACAGGTTTTTCTCCTTAGCATCCCCGTTTTAGCGTGATGATTTTAACAGTGGCCCCTATGTTTGGAACATAAATACATTCTTAATGTAATTTCAGAAATTAGTATGGTGATATATAAATATAATTATTGCACAGAACCTAACATTTGAGTAGATTTTGAAATCCTTGGTTAAGCTGATAATTATGCTTTCCTTGCTATTTAAATTGAGTTCCCAGATGTAATTGTGTCATCAAAAGAGATTTCTGGCAAAGATTATTTTTGTCAAGTGTATAATATCTAAGAATTGACATGTTGAAAATGCTCTATAAAAGTTAATATGAGTAATAAGAAAAAATGCACATGAGTATTTTCACATATACTAAAGAATAGTGATGAGCAGAACACCCCCGTGTTCGGTTCGTATTCGAACTCGAACAATTTCAAAAGTTCGAGTTCGAACTCGAACACGAACCGAACTCAATGCAAGTCAATGGGACTCGAAAGTTCGATTTTTAGAGTGCCCTCCAAGAGGGCATATATGCAAGATATTTGCCATAAAAGGTGTATGGGGGTCCGGGTAGTGCCCTGGGGGACAGGAAACAAGAACAAAAGGTTAAAAAAAAAAAACGTTTTTAAAGGAACAGTGAGTTTTCCATGAAGTAAAGGTTAAGAATAAAAATGAAAAATTCCTTCAAATATATCGTGCCTAGGAGGTCCCCATAAACTGCCCGTGAAGTGGCGGATTTGTAGGATGTATAGAAACATTTAAAAACAAAAGAATGACAATTCAAATGACGGTAAATGGTTTTCCTTTAATCTATTTATAAACAACTGCTTGGGGCGGCAGTCTGTATGAAAAGAGGAGACATTTTAGTACATGCAGAACAAGTTTAGTGATTTTTTGGCTAAATTATGGTGAAACTTATGCAGGCTTTGCATGAAAGTAACAATAGGTGCTTTAAAATTGGGTCTTTAGTGTCGGCAACAGTGCCGTCACACCGTAACAACTCTGTGGTATTGTGGAAGAGTGCGGTCAAATATTAAAATGATATGAATCTGGTATAGGCGTCAGTGGCAGTGCACCCAAATATTGTGCCTTTGGTGGCAGCAAGTGCCTTCACACCATAAGTATCCCCTCTGTGGTATTGTGGAAGAGTGCAGTGGTGGAGGTTTTGGTAATGCAGAAGAGATCCCTGATCTATTCGGTTACATCAGCAGCTATAACAAAACCGGGTCAGGAATGTTTAGGCACTTGTACTGCGCTACTGTATATGGTGAGAATTGGCGCAAACCAGTAGCAACAGGAAGCAAACAGAACAGGCAGGGAATACACAGAGAGAACAGTCAAATGGCAGGCAAAGTCGGTACCAGATCGGGTCCTCAGAACAAGCAGGGTCAGTGACAAGTATACAAACTGATTCGGTAAGCTAGCGATGCGGGAATAAAGACTGAGACACACTGAGCGTGTAGCGACCCATAGCGTAGCGAAGCGAAGAGAAGCAAAGATTTTGCAGGCTTCACCTCACTCTGCTCCGCCTCGCAGCGTGTCTACACTACATTACACACACAAAACCATTTTATTTTCACAAAGCACATGTTATTTAGGCAAAAAAAGTTTCTACTGAATAAAATACATCAAAAATTACTGTTAATTTAATAGGAATAGTATAAAAATCTAAAAAAAAGGTAACCCCTGATCATATATATTATAGGGACACGGAGCGCCGTGTATAGAATAGGGATGCATTGATACCACACACAGACATATACGTATATATCAACACGCAGACCTATATATACGTATATATCAACACACAGATATATATATACACCCACCCACAGACCTCAGACCGTATATACACATACGCACATGGGGGGGTGGTATGTGGACAATCTCAACTAAATGCACCCCCCCATTTGGCTGATCCCTCCAGAAGAAATGTTGAACCCAACAGAGCAGAGAATATATATATTATTCTCTGCTCTATCGGGTTCAACATTTCTTCTGGAGGGATCAGCCAAATGGGGGGGGGCAATTAGTTGCCAAAATGTGTGTGTAATACAAGTCTGGATATATATAGTTATAAGAATATAGATATATATCTTATCTATCTATATCTATATATATCTATATCTATATATATCTATATATATATATATATATATCATACCCGCCCTTTCCTTCGCCTACACACAAATATACACACGAAAAACAAACCACTGCCTGAGACCCCGCGCAGCCCACATGCCAGCCCCCTCTACCTGGCTGAATGTATCTAATATATATAATTAAATACATTCAGCTAGGTAGAGAAAGAAAAAAAAAAGTTTTATTTTATGTTCCCGGGGACATTTAAAAATGTCCTCGGATTTAGTTTTTTTTAGAAATGTGTCGCCTTACCTTAGCCTGGTGGTCAGTGGGGGCTCCCTGGATCCTGGTTGCGGGGGGGGTCTGCCGTGGCCGCAAGTGCAGTGGCTCCCTCCCTGCGCTGCCTGTCTCTGCCACATGCACCCGGGCGGCTAGCCCGCACAGTCGCAGCTCTGTCATCCGGCGGCCGCATGCTCTTCAAGGGGATCCTTAGGAGGCCCCTGCAGGCTGCCCCCTACAGTGCCTGATTAAAGGGTCGTGTCTGCCTGATGTTTTAGTGACAAGAATGTTTTATCCCATAGGCTTCAATGTTAAAAATATTCCCGTTTTAATTCAATATCTAATAAACCGTAGCTTATAATATTCTGCAGTAAAGAGTCTCTTTATTTCTAGATTTTTTAGTATTTTGTAAGCATTTTTTATACTTTTTTTCAAATTATTTATTTTTTCAAACTTTTGGCGAACATCCCAAAAAGTTCGAAGTTCGCGAACTGTTGAACAGCCGATGTTCGATGTGAACTCCTAACAGATCGAACCGAACAGCTCATCCCTACTAAAAAACTCTAAACAAAAATACCCCAAATAATCAAAAATTGCCTATATTTTGGACAATATCAAGTGGAACGTGATGTTTACAATCAGGCATTCTTCTTCATGAGAAAAAAACCTTGCCATGTAGATATCAAAATATTTTAATCTAGTTCAGAACATTTAAAAAACGTTCTCATCACTCTTTACGCAAAAATGAAAATCTAAAGCCTGTTACCCCCTTCACTTCGAAGTGATATCCCAAAAATCATTGTCATGAACCAGTGTTTTTTTAGAAAGTCATTTTTAAGTAATTATACAGCAAGTAATATTTCAGAATATTCCCACTGTATTTCTTACTGTAATAGACTATTCGGCACAGTACATACCAAGAAGAAGAAGCCGGCTCCAGAGTGGGTGTAAGATACAACATATTTATTCCAAAAACAACAAAAGAATAAAATAAAGCAACGTTTCAGTCCCCAGGACCTTAATCATGCATTTCTCCCTGTGTACTCCTCAGGTACATATAGGTATATAGACACATCTCATTCGTGCTTTCAGGTCATGTGATCACTTAGTTAACAACCAAACATATGGCAAATCATTATACAATTAAAAACAATGAAGAACATTAACATTGTACAACAATATCTTCAATGGGCAGCATTCTCTGTTATCACAAAACACATGGGAACTCTGGGGGCACCTCTTGAATATCAACAGTATCCATAACGGCAGGGGAAAAAAAGACTATCAAGGTTATTCAGAGAGAGGTGAAAACCAGTAGAATGACTGTAGAAGTGAAAATTCTAGCAGGGTTATTCAAAGAGATCCGAATTGTGGCCGAAAGGTAACCGAACAGTGAAATTCAGCGTTCAGTTACCTTTCCTGGTCATTTGGCTATTCAGAGAGCAGGCAGTTCGCCAAATGTTGCCGAATTGCCTGCACGTATGGTGCCTTTTCTTTGGCTGTTCGAGGGTAGTGAAATTCGCATAGAGAAGCAATTCTTCGTCTATTCAGAGAACAAAAAACAGCAGTGAAAGTTGCGAATTGCTCTGCTGTTTGGTGGTTTCATGCGGCAGGTTTATTCCGGTGAATCCCATAGGCTTCAATGTTAAAAATATTCCCATCTTAATTCAATATCTAATAAACTGTTTATAATATTCTGCAATAAAAAGTCTCTTTATTTATAGATTTTTTAGGATCTTTTAGGCTAGGGTCAGACTAACGCATTTTTCACGTTGTCCGTGAAAATGTGCGTTCGAAGAATGGACGTATTTTTTCACGGAATACGCAATAGCGGTCATACGATGCGCAGTTTCATCCGTGATTTTGTACGGATCATCAATAAAACACTATCAGGGTTATCCAAAGAGATTCGAAAAGTCACCGCACGTTCGGTGACTTTTCGTTCTCTTCAATTCGGTTCCTTTTGCCGATCCCATTTCGGTGACCCTGCGGTGTATTCAGCAAACACCACAGGGTCCCCGAATTGCAGGGAAAAGCTGCCGCAAACCCACCGAAAACTAACCGAATGCAAGCTGAAAACAAGCAAAAACATCTGGATTAACCTTCGAAGAGGAGCCGAACAGGAGCCGAAAAGGAGCCGAATCACACAGAACCGAAGCAGCTGTGACGTAGAGGAGGCAGTGAATAAATTAGAAAAACCATTTGTATGAATCTGGGAAAATGAAACGCTGTTTGCAAAGAAACTACTGAGCGAAAATGTCTGAAATTTTCACAGGAGGTCCAGGGAATGATAATAAAGATGGCTGTTACAAAAAAAATAAGCAAACTGAAAAAAAAAAAAAAAAAAAATCGGACTTTTAATTTTTTTTTAAAAAATTCAGAAAAATGCTTAAAGTATCCTAAAAAATCTATAAATAAAGAGACTTTTTGCTGCAGAATTTTATAATGAACGGTTTATTGGATATTGAATTAAAACGGGAATATTTTTAACATTGAAGCCTATGGGATTCTCCTGAATAAATTTGCCGAATTAAACCACCGAATGGCAGGACATTAGGGGAACCTTTCACTGCTGGTTTGTGTTCTCTGAATAGCCGAAGCAGTGCTTTTTGATGGGGATTTCACTGCCCTCGAACAGGGACCGAACAGGCACCGTATGTTCAGGCAATTCGACAGGATTTGGCGAATTGCCTGCTCTCTGGATAGCCGAATGGCCAGGAAAGGTAACCGAACCCTGATTTTCAGCGTTCGGTTACCTTTCTCAAGCAATTCGAATCTCTTTGGATAACCCTGTTTGTGCATCTGGACGTTATGTTGGCCGGACATTAGCAGCGTCTGATGTCTCCAATTCACGCACACACGCCGCTAGCAGACGCAGCGCACTCTGTACGTCAGTACTAGTGGTTTAACGTTCTCGAAAAAATGCGTTCATTTTCCACTTGCGTTGCGCAGCCGGACTTTTGTGTGACCGTACTTCGTATATTGGCCGTCATTGCCCGGCATCTGCTGCTAGCACGGCCGTGATTAAGTGCGCCAGAACGCGCGTTCGCACTGCCTCAGTCTGACCCTAGCCTTAGGCATTTTTCGGGATTTTTTTCAGGTTTTTTTTTAAATCATTTTTTCTTTTTTCTGTAAAAGCCCTTTTTAATATCATTCATTGGATTTTATATGTAAATTTCAGACATTTTCGTTCTGTAGTTTCTTTGCAAACAGCGTTTCACTTTTCAAACATTCAAGCGTACTGTGTTTATCTTTTTCACTCCATTCGTCTGCGTTGTCGACTTTTCCGGCGGCTGCTCTGCACTGTGATCGGCGGCTGCTCGGGTTTCTCCGGCGTGTTCGGCAGGATTAATCTAGATGTTTTTGCGGGTTTTGGTGTTCATCGGGTTTGCGGCGGCTTTTCCCTGCACTACGACGGCCCTGTGGTGCTTGCTGAATACATTGCAGGGTCGCCGAAATGGGATAGCCAAATCCCACCGAATTGAAGAGAACGAAAAGTCACCGAACGTGCGGTGACTTTTCGATTCTTTTTGAATAACCCTGTAGGTCAAAATAGCCAAACCAGAAAAATTCTACCATTTATCTCACTTTACAAATCGGCTATTTTGACCTAGAATTTTCACTTCTCCAGTCATTCTCCTGGTTTTCACCTCTCTCTAAATAACCCTGTATTTGGCAGGCAGATATATTGCTATCTACTGGCCAAATGGAGTTACTGCAGTTAAACTCAAACACAGAAGACCGTGCATGATCAGCTGGGGAAAAATCTTAGAGACATTTTCCAGCTGGTTTGGTTTTAAACAGTAACGAACAAATGGCAAAACCCTATATCACAGAGCGTTCAAAGTAGGAAGTACTATAATTACTGATACAGTGCTTCCCTATAAGGCTGGGGTCAGACGAGCGTGATTTCTACGGACTGTACGTCCGTGCAGTACGGACATCGTCAGTACGGATGACGCAGTAGTGGTCACACAGTCCGTTTTTTCACTGAAGTTATTTTTGACGGATGTAGGAGGGAAAAATAAATTACAATGAAAAAACATTCTGTCCGTCAAAAATGCTGGACGTATAAATGCAGTCCGTCTGACCATGCTCCATCACTCACACACAAAGCTATGCAGACGTTGTGGACGCAGCGCACTCCGCACGTCCGTTCTAGCAGTATTACGTTCTTGCCTAACCTGCGTCCGTTTGCCGCGGCCGTTGTGCGTCCGCAGTTCAGTGCGGACGTACTTCATGTGTCAGGCTCCAATGGACTTTCTTTCATGCTATCACGGACGTACTTTAAGGCGCAATCACGGACGTGAACACTACGCTCGTCTGACCCCAGCCTTAATAAGTGTGGTGACACCGTTAATCCCCAAAAAAAACTCTGTCAGGAGTAAGCGATACACTCAAGAGCACAAAAACATCAGTGCTGTTTTCAAATATAGTAGTGAAATAAATCACACCAGTGCAAGTGGCTTGTCTCAATGATACTGATGAGTATTTAATACTATAATGTAATAAAATATATATATGTATGTAAAAATAAATATAATTCTATATAATGCCGTGCTCCTAAAAAATAACTTTTTCTATCAGGGTTATCCAAAGAGATCCGAATGGCTGGAGAAAGGTAACCGAACGCTGATTTTCAGCGTTCGGTTACCTTTCTTGGCCATTCGGCTATCCAGAGAGCAGGCAAGTCGCCAAACCCTGGCGAATTGCCCTGCCATTCGGTGCCTGTTCGGTGCCTGTTCGAGGGCAGTGAAATCCCCATGAAAAAGCACTGCTTCGGCTATTCAGAGAACAAAAACCAGCAGTGAAAGGTTCCTGAATTGCCCTGCCATTCGGTGGTTTAATTCGGCAGGTTTATTCAGGAGAATCCCATAGGCTTCAATGTTAAAAATCTTCCCATTTTAATTCAATATCTGATAAACCATTCATTATAAAATTCTGCAGTAAAGAGTCTCTTTATTTCTAGATTGTTTATGATATTTTAAGCATTTTTCAGGATTTTTTTTTTTAAAAGTTCGATTTTTTTTAATTTATGTTTTAACTTTACTTATTTTTCTGTAACAGCCCTTTTTATTATCATTCCCTGGACCTCATATGTTTCGGGGTGCATTCGCTGGGTTTTGCGGTTCGTTTTCGTCAGGTATGCGGCAGCTTTTCCCTGCAATTTGGGGACCCTGTGGTGCTTGCTGAATACACCGCAGGGTCACCGAAATGGGATCGGCAAAAGGAACCGAATTGAAGAGAACGAAAAGTCACCGAACGTGCGGTGACTTTTCGAATCTTTTTGAATTACCCTGTATATGTGTTCTTGCGAAAATTTGTGCAAAAATAGCAAGACATAAAATGACGTCTGTGAGGGAATCTGTATACCTACATGTATATCCTGAATCAAGGAAGCAATAGTAATGAGGGGAAGAAAAAAAAAATACACACCTCTTCCGCATGAAAGTCAGCATGAAAAACATAAGGAGACGAATCTGTATATCCAAGTAAAGTGCATAAAGTGCTAGACCCATAGAACATAAGAAAATGTATAAGCAGTATATACACAATATATCAATGAATATATATAATTTCTGAATGGACCTAACAATGGAGTAAAACCCAGTTAAATAGCCAGGGAATGGTTCAGAATAAATAGAAAGTACTTCAGTCCCATATACTCCAAAATTGATGAAATTCAGGATGAAAGTATTTATGGGTGCCTATGGATCGTGAGCAATTAGCTTTAAGACTTTGTGATCCTAACGCTAATTACTCTTTGCACTCCCCATGTAAAATATAGGGAGAGCAAAGTACAGTAAGCTTGCACTAGAAAGTGCTATTACCCATGCGCTTACGGATTCTTTAACCAGTTAGCGATCAGGATCCAATCTGGACATCACGCAATCACCTCAGTTAACCGAGTGCTAACGCTCACTTATGTGATCGCTAGCGTTAAGGAGGTGATAGGGCCCAGATTTAGGGAAGGAGTGCACTATTGCAGTTTGCCCTCCCTTGTTCTCTGGTTCTGTTTGCATTCCATGGTGAGAAGACAGGCAAGGACCCTTGCAGTGCTGGCTAAATCTGATGATAAGACAGAGCTAGGATAATTTATACATCCTCAAGTAATTTAGAGGTGCAGCTGTCAGTTTTTATAATTGCTGATGCCTCACATGTAAACTGATACCGCCTGGTAGACTTGTGCACCGATTTTTTTTTGGTTCGGTTTGTTTGGATTTTGTAAATTTTCGTTTCGGCTCGTTTCTGCCGATTTCCGTTTCGGTCACGGTGGCCCATGTCCAGGGAAATGTTGCGCCTTCGACCCATGTCCGGGGAAATGTTGCACCTTCGCCCCATGTCCAGGGAAATGTTGCACCTTTGCCCCATGTCCAGGGAAATGTTGCACCTTCGCCCCATGTCCGGGGAAATGTTGCACCTTCGCCCCATTTCCGGGGAAATGTTGCGGCCGTCACAGCAGCTGATATCCAGAAAGCCTTGTTCCAGGGTACTGTGTACTACAGGACAGAGAATGGTGCTGCCCGCGAATCAGATGCAGCATGCAGGAAGGACAACCAATCGCAGCACATGACCAGCTATCCTATAGCAGAGCAGGGCGTCTCCTCTGAGCACCAATAGGAAGTGCTGTGGCTCTATTTAAAGGGCTTCCTTTCTCTTAGCAAGTTGCATTAGCGTGGTTCCTGTTACTCCTAGTGCCTTGTTGTTATTCCTATTCTGACTGATTTCCTGGTTTATACGATCCCGGCTTGTCTCGACTTCCCTGTATTCTAGCGCCCTGATTTCTGGCATAGTATAACGGACCTCTATTTCCTTAACCCCTGCCTATGTGTGTTTTGTTGGTTTGCCCTGCTTAACCCGGCCATTATTAAGGACCGGCTAGCTAGAGCATTGTGGGTTACTTTATTCCACAGGTTGTTTTTCTTTGCACTCCACCACTTTATTTGTGTTCGTCATTTTCAGTATTACTGACCATAACCCGGCCATTTCTAAGGACCGGTTGTCAGGGTCTGTTGGCTTACAGTCTGCAAGCAGGGTTACCCGATCCTGACAGTTTCGGTTCGTTTTTCGTATCGACTTTTTTTTCGTGATTTCGGAACGTCTGTTCTCGTTTCAAAGTGTCTATTTGTTTTGACGTAAACTAATGGTTTTTCAGATCCGATATTTCTGTCGATAAGATAATTCTGCCGATACGATAATTCTGCCATTGAGATTTCTCATGTTTTACAAGAAGGATACATTGAGATTTCTCTGGTTTCCCGGGAAGGATACATTGAGATTTCTCATGTTTTACAAGAAGGATACATTGAAATTTCTCATGTTTTACAAGAAGGATACATTGATATTTCTCATCTTTTACAAGAAGGATACATTGAGATTTCTCTGGTTTCCCGGGAAGGATACATTGAGATTTCTCATGTTTTACAAGGATACATTGAGATTTCTCTGGTTTCCCGGGAAGGATACATTGAAATTTCTCTGGTTTTACAAGAAGGATACATTGAGATTTCTCATGTTATACAAGAAGGATACATTGAGATTTCTCTGGTTTCCCGGGAAGGATACATTGAGATTTCTCTGGTTTCCCGGGAAGGATACATTGAGATTTCTCTAGTTTTCCGGGAAGGATACATTGAGATTTCTCTGGTTTTCCAGGAAGGATACATTGAGATTTCTCATGATTTACAAGAAGGATACATTGAGATTTCTCTGGTTTCCCGGGAAGGATACATTGAGATTTCTCTGGTTTTACAAGAAGGATACATTGAGATTTCTCATGTTTTACAAGAAGGATACATTGAGATTTCTCTGGTTTCCCGGGAAGGATACATTGAGATTTCTCTGGTTTTACAAGAAGGATACATTGAGATTTCTCTGGTTTCCCGGGAAGGATACATTGAGATTTCTCTGGTTTTCCAGGAAGGATACATTGAGATGGGAATGATACAAAATTACAGAATCAGCGATATAACCGAAAACTACGATGTCCGAAATTACTGAAATGGAACCGAAATCAGGAATGGAGCCGAAATCACGAATGGAACGAAAATGAATTTCGATTTTACACATTTCTAGTCCATTCGAAAATTCTGAAAAGTTTTCGTTTCGGCTCGGAAATTTGTTCGGATCTGCCGTTTTCGGATCCGAAAATTTTCGGAAAATCATCCGAATGCACGAATCGGGAAATTTCGTGAAAATTTCAAAATTCCGAAACGCACATCCCTACCGTCTGGGGCCACGTGCTGCATTATGTGGACTCTGCACAGCTGATTACATATTTCATAGCCTGTTGGAGTGATCAGAGAAATGTCTCAGCCAGCCCAAAATCATGTAGAAAACTGTACCTGAAAGGAGTGTGAGGCTTTATCCCCTCCTACCAGAATGGAACTGCAGCAACATATGAAAAAAAAAATGATGATAAATCAGACATGTGCACAAAAAATTTGGTTCATAATTTTCCATTTGGCTTGGTTAGTCCAAAATAGTTTGGTCAGTTAAAATTATTTTGCTGCTGGTAAATGACCCTGTGCACACAACTGACAATTTACTACAACAGAATGAATTTGTGATTTAATTACACCCAGTCACGTCCCACACTGGTACCCGGCACTCAGTCCCGGCAGCCTCCTGCTCGATGGCCGTGCGCCGAGTGAAGAGCGCCAGGCTCGCGGTCACGTGAGACGCCAGGAAGCCTGGCGCGGCCTGATGACCAGCAGCTCTAGCTTACCGGTGCCCTGACGTGGTTATTACTTCCCTCAGCGCTTTGTATTTACTATGGCTTATTGTGTACCAACCTGGTATTCCCTGACCACCCTGCACTGTGTACTGACCTGACATTCCCTGATGACCCTGCACTGTGTATCGACCTGGCATTCCCTGACAACCCTGCACTGTCTACCGACCTGACATACTCTGACGAACCCGCTCTGTGTACCAACCTGGCATTGATTGACAACCCTATTTTATATAACGACCTGGCAAGTCGCTCCCCATGTTCGGTTCAGTTCCCTGAAGCCGTTCGGTTTACTGAAGATAGTTAGCTGTGCGGACCATTCAAGGATCGGAAGGGTAGATAGGATTCTGCATACAGGGATCAACATCTCCGACCCAAGGGGGATCCGTGACACACCTACAGCAAGTGGCAGCAGGTGTGGAGTTAATGAAGATAGCCTGTGGCTATCGAATGGTAATCTTGTTCACATTAGTCAATGGAGCCACGTTTGAGAGGGCAAGGATTGATTCCTCCACTCCTTCACTAACCACCACTCTAAATATGTGAACACTGTAGGAAGCGCATGGACCTATACAGACATTTGGGCATATGGGTATATGCAATAAGCAGTGTTGTGCTATGCTGTGTGTGATGTGAAAGCTGGCATACGAAGTATAACAAAGAAGTAAAAGCATACAGTACAGCTATTTTGATATTTTTACCTATATTTTTCTCTAGCAATCACAGCTTTACAGATGGGATATACTGTATGCACTTTTGTCTCTTCTTTGATAATACTGGACTAGTTTCCGTATGTTCGACACAGGAATCAGCTGCAATGAAATTGTACTGCGTTATCTTGCCATCACAATTCATATTACCCTTCATCTTTCATCCTTTGTTAACACACAACCGTTTCCTTGTGTACATAAGTACATCAATTTGAAGAGTCATTAATGATATAATAATAAGTTACTTTTAACAAATAATGATTCATCCTTATTGAATGTTGTAAATTAAAGCCTATCAATCTTCTAATGGGAACGCGAAATTAAAGAGTGTGTTTGAGTATTGGCAGAGGAGCCATTGTTATGAAAAGCAAGCATTATGTATGGATCGCTTAGAAACTGACTGGCTGTAATGTATTATTATAATTTTCCGAGATCATCCACTGTTATGAGAGAAATAAAATAAAAATTCAGTGCAATTTCACTTTTGTGGGGAAAAAAGCAAAAAAGTGGTACATTGTCCAGTGAAATTAAAGTGATTTACCAATTGAAACCAGTATCTGTAAGCTCCTATGCGAAGGGCCCTCTACACGTCTTGTTTCCATCCTATGTCCGTTTATCAGTATTTTGCTCCCTTTGGTTATTGCAAAGCGCTACGGAAACTGTTGGCGCTATATAAATTATGATGATGATAATAATAATAATAATAAACCCTTCACTACTACAATGGTTGAGTATATTAAATGTTCAGAAACTACTGCAGGAGCCCAACATCGAGTAAACACGATCTGGTAATTTTCTGGAGCAATTTAAAGGAATTCTGTGTACTTTAAAGGACATTAATTTGAAAATGGGCTCCAGAACGTGCCTCCGAATCTTCAGCTCCTTGGACATGTCAACCAAGGTGCTGCAGCTGTTTGAACAGCTTGGAGATCTATTTTTCCTTCAAGGAAACACTGATCCCCAACTGTACTATGAAACCTACAGTAGCACCGTTTGCCCAGAAGTAAGATCCCTCTGCCTGACAAAGAGAGTATTACTGTCTCGTAAATGAAGGGTACATTCATTTTACAATGCCTGCAATGTAAAGCTGTTTTCCATAAATCCACTGGGTCATGGCAGTGGTTTTTCAGAAAACAACTTTGTAGTAAAGGGTTAATTAAATATATAGTATAACCCTTCACTTGGAAAATTTAGAAAGCTTGAATATTACTATGTGTTTGATAAAATCTTGTAATTTTTTTGAAGCACATATATTTGGGCTTATTTTAAAACGAACTTACAGTGGGATGGATATTGTGCTGATTATCCCATGTTAAGATATCGCTAACCGCTACCTACCTAGATCCTTTACAAGGCACAGCCATCTTGTAGGGCTCCCTACAATCAGCAATTGAGCTGACTCAAGAGGGTGCAAAGTAAAGGGGTTATTCAGAGAGAGCCGAGCCGATCTGGCCCCTAAATGTCACTGAACAGGGAATTTCCCCATATGGTGAAATTTTGGGGCCATTTGGATATTCAGAGAGCAGGCAGTTCGCCTTGCTGATCGTCTATGCTGTGATCGGTGGCTCGTTGGCTTTTTTCCGGCGTATTTGGCGTGGTTCTTCCGGCGGTTCCGGCTGGTTTTCGGTGGGTTTGCGGTGTGATTTCAGCAGGTTTTCCCTGCACTCCGGGGACCCTGCAGTGAATGCTTATTTCACCGCAGGGTGGGGAACTTTGATTCCCCCGAAGTGTAGGGAACTGCAGGGAACGAGAGAGCACCGAAATGTACCAAAATAACCTCTTAACTAATCTAGACTCGCATTTGCAGCTATGAGAAAAGGCTGTGAGGTTTTCACCAAGTTTACTTGCAGTTATGTGAAAGGTCTTTCTGGTGCCATAGCAGTTACAAAGGTATGAGTGGTATAACAGGACAGTGATGCAATAAAGGTGTAACAGAGCAATTGCATGATGCGGAGGTGTATTATTGAACTGAACTTTAAATATGATCTTAATACTATCAGGGTTATTCAAAGAGATCCGAATGGCTGCCAAAAGGAAACCGAACGCTGAAATTCAGCGTATGGTTACCTTCCCTGGCCATTCGGCTTTCCAGAGAGCAGGCAATTCGCCAAATCCTGGCGAATTGCCTGCACATACGGTGCCTGTTCGGTGCCTGTTCGAGGGCAGTGAATCCCCATAAAAAAGCACTGCTTCGGCTATTCAGAGAACACAAACCAGCAGTGAAAGGTTCCTGAAATGCCCTGCCATTCGGTGGTTTAATTCGGCATGTTTATTCAGGCGAATCCCATAGGCTTCAATGTTAAAAATATTCCCGTTTTAATTCAATATCTAATAAACCGTTCATTATAATATTCTACAGTAAAAAGTCTCTTTATTCATAGATTTTGTAGGATATTTTAAGCATTTTTCGGGATTTACTTTTAAACTTTACTTATTTTTTCTGTAACAGCCCTTTTTATTATCATTCCCTGGACCTCATATGTAAATTTCAGACATTTTTGCTCAGTAGTTTCTTTGCAAACAGCGTTTCACTTTTCAAACATTCAAGCAAACTGTTTTTCTAATTTATTCACTGCATTCGTCTGCGGTGTCAGTTTTTTCCGGCGGCTGCGCTGCGTGTGATCTGCTCCTGCTCGGGTTTTTCTGGCGTTTTCGGCCGGTTAATCCAGATGTTTTTGCAGGTTTCAGTGTGCGTTTGCCCTCGTTTTGTGGTGCGTTTTCGGCAGGTTTGCGGCGACTATTCCCTGCAATTCGGAGACCCTGTGGTGCTTGCTGAAAACACCACAGGGTCGCCGAAATGGGATCGCCAAATCGCACCGAATTGAAGAGAACGAAAAGTCACCGAACGTGCGGTGGCTTTTCGATTCTCTTTGAATAACCCTGTATGTTTTTTAGATGATAAAATATATCCTTTAAAAAACCTCATGTTGTGCCTTTAGCAATTTGTTCATATTTTCAATATGCTTCAAAATGACAGAGAATAAAAATAGCAGCGTTATGGTATCAGCAGCCGTAATGAATATTTGTGGTAAGAAGTCCTGCCATTTGTGAGCTAAATGTATTTTGTATAGCGGAACATTACTTAAAATTTGAATCTCAGATACTATTTTTTTCTCAAAGGCAACTATTTTCTTTTGTGCAAACCAATTTCATTGGCTTTATAGGCAAAAGTGACCTTGCGAACTGAAATTTGATTACATTATTACAGTGGCAGATAAGTAATTTGAAATGTTCCCAGTATTACTGTATAATGGTAATGGAATATTTTATGTTCTTTTTTTATAAGTGCCTCGGTCACCTTTGTGCAAGCCGTCTTATCACACATGGTAGGGAAGCTTATTTATTTATGAAATGTATTTGAAGGGACATTGACTCAGCTGATGCATATAATGTATTAAAGGTTATTTAACTTTAGTAATAAATTTTTAAAAAAATCTTCCTCGGTATCGTGGAATTAAGCAACCTGACTTTAGGTACCAAATCTTAATTTTACATAAACATCCATAAACAAAATATACCAGAATGAATTCTAACATGTCCCGTATTACCCCTTCACTCCCAAAATCGAGTTATCTCGATTTTTGCATTGCAATGCATTGAAAAGCACTCATTAGCATATAAAAAGACAATTTTCACACCTTTTTAAAGCAGGATTAGTGGGTCCCTTGTGGAGAAACAAAATTCTTTGTTTTATGGCTCTCCAACCAGCACCCTGGACAGACATAAAAACATCTGCAAATAGAGCCCTAGTCCTCACTGTAACAAAAAGATCAAATACATTACTGCTGCATTACAACAGCTAGGTAGAGGACAGAATACAGGGTGAGATCTGGGGACACTCACTGCTGTACAGTGATAAGATTCAGGGGGTTATAATGAGTGAAACTCCCTGTACAGTACAGATATACGGTGTTACTGTAATTTCCATATACAGGCATTATGTCACATACAGATATTATTTTTAGATACTATTGGTATTTTTTGGAAGCTGCATTGCTATTAATCTCATTATGATCACTACAAAGTCCCATAAGCAGGACACCTCACCATTTTTATTATTTTTACTTATCACAGTTACTGTATCTAACACAAAAGTATTTTCTGCCTGTATGATAATAATGCTGATTGAAATGGTGTAAGATAAGGACACCATCTAGAGATCAGAATCTTACATTTCAACAATATATATATATATTTTTTAGAAAGTATTTTACCAGGAAGGATACATTGAGATTTCTTTCGTTTTCAAATATTTCTGCAAAGCATAAACAAATACATGAAAAATTTAAAAATGAGCAAATTAACATTATTTTAATTTAACTATCTGATAACAATTTCTGTACAAAACGTCTATGTTACCCTATATTTAATTGTTAACTTTACATCCCATGTTTCAAATAAATGTTATGATAAAAAATTTCAACAAAAGAATGCTTGGTAGTGAAGGGGATAAATAAATAAATACGCTATCCTTTTAAGATACTTTCACTGAAGACATTTTCCCTGGTCTTGAAACCAACAGGGTTATTCAAAGAGATCCGAATTGTGGCCGAAAGGTAACCGTACAGTGAAATTCAGCGTACGGTTACCTTTCCTGGCCATTCAGCCAGTGGCGACTCTAGGAACAATATTTAGGGGGGGCACATAGGATACCGCATTCAAAACTGGGGGGGGGGCACTAATAATTTTCTCCACTAAATCATACCACTGAATAAAACTAAGGGTCCTATCACCTGGTGTGAGCTAAAACACCATCACTAAAGGAAAAATTTAGCGTGAGTCGCTAAAACGTAGTGCCTGACGACCTACTAACAGATCACCTTGTCCGCGGTAGTCCATTAACAAGGTCGTTTAGCGCACGCTAGGGAAACTAATGCAGTTGTGTACAGGATAGAACTGTTTTTTTCCAGTTCAGAGTGCCGGGCCATATCTATCCCCCGCCCTCACAAGCTTGAATATGAACACATCCAGTGAATAACCTCACACCCCTACATTATTAAAATCCTCCACAGTGGTCATATCATCCATGTTTTGATGCACACATATTTTAAGGCTGATGGGCATTGCATGATAAATGCCACCCAACAGCATGTAGAATCCTTACACTGCATTTATTAGATCCAAAAGGAAGGCCAGGTGAGCGACACAAATTTCCCTGCTGCAGCATATAAATAATACATGTTTCAGGGCAAGACTTATTCATGCATCCCTTTAAACATGTTCCACACAGTCACCCTAATAATCAACCACTTGCATACTATGAATAACCCCCAGCATAAAATGTTTAAAATTAGGCAATATATTAGAATTAGGATATATGTGGATAAAGGATACATTTTTTAATAGTCTACTGCAACAGCAGTGACATTGCTGAACAGATCTATTACTATGGTGTATGGGGCCAAGAGAACACCTGTGCTGCATTCCTTTCAATTGCCTGCTAATCTTGGGCGCGGACCTGTTTCTTCTGTTTTTTTGGAGTTAACACCAAGGTTGAGCAGTAGGTAAAATGTTGCAATTAGCGCCCCTCAAAAAATTAGCGCTGGCACCAAGTGATCTGTAAAAGTGCTAGAGATCTCTAGCGCTCCCCATGTTAAGTAAAGGACGTGGAAAGTACAGTAAGCTTGCGGTACAAATCGCTAATAGCAATGATATGAATGTCTGATAGCTGCTTCAGCAACTCCACTTTTAGCAAATTACAGTGACCATTCGCTAAATAGGGAATTCACCTTATTTTCGGCAAAATAAATTCCCCGAAATGTGACGAAAAGCAAAGGAGCTAAAGACCATTGATAGTCCTATCAATGGACTTAACTTCCTTAACCACTTGGATGCTGAGGACGCGCTCAGCGCGTCCTCAGCATTCCCGCTGGTATGGGGCCCCCCCGGTGCGGGCTGACATCCTCAATGTCAGCCGCGCATCCGGGACCACAGCCGCCGGAATTAGGTGTCATCGCAGCAGCGCGATGACACCTAATGCAGGCGCCCCCCCCGCATGTGCGGAGGAGGCGCCTGAAAGGGAGGGGGGGAGGTCCTTCGGACCTCTCTCCCTCCTGATCGGCGGCTCTGCGGGGGTTAACCCAGGCATCATTTGGAAGGGCACAGCCTGCCCTTCCAAATGATGCCTGGCATTAACCCCTGGGGAGCTGGATCGCGAATCGGCGCTGAAAAGCGCCGGTTCGCGATCCTTTCCCGGAGCTGGCCGACATCTTGGATGTCGGCCAAGCCTCCGGGAACTCCCCCTGAGGACTGGCGTCATCGTGCGTAGCACGATGACGCCAGTCCTGGACTTAACCCTTAACTGCCACCAACGGTGGAGATAGGGAGTTCATTGGAACTCCCTATCTCCCGATCCGTGGCAGTTAGGGGTTAAATTTTGGTATGGTTGGATCGGCCAGAGCATGGCCGTTCCAACGATACCAAACATGAAAGTGAAAAAGGTTGTAAAAAAAAAAAAAAATTAAAAAAAAAATAAACACTTTTTTTTATTTTTTTTGGTTTGTTAATGCAGCAATATTGTTCCCATTTCAATTATAATGTGAACAATGATGCTGCACTAACGATTTTTGTATACGGTGCGTTTGTTAAAAATAGTGTAATTTTCCCCAAAAAAAAATGTAACGAGACCCCATCTCTAATTTTTTTAACAAGCGCACCCCATACAAAATATAACCGCAATTGCTCGCATGTTAAAATGTGAAAAAAAACACTTTACACGTTGTAAATTATTGAAAATACATATTTTATTGCATTTTTTGTTATAATATACAGACATGACATAACGTATACATATAATAATGACATATTATGAATCTACCGAGTCTGACGGAAAGAACGATATATAATATGTCTGGGTCATATACTAAAATAAGCCTTCAAAACACGTTTAAACATGATGAGCAAAACCGGTAAAAATGACCTCAGCACAGGGGCAGGAAAAGCCTCAGCAGCGAAAGGGTTAATAACCCCTAGATTCTAACTTCCTTAATAACCCCTAAAATGCCATAAACCCAGAGAAATACAATAAAACAATGTGGCATTTAGCCTACCCCTTAACCCCTAACTCAATGTATCCTTCCTGGTAAAATCCTTTTATAAATAAATAAGTAAATATGCAATCGATCAAGGGAAAACATGAAATGAATACACTGTAAGGCATGTAGCCAACCAATTAACCCCTAAAATGACATTAATCAAGGAAAAAATAAAATTACCCATTAACCCTTAATATACAACTAAAACCAAGGCAAAAACTAACGTAATACACAATGTAATGTATAGTCTGAACATTAACTACTTCACTGCTGAGCCATTTACACCCTGTGAAAATGTTTACATTTAAGTGCACGTTTTTATTTAATGTTTTAAGACTTTTACTTTACACTGAATATGGTCATGTTGGGTATCATTTGAAAGGCCAGAATCTGTCCTTTCCAATGACACCTAGAACATCCATATACGATGTATAGGAACGGAGATAATGCGGTCCGAAATTGAGTGGGAAGCTGGATGCAGATTTTTGGTGGGGGGGGGACATGGGGGGGCAAGGAATAACCTAGGGGTGGCAATTGCCCCCCCTTGCCCCCCTGTAGAGACGCCTATGCATTCAGCTATTCAGAGAGCAGGAAGTTCGCCAAATCTTGGCGAATTGCCTGCACATATGGTCAGGGCTGGATTGAGATCTCTATGGGCCTGGAGCTGAATATTTTGGTGGGCTTTTTTTTTGGAATTCAGGTTTCAATCATTTACAGTGTGTAAAATAATTTTTTCACATTTTATCATCCAAACCTTTGTGTTTATATATTCTATAGGGAATTAGTGTAAAAAAAATTGAAATGGGAACACGTTACTGCATTTTTCTGAGAAAATATACATTTTTAACCAAAAAAAATAAATATTTCCCTTGTGTTTTGGAGGATGGTGTTTTATGAATAATAGGACTATCAGGGTTATTCAGAAAGAGTGAAAAGCAGGAGAATGACTGGAGAATGAAAAATTCTAGGTCACAATAGCCGATTTGGAAAGTGAGATGAACGGGAGAATTTTTCAGGTTTGGCTATTTTGACCTAGAATTTTTCATTCTCGTCATTCTCCAGTCATTCTCCTGCTTTTCACGCTCTCTGAATAACCCTGTAAGTATAAACCACTGACCTTACTCCCAGCGTGGGAAATGAGAAGGGGAGTAATGGCAGTAATTTTATGTGACAAATGGACAATGCCACCACTTTGGAACTAAAAATAAGTAAATAAAAATAAATAAATTTTGTTTTCTTTTCTTTTGGATTTTACATGGTTATGTTTGGTATCAATGCAAAGGCCAGACTCTGTCCTGTCCAATGACACCTTCCTTGACCTTGTGAGGTGTAAATATTAGTGATGCAGGGTTCTAAAGTCCCACCCATTGCGCTTCGCTGCAGTGCGGCGGTTTAGGTTTTTCATGTAACAATTCGTAATAACGGATTGTGCCATCGCCTCCACACTTAAGATGGTGAGTAAGTGCAGCATCATTGTTCACTTTATAATTCGGTGACTTTTCGTTCTCTCTAATTCAGTGCGATTTGGCGATTCCTATTTTGGCGACCCTGCGGTGTATTCAGCAAGGACCACAGGGCCGTCGTAGTGCAGGGAAAAGCCGCCACAAAACCGACGAACACTAACCGCAAAACCCAGCGAACGCACACCGAAAACCGCAAAAACATCTGGATTAACCCCGCCGAACACGCCGGAGAACCCCGAGCAGCCACCGATCACAGTGCAGAGCGGCCGCAGGAAAAAGCCGACACAGCAGACGAATGGAGTGAAAAAAAAAAAGGAAAACCATACACTTGAATGTTTTAAAAGTGAAACGCTATTTGCAAATAAACTACAGAAGGAAAATGTCTGAAATTTACATATAAGATCCAATGAATGATAATTAAAAGGTCTGTTACAGAAAAAAGAAAAAACGATTTAAAAAAATTCTCAAAAAAAATCTCGAAAAATGCCTAAAAAATCTATACATAAAGAGACTTTTTATTGCAGAATATTATAATGAACAGCTTATTAGATATTGGATTAAAATGGGAATATTTTTAACATTGAAGCCTATAGGATTCGCCTGAATTTCAGTGTTCGGTTACCTTTCGGCCACAATTCAGAGCTCTTTGAATAACCCTGTTAGAATTTTCGCTTCTCCAGTCATTCTCCTGGTTTTCACCTCTCTCTGAATAACCCAGTGTATGTCATGTACTGGAGTCGAATTTGTAAAGAATTTGGTTTGCAATAAACAAAATTCCTTTGTATTGCTGCAAAATCAGACTAGAGTGAGTATACTCAATCTTGGGTCACCGGAAGGAGTTTTTGAAGAAAGAGTAAACTCGATTATGGTAGTGAAGGGGTTAAAGCTTTACCTTAATGGGGGTTGAATTTTTTTTCTGTTTATTGTTTTGCAAGCTGTTTAATTCTGATCTACCTATTTATTATGTCTTTCTATGATCCTTGTCCATCTTAAATCTATTATTTATGTTGCCATCACAGTCATGAATAATTATAAAGCCTCGCTGCTAACAGGTGATATCCACAAAAGACAAACTAGACATCATAAGCTTCTTATTACACATTGGCTTCATAGTTGAAACTTGTTTCTGTTTTACCAGAGTAGTATTCTAATCTCTAGTTCCAGAAAAAGCATGATGGTAGATGTACATGCATCATTAACCATTTATTTTGTGCTGCTGAAACTGGCAATACTCTTATTCCCTAACTACCAGTATATGGAAAAGATCCCCAATAAATAGACAACCAAATAAATAAATATATTTCTGCTTTTATGTACGGATTAAAAAATACGCATTAAAAAATACACACGCACATCCTTTATATACAAGCTAATATGACATAACCGTGGAAAAAACGGGTGTAGATATGGTATTGCAATACAGTCTCCTCAAATTCAAAGAACACTTGATATGCTTGTTTAAAAATATACTACATATATAAAAACGTATGATAGTGAAATGACTGTGTTGGATACAGAACATCGGTAGAGTAAAATTATTTGCCAATACATAGTTTATGGACTTTTCTTTTCGATTTTTCTTTTCTTTCCCATTATTTCAATCACATATGCTTTGAAAGCATGTGTTTTTGGCAGGGGTTAAGTCAAGCAGAAAAAAATGGAGCAGAATGTTTGGGCTTGGGTTAACTCTACTCAACAAGTGGAAACACTAACCTAACCCTAACCATAGTTTTTAACCCTAGCTATGCAAAAAGATGCTCCATTTCACCCCGGAGCAACCAAAATTCTGGGCATCAAATTATAGCTGTGGCTGAGGGTATTTTTCAAGACGTGACTTTTTTACCACTTAATTTTGATATCCAATAAGGGTGTAAAACATCTCAGCCCTGACAGGGTTAAACATTGTGTATGTAAATGTAGCTCTACCTTTGTGCCCTCGCCCTCCTTGGCATCCTTGCCCACACTTTACTTGGCCTCTGTGCCTGTGAGATGTGTAAATGCCGGCCGCTTGCCAAGAGATCGTGGACCAAGTTGGCAAAGCCAGTTCTCAAGGACAATGGGCATGGGGGTCACCTAATGGTTAATTTTAGGAGTTAGGTTGTGTTAGAGATACAATGTTACATAGTTTCATAGGCTGAAAAAAGACATGCATCCATCGGGTTCAGCCTCTCACACATCACCTACTGCTGTTGATCCAAAAGAAGGCAAAAAACCCAGTCCGAAATGCTCGCAATATGCAAGACACTGGGAAAAATTCCTTCTTGACCCCAGAATGGCAGACAGATTTCTCCTTGGATCAAGAAGCTTTTAACCACATATTAAATATTATAACCCTTCATATTCTGTGTCTGCAAGAAGTCATCCAGGCACTTTTTAAAAGTCTGTACAGTCTCTGACCCAACCACCTCAACAGGCAGAGATTCCACAGCTTTATTGTTCTCGCCGTAAAATAACCCTTCCTATGCTTTAGGCTGAATTTTCTTTCTTCCAATCTAAATGGATGACTCCTTGTCCTGTGTATAGTCCTGTTAATGAATAGGTTTCCAGACAATGGTTGATAATGGCCCCGTATAGATTTATATAAGGTTATCAGATCCCCTCTAAGGCGCCGTTTCTCTAAACTAAACAGGTTTAAGCTTGTTAGTCTTTCCTCATAACTTAAACCTACAATTCCACTTATTAATTTAGTTGCCCATCTCTGCACTTTTTCTAGCGCTATAATATCCTTTCTTAAGACCGGTGCCCAAAATTGCACGGCATATTCAAGGTGCGGTCTGACCATTTATTTATACAGAGGCAAAATTATGTTTTCATCCCGAGAGTGAACTCCCCTTTTAATGCATGCCAATACTTTGCTGGCCTTGGCGGCTGCTGTTTGACATTGCACATTGTTACTTCGTTTGAAGTCTATGATTATTCCCAAATCCTTCTCCTGCTTAGATTTCCCTAACTCCGTACCATTTAGGGTATAATTTGCTTGTGTGTTCTTCACTCCAAAGTGCATAACTTTGCATTTATATACATTAAATTTCATCTGCCATTTAAGTGCCCAGTCCCCCAATCTATCTAAATCCCTCTACAGCGAAGTAACATCCTGCTCACATTGTATCACCTTTTCTAGTTTTGTTTCATCTGCAAACACTGATACATGGCTTTCAATGCCTATCTCAAGGTCATTTATAAATAAATTGAATAGTATTGGTCCTATAACAGACGCCTGAGGGACACCGCTTACCACTGGTGTCCATCTTGAAAATGTACCATTTATGTCCACTCTCTGTACCCTATCTTTTAGGCAGTTTTCTATCCAAGAACAAGTATTTTCATCTAGACCAATTTTTCTTAATTTAAATAGTAACCTTTTGTGTGGAACTGTGTCGAAAGCTTTGGCAAAATCCAAGTAAATCACATCCAATGTAGGCATTTCTGTTCTCTATCTGTTTGTTCTTAGTTTAGTCTGATGTGTTTGTTAATACCGTCTATTGTGTAATTAATTAGGCTTCAGTGTCTTGTCTAGGAATGCAACTCATGTAGATAATGTATTCTGTTGATTGTGTCATGTCACCCCCCTCTGCTGTCCATAAAACTGCTCTCATTTTCATTAAACATTAATTAGTTTTCCCATGCACTAAGTGTGTGTCTGGTGTTTCGGGGAGAGATACATTGCACTCCCTCAAGTTCTGGCTGAGGGTTGTGAGAAGCTGCAGCGGATCAGCTTGGCTGAAGAGATGGGACGGATGCTGTAGCAGATTTGGGTCTGGTGCACAAGCTGGAGACCAGTGCACCCCAGTTGCTGTTACAGTGTACTTTATTCTTTTTTCTTCAACATTGGAAAAGGCATCAGAAATAACATCCACCTGCTGTAAAGTTGATACGAAATTGAAATAAAGGTATATAACTATTACATTCTTTGGTGATGGATCACTGACCGGGAAAGGGAGAACAGGCACTTGCTAATTGGCAGCATTTAATTTTGCTACCAAAAAATTTTTAGACTGAATTTGATTTTTTTTGTCTTGCCTTTTCTTCCTTTGTTTTCAATGTTTAATGTCAGGTTGCTTTTTTACATGCTATATATATATATTTTTCTTTTAATATCACTTGTTACCCTCCTATTGATTTGCCCTACGAGTTAAGCATCAAATAGCAATGATGCACAACCTATCTCATCCTGATGAGGGCATAATAAGCCCGAAACAGCTGTCCAGGAGTGGCTGTGACTTGTTGCATAACCTGACCTTTGCTAAAAAGCCATCTTGTATGGCATTTTAGGCCATGGAGGGTTCTGTGTTAAAATAGACCCAGAATGCAAAAAAAGTGAGAAATTGCAGACTTCGTTTGCATGTCCTACCTAGAGTTCCTTGCTTCATATGGGGAATGTAGCACATGAGCTCTGTAAAGCAGTTCTTTGAATTGCTAGGATGTGTAAATGTCTTCTACATTTATAAACTTTATTATAAGTGTATATATATATATATATATATATATATATATAGCTATAGCTATATTCTGGTGATTTTGGAATCTGGACTTGGCAGCTTAGGCTGGGGTCAGACGAACGCATTTTTCGCGTTGTCTGTGAAAATGTGCGTTCGAACGAATGGACGCATTTTTTCACGGAATACACGATAGCGGTCATACGATGCGCATTTGCGGTCGTGATTTTGTACGGATCATCAATAAAACACTTTTTGCATCTGGACGTTATGTTGGTCGGACATTAGCAGCGTCTGACATCTCCAAATCACGGACACACGCCGCTAGCGGACGCAGCGCACTCTGTACGACTGTACTAGCGGTTTGACGTTCTCGACAAAATGCGTTCGTTTGCCACTTGCGTTGCGCAGCCGGACTTTCGTGCGACCGTACTTCGTATATTGGCAGTCATTGCCCGTCATTTGCTGCTAGTGCGGCCGTAATTAAGTGCGCCAGAACGCACGTTTAAAGTGCGCTAGTCTGACCCCAGCCTTACCAAATCTGCACATTATATATATATATAACACATTCAAACACTAACAACAACAGTTTCATGCATGGGTGCATTATACCAGATTTTACCACATGTTGAAAAATTCTTAAATCTGAGCTTTGTTGAATAAATGGTGGAAATTTAGTTTGCAATGAACGGCCGTGAATTGCTTTAAGCCTGCCAACAGCGTCAATACAGAATGCACCTGTAAACATGTACACTAGTGACTATATTTCCTACATATTTTTCTGTTAATCTGTATATTTGTGTTGTTTTTTAATATCTTGCATTGTATTACTTTGTATTTCTGTAACTGTAACACTTCAATGTTCTTGAACCCAGGACATACTAGAAAACGAGAGAAATCTCAATGTATCCTTCCTGGTAAAATCCTTTATAAATAAATAAATAAATAATGTAATCCACCCTCTGGCAGGTCCTACTCTGCAAACCTAATGACTGCCCTTCAAATTCTTAAATCTGAGCTTTGTTGTTTCTTATATATATATATACATGCTTAAAACTTCCAAACACGACGGGTCAATCTGGCTAATGACTTTCTTTCTATTATGCAAGCTTTTTCAGTTTACTCTTCTACTATTACTACAGTTTATAAGACTTTTATTTTAAAGGGATTCCTTTCAAAAATATTGATTGTAAAACAAACTAATATTCTATTCTCATTTATTCTAATTCATAGTCATGCTCAGATTTAGAGATATTGGACAAAGAAAGCAATAACTGAATGAATAGATGAAAATCATTACATTTTATGTCTTCTAGTCAGAAGATGAACCTTAAAATGTTGTTAGTTTATTATTATTATAATTGCTATTATTCTGAACTAATAATTATAATTAATGAAAAAACTATGTACATGAACTGAAATGCTAGTAAGCTGAAAATATACTTCTCTTTTGCACCAGTAATGTGGATATGTTTTTTTGTTTGTTTGATTTCAATGTACAGCAGCATATTGTTTTCAGAAAGAATAATACATTGTCAATGTTATTACAAACACAAAGCCCATTCTTCATGAGTCTCATGTACAGCAATCAGATTCAGAGTGCTAATTTATTCCTTAGAGAAACACTTTGTCCATTTGCTCAACTTTTATTCAGTGATAATAATACATCTTTATTTTTTAAAAAAAGATAAAAGAGAATATACATATTGTATCTTTTGCATTATCTGTTTTTGGGGTTGCTCATACAGATTGCAAACAATTTTACTGTAATGCTTACTATACATTGAAACATTTTTAAAATGAAACGTGTTACCCAGAGGTATTTCACTGCTCATGTTCAAGCTGACAGGGTCTAAAGGCTTTGTCAAATGTTTTTTTCTCTGGAATCATGTTAGCTGCGTCAGTCATTTTTCTCTCTTCGGTGCAGCTGATTCCTGTGACTCCATTTCCCTCATGCGAGAACAAAAACAATATAGTAAATACATGAAATATGTATACTGAAGTGCTCAATTCCATTTGAGCCAGTAATGGGAGCCACTAGTAGATAAAAAGTGGAAAACTTTAGTGGATCACAGTTACTGGTCCTATCCCGAGTGAGTCCTTACTTTAATGTCTCAACTCGCAAACAGGTACCGGTAGTATGTGCCAATGCTGGTATCCTCTCTTGGAGCCCATAGGACTCAATGGAGACTTGTGCAAGCTCTGCTAAAGAAAATTCAATCAATACCAGCTTTTTGCAGCTTGTAATTGTTTCTGATTATAGGCTGCAAGCAAGAGCTATTTTGAAATCACTTATTAGTCTCTGGCTGCCTGCTCCATATTGTTTCCTGTACGAAGTATGGGAAGTGGTACTTTACAGTAGGTAGCCACAACAGCTGAGCTGCATGAGACGTTTGCGGTAAAACTGGAAGAGGATGGGAATCACTATAATTAATGTGAAGAACCGTTATAATTAATAGTTTCACTCATTATTCTGTCTTGGCTTGCAAGAGTCAAGAATGCAGAGATGACGCACACCACATTTCTCAGAGTAGTGGGAGTGAATGAACACATATTCATTAGGGGGGGTAAAAAGTAATGGATTAAGAATATATAATGTGATGATTATATTTAAAAGAAAATTGATTAAAATAAACTAAAACAGTAGAAACAAACAGAACCACCAGCCAGCAATAAAAAATGTTGCACAAAGTGTTCCAGACAAAGATTACTCCACAAACGAATATTAAGCTATGTAAGGTACCAATGTATTAACTTTCTTATTTGCCTCGCTTTTTAAGTTTAATTTAATGTGGATTTACATAGAGGAACTCAACAAACAAAAAAATGCCTCAATATAAAACAATCATATGTCAATGTGTTGTTTGTACTAAGGTTTCTCAGTAAACAGAACAAAATCTAATCTGAAAACACAATAAGGTCAAAAAAAGATTGGAACAAACTACTGAGGTTTCTGGCAATACAGACTCCTCTTCCACAGCCTAATAACATCTTGATACTCTGTTCTCTATTTTTCTTAACCCCTTCACAACCAAGAGATTTTCCATAAAACCACTGGCAGAATCCAGTGGTTTTATGGAAAATAAGTTTCCATTATTCAGACATTGAAAGCATTCAGAAGCATCTCTACTGTACATTTTCACTATCACTAAGTCCTGTTTGAGGGGAAGGGCAAAAAAACACTACTACGTGTACATTACAGCTTGGATCCTTAATTCCTTGAAGGAAAATTGTAATCCAAAACTTTTGAAAATTTTTAACACATCGGCTGTCATGTCTGATGTGTTGAAGCTTTAGGTGCACATTTTAGAGCTCATTTACAAATTAATTGTGTTTGTAATATTCTGAATTCCTTCGCATTGCACAAGAGCAAGACCAGGTCGCGTTTACACAATCCTGGGCTCTTGAAGGAGCTTTCAAAGATCATGAATACTAAATCGTGGTAGTGAAGAGGTTAAATAACAACAGGTAAAAATGTATTCAACTAATAAACGCTCTCGAGCATTTTGAAAGTCTTCCAGGATATCAGATAATGAGCAAAGTGGACTTTTTGATAAAATAACCACATTTAAAATATACATCCTTCTGAACTATAATGTATGGCAAAGAGTAGACTATATGAACGACCAAGGACAAGTGTTGTTACATTCTATTGTATCTTTGTCAAGGGATATACTGTATATGTATGTTATTATCTGTTGTATTAACCTGTATCATGGGAGAAAATGTATGTAGTGCCATTCCATCAAATTGCTAGTGAGAAAATACAGACCTGCTTGTTTTTACAGCAGCATTAGCATTATTATGGGCTGTAAATCAAAAGAGAGATTAACCTACTGCTTAACACCTATGATCTCAAACTCAGACGAGAGTGTATAGTATAGAGAGTCTCTAACACGTCAACCAATGCAGAAATATGTGTTGAATCTGTAAATTTTTCAGTAGAGAAGCCCTGTGAGACGTCTCAGCTCTATTCTATGCCAAGGGAAGAGTATTACTGAACATACACCAAATATTCCTTAAGGCCACTATGTACATTGCTATCAGTTCAATTTCTATTGCCAGAACTGACTTTGGCTATTTAACCCCTTCAATACCAAGTGATTTAAAAAAAAAACATTCAGTGTTATTCAGAGAGAGGTGAAAAGCAGGAGAATGGCTGGAGAATTGAAAATTCTAGGTCAAAATAGCCAAACCAGAAAAATTCTCCCATTTATCTCACTTTCCAAATTGGCTATTTTGACCTAGAATTTTCCATTCTCCAGTCATTCTCCTGCTTTTCACCTCTCTGGGTAACCCTGACAGTCAGGAACCAGTGGTTTTTTTTCAAAAATCATTTTTAATTAATTATACAGTAAGAAATATTCCCAGTGTATTTCCTACTGTAACAACCTATTTGTCAGGCAGATGGTGCCATCTACTGGCCGAATGGAGCTACAGCAGTTTGAGCTGCAGCTTGTGGTTCCCTGCAACAGCTGACACTCCTTGGGGTGGCACCCCCCCCCCCCCGGTCACAGGTGTTCCACCCACAGGATCTATTTAACCTTGAACTGCAGGGAGTTCCAGAAAGGATTCAGTCCTTGGTAAGTGAGTTGATCCCATAATCAAAGTCATTAGGTGATAAGGTTAGGACCTGTCAAATGGTGGAATACATTGGCGTTTGTTGACTGGCTTAAGCAATTTATGGCCATGTATTGTGAACTAAATTTCCATCATTTTCAACAGAGTTTAGGGTTAAAAACCTTGTAAAATGTCTTGAATGGGTTAAGAACTGTTGTAATCCTGAAAGGGGGAAGAGTTGTTAGGAGCTTTGAAGGGTTAAAATTCGGTAAAATCTTTAAATGTGTCAATGTATAAGCTACTGTTTAAGTCTTTGACTGTGTTAGCTGGAGTGCTCTCTTCTTGGTTTGATGTATTTTATTGTCTTGAGTAGCACCCGCCCACTGTGCTTAGTAAAGGTTGAGTGCTACCCTCCTTGTGTATATATATATATATATATATATACAGAGCTCAAAATTTCAAGTCCTGAGCTACTAGCTAGGACTGTTAAATGTTTCTCGCCACCACTTGACCCACCTAACTCCTACCCTGCCCTTAACTCCACCCCTAAACACAACCTTTTAAATTATCTTAAGAAATTATACTGTTAAATGTTTTATTCAGAATAAAGTTACAAAAATAAATAACAACAACATTAATACCCAGACATCAGACCCCAGATACATGTATACCCAGACCCCAGATACATGTATACCCAGCCGGAATATACTGCGCAAGCAGCACAAAATAATTTATTGTGCTGCCTGGGTGTGCATTTCCACTCGCTCTCACTTAATTTCCGCTCGCCAAATTCGAGTAGGCGAGTGGAAATTTTGAGCCCTGTATATATACATATATATATACAGGGCTCAAAATTTCAAGTCCTGAGCTACTAGCTAGGACTGTTAAATGTTTCTCGCCACCACTTGACCCACCTAACTCCTACCCTGCCCTTAACTCCACCCCTAAACACAACCTTTTAAATTATCTTAAGAAATTAAACTGTTAAATGTTTTATTCAGAATAAAGTTACAAAAATAAATAACAACAACATTAATACCCAGACATCAGACCCCAGATACATGTATACCCAGACCCCAGATACATGTATACCCAGCCGGAATATACTGCGCAAGCAGCACAAAATAATTTATTGTGCTGTCTGGGTGTGCATTTCCACTCGCTCTCACTTAATTTCCGCTCGCCAAATTCGAGTAGGCGAGTGGAAATTTTGAGCCCTGTATATATATATATATATATATATATATATATATTTTTATAAAAAATTAATTTTATTATATTAAACCACTCATTTTCGTGAGCATGACCATTCTGGAAATGGTAAAATACAGTTTCCTGGTCTAATTCAATTTTTTTTTCTATTAATTTTTCTGCAAAGTCATCTAAAACTTGACTGATTTGCCTCCCTGTAATAAAATGCTTTCCTACCTTTATTTGTATGCAGATAAAATATCATCCCAAAATTTAATACACAATTTTTAGAGTAAAATCAATTGCGTTACGTACGGAAGGTGCACAGCTTGACATAATATGCTGTGAAAAATAGGAGACATTTCCTATTTTACAGATTTACCAATTGCTTGCGCACAGCAGAGGAGAGGAGATGTAGGCACATAACATTATCTCATATCTATGGTCTGCCAAGTGTACTTGTTGTCTTACAAATCACATTTGGCAAAAACACTTTTATATTGGCTGTAAAAGTAATATATAATATATAATGGATAAAAAAAATGAAATGGGAGTAAAAGTTTTCTGAAATCTATATGCATAAAAAAGAACAAACACTTTGAATAAATAACTCCGCCATGAATTTTCATTTTGCATTTACTCTGATTTAAACCAAAATATTAAGCCATGTACACTGCAGATAAAATTTCTCCTGAAGCTAAAAGACGCATACTGAATTTTAATTTCTTTATTATATTTTTGGCTCTCTGCCTTAAAGTGACTTTTTAATTCTTCCCAATGGTCTGTCTATCTGTCTGAGGAAAAAATAAAAACATATTTGAGTTATTCATAGTAACATGTTTGTATTTTTTATTTTCAGACATATTGATAAAAAGGGACACAGATTCTGTAACCTACAATCTAGCAACAATCATGCATATTCATTAACGATGAGACCAGCAGCAGAACACTGGGCCAATCCATCCAATTGATACCTCCTGACATTCCTGGTCATATACAATCAAATGCTACTCAAAGACGAACACAGGAAATATACACAAAAACATATATACCCACACATATATTTATGAAATAGACACAACATAATCCAACACAACAAACACCACACACATCATACTGAAATATTGCACCTCTTATCTGGTTACCAGATCTGCCTTCTTTTTCTATACCCATATTACTCCTTTTGAGGAGGGGGTGTTGCAGGGTAGATGTTGTAACATATAGATGTTGCAGGAGAGAAATCAATTACCTAATCAAAGCAATTAATGTGGTATTTAGGGATGTGCATGGCTCAAAAAATGTGTTTCATTTAGTTTCGTTTCGTTACTTTTTAAATCATTTCGTTTTCGGAATTTCGTAACTAATTTCATTTCGTATTTTGTTTAGTTTCGGATCGATTTGAAATTTCGAAACGATTCGAATTTCATATATCAATTCGATAGTTGATATTAATTCGAATTTTGGATCACTAGATAAAACCCCAATTAATCAAATTTTGCTGTTAAAAGAAAAGCTAGGATTAAATTTTAAGCTGTGTCACAGATTTAGTATTTGAGTCAAATTAAACAGTGAAACTAAATTAATTTGTTTCATAAAGTCCTTTGCTTACTATTACTTGTATTGTAAGTTAAGATCAATTCAATAGTTGATATCCATTTGATAGTTCATTTCAAATTCAATAGTTGATATCAGTTATTCAAATTTTTCTTTTATGATGATAACACAGTGTAAAACTAAATAAATTCGTTATATACCATTTTGTTTTGTTTCGTATTCGTATCGTATAGATTCGTTATTCAGAAGTACTTCCGAATACGAATGATCAAATTTCCTTCCAAATTCCGAATTTTTTCGAAACGAATGCACATCTCTAGTGGGATTCCACCTTGATTAATGCATTGATTTCTTACAACCAGTATACTGCACACACTGCAGAGAAGCCCTTTTCACACACTGCACATATTCACCTTACATTTCTATATGTCCAGGAATCCACAGAGATGTCAAAATAATCCCATGCACCAAAACACGCATCCACACACTTACCACATTCAACACAATTAAAAAATTAGAATGTGAAAATAACATAATATTTGGATATGTGATTGTTGCTACATGTATCATGAACTCAGCAGTTATTCTACATACAGATATTTTTATATACTATTAGTATTTTTTGGAAGCTGCATTGCTAATAATCTCATTATGATCTCTACAAATCCCAATAAGCAGGAGATCTGACCACTTTTATTATCTATCTGTATCCCATGTAGTGGATTTGACATAATGGCTATTTCGATTATATATGATGTTAATACAGAACATACTCCATTATATTTAGACTTTGTATAATTTGATATAGATATGGTAGCTTTATATTTTGTTTTACATCACAAAAATATAAACGCATCTTTAAATATTTAACGTTCAAGCAGGAAGCCTTCTCGTTTTGTATAAAGCATAACAAAATTGCTGTACGGTTTAAACAATTCATTTCAGAAAGCTCTACCATGGGCGATCATATCAGGATGTCATGAATAGTGTTAATAACATTCATAGTTGGCTGTGCCTTCAGGACTGGGTTCTGGAACATTGTTTTATTGTACTATCTATTGTTTGCCACTTTAAAAGGAAAGCTGCAGTGCGTATCCTCTATTGAGGCTGAATCTTCTTTGATTCTCAAGTCAAATCTTTATCTTCAAAACTAAAGTAAAACTGCTAAATTTACTATATTTTTGTACAGTTGGTTGGTGCTCTTATTGCAAGGAATGCTGACTAAAGAGACAAAGAAATGCTCAAAGAAATGGTAGAACTTTGATACTTAGTAAAACCTATAATCGTCTTTTCAAAGTATACGTTAGGTCAGTGGTTCCCAACCGTGATCCTCAAGTACCCCTAACAGGCCAGATTTTAAGGATTGCCTCAGAAAAGCAGACTGAATCCTGCAATCAATGAGCAGCAAATCATATCACCTGTGCTGTGATTCAGATATCTGGAAAACCTGGCCTCTTAGGGGTACTTGAGGACCGCGGTTGGGAACCACTGTCTGTGTTAGGTGATGGAGTTACCCTCGTGAAATTTGATTCTCTCTGACATTTGGACCTCTGCAGCCAAATTAATTTAGCATTTAGATAAAGAGGGTTCTCCCACGCGAAAGCAATGAGTTCTGCCAACAGTCCTGCAGCTATTGCTAGAATTCAACCAATGCTTAGGTAGGTAATGGTGAACAAATTTAAATCTCCATGAATAATATGCACATGGATTTACACAACCATAGGAATAATTAGATTACACCAGTGGTTCGCAACCACGGCCCTCAAGTACCCCTAACAGGTCAGGTTTTCTAGATATCTGAAGCAAAGCACAGGTGATATGATTTGCTGCTCAGTGATTGCAGTATTCAAATATAGATCACAGAGGGTTATACCCCCCAAAAAGACAATACTCCTGTAGAGCGCTAATTGGCCACTCACAAACTGCTAGTTGATAAAAGGCCCATCTCGAGTTCTTTATTTGTATCCCCCAATTGGATGATTTGCAATATTGAAAACAAATGAAGCATATCAACATCACCAATGTCCACGGTCTGACCAGGTCACTGGATGGTACCGCTCGACGCGTTTCGTCTAATCAGACTTCATCAGAAGTCTGATTAGATGAAACGTGTTGAGCGGTACCATCCAGTGACCCTGTCAGACCGTGGACATTGGTGATGTTGATATGCTTCATTTGTTTTCAATATTGCAAATCATCTAATTGGGATATACAAATAAAGAACTCGAGATGGGCCTTTTATCAACTAGCAGTTTGTGAGAGGCCAATTAGCACTCTACAGGCATATTGTCTTTTTTGGGGGGTATAACCCTATGTGTTCTATATTTGTTATATTATAGATACCCCGTGGTTTATTTGCAAGATTCAGACTGTATTTCCCCAAGGTGATCCTTAAACCTGAGAAAAGGGGGGGTGTTTGTGAGGGTCCTGGGAATGAGCAACAGCACTAATGGCCTGCTCTATGGTGGGTGCCCGCTCGGGTCTCACAAACAAGGTTTTAGCTTGATTGTGCCATTACAGGGATGAATTCTCCATATGCAATCAGCCTGCTCTCACCCAGAAAGGGTGGCCAGCACTGATTGCCAAGGACGTCATCCCTGCACGAGAGACGCAGCAACCCCCGACGATCGTTTCGGCCTTATTGGGCCTCGTCAGGAGGTTATAGCTGACACCCCTCTAGGCACATCAAGCAAGGGGTCCACGTCTGGATGACCCTTTACACTCAAAGTGAGAAAAGGGGGGTGTTTGTGAGGGTCCTGGGAACGAGCAACAGCACTAATAGCCTGCTCTACAGTGGGTGCCCGCTCAGGTCTCACAAACAAGGTTTTAGCAAGGGTGGCCAGCACTGATCCTTAAACCTGGCCTGTTAGGGGGACTTGAGGACCGCGGTTGGGAACCGCTGAATTGCACAACCAAAGCGGGTTTATGTGGTTGAGGGTTATGGAAACCCTCCCAAAAGTCAGGTAACCAGTCATAAAATGGAAGGTATTGACCACAATATGTGTAAAATCATACAGTTACAACTTCAAGTCTGTCATATTGTACAAACGAACACAAACAAAATACCATTGCATTATTTCTGCCTTATATGACAAAAGGAGGTTTTTTGGTTCCAATTGTTTGGCCAAAATATGTTAAGCTCCCCTCCCATAGTGTCAGAGCAAACCTCATTAGGTTTGCTTTGACACTATTGCATTTTATCAAATCTGTCATATGTCTATAATTTAGAATGGTGAATGCAGTAACTCATCCCCGTGTGATAATCAATATATCTTTTTTGAGTATTTCCTCCTCCTCGTGTAATTCTAAGGAGGTTCGCATTTCTTTTTCTTAGGTCTCTCACTCATACTTGTGCCCATTGTTCAGCGCTGCGGAATGTGCTGGGCTGGCACTATATAAAGGATAATAATAATACTCGAGTAGCAGAGTAATGATGCCCAGAGACATCAATGAGAAATATGTCAATTATTACTGTCTTGGGTACTGAATAGGACCTTTCTATGTGCCACTTTTGTTTAAATAGACAGACAGACAAACTACACAATTACTCTAAAGTCAGCGCTTGGCTTTGTGTTGTGTAGAAAGAATTAGCGGTTTATATAAAACAATTGGGGATGCTGGCAAGAAGAAAACAACAGAATATATTCCACAGGAATTAAAGCTGTCTTTTGGCAGGAAAGCTTGGCTAAATGTGTTTTATAATATCTTTCAGCATTGATGACTCTGACATTTAATAGTACAAAGAGTGTGTCTAATTTGGCAAAATGCAATATATACAGTGCATGACATAAAAAAGGAAAAGCAAATGTATGCCAGATAAAATGATCTAGTCTTCCAGATGGAGATTTTCCATGACGTTTGTGTATCTGCTGCCACCATTGTGTATGCTTTCGATTCGTGAAATTGTAAAATGCCCATTTCTAAGCTATTGTCTGGAATTGATGCAACCTCGGAGACTTATTAAACTGCAATGGACAACAAGGATGAACTGTGGCTTTGCAATTTTTGAGAAGAGTGGGAAAAATAAATCTGCAGATGTTGGGTTGTTGTAATATATGTTGATTCAAGGAACATTTTTGACAATAAGGCCTTTTGTATGTTTTAATGAAATTTCGTTCTTTCCTAACGAGACAAATATTTTTCCAAAGGCTTGAGAGTATTCAAAAGCTCTAAAATGCTTTAAAGCGCAATTATTCCTACACTTTATGAGTTTCAAATAATTTTCTGCTTTCCCCTTTTCAAAAATCAAAGAGAAATGTTTTGGTGTATATATATTTTTTTTTTTGAGAAAGGATTTTACCAGGAAGGATACATTGAGATTTCTCTCGTTTTCAAGTATGTCCTGGGTGGCGAGTATGTGCCCAAGGACACTTACTGGAGAGGTGCTCTTGTTGGGATCAAACCTGTGTCTCCACAGTTATAGAGCAGTGATGTAACCTCTACTCCACCCAGCCGGCACATATATGAGGTTTGGGTTTAGGGTTAGGGTTAGTATGTGTGCTTGTTTTGGGATTAGAGTTAGTATTGTGCCAATAATTTGCAAAAAAAAGACTTTTTACTTGACTCTGAATTCATGTTACATTATTTTTAAAAGCAGCTCTTTTTCCTTTTTCATGCTGATAGTAGACCCTAAGGCTGCGGTCATATGAGCGCACTTTTGGCATCCGTCTGATCGCACGGTTTGCTCTCCGTTTTAGCTTTTCAAAGGAAGCAGGTGCACACTTTATCATGCACGGGCAACGCATGCATTGCAATAGACGCCAAAATCTGCATTTTCGGTGTTTTGTGTTTTGGACAATTTTGGCTCACTTCGGTGATTCCATTTCACCAAAAATATGTTGCATTCACTATTTAGCGCATGGTCACCATATTTTGCAAAAATTGGAGTCTCTGAAGCAGTTATCGGATGTCGTGGGAAATTACTGAATTACGCCGAAAATACCGAATTGTGAGGATAACCACCGAACTGACATCGTCAAATTTCACCAAAATGTTTAAAAAAATTAAGTCTCTTATTCTCCTAATAGGAGTTTCTATCAATAAAAATGTGTTTACATAATATTATATCTTTTAAAAAAATAATAAAAACATCTGTTACAAAATAAAAGTCCTTTAAAAAACAAAATGTCTAAAAAATACAAAAAAAACAAATAAACAGAATAAACGATCTTTAAAAAAAAGTCAAAAAAGATATTACTTTTTTTACATTGAAACCTATGGGATTCGCCTGTTTAACCCCTTCACTACAAAGTGATTTTCCAAAAATCATTTTTGTAAAATAATTTTTCGTTAATCATACAGTAAGAAATATTTTGATCTATTTCCAATTGATCTCTTACTGTACTAACATATTTGGCCTGTAAGATGGGGCAATTTACTGTCAAATGGAGCAGTGAACCACAGGCTGCAACTGTATCAACTTGTTGAATGCCTCATGTCAGGACATCCAGTTAGCTGATTTTATACAGTTTTAGCTCTTTGGGCATTATCCCCACAGGGCTAAAACTTTGGGGGCACCTTCTGCTGCCAAAAAGCTAACGAAATTCGTTTGCAGCAAACAAACCCAGGACATACTTGAAAACGAGAGAAATTTCAATGTATCCTTCCTGGTAAAATACTTTATAAATAAATAAATATCATTTGCTTTTGGACTGCAGATCAGCAGATCGAGATATCTCGATTCCGGGGCACTGGATGGTGCCTATGAAACCCGAGATTTCTCGATCTCGGTAGTGAAGGGGTTAAACCTGTCAAAATGAAACACCGAAAATCTGTGAATTTTGTCAGAATTTTGGTGCAATTCGGCATTCTGAGAATAGAAGACACGATAGTCTTCTATGGGCCAATTTCGGTGCTGCCGAATGCATCCAAATTTTACTGTGAATTCGCCTCTATTTTTTTCAAATTGATAGCTTAGTGAATAGACGAATTGACTCAAAATTGCACCGATTGGTGAATACGGGGCAATTCCAAGATTAGTGAATAACCCCTTTAGTGGCTCACAGCAATTACGAACTGAGCCACTGACATAACTTGTGAGAGAGCCGTTTAACACAGCCTCTTAAAGTTCTACTTGCATGTGTGGCTCCGTAAATGGCCCTGAATTGGTGCCATAGTATTTATATATGATGGTAATCCTAATTTTATTGATTGCATTAACCCATTGTTGAGTACTGTAACTATATATATTTCTTTTACGCCTATTTCAGTAATTTGGCTGCCTGTTAACCTCCCTGGCGGTATTCCTGAGTGTGACTCGAGGTTAAATTTCGCTACTGTGAACGGTAACCCCGAGCCACACTCGGGCTGGATGTTTACTCACCTCCTCCTGGCTCCCTCGCTGTCCCCACAGTGTGATCGCAGCGAGCTGCTTCCTGGATGGCTCCCTGCGAGTCACATGATGCAGAGGGGCTGGACCACAGCAATTTCATTCACAAAACTCACTGAATACAAATGGAAATGTTTATGAACGGCCACTAGGTGGCAGTACAGGATAAGAAATAGACCATACATCGTCTCACCCTTGTTCTCAGACAGATTTCAGTGTTTTTTGTTGTATTTTATTGAATATCATTTATTTGCATTATTTTGGATAATTATTTTTGGGATAATAAATTATTATTTTGTGTTTCAAACTTTATCGGACTCCGTGTATTTACTATTTTTTTTAAATTAATTAATTAATTAATTAATTTATAAAGGATTTTACCAGTAAGAACTCTTGATTGCACGGATTTCAGTGCGTGATTCCTAATTATTAGAGGCTAACTATGTACAAAAACACGTTTCCTATAAAAAAAAATTGATACGCTTTTAGACACAAAATTTTGAAAAAATTCGATCGCCAGGGAGGTTAATATCCCTTATTTTGTGTCACTATATTATTTATTATAGGGCGCTGTAAGGGTATCATTTGTTTTGTTTTGTAACTATGTACCACATTAAAAAACTGCTACACAGCCGTTAATAGTATACAATTGCTTTTATCAGCTCCAGGCAGTGGCGTAGCGTGGGGGGGCTGGGGGGGCCGTGGCCCCGGGCGCAGTTTTGTTAGGGGCGCATTTGCGCCCCTAAAACTGGCCCGGGGGTTGAGGGGACCCAGATGCCAGGCAGCGCGGTAGTGCCTGCCCGGTCCTGAAGAGTCCGTCCTGTTAAAGGGGAGGCGGCTGCGTGCAGGCGCAGCCGGTCACGTGGTCCGGCTAATCAGGTGGTACTGAGTCTCTGTACCACCTGACTGGCCGGACCGCGTGACCTGCGCACGCACGCCACGCAGCCGCATCCCTTCAACAGGTCGGACTCTTCAGGACCGGGCAGGCACTCCGGCGCTGCCCGGCATCTGGGTCCCCTCAACCCCTGAACACCGGAGCTGGAGCAATATCCAGGTGAGAGCTGGGCAAATCCATGTGTAAGCTGGGCAAATCCATGAGCTGGGGCAAATCCATGAGCTGGGGGCAAATCCATGTGTGAGCTGGGCAAATCCATGAGCTGGGGGCAAATCCATGAGCTGGGCAAATCCATGTGTGAGCTGGGGCAAATCCATGAGCTGGGGCAAATCCATGAGCTGGGGCAAATCCATGTGTGAGCTGGGTAAATCCATGAGCTGGGGGCAAATCCATGACCTGGGGGCAAATCCATGAGCTGGGCAAATCCATGAGCTGGGGCAAATCCATGAGCTGGGGCAAATCCATGAGCTGGGCAAATCCATGAGCTGGGGCAAATCCATGCGCTGGGGGCAAATCCATGAGCTGGGGCAAATCCATGAGCTGGGGGCAAATCCATGAGCTGGGGCAAATCCATGTGTGAGCTGGGTAAATCCATGAGCTGGGGGCAAATCCATGACCTGGGGCAAATCCATGACCTGGGGGCAAATCCATGACCTGGGGGCAAATCCATGAGCTGGGCAAATCCATGAGCTGGGGCAAATCCATGAGCTGGGGCAAATCCATGCGCTGGGGGCAAATCCATGAGCTGGGGCAAATCCATGAGCTGGGGGCAAATCCATGAGCTGGGGCAAATCCATGAGCTGAGCAAATCCATGAGCTGGGCAAATCCATGAGCTGGGGGCAAATCCATGAGCTGGGCAAATCCATGAGCTGGGCAAATCCATGAGCTGGGGGCAAATCCATGAGCTGGGCAAATCCATGACCTGGGGGCAAATCCATGAGCTGGGCAAATCCATGAGCTGGGCAAATCCATGACCTGGGGGCAAATCCATGAGCTGGGCAAATGCATGACCTGTGGGCAAATCCATGAGCTGGGCAAATCCATGTGTAAACTGGGGCAAATCCATGACCTGGGGGCAAATCCATGACCTGGGGCAAATCCATGAGCTGGGCAAATCCATGAGCTGGGCAAATCCATGACCTGGGGGCAAATCCATGTGTAAGCTGGGGCAAATCCATGACCTGGGGGCAAATCCATGAGCTGGGCAAATCCATGAGCTGGGCAAATCCATGACCTGGGGGCAAATCCATGTGTAAGCTGGGGCAAATCCATGACCTGGGGGCAAATCCATGTGTAAACTGGGGCAAATCCATGACCTGGGGCAAATCCATGACCTGGGGGCAAATCCATGACCTGGGGGAAAATCCATGACCTGGGGGCAAATCCATGAGCTGGGCAAATCCATGACCTGGGGGCAAATCCATGAGCTGGGCAAATCCATGACCTGGGGGCAAATCCATGTGTAAGCTGGGGCAAATCCATGACCTGGGGGCAAATCCATGTGTAAACTGGGGCAAATCCATGACCTGGGGGCAAATCCATGACCTGGGGGCAAATCCATGAGCTGGGCAAATCCATGACCTGGGGGCAAATCCATGACCTGGGGGCAAATCCATGAGCTGGGCAAATCCATGACCTGGGGGCAAATCCATGACCTGGGGGCAAATCCATGAGCTGGGGCAAATCCATGAGCTGGGCAAATCCATGAGCTGGGGCAATATCCATGTGTGAGCTGGGGCATATCCATGTGTGAGCTGGGGCATATCCATGTGTGAGCTGGGGCAAATCCATGTGTGAGCTGGGGCAAATCCATGTGTGAGCTGGGGCATATCCATGTGTGAGCTGGGGCATATCCATGTGTGAGCTGGGGCAAATCCATGAGCTGGGGCAATATCCATGTGAGAGCTGGGGCAATATCGTTAACGTGTCCACAGGTGGGGGGGCGCACAATTGTTGGCTGGCCCCGGGCGCTGACAACCCACGCTACGCCACTGGCTCCAGGAGTCCATAGGACACAATGTTGCGCGAGCTGTGCAGGAACTTGCATGAGTGATGTCAGGCTGAGACAGCAGAAGGATTTGTGGCGGAACACTGGGAACTCTATTTCTTCTCAGTATTCAGTGCCCACAGAGCAAGGAAGTGGCGGATTGCGCTGCTCTCTCACCAAGTATTGAATTTTTTTGTGGTGTTAGAGAAAGGAAACGGGGAATAGGGCCCTATGTTTTTTATTTCATGTATAAATTCAGTATGTTAAATTGCATTATATTATTTCATATTGAAACAATTAACTATGTCAGTCTTCAGTGGGAGTACTGATTGGAGTATCAGTGAAGCATTTTGCTGGATATCAGGATTGAAAATAATTTTGTAAATAATAGGTGCTGTTACACTTTTCATCTGTGTCTCTTTAAGTGAAAAACTGTAAAATTATGTTTATCACAGAAGCCGACTTTAACATTTCAATAGGACATGACAGTATAATTGAAATGATATATTTTCCATCTACATAATTGTTTTGTTTTTTTTGTTTTACGTTTTAATTTCAGACTAACAAAGCTGTGGCCAAGGGTGACTTTCATCAAGCAAGCTCCAGTTCACGAAGAGCCCTCTTCCTGGCTGTGCTATCCATCACCATCGGAACAGGGATCTACGTTGGAGTGGCTGTGGCCCTTATAGCCTACCTTTCAAAAAGCAATCATCTATGAACTTGAAAATACGTATGACTGAAACTAAATAAAACCACACTGTTCTCACGGAACATTCAGAGACACCTGCAAACTATTCATCTCTGAAACAAAAAAAAAGTTATTTTGGACGTGTAGATATCGATGGGAAGAATTATATCGAAACGGAGGTTGTACAGATCGTGACTTTCATGAGCTTTTCATAGTCATCTTTGGAAGTTATTTTTTTTTCCCTAAATTGTTTTTATTCACAATTCCCAATGATGTGCTAAAAAGAAAAGAAGACGAGCAAGAAAGAATCATGTGAACCTTCTTGTACAAAAATTGACAGCATCCAATTAAGGAGTGTTACTCCACAGAGTTGTTGGGTAGTTAAGCATAGAAGTATCCAACAAGTGAATACAGCCCATGCACTGCTTTGCACTCCAGCATTTATACCTTGTAAATCTGAGAAACCTAGCAATACACGTATGGATGAGAAGTGAATAGTTCATCCTTGTGGGGTGATGAAATCAGTAACATGTTTGCCACGGGCATTGAATAAACAACCAACATTGTATTCAGTAAATTAGCATGAGGTATCTTGTCTTTTTAACTTCATATCTGCTGCCTAATCTCTCCTGACATTGCGGCATTTGTTCACCTAGCCTACGGAAATTGAAGAAAAAAAGCATGTTTGGATGCTAGAAGATGTTTTCTATGCTGCAATATTGTTCTAATGACTTAGTTTTGAAATAATTATAGTCAGTTGCCAACTGTTCATTAAGGATTTGTGACAAGAGCATCACATAATTGAATTGAAACTCCAGAAAATTGAATAATTACAATGCTCTCAGCCATTAATGTTGTTTAGAAAACATTAAATATGATAAAGTGTAACACTTTTTTGGAATTTTCATTTGTCAAAACATGAAGGCCAAACAATTCTCTAAAATGTGCAGACAAGACCCAAACCTCCGCTTTATGCGTATATTTTGTTACACATACACACTTTTGTATGATTTGTTTCTTCGTTTTACCCAGGTTATAAATAGCTATTTTATGGATATGTTAAAGTAAACACCAGAGTTAAGTTAAAACTAGTTCCTGTAAAGCTCTATCACTACTTCTAGTTTTGACTGATACATTTCAGTAAATTCTAGTTCTGCCTGCTTTCGATTGGTAACCTCTAGGTCTGGCTGAATGTTATATGGTGGAATCCGATTTTTAACTGAATATAATGTAGTGTAGTGTAGTATGGCTTCTGCACGTTATATGTCACCCTATAAAACAAGACATTAGTAAAAATAAGTTCAAATGCAATCAAACATTTTGATTGCGTTAACCCCTTCGCTACAGTGATCATGTTTACATGATCAACAGTAGCAGACACAACAGTCTGAGATTGTGGTAACACGATCTGGGTCTATGTTGTATTATTGCAAATTAAATTAGTTTGTTACAAATTAATTTGTTTTACATTTGGGCTGCAGATGGGGCCCGGAATGTTTTATCTGTGTGGGCATGATGCCCAAGCTGCTAAAATCTTTTAAAACTAGCCGGGGAATGTCTCTAACGGACTTCTCCCCAACTGATCCTGCTTGGAGCCCAGAACTGTTGTAACTCAATTTGGCCGGCAAATGGCAACGTCTCCATGTCAAATGGGTTATTATAGTACATTAATACAGGATGCATTGTTCCAAGTTCAAGTGCTCATGACTATAGAAACATTTCTCACAACATTGAAGTGCTAACTTAAAATGTTAATGTTTGACAACGTTTAAATGATATCTTCAAACCTTAAAATGTTTTCTCCCTGTGATCTCGCAAAGCCATCTTCTTAATTGTTGATTTAGCTTCACCCCACTCCACTGAAAGGTTGAAATAGTCATCTATTGTCACCACGTTATAGTGAGTTTCTATTTTAGGCATACTTAGCAGGATTGCTCTCACCCTACTGGCTGATAGTTCCTTACCCTTACTTAGTTTGCTCATCCTTTACATTGATGTAAAATGGGAGGTAAACACATCAAAATAAGACATACACAAAAACCGCAAATATTACTAAACAGGGAAAACTAGAATTAACTGAAATGCACCAGTTAAAACTAAAAGTTGCAACCTTCTGTTTTGACTAGTGAAAACCAGGAGTCATGAAGGAGCTTATCAAGAATTTAATTTTTGCTATTCCAAATGAGTATTTACTGAAATTGGGTTTTTACAGTAACAGATATGTCATAAAATGAATGGGGAAAATTAATTACCCTAAAAAATCAAACTTTAGTCTCCCTAAATTTCTTGGTAACGTTTACAACCTATGCTTTCTATTAATTGGTAAACAAGATTTTTCATCATTTGAAGATGTAATTACAAGTCTGTCTACCATTTATCTGAAATAAAACGGAAATGGGCAGGTTATTGTGTGGCCTGTGAAATAACCTAGAGTACTGCTTGAGCTTTTATTTTGGATAGTGTATCAGTTGATTTATTTATAATTTGGATTTAGATCTTGATCATGTGAATCAGGCTAACACATTTAGGGCTCAATTTAATTCGACCCGATTGCCAGAATTTGGTTTTTCGACTGCAATTCATCCATTTTTTGGTTCGGGAGATTTCAGTTGAGGGCTTCCCGGCATTTCAATTCTATATTTGCTAATGGAAATTTCAGCTTTAGCAATTCAATTCAAAATTATGAAAAATATGCTGAGAGTGGTTGGAAAATGTATTTTTGAGGCAAAAAACTGCAAAAAGTGTACAGAAACCCTCATTTGATTTTTAAATTGGCCTGATATTTTTCAAAAATCAATATAATGTAGGATGAAAATGTGTTTTTTCAGGTGTTTCACCTGACAGCTTTTTTTTTTCAACAGCATTATTTTTTATCTTTTTATTTTGGCTGAGTATGAGTTTTTGAATTAAATCAGCAATTATTTGTTTAAAAATCATTCGAAAATCACTGATATTTTTTCGATTTTAAAACAGCCATTAGAACCAAATTGAACCCTTAATATTGAAAAGTATCCAGGTTTGTGGTAGCTCAAGTGAAAGGTCTGAAAACATGATCTATACCTACGGAAAACTATACTGCAAGCAATTCATTAGCAGAGAGGTCTGTAAAAACAGCAAACATCTGTGCTGACAACTGAACGAGAAGAAAGAAGAGGAGAATCCTTCTACTGGTGGTCCTCCTGCCCTCCCTGCTGTCCAATCAAATCATGCCAATGAGAAGAAAAGAATCTAGTTAATTGGCAAGTGCCTAACTAGGGATGTGTTTCTCAAGCCGGTTGAGTCTTGCAAGAGAAATTTAGTTAGACACTTCTAAGAGTCCAGAATCATAGCAGCAGGGAGACACCCTTATAGGTGGAGCTGACATAAGGTCACATGTAATATCTCACTAAATAATGACAACTTTACGAAACCTGTTTGTTTGTCACAGTTTGAAAATCGGTTGAGTTAAGAATAAAAAGTAAACTAAATCAAAAGTCTTCCTCTCACATATTTCTAGGTCTTCAATATAGCACAGGTTTGAATGCAAATCTCTTAACTTTTCGTATGTATACCTAATAAACCAGAACACCTCTCACTGGCCATTAACCCCTTCACACCGAAAATCGAGTTATCTTGATTTTGCATTGTAATGCATTGAAAAGTACTCATTTGCATATCGAAAGACCATTTTCACACCTTTTTAAAGCAAGATTAGTGTGTCCCCTGTGGAGAAACAAAATCCTTTGTTATATGTCCCTCCGAGCACCCTGGAGAGACATATTATCAGCTGCAAATACCATCCCTAAACCTCACTGTAACAAAATGTTCAAATAAATTATTGCTGCATTACAGCAGCCAGGGAGAAGGCAGAATACAGGGAGACCTCTGGGGTCACTCATTGATGTAAAGGGATACAATTCAGGGGGTTACAATGACTGAAAATCCCTGTACTTTACAGATACAAGGTGTCGCTGTAATTTCCATTCACAGGCATAAAGTCGCATAGAGATAATATTTTATATTCTATTGGTATTTTTTTGGAAGCCACATTGCTAATAATCTATGATCACTACAAATCTCCATAAATGGGAGATGGCACCATTTTTATTTTTTTAAGTAACTGTATAACACAAAGGTTTTTCTGCCTGTATGATAATAATACAGACCCTCTTTGAAATTGTGTAAGATAAAGGACACCATCGATATGAAAAATTAAAAATGATCGAATTTACATTTCTTAAATTTTTTTGTCTCAGAATATCTTAGAATAACAATTTCTGTGCGAAACCTCTGTTTCACCCTATATTTAATTGTTAACTTCACATCCCATGTTTCAAATAAATGTTATGATAATTTTTTTTAACAAAAACCGCTTAGTAGTGAAAGGGTTATCAAAAAAATAAACATTCCTATCTTCCAATCCTATGAAAATTTTTGAGAAAATAAGAAAAGCTAATGTAGAGAAACATTTCTGTTTCATAGGCACTGGAAAGCAGTTTACGAAAACATCTATTCAGGGTTAATCCATGAAAGATTAACAGTATTATTCAAAGAGAGCCGATCTGGCCCCGAAATGTAACCGGACACTGAAATTCAGTGTATGGTTACATCTACTGGCCATTCGGCTATTCAGAAAGCAGGCAGTTCGCCAAATGTTGGTGATTTGCCTGCACGTACGGTGCCTGTTCGGTGCCTGTTCGAGGGCAGTGAAATCCCCCATAGAGATGCAATGCTTCGTCTAGTCAGAGAACACAAAACAGCTGAGAAAAGTTGCCGAAATGCCCTGCTGTTCGGTGGTTTCATTCGGCAGGTTAATCAGGAGAATCCCGTAGGCTTCAATATTAAAAATATTCCAGTTTTAATTCAATATCTAATAAACCGTTTATTATTATATTCTGCAGTAAAAAGTCTCTTTATTCATAGATTTTTTTAGGATCTTTTAGGCATTTTTTGGCAAACTTTTTTTCGTTTTTTTAAATCGATTTTTCTTTTTTTTGTAACAGACCTTTTTATTATCATTCATTGGATCTTACATGCAAGTTCCAGACATTTTTGTTCAGTAGTTTTTTTGCAAACAGCGTTTCAATTCTCAAACTTTAAAGCGTACTCGTTTTTTTTTTTCACCTCGTTCATCTGCATGTCGGCTTTTTCCGGCAGCGACTAGTCGGGTTTCTCCGGTGTGTTTGGCGTGGTTAATCCAGCTGTTTCTGTGGGTTTCGGTGAGTGTTCAGTGAGTGTCCGGCGGGTTTGGGGTGAGTGTTCGGTGTGTTTGCGGTGAGTTTTCCCTGCACTACGGGGGCCCTGTGGTGCTTGCTGAACACACCGCAGGGTCGGCGAACTAGGATCGCCGAATCACCCTGAAGTGCAGGCAACGAAAAGTCACTGAACGTGCTGTGACTTTTCGAATCTCTTTGAATAACCCTGACGATGAATGTATGGACTTTTCTTTGCCCCTCTCTTGGACTCAATAGCCAAGATTTTCCAAATATTTCGATCTGAAGGACGTTACTGTTCTACACCCTGGGAGCTGCCTATATGTAATTTCTACGGCTATTGCCAATTTATTGAAACCTGCAGTTGCTGCACAAATTAAATTCAAATTTAACGTATACCTGCTGCATGCAACTCATTGGACCTAACAACATAAAGAAAATAATCCTGACAGTAAAAACATGTAACTCATATCTAAAATATTAAATAACAACTTAATCAACCTTAATTGTTAAATTAGTTTTTTGCAAGTCTTGCGGTGGATCTGTGCATGCTGTGGGTTGTGTGAATTACTCATTGTGGACAACGTCAAGGTGTCGTTATGCACAAGTGCTTGTGAGTTGCCTGAGCTCACAATCTGTCCTCGGCAGATCTGAGTTTCTAATGCTTCAGCATTAACATATTTGGAGTGATTTGTCATTGTACTATTACTGTAACGATTTTCTAATAAATGTGTCCTTTTCTCTGGAAATTGCCATATATACTTTGTTGCAAGTTCAGAGCCCTCCTGACAAGGAACTCCAAACATTGAATTATCTCACAGAGAAGCTTGACAGCAATTGATTTTTTTTCCCCATCCAACACCGTGAGAAGACTATGGCTGATTTCAGGTCAACGTTATTTTATTACTTTAAATGGCATACAATAAGAATATTAACAGTAAACTTCAGGCAACTTTCAGTTTATCACTTGAACTAATACAGACTCAATGTCCCCTTTATTTACATGGCTTCTGAAATAACACAGAAAGAACCCACAAAGACGACTAAAGAAACAATCAGGGTTATTCAAAGAGAATCGAAAAGTCACCGCAAGTTCGGTGACTTTTTGTTCTCTTCAATTTGGTGCAATTCGGCAATCCTATTTTGGCGGCCCTGCGGTGTATTTAGCAAGCACCACAGGGCCGTCGTAGTGCAGGGAAAAGCCGCCGCAAAACCCGGCGAACGCTCACCGAAACCCACAAAAACATCTGGGTTAACCCCGGCGAACATGCCGGAGAAACCCGACTAACCGCCGATCACAGCGCAGAGTAGCCGCCTGAAAAATCTGACATACTGACGAAGGAGGTGAGGGAAAACAAAAAAACAGTACGCTTGAAAGTTGGAAAATTGAAACGCTGTTTGCAAAAAGACTACTGAGCGAAAATGCCTGGAATTTACATATAAGATCCAATGAATGATAATAAAAAGGTCTGCTACAGAAAAAAGAAAAGACGATTTAAAAAAAAAAACGGGAACATTTTTTTTGCCAAACAAATAAAAAAAAATGCCTAAAAGATCCTAACAAAATCTATAAATAAAGAGACTTTTTACTGTAGAATATAATATTAAACGGTTTATTAGATATTAAATTAAAATGGGAATATTTTTAACATTGAAGCCTATGGGAATCGCCTGAATAAATCTGACGCATGAAACCACCGAACAGCAGGGCATTTCAGCAACTTTTCATTGGTTCTCTATGGGGCTTTCACTGCCCTCGAACAGGCAACGAACAGACACCGTACAGGCACCGAACAGGCACCGTATGTGCAGGCAATTCACCAAGATTTGGCGAACTGCCTGCTCTCTGAATAGCCGAATGGCCAGGACACGTAACCATACACTGAATTTCAGTGTTCCGTTACCTTTCGGCCACAATTTGGATCTCATTGAATAACCCTGTCTATTTCACAATCTAGCAAAATGGTCAAATTTTAATATAAAGTGAAATTTAATTTCCATACCAGTGTAATATATAGATGTTCTGATTTGCTAGATGTATTTTCTTGACAAGCGCTCTTCAGATGTACAGGTATGTCACAATAAGAAACAAGTATATTTGAAAGACTAGAAATTATTTGGCTGCTTCAGTTATTTCAGCTTTGTATGCAAACTACCTTAAACTATCAATCAATCAATCCATGGCCTGCTATTTTTATCTATTAATTTGCTAGGTAAAACAAATTTAAAATGAACTCTAGCTGTGTTGTAATCCATGACATTCCCAGACTACCCACCTGGCAAATACCCAGTGTGCGGTAAGTCATGAAGGACATGAGTTGGGCAAGCTTCACACTCTACCAATTTCATATGATCCCCACCAGGAGAGGTAATGATCCATGCACGCAGCTCCCTATCCTTACCCTCCGATCCTTAGAAGTGGTCGGTCTGATATATATCCCTAGACTAGAAATCGTGCAGCAAGGCAAAATCAGGGGTACAGTGCCAATATATCAGAACCAGAATAGCCAGAAGCCCTTTGCCAATATGCCAGAACCAGAATCGTCAGAAGCCGTTTGTCAATATGTCAGAACCAGAATCGTCAGAAGCCGTTTGTCGATATGTCAGAACCAGAATCGTCAGAAGCCGTTTGCCGATATGTCAGAACCAGAATCGTCAGAAGCTGTTTGCCGATATGGCAGAACCAGAATCGTCAGAAGCCATTTGCCGATATGTCAGAACCAGAATCGTCAGAAGCCGTTTGTTGATATGTCAGAACCAGAATCGTCAGAAGCCATTTGCCGATATGTCAGAACCAGAATCGTCAGAAGCCGTTTGCCGATATGTCAGAACCAGAATCGTCAGAAGCCGTTTGCCGATATGTCAGAACCAGAATCGTCAGAAGCCGTTTGCCGATATGTCAGAACCAGAATTCACCAAAGATACAACAGAGCAGCTCTAAGGGATGTTTAACCACGTTACGGCAATATATGAATGCATTGCCTTCGTTTTTAAACCCGGCGGGTCTGCGTCATCACGCCGGGCTCTGCCCGTCTCACGTGACCGCCCGAATTCCCTTCCTCACTCGGCGTCCGGGCAACGAGCAGCAAGGACGATGCTGCCGGGTGCCGAGAGACCATAGCGGGGTATGTAACACAACTGCATTACAAGTTGTTCTAAACCTCACCCACAGCCAGTAACCATACATAAGTTAGCATAGGGATGGGCCCTCCTTTGTGCCTCTGATCTCTGGTCGCCGCCCTTGCTGGGTCAGTTTTTAGCCACAGTCCATTCCTGATCCAGGGTGAATATGGAAGTTGAATCCTCCTGACCCTCACTTTGCTCAGCCCTGTTTCGAGGATGCAGGATAGTGCCGCAGAGCTGCTTTCCATATGGCTCTTTTTCACTGATGCCCCAAATGCGGTGCTACTCTGCAAGTAGACAGGCGGATGAGATGTCAAGCCATGTTTCCCTCTATCTGCATTTCTTTACTCATAATCGAAACCTTGAAGGAGAGGCAGGCAATCTCCCAGATGACTAGTAGCCAAAATTACGAAAGAGATGCAAAAAAGGATAAGGAAATATGGGGGAAAAATACACAAAAATGGGCTTGAGAAACTGGAGTGAAATTCCAAAATATTGTGTATTTAACATTACCACTATATACACTACCACATACAGACCTTTCCGAAATGTCACAAAATAAGGTTATATGCAAATCTATTTAATATTACAAAACCGATCTACGAATAAACTTGCAAAAAAAGCCAAACAAATTTCAAATTTATTAATAAAACAAATTTATTCACTTCCATCTTTGTCTGTACGAAAAAAGAAATCACTCAGTAATATGAGACCTACATCAGATAATAAAGAGCTGTGCCCACTTTTGTATTACGTTTGGCACAGTCCTCAAAAATACAATAAATAAAAATAAAATATATATATAATAAATAAAATATATGTTGTATATATTATTTACCAGAAAAATAATAAAAATAATATAAATATAAATAATATAAAATATATATAATAAATAAAATATACGTTGTATGTATTATGCACCAGAAAAATTATACAGCTGTCACAGCAGATGTATATAAAGCATTTTCCAGGACATATTTAAATGTAAACACAATTCTGTGGAGTCTGGTCAAACTTAATATCAGATTGGAAAAACAGTAGAGGATTTGAATCCTAGGTATGAAGCATTACATATCTTTATTAATTGCTTTATGTACTGTATGTTTATTCAGGTTTCATGGCTTATTACTTTTTTATTCATTTTGAGGATATAAACAGGGGTCAAGTCCAGGGGACTCGTGTGGGAACACAGTTCCTGCCCTATTTCTGTAGACGGAACTGTGTTCTCTTTTGTTCCATACACTATAAAGTTGTATTCAGGTTTTCTATCATATAATTTCTTGTTAAGTCACATTAAATATGTTATTTATCATATTTTTTTAATTACGTATATATACATAGATATACAAGATCTGAGTGTGTGTTAGTGTTAAGTGTGAGACGATAATTGCTAATTGGTGGACATAACTCTTGGTGAGTTCCCACACTTCTTTTGTAGGACTTGACCCCAGGATATAAACAATGTGGTTATAAATGCATAAAGTGAAAGCACTGGACTAACAGGGTTATTCAAAGAGAATCGAAAAGTCACCGCACGTTCGGTGACTTTTCGTTCTCTTCAATTTGGCGATCCGATTTCAGCGACCCTGCGGTGTATTCAGTAAGCACCACAGGACCGTCATAGTGCAGGGAAAAACCGCCGCAAACCCGACGAAACACTCACCACAAAACCCAGCGAAGTCACACCGAAATCCGCAAAAACATCTGGATTAACCCAGCCAAACACGCCAGAGAAACCCGAGCAGGAGCCGATCAGAGCGCAAAGCAGCCGCCGATCACAGTGCAGAGCAGCCGCCGGATAAAGCCGACACCGCAGATGAATGGAGTGGAAAAAAAAACCAGTACATTTGAATGTTTGAAAAGTGAAATGCTGTTTGCAAAGAAACTACTGAGCGAAAGTGTCTGAAATTTACATATAAGATCCAATGAATGATAATAAAAAGGGCTGTTACAGAAAAAAGAAAAAAACGATTTAAAAAACAGCAAAACAATTTTGACAAAAAATGCCTAAAAGATCCTAAAAAAATCTATAAATAAAGAGACTTTTTACTGCAGAATATTATAATGAACGGTTTATTAGATATTGCATTAAAACGGGAATATTTTTAACATTGAAGCCTATGGGATTCGCCTGAATAAACCTGTCGAATGAAACCACCGAACAGCAGGGCAATTCGGCAACTTTTCACTACTGGTTTTTGTTCTCTGAATAGACGAAGCATTGCTTCTCTATGGGGATTTCACTGCCCTCGAACAGGCAACGAACAGGCACGTTATGTGCAGGCAATTCGCCAACATTTGGCGAACTGCCTGCTCTCTGGATAGCCGAATGGCCAGGAAAGGTAACTTGAACGCTGAGTTTCAGCATTTGGTTACCTTTCAGCCACAATTCGGAGCTTTTTGAATAACCATGTTAAAATAACAATAATTTTTTTTATGTTGCAGGGATATGACACCGTTCCTACATTCAAATCCATGCATTAACTGAAAATGTTACTATACACAGTATGTAGGCATTATCTTCACTGGGCCAGATGTAAATACAGGTGTAATATCTGATTAACCCCTTCACTACCGAGATCAAGATATCTTGGTCTTCAAAGGCACCATCTGGTGCCCGGTATTGAGATCTCATTCTGCAGCTCTGTAGCCTAAAAGCTAATGAAATTTGTTTGCTGCAAATGAATTTTGCTTGCTTTTGGGCTGCAGAAGATGCCCCCAAAATTTTAGCCCTGTGGGCATAATGTCCTAAGAGCTCAAACTGTGTAAATTCGGCTAACTGAATGCCGTGACGTTGGACATTCAGCAGACGATGCAGGGAAAATCAAAGTGCAGCTGTAACGGCTGTAACTCAGTTTGGCAGTAAATGGCACTATCTACTGGCCAAATATTTTATTGCACTAAGAAATACTCTGGGAATATGCCCAAATATTTCTTGCTGTATGATTAATGAAAATGGATTATTCAAAAAAAATCACTGGTTCCTGACAATGGTTTTTTTGGAAAATAAATTGGTAGAGAAGGGGTTAAGTAATGATATATATTATAAATCATTATGAATAATGGCATATTCATGGCTTAATGAGATATACACTTACTTAACCCCTTCACTACCAAGTGATTTTCCATAGAAAACATTGTCAGAAACCACAGTTTTTTGTAAAATCATTTGTAATTAATTATACAGTAAGAAATAGTTGCTACTGTAAATAAACTATTTGGCCAGTAGATGGTGCCATCTATTGCCAAATTAAGTTACAGCTGTTTGAGCTGCAGGTCAATTTTGTTCCCCTGCAGTGACTGGTGAATGTTTCTGTAAGTGAGATATTTCAGGGCATTCATCAGTCGATTTTACACAGTTTTAGTTCTTTGGGCATTATGCCCACAGGGCTAAAACTTTGGGGGCACCTTCTGCCGCCCAATAGCATATGAAATTCATTTGCAGCAAACAAATTTCATTTGCTTTTGGACTGCAGATCAAGATATCTTGATATTGGGGCACCGGATGATCTCGATCTCGGTACTGAAGGGGTTAAACTAAGCCTACTGAAGCTTGGGCTGGGAACAAGGTTTGAAAATGTTACATTGCTGAATGTAACAGCAACGAAAAATGAAACAATATTTCATATCTACTTCACTAAAAAATGTTGAAGCACGCAGATGGTTAACATTAACCCCTTCACTACCAAATGATTTTCCAAAACAAAATGGTCAGAAACCATTGTTTTTTTGTAATATCATTTTTAATTAATTATATAATAAGAAATATTTGAGTTTAGAACTATTGTATATCTTACTGTAAATTACATTTTTGGCCAGTAGATGGTGCCATCTACTGCCAAATTGAGTTAGAGATTTTAACAGCACGTCTATTTTCTTCTAATTCTCCCTGCCTTGGCTGTTGACAGCTTCTGAAAGCCCGATATTTCAGAGCTTTGAGAAGCTGATTTTACAGTTTTAGCTCTTTGAGCATTATGCCCACAGGGCTAAAACCTTTGGGGGGCACCTTCTGCAGCCCAAAAACAAACAAAATTAGTTGGCAACAAACAAATTTCCTTAGTTTTTTGGGCTGCAGATCTGCATACCGAGATATCTCCATGTCGGGGCACCAGATGGTGCCTTTGAAGTCCGAGATATCTCGATATCGGTAGTGAAGGGGTTAATTAAAGAAATGAATTTGAGACTTTTCAGCAGAGCAAAGTAAGCAGTGGTGACAGATTCTCTGGAAGAACATTGAACTCTATAGGACTTTAAAGAATTTTTCTTCTTCATTTTGTAACATTTAACTTTTTCCTGCTGACGTAGAGCTCACAACTTCAAGTCACTCGCGTGATATTTGGCAGCTTTCAAATGTCACTTGCTTAATGCATTATGAAAGAGCATGGCCCTTCCTGTGAAATTACTTTCCCATAGATATAATTTAGTCAGATGGTCCCCCTGGGAATCCCGGGCCCTTCTAGGGTTTGCTGTAACACTGATTCCGCAAGGATTACATCTTCATACACCGATGGGCAAGGCAAAAAGACAATTTTACATGGAAAAAGTGTTATATTAAAACATTTGTAGCAATGCTACATGCAGGCTAAAGTCATACAAAATGCAATTACGCATTATTTGAAGCAATCAATTTGACAATTATCAAAATGCTTAGGGAACGTATATTCCTTGATGACTTTAGTTCAGTGATGGGATTTTCTCTGCTGTGTAAGATTTAATGTGTCAAACTCACTAAACCATATCCCAGATGTTTTATGTTTAAACTACACTGCGCCGATGGTAGGACACTATGTTAAATGAAACCCCTGTAATCTGCATTCTCATACTTAGCAGTTTTCATGGCTGATTACATTAACAGATTTTTAATAGGAAGAAATATGCAGTATAGTTAAATTATGCTGCCAAGATGTAACAAACGAGTTTGGTCCATGACTAGATTTTCTACAAGTACTTATGCGCAGTTTAATTTATCTTCATATTTTTGCAAATTGTCATATCATACTTATTGCAATCACATCATTTTTTTTAAATATTCCATTAAAAAAGACTCTAAGCAATTTACCCGAAAAATTGTCAACTGCTCACTAACTTCAGTATAAGCATGCCAATACAATAGAGCGGTTTTGAGGTTATTTAAAGGCACACTGATGTGTAAGCTCACCTGCCAAAATCAAGGCAAACCTCTTTAGATGAGGACCTAGCAAATCCTAATGCAGTGACAGAATATAAAGAGATGGGTTCATGTTATTGAGGCAAAATGAAAATGTAATGGGGCAGTAGGAAACTCCAAAATGCAGGGAGTAGCTAAAAATGTATAAAATCAGACACAAGCTCTACTCTAATTGTTAGGTACCCACTCTAAAGAGGTGCCTTGAAGTGGCGAGTGGGCTTACGTTGCAATGGCCATTGAAACAAACAAAAACCTCAATTTTTGTTGTACATGGAACACATAGAAACGAGTGCAGATGACACTCTTTTTCCTTACAAGCTCTACTCCCACTGCTCTTAGGAACCAGAGTGTTCTGTAAGTATTCATACTTTCTGTATTTTTTAGCCTACTCATATCTGCTGACAGCCCACTATCTGTTCAGGGGCCCAGTGGCTCCAGGGGGCCCTGGCCAAACACTGTGCAGCTTGTCTAAGGGTCACAGATGTAAGGGCTCCTCCATGCCACCCAGGACTAGCCTAGTGGAATACCAAGAAATGTTTATGTTGGGTCGGGGCATCTGGGGCCAGTAAGAACACTCTGACACATCACTAAGCGAGTGACTAGTATGGCCTGCACTAGGTAGATGTGCAGACCCAACACTTTCCAAATAGGTACACTTTTTATCTGTTTTGCTGGACCACCAAGGAATTACCACACCTCCTGTAACATAAGGTAAGCAGGAGACAAGGCAAAATTATTTATTTTGAATTAATTTACTGAGATGGGCAGCTGAGGAAAGAGGGGCCCCGACCAATGAGTCAGTAAGGGGCTCCAAAATTTCTGAAGGCAGCATTGTCTGCTGCTGTCCCCACCACATTTTCTTCATACTCCAAAATAAAGTTTATTTGGTTAAATCAATACCTGTCAGGAAGAAGGAACGGACAGAGGGGTTGATAGCCACCAAGGATGTGGAAGCCAGGCAGAATTGTTGATACCTGCCAAGGAAGATGGAGCAGGAAGGTGGATTGATACCTGCTCTGGAAGAAGGAGTGGGCAGAAGGGTTGATATCGATCCAGAAGATGTTAATGGCCTCTGGAGCTACAGAAAAAGGCACAGAACCTATGTTAGGGAAACAGTAACCCTTGGTCAAGTTATAAAGGTAAATCCATAAACTTTCAGGGTTATTCAAAGATAATCGAAAAGTCACCGCACGTTCAGTTACTTTTTGTTCTCTTTAATTTGGTGCGATTCGGCGATCCCATTTCAGCGACCCTGCGGTGTATTCACCAAGCACCACAGGGCCGTCGTACTGCAGGGAAAAGCCGCCGCAAACCCGCCGAACACTCACCGCAAAACCCGGCGAAAACACACCGAAACCCGCAAAAACATCTGGATTAACCCTGCTGAACACCCTGGAGAAACCGGATTAGCTGCCGATCACAGCAGAGAGCAGCCACCGGAAAAAGCCGACACCGCAGACAAATGGAGTGAAAAAAAAATACAGTACGTTTGAATGTTTGATAAGTGAAACGCTGTTTGCAAAGAAAGTACAGAACGAAAATGTCTGAAATTTACATATAAAGATCCAATGAATGATAATAAAAAGGGCTGTTATGGAAAAAAGGATTTTAAAAAAAAAAAATTTGCGAAAAAATACTGAAGAATGCCTAAAAGATCATAAAAAATCTATACATAAAGAGACTTTTTACTGCAGAATATTATGATCAACGGTTTATTAGATATTGAATTAAAACGGGAATATTTTTAACATTGAAGCCTATGGGATTCGCCTGTATAAATCTGTTGAATGAAACCACCGAACTGCAGGGCAATTCGGCAACTTTTCACTGCTGGTTTTTGTTATCTGAATAGACAAAGCATTGCTTCTCTATGGGGATTTCACTGCCCTGGAATAGGCAACGAACAGGCGCCGTATGTGCAGGCAATTCGCCAGCATTTGGCAAACTGCCTGCTCTCTGAATAGTCGAATAGCCAGGAAAGGTAACCGTACGCTGAATTTCACTGTTCGGTTACCTTTCGGCCACTATTTGGATCTCTTTGAATAACCCTGTATGTGATCGAAAATATATGCAGTGTTAAAGAGACCACTGTTACCAACTTGCAATTTGTGTTTTTTTACTTTCTATGGAATTATTTCAATGTGGCTTTACTGATTATTTGATTTGTTTCTTTAAAAGCTGTTTAAAAATTCAAATTTTACCTCAGCATCAACGCTTAAATACCATCACGTCGTCAACCAAACTGCACTCTAATCTATTTTCTAGTTTATTACATTCCTTCCCTTGTTTGAAATTATTTGCGCAGTGTAATGAACTTCTGGGTCCTTATGGTATAGTTTGTATGCATTGCAATATTGCCTTGAGTGCGTTGTAATTGCAGATGATACTGCATGAAACTTTGATTTGTTATTGTTCTACATTTATCGTAACAATTACTTTTCCTATTCCACATATAGGAACCGGGGCCCAGAATCAATAAAATTCCTACCTTGATCAAGAATCTTCCCTCAGAGTCCACTGAGATGAATTTACAAAGACAAGTGTAACATTCATTAACGCGATATTCTGGAACATTAAATTTTTCATACATAAAATAATAATTTATTATAATCGCAGCATATTGTGATTTAAGACATTATCTTCCTCCACGCGGTCTCTGTAGTGCATGCCCTTTGCAAAGTAAATTGCTGTTTTTATTATAGAGGAAGCTAAATTATAGGGATGTGCGTTTCGGGTTTCGGAATTTCGGAATTTTCACGAAATTTCCCGATTCGTGTTTTCGGATGCGGCCGATTTTCCGAAAATTTTTAGATCCGAAAATGGCAGATCCGAAAAGTTTTCCGAGCCGAAACTAAATATTTTCGTAATTTTCGAATGTACTTGAAATATGTCAAATCGAAATTTATTGCTTTGAAACGAGGAGAACAGACGTTCCAGGAAAACGAAAATTTTCGAAAATACGAAAAGTCGATACAAAAACGAGCTAAGTGACACGAAAATACGAAAAATGGTCGAAATTCCGAAAAAATGTACACGAAAAACAAGTCGAGCTGTACCGAATCGGTCGAAACGAGCCAAATCGAAAAGTTTAAAAATCCGAAAAATCGAATCGAATCGAACCGAAAAAAAAATCGGTGCACAAGCCTACTAAATTACATTCATCCACAATCCACAGATAAATGGTTAGTGATGGTGGCAGGAACTTTTGTTCTGAGGGGGTGCCCCCATTGTAAGTGCAAGAGCTTGACCTCTCGTTTAAGGCCTTAGGTGAAATACAGAAACAGCAGCCACAGGTAGTAAATTAAATAGATATATGAAATATTTATTTTAACCCCTTAATGCTGTGTCCTGTCCTGGTGGCATGAAAGCTTAAATACCACAGGTCGGCATAGCATGTCCTGTGTCTCTCTGTCCCTCCTCACTTTCCAGGGGGTCGATCATCAAAATTGTCAGCAAGGGGGCGGTCTGAGTTCCGGCAGGCCCCCTGCAGCCAATTACAGCGATTGGTCCGTTGGGAACTGAGGGTGGCTGGAGGAGGGCCAGAAAGTGCCGTCATGTGGCATTTGAGACAGCCTGCTGCCAGGACGGCACAGCACGTTAAATGGTTAAAGCATAAAGAGAAAAAAAATAGCTTTTTTAAAATTCTGGTTAACATTGTATATTTCCTTAGAAAAATGCAGTAACAGGTTCTCCTTTTCTTTCCTCTTCTTTTAATAAAAAGGTTACCTGTCAAATATATAACTACAAAGGTTTGGTTGATAATTTGGAAAAAAATCTAATTAGATGGTGAAATTAATTGAAATCTGAATAGAAATTTACAATGTTTTGACTTATTTTGATAGAGCATTCTGACGTGGCATGACATTTACACATAGTAATGATATATTGTGAGTCCGCCGAAAAAAACGATATAAAAGTTGTTCGGATTCTATAATAAAGCATGACTTCAAATATAGTTTAACCCTTTCGCTGCTGAGGCTTTTCCCGCCTCTGTGCTGAGCTCATTTTTACCGATTTTGCTCATCATGTTTAAATGCGTTTTCAAGGCTTATTTTAGTATATGACCCAGACATATTATATATCGTTCTTTCCATCAGACTCGGCAGATTCATAATATGTCATTATTATATGTATATGTCATGACCTGTCTGTATATTATAACAAAAAATACAATAGAATATGAATTTTCAATAATTTACAACGTGTAAAGTGTTTTTTTTTCACATTTTAAGATGCGAACAATTGCGGTTATATTTTGTATGGGGTGCGCTTGTTAAAAAAATTAGAGATGGGGTCTCATTACATTTTTGTTTGGGGAAAATTACGCGATTTTTAACAAACGCACCGCATACAAAAATCGTTAGTGCAGCATCATTGTTCACATTATAATTGAAATGGGAACAATATTGCTGCATTAACAAACCAAAAAAAAAAAAAAAACTTGTTTATTTTGTTTTATAATTTTTTTTAATATTATTTTTTTATTTTTTATTTATTTTTTTTAAAACTTTTTTTATACTCATGTTTGGTATTGTTGGAACGGCCATGCTCTGGCCGATCCAACAATACCAAACATTAACCCCTAACTGCCACGGATCGGGAGATAGGGGGTTCATTGATCATTGGAACCCCCTATCTCCACCATTGGTGGCAGTTAGGGGTTAACTCCAGGACTGGCGTCATCGTGCTATGCACGATGACGCCAGTCCTCAGGGGGCATTCCCAGAAGCTTGGCCAACATCCAAGATGTCGGCCAGCTCCGGGAAAGGATCACGAACCGACGCTTTTCGGCGCCGATTCGTGATCCGGCCCCCATGGGGTTAATGCCAGGTACCATTTGGAAGGGCAGGCTGTGCCCTTCCAAACGGTGCCTGGGTTAACCCCTTGCACGCCGCCAATCGGGAAGGAGAGAGGACCTCCCTTTCAGGCGCCTCCTCCGCACATGCAGGGGGGCGCCTGAATTAGGTGTCATCGCGCCCCCGCGATGACACCTAATTACTCCGGCGGTGGTTCCGGGTGCTGGGCTGACATCGAGGATGTCAGCCCGCACCGGGGGGGCCAGCGATCGGCCCGAACCCGGCCGAATGCTGGCCCCAAAGATAGGACGCGCTCAGCACGTCCACCGCATGGAACGCTACCTGCAGTTGGACGCGCTCAGCGCGTCCACCGCAGCAAAGTGGTTAAATGTCAAAAAATGGCAAAATTAGCTCATCATGTGGGGTGAAATAGCTCAGCAGTGACACGGTTAACAGTTAACTTCTATGTATCTAATCTCTAGGACTGGACTGGACTGGGCTTGACAAGGATTGAATGGATAAACACTATAGTGCGTTAACGGTATGTCCAAGCGTGTGTGTCTGCATTAGGTCTGTCAGGTGTCAGCTGAGCTTCAGAAGTACAGACTTTGTGTGAAAATGTACTGGAGAGAGTGAGTGTGATGTGCGCAGATTGCGATTTGGTGTGAGGCCTGCCAGTCCGTTACTGCAAACCGAACGTGTTAGAAAAAATTAGTAGAGTGTCCAATATCCATACTAATCAACCGCAACATTAAAACCACTGACAGGTGAAGTGAATAACAATGGTACATTGATCATATTGTTACAATGGTACCTGTCAAGGGGTGGGATTTATTAGGAACAAGTGAATAGTCGGTTCTTGAATTTCTGGTGCTGGAAGCAGGAATAACGGGCAAAAAGATCTGAATGACTTGACTTTTATAAAGGCATTCATTGGGTTAGGAAGGAAAGGACAAGATGAGGTACAGTGACATTGTAACTGGCTTATGTCACATATGACCATATAGTGTGACCAAATCCACATCATCGTTTTCTATATCAGGTGGTTTTAATATCTTTAATAATAAAGTGAAATGATATCAGTGCTCTTATCCCTGTATGTTGTGTTTGTCTTAGAAGCATACTCCCATGTTTGCTTATTTGGGTTGAGTGCAGCATTTTCAACTGTTATATATATACTTTTTTGCGGGTGGGCAGGCATGAGGGCACATGCAACTAGATTAGAGTCATCAAAAAAACTATATGCCCAATATAGTCACAATATAGGAAGATTTATACCCTGAGAATCATTACTATGTAAATGACACAGGAAACCGATTCCACCAATCCCCAGGAGCATCTGATAAAAATGACTTCATTTCTGATACTTGTCTTCATTTATAAGATGGATTTTATTGTTCACACCCCGAAAACATGCTATGATTGTTAAGAATAGCACTTTCAGATTTATTTTTGCTTTGGTTCTGTCGTTTGCTTTCCCCCAGTGTGTATCCTGAGAAAATTCCTTTCCTGCAATGTGTGATGTCATAGAATGAGTGGCAACCATCAGCAACTGATGTCATTGCTCTTTTAAAAGACCTCCACGTTCAGCAGGAGGCTTAAGTAGGTGTGATGATTCTCACGCTGCCCATCAAGACTAGCGCCCTGACTGGCCTATGGTTAGTCTTTGGGCCGGGTGTTCGAGATAAACACCCACCTCTTATAAAGGTAAAAAGAGAGAATAAATTTACACACACAACGGAATGTGGGGTATTGTGTTTTGTTACGTGCAATGTGATGAAGATAGACATGAAGAAACTAAACAACTGCAAGTGAAACAGCTACAGCCATAATATAATCTTCACGTTAAAACAGGGACGTTAAGGAGGAAAACTTGTGCCTACAGGTTTCTCCTTAGCATCCCCATTTTAGCCTGATATTACAGGGTGGGCGCTAATCCAGCAGCCTGCCCTGTAACGTGGCTCAAAACCACGCAGCTGATAGGCCCTATTTAATCTCATTTGAAGGTATTCTTTCTTTTCCTTGACGTATAGTCGCCAGTGTCCATCTTTCCAATGATGCATGCACAAACACTTTCTGAAGTTAAGCAAGCATTGAAATATCAAGGTAGTAAGAACAAACGTCAAGCAATTTAGGTTGTTTTGACCGCCATGTTAAAATCTTGAAATCCATGAACTGATCGCAATCACCACAGTAATTTATTTATTTATAAAGGATTTTACCAGGAAGGATACATTGAGATTTCTCTCGTTTTCAAGTATGTCCTGGGTTCAAGAACATAATTCCAGACGTATATAGAAAGCCTGTAGCTCCCACATGAAATTTGTTTTTAATAAGGTTTTATAAATTTATTTTCACGCACTCCAATGATGTACGCAGAATCTTTTCTGAATATTTTTTATCTATTATGCTAAACGGTGAACAATCAGTGACATATCTGCGATGGTAAATAAAGATTAAAAAAGTAGTGCTGAAAATAGCGAGTCACCTTGAAAGTAATAAGAACCTGTGCATCTCTTCTGTGTCTTCCATTAGGAGAGTTTGATCTCTCTTGTCCTTATTCTCTAGTAATAAGTAGAACATATCCTTCATCACATGCTCCCCGTCCATGTCCTGTAAACATGAAGAATGACAAGCAGCAAGTCGGTTGTCATTGTCTATACTTCTATTTTATTACTTTTATTTTTGCTAAAACAGTCCTAGGAATGTTTCATATGCACAGTATCCTATGTGACTTATTAAAACATGCAATATTAAAATGTTAATGTACATCCCCACACAAAACCTTTCTATTATTTAAGTAGCAATAACCACTAATAGAGCTCTGCAGTTGTTTTAAAGACAAAACAAATCCTATTTTTATTTGATTAATATTACATATTTGAGAGATTTGTTGATTATTTAAATTATTAGCTGTTATATTTTAATTTATTCTTCATTTTTTTACATAAACATGTTTATTCAAGGCTGAGAGGAAATAAGAGTACAATCGCAAATGAAACTGAACATTGCGCGTAGTTCGAAATACTTAAAAGAATGATGTGGGTAATGAAACACAAAAATAAGGTAAAAAATTCAAACGTAATGGGAGGGGAGACAAAGTGATGCATCATTTGAATCATACATATATATATCTAGAAATAATAAGACCATATACAATGTTAATACCTAAACAGGGACAACGGCAGCAAAGAAGAGGTACCACATTTGTGGGATTAACTCATGTACGGACAACTGGTTTAAGAAAGATACAGCCATAGTTTGTGTACTAGTTTCCCATCATTTTGTTATCTGAGTTGGGTTGTGGAAAATCTAAAATAAATAAATAAATAAAATCTTGTAAAATCTTTATCCCCTTTAATATCAAGTGATTTTCCAAAAAACCATTGTCAAGAACCAGCGTTTTCTGTTGTTTTTTAAAAAAAATCATTTAAATTAATTATACTGTAAAATACATTTGGGAATATTCCCAATTTATTCCTTACTGTCACAACCTATTTGGTAGGCAGATGTCGCCATCTATGGGCCAAATGGAGTTACAGCATTAGAGCTGCAGCTCGTGGTTCCCTGCATTGGCTGCTGAAAGTCTGATAAGGACATTCAATTTGCCGATTGTAGACTGTTTCAGCACCTTGGGCATTATGCCCACCTTCTGCAGCCCAACAGCAAACAAAACTCATTAGCAGCAAACAGATGTAATTAGCTTTTGTCCTGCACAGCTGCAGATCGTGATAACTCGACTTTGGGCACCTGATGCCTTTTGAAGACCCGCGTTATCTCAATATCAGTAGTGAAGGGGTTAAAATCCTTGAAATTCTTTAAATTATAAGAGCTTTGTGATGGTGTAGTTTGTGTAGTGGAGTGCTCACCCCTTGGTTTGTTGTATTCACATATCTTTTCAAAATTGATTGTAAGGTCTAAAGTTCTGGATACTGGATGGTCCCTAAAACCTTGCACGAAACAAGCTGCCTTACTATCATACAATGACTGTATTTGCATCATCAAAATCTATTCTAGCAATACAGCTTCCAAAATATTACCAACAGATTGTGAAAATGATATATACTTTGTATATAATGTCCAATGAACCTTGTAGTATCTATACTGCGTGAAGATTTTCCACAATTATGACCATTTTAATCTTGTCCTTCTGCATTAGCGAGTGACCTCTGACCTCACCTTTAATTCTGTCCTTGACTGTTGTAATCCAACAATAAAGCTTGCTGAACTGTTCTTTTATAATGAGCATGGGGGCAATGGGCATCCTTAACCACTTCGATGCTGAGGACGCGCTCAGCGCGTCCTCAGCATTCCCGCTGGTATGCGGAGGACGAGCTGAGCGCGTCCTCCCATTGGGGTCAGCGTTCGGCCGGGTTCCGGCCGATCGCTGGCCCCCCGGTGCGGGCTGACATCCTGGATGTCAGCCGCGCATCCGGGACCACAGCCGCCGGAATTAGGTGTCATCGCGGCAGCGCGATGACACCTAATTCAGGCGCCCCCCCCCCCCGCATGTGCGGAGGAGGCGCCTGAAAGGGAGGGGGAGAGGTCCTTCGGACCTCTCTCCCTCCCGATCGGCGGCTCTGCGGGGGTTAACCCAGGCATCATTTGGAAGGGCACAGCCTGCCCTTCCAAATGATGCCTGGCATTAACCCCTGGGGAGCTGGATCGCGAATTGGCGCTGAAAAGCGCCGGTTCGCGATCCTTTCCCGGAGCTGGCCGACATCTTGGATGTCGGCCAAGCCTCCGGGAACTCCCCCTGAGGACTGGCGTCATCGTGCGTAGCACGATGACGCCAGTCCTGGACTTAACCCTTAACTGCCACCAACGGTGGAGATAGGGAGTTCCATTGAACTCCCTATCTCCCGATCCGTGGCAGTTAGGGGTTAAATTTTGGTATGGTTGGATCGGCCAGAGCATGGCCGTTCCAACGATACCAAACATGAAAGTGAAAAATGTTGTAAAAAAAAAAATAAATAAATAAAAATAAAAAAAATTATAAAAAAAATTATAAAAAAAAAATAAACACTTTTTTTTATTTTTTTTGGTTTGTTAATGCAGCAATATTGTTCCCATTTCAATTATAATGTGAACAATGATGCTGCACTAACGATTTTTGTATGCGGTGCGTTTGTTAAAAATAGTGTAATTTTCCCCAAAAAAAAATGTAACGAGACCCCATCTCTAATTTTTTTAACAAGCGCACCCCATACAAAATATAACCGCAATTGCTCGCATGTTAAAATGTGAAAAAAAACACTTTACACATTGTAAATTATTGAAAATACATATTTTATTGCATTTTTTGTTATAATATACAGACATGACATAACGTATACATATAATAATGACATATTATGAATCTACCGAGTCTGACGGAAAGAACGATATATAATATGTCTGGGTCATATACTAAAATAAGCCTTCAAAACACGTTTAAACATGATGAGCAAAACCGGTAAAAATGACCTCAGCACAGGGGCGGGAAAAGCCTCAGCAGCGAAAGGGTTAAAAAAGGTGTGTAAGCGGGGTGTCATTAGCTACATTTCCATGATTTTTTTTTTTACATACAAAAAGATGTATATACAGTATATCTTTAATTGTGAAGGTGTTACTGGGATGCTGTTAAAATGCCACGTTTGTCATAAGGGAACAATAACACAAGTTCTGCTAGACACAAAATTAAATGGACAAGATCACATATGCAGAACAAAACATCTTAACCCCCTTAATCCAAAATGTATGACTTTTTCAGGTGAAACATACTCGGTGCGATATATACTTTAATCTGCTGATCATTATCATTGCTCATAGTCACCTTGTCCTTAAAACGTGGTTGGTTCAAAAACAAGAGTTCAAAGTAGATCTATAGTTGTCATTTCTCCACCAGACACTGCTGTCAAGGCAATTCATACCTGTCTTTACTCTCTTAATATTTTTTTTATGGGCGCTGAAGACTCTTCTTCTGAGACTCTTTTATGTTTTCTTGAATACTGGCTTTTGTATCAGCAATATATTTTTAAGAAATCACATTTTTGAAGAAAAGCTTTTGAACATTGTATACCTTATTCATACTGACAGTTCATTGATGTGCCAGAATTGGATTTTTTTTGTGTGTAATCAATTTAATAATGGAACATATCCAATCATTTGCATACGTTTGTAGGAAATCCTCAAACAAGTAACAAAAAAAATGGAATCAAATATATTCATGTTTGTTTTCTGCAAATTAAAGAATTGAAATCACAGTACAACCCTTTTTAACACTTTTTACGCATAAACCCTCCATACACATTTTTCCTAGACGTACAGGCTTTGGGGAGACCGTGTGAGTTCCTGCTTTGGTTTGATGAACACCAATATTACAGTTATGATAAGCCCTGATGATGACTGGTGAGGGGGGAGAGGTCAGTGTAACCTGGGACACTTCATGGAGGGACTCTGAACATTGCCTTGGGTTTTCCCATGTCTAATTGATGTCCCTTCAGGTACAGTATATGCAGAGGAGCAGCCACAGCCTTCAATTATTGTAATGTCAACTACCTATGGGGATCAAAGGTCAGAATTAAACATGACAACTGCAGGGAGGGTTATGATATAAACAGCTGCATGGCACAATCTTCTATACTGGTTTTAAGTGCATGTCCACAGGCAATCAGAATAACTGCTGCAACAGTGAATTGACAGCGGGATCCCACCTGCTAGAAGGGGCAAAGGTCAGCCGTATTTCTTAAAGTTACTGGTTGGCTTTCAAAGAATTTATCCCCAGTCCCTGTCCCCTGGTGACTGAATATACCAACCCCTTCAAATATTACACATTGTACTTCATTTTTAACATAATTGAAACTCATAATTAAAAAAAAATCAAGTAAGGAAGTACATTAAAGGGACACGCATGCTTTCCTAGTGTGCCTTTAAAAATGTGCAATGCCTTTTGAGTGAGTCAGTAGTGTCATTCGGCAGGCATAAAAAGCAAGTAATTGTGGCATTTTTCATATTTACTTGCTTTTCTTTCTTGGTGTTTCCCACACCCACCTCAGGAGGTACTTTGAGCTAACCAATCAGTGTGTATTTCTAGATATAGATAAAAAAAAAGCACTGAGCATGTGTGGCTGAGTTGCTCCTCCTCCCTCCTGCACTGTGAGCTGATGGGAGGGCGGGGCTAAACTTTCACCCCCGCTACTGCAGAGACAGGGCAGGAAAGAAATCAATACGCACAGGGAGAAAAAGAGACAGCAGAGAGAGGGACGACAAAGAAAAGCACAGAGACACAGCAAGGAACGGTAAAGAGAGAAAGACAGCAAGATAAAGCAGAGGACCAGTAAGAAAAGGTGCAGTGAGAGAGATTGCGCACACAAGAGACAGACAGCACAAGAAAGAGTGAGGGTGAGTGACTGTGTGAGGGAGTTTGAGTGAGACAGTGAATATGTAAACCATGAAAGAGCGCAGGAGAGAGAGTGTGTCAGTGGGTGAGCGTGTGAATGAGTCAGCGGGTGAGTGTGTGAGTGAGTCAGCGGGTGAGTGTGTGCGCGAGTGAGCGGCCGTCAGTGAGTTTTGCTTTCACAGTTGCAGAGATGGTAATATTCAGTTGCTCAGTTTCCCCAGTCTGAGGTCCTGAGCTGCACAGGTTTTCACGTTCACAGCTTAGGATAGTTCATGTGAAGCTTTGATGGGTGGAGTACTGGGCGGGGAGGAGACGGGCAATATTCAGGTAGTGGACACTTAAGAAACACCCCTAACTGAGGAGTGTCGCCAGAGAAAATGATACAACAGAGTTGAAAGTCAGGAAATACATTTTTATTCACACATTTGTTAAACTTTTGTTGATTTATTTTAGTTTGTCTATAGGTATGAAAGTGTTTAAATGTCAATTAAAAAAAAAAAATACTAGACATTCATATCCTTTTAAGGTGTAGGACGTGTAGGGCTTTGATCTGTCACTATGTATGGTTATCAATACTAAAAGTTTTAAAATGCTCATATCCAACCAGACAATAGCGCAAAAAAGAAAATCACAGATGGCCAACAGTCCATTGTCATTCAAGAGTAAGACGCATGTAGCATGTCACACACACTCAGGAGAACTTGTATTCACTTCATTTTGATATTTTTAAGCACGCACATTTTGCAGATGGAAAATGCACTTAAAGAAAATAATGGTGCTTTTTTAATGACTATACTAATACAAGTAATTTTCTGTTAATTACCTGAAATCTAATTAAATTTTCTACCATAATCGTACAAACCAGTCTTGGATAAAGTTTATGATCATATTTAAACTCTTCTGTACTAAAACATACATACAGAGCAGAGACTAAGGCTAGGGACAGATGAGCGCATTTTCTGCGGCCACCGTCAAAATGTACGTCGATGCGTGCGCACGCATTTTTTCACGGAATACGCTTAAGTGGTCAGACGACCACAGTCGCACAGTCGCAGGTACTCACCAACGCAATTCTAGGGAAATCCGGCTGTTTGAACGTTATGTAGGCCGCACACTAGCAGCGTCTGTAATCACGCACACACGCTGCCATGCGGCCGCAGCGCACTCTGTACGTCTGTAGCAGTGGTTTCACGTTCTGAGAAAAATGCGTTCATTTGCTGGTTGCGTGGTGTCGGCGCACTTTTGTACGCACGTACTGCGTATATTGGCCGTCATTGGCCGTTATGTGCTGCTACTGCCGCCGTGATTTAGTGCGCCTGCACGCGCGTTCCGACTGCCCCACTCTGACCCTAGCCTTAGACTGAGCCTGTTATGTAAAGCCAGTGAATATGCACAGTATAATCAAAACTTCTCATTTGGAAAACCAATTAGTGTGCATCACACAAAAAACATGGAATCTGTATAATGTATCTCAGAGGTCAGAGAACTTAGGCCGGGGGCATACTAGGCATCTTCTTGTGCGCAATAGCGCGCGTTATGACGCACTTACCGGAGCCTGGCGCAGCGATGTAATGCTGCGGACGGAGCGGGTCACATGCTTGCGCACGGAATTAGGCCCCTATTACACGCTTTGCGCAAATGCGCTCGCTTCGCGCAATTTTTTTTGTGCACGCAAAAAAACGCTAGCGTGCGCAAATTAACACGGTAGTACGCTCCGAGCGCAGTTTTTCAGCCTTCAACTTTTTACGTGCGCAAATCCGACTCGCAAAGCCAGGCGCAAATGACCGTTGCGTGCAGGAATCGGTGGGCAGACGTTTTTTTCACGGGATTCAGCCAATCAGAATTAAGAACCCCCATTTGCTAGGTTTCGGTTGTTGCGCCTGTCAAAGTCAATCTGCGTATATGTGCTGCAACAAAAATAAAAAAATTAAACAATTTATTAATTTTATTGTTTGGGTATGTGTAGAATGTGTAACTGTACTGTGCTGTAATTTTTTTTGTGCAGGTTCATTTAGTTTCAGCCAGAACGCTCAGATTGTAAGGTAACACCAGGTTTTCAAAGATGTTACGATACTTCACGCAAACGTCGTTCGTACGACGTTGCGCGAAGATCGTAATACCATCCGCTCCAACGCATTTGCGCTGACAATGGTAAGTATGGGATGCGCGAACGCACTTGCGCTCGCGTTGGGTTCGCGCAGGGTCAATCACAGTAGACGATAACGCGCATTGTTTGCGAGAACGTCGTACTATGACGTTCTGTGCAAATAGTTTTTTCCTCGTGCAAAAGCGCATTTGCGCGCACGCAAATGCGCTGCGCGAAGCGTGTAATAGGGCCCTTAGTGTGTGCATAGCATGCGTGCACCTAGAGATCATCACTGTCGATGCGCTAGGATGCGCGTCGACGGGGCTGTCAAGTGCGAATCTCCATAGGAGGATCGCGCTTTGCAGCCTTGTGGAGGGGGGCAGGCGGGCCTCGAGGGGGGGCCGGTGCATTAGCGTTTTCTTTAACGCACGCTAGTGCGTTAAAGAAAACGTCTAGTGTGTCCCCGGCCTAACTTAGAGGTGTGCACGGCTGGAAAATTAGTTTTTCTTCATTTCGTTTCGAAATAATTTCATTTTCCTTATTTTGCTTCATAATTTCGTTTCGTTTCGTTGTTTCATTTCATTTGGTATATCAAAAATCACTAAAACCCCATTGTAAGTTAGGATCGATTCGATAGTTGATATATTTATTCGAATTTCAGATCACTAAATAAAACCCAAATAAATCAAATCCTGCTGTTAAAAGGCAAGCTAGGGTTAAATGTTGAGCTGTGCATTGGCTGGTGGTGCTGACAACAGATTCAACAGCACAGGCCAATTTACAGGGACAGAGTGCTTTGTGAAACAGTCAAATGAATATGACTCTTTTCATAATGTCGTTTGCTTTAGTACTTGTATGTACTGTAAGTTGGGATCGACTCAATAGTTGATATTGAGTCAAATTACGGATCACTATATAAAACCCCAATGGATCAAATCGTGCTCAGAAATCATTTTAATCAATGGTTCTTTTGTGAAACAGAATAACGAATCAATTTTGTTATATACCGTTTTGTTAAGTTTTCGTTTGAATTCGGATTAAATCAATTTGTTATTTCAGAAGTTCTTCCGAAATAAGAATTAACGCATTTTCAAACGAATTGCGATTCGTTACGAAATTAATGCACACCTCTACTAACTATATAGATATATTTATACGCACATGTATGCATATATATATACTGTATATATATGGGTTTATACCTTTATGCGGAATATATGATAGTTAGTGAAAAACATTGTGGTTAATATGTAAGTTACTGAAAAGACATTTTGCATGTCTAGCTGATATGTTTATACAGCTCCTAGTCCAAGTGGTCCCTCAGATGACAGAGGATACAGCATCCACCAGTTGCCATGGACATCTCTCATCATTAGGTGACATAGACGAAAGTAAACCAGCATCATTTTCAAGCCCGACTTTTATTATTATTATTATTCTTTATTTATAAAGCGCCAGCATATTCCGCAGCGCTGTACAATAAGCACAGTATAGACAGGGTTACAATACATTGAACAACATTTGACAAACAGTACAGGAGGAGATGAGGGCCCTATTCCCGTAGGAACTCACAATCTGGGAGGGTTGGGGTTGGAAACAGGAGGAGAGGACTGTAAGGTTAGAGTGATTGATGATTGCGTCAGTGAGTTGGGTGGTAGGCTTCCCTAAATAGGAACGTTTTAAGGGAGCATTTGAAGGAAGAGAAGTTAGGGGAAAGTCTGACAGTACGAGGGAGAGCGTTCCAGAGAGTGGGGGCTGCGCGTGAGAAATCCTGCAGTCTATCATGGGAAGAGGTGATGCGGGAGAGAAGCTAGGCGCAGGTCACTGTTTGACCTTAGGGAGCGGGCTGGGGTGTATTTGGTGATTAGTGAGGACAGGTAGTGGGGAGCTGAGTTAGTGAGGGTTTTGTAGGTAAGGATAAGGATTTTGAACTTAATTCTGCAGTGGATGGGGAGCCAGTGAAGGGACTCGCAGAGGGGAGCGGCAGAGACAGAGCGGCGGGTGAGGTGAATTAGTCTGGCGGAGGCGTTCAGGATGGATTGTAGGGGGGAGAGGCGGGACAGAGGGAGGCCAGATAAGAGATTATTGCAATAGTCGAGTCGGGAGATTACCAGGGCGTGTATGAGTTGTTTTGTGGCGACAGTGGTAAGAAATGGCCGAATTCTGGAAATATTACGCAGTTGGTATCGGCAGGAGGAGGAAAGAGACTTGATGTGGGGGATGAAGGAAAGAGCAGAGTCAAGTGTAACTCCAAGACAGCGAACTTGGTTTGATGGGGAAATGGTGATACCCTCCACCGTGATAGAGAAGTCAGGAGGTGGGGAGGCATTGGAGGGAGGAATAAGTAGGAGTTCAGTCTTCGACATGTTGATCTTTAGGTGGTGGGAGGCCATCCAGGAGGAGATGCCAGATAAACAGTCACTGACTTTTGAAAGGACAGGGGGAGAGAGATCAGGGGTAGAGAGGTAGATCTGAGTGTCATCAGCGTAGAGGTGGTAATTGAAGCCAAAGCTGTTGATGATTTTGCCCAGGGAGGAGGTGTAGATGGAAAAGAGCAGAGGACCAAGGACAGAGCCTTGAGGTACACCAACAGATAGAGGCAATGAGGAGGAGGAGTTACCAGCAAAGGACACACAGAAGGACCTGTTGGATAAATAGGATTCGACCCAAGCGAGTGCAGTGTCACTGAGACCCAGAGAGTTGAGGGTCTGTAGAAGGAGGGGGTGGTCAACAGTATCAAAAGCAGCCGAGAGGTCAAGCAGGATGAGAATAGAAAGTGGCCGTGTTTTTTAGCAGTTAGGAGGTCGTTGGTGACTTTGGTGAGGGCAGTTTCAGTTGAGTGTAGGGGACGGAAGCCAGATTGCAGGGGGTCAAGTAGGGAATTGGAGGACAGGAAGAGGGAGAGGCGGTTGAAGACTAGTTTTTCTAAGAGCTTTGATGTGAAGGGAAGCAGGGATACAGGGCGGTAGTTGGATGGAGAGTTGGGATCTAGGGATGGTTTCTTTAGTAAAGGGGTAACTAGCGCGTGTTTGAAGGCGGATGGAAAGGAGCCAGTGGAGAGAGAGAGGTTGAAGATGTGTGTGAGAGCAGGGGTGAGGGAGGAGGAGAGGGGAGGAATTAGATGCGAGGGAATGGGGTCGAGCGGGCATGTGGTGAGATGTGAGGAGGACAATAAGGAATTGACTTCCTCCTCAGTGGCTGGGAGGAAGCGGCAGAGGGTGGCAGAGGGGACCTGTGGGAGTGGAGGTGGCAGATAACTATCTTGTTTTGGGATGTTGCGGTCTGATATTTAGAGTTTTACTGAGGAAGTAGTCTGCCAGGTCTTGAGCGCTGAAGGCAGCTGTGGGGGGAGGTGCAGGTGGGTAGAGGAGGGTGTTGAAGGTGGACCAGAGCCGTTTAGGGTTGGAGGACAGCGTAGATATAAGAGATGAGAAGAAGGATTGTTTGGCCAAGTGGAGGGCAGAGGTGTATGACCGGAGAATAAACTTGAAGTGAACAAAATCAGCTTCAGAGCGGGATTTCCTCCAGGCACGCTCTGCAGTGCGGGAGCATCTTTGCAGGTAGCGAGTCTGGAGGGTGTGCCAGGGCTGAAGCTGGCGGCGTGGGGCCTTACAGAGTCGAAGAGGAGCAAGAGTGTCTAGAGCAGAGATAAGAGTAGTGTTGTAGTGATTAGTGGCAGCATCAGGGCAGGTGAAGGATGAGGTATGAGGGAGGTGGTGAAGTAGGTTGGAGAATTGATGGGGGTCCACAGCATGTAGATTTCTGCGAGTGTGTGTGCGGGGTGGGGGAGCAGGGTGTTTAGGAAGTCCAGATAGGTTGAAAGAGAGAAGGTGGTGGTCAGAGATGGGGAAAGGGCGACAGTTGAACTCAGAAATGGAGCAGAGGTTGGAGAAGACAAGGTCAATAGCGTGACCATCGCGGTGGGTAGGGAGGAGGGAGGATTGTGTGAGTCCAAGGGAGGACGTGAGTGAAAGAAGTTTGGAGGCAGCAGGGGCGGAAGGATCGTCAATGGGAATGTTGAAGTCGCCGAGAATTAGGCATGGAAGATTAGAAGACAGGAAGTGAGAAAGCCAGGTAGCAAAGTGGTCAAAGAACTGGGAGGTTGGTCCAGGTGGGCGGTAGATGACTTTCATTGACATCAATGTTTTATACTCCTGTTGATTCTATTCACGTATAATCTCTACTGTTATAAAAATACTTTATATAATGATGCAAAAAGCTGTAAAAAAAAATAAAAATAAAAATAACTAGGGAAAAAACCATATTAGGTCCTATCCATAACATCCGCAAGCTGCAGTCTCAAAGTGGTTGCTATAAAGCGCACATGCTGTAAGGTGGCTCGGGTTTATTACCAACACTTTTCTCTATGACCATTCAGAGTAATTGTTTCATAAATATCACCTCTTAGAACTTGGCAGTTCTATTCTTAAAATGCAATGTGTTAAGACTATAAAATGACAAAATAGGAAAACCATTAAAAAAAATGGATGAAATGACCTAAGAATGTGGCCATGAGAGCACGGTAATCAGGGTTAAAACTAAGATACATATTCTAATAATCCTATAAATGGCTTCTCCTCAACTATGCATATTTCCCGTACTTGGAAAGTTCCCTTAATAACCTACAAAGTACCCAGAGATCCCATTCTTTCAGCCGTGACTGTGCTAGTTTTCCACCAGGACAGGTAATCTTCAATTGGATTGTATTGGAGATTGCCTGCAATAGTGTTCAATCAGCTCTGTCACACTATAATTGTTTAAAATACAGTAAAACTAGCTCCATAAATACTCACCAAGAACAAAAAGCCATTGCCGAGCTTGTAGAGGTCTATATCAAAAGCTTGTAATGAAAAGTGGAAAATAAAGTATAAAAGCAGCAGAGTGCAATGTACTTTTAACGATAGTTTGTTAATTTTTTTTACACTCCCTGGCGGTCTAATTTTTGTGAAAACCCGCGTCTAAGGCTAGGGTCAGACGAACGCAGTTTTAACGTGCGTTTAGCCGCACAAAATCACGGCCGTGCTAGCAGCAAATGACGTCCAATGCCGGGGAACACACGAAGTACGGCCGCACGAAAGTTCGTCCGCGCAACGCAAGTGGCAAACGAACGCATTTTTTCGAGAACGTCAAACCGCTACTACTGACGTACAGAGTGCGCTGCGGCCGCATAGCGGCGTGTTTGCGTGATTGGGAGACTTCAGACGCTGCTAATGTCCGGCCAACATAACGTCCAGACGCAAAAAGTGTTTTATTGTTGATCCGTACAAAATCACGGACGAAAAGGCGCATCGTATGACCGCTATCGCGTATTCCGTGAAAAAATATGTCCGTTCGTTCGACCGCACTTTTCCACGGTCGACGCGAAAAATGCGTTCGTCTGACCCTAGCCTAAAAGCGGTCTATTTTTCCTTTTTTTTCCCCCCCTAGCGGTATTCCCGAGTATGGCTCGGGGTTAAATTCCTATGTTGGAAGCGGTAACCCCGAGCAACACTCGGGATGCCATTGGATACATCACCTCTCCCTGTGCTCCATCAATGTCCCCAGCTGTCTCCTCCGGCAATCCCGACCCTCATATCCTCTCCTCCATCCTAACGAGAAGGAATCCAGGAAGTAAAACACCGCGATCGCCGGAGGAGACTGCAGAGATCATCGAGGGAGCGCAGGGAGAGGTAATGTATACAGCCCGAATTTTTCTCGGGGTTACCGCTCTCAGCGGTGAAATTTAACCCCGAGACACACTCGGGATAACCGTCAGGGAGATTAAACCCAGGTAAGCAACTGCAGAGCAAGAAACCAAGAAGAACATGCAATGCTATATCTGTATATCTGTGATTGTATGATTAGTGTATGCACAGAGACCTATAAACACTGACAGCTCCTCATGGTTATTAAGTCAGTCCCATAATTCATCACTGTATCTCTACAATGGAAGAAACAGAAAGTGTTGCTTGTTTGTTTATTTATCTGTTTTTAGATGATGTATTGTTACAAGCGTTAGTGGTTTTGCATATCTACAGATCAGTAACAGACATATTTACTGTATAACATAAGAGATCATATCTTCTAGCACATGCCAGCCACCAGAATACGGCACTTTAATTGCATTTTCTTTCTCAAATAACAAGAACTTTCACATTGGATAAGAAGAAATGTAAAGAAAACTCAAATAAATTATATATATATCGATACACTATATGGACAAACATATTGGGACAACTGACTATTACACCAACAGGCACTTTAATGACATCTCGTTCGAAACACATCTCTTTTTTTGTCATGAAAAGAGATAACAATTGCCTATATTATAATATTTTAAAATCAAATAAAATATTGTCCCCTGTCTCTGTGTAGCATATACAGTTCTATCTCTTTTTTTAAAAAAATATAAAGAAATCACAGAAAAGCTCAACACAAAGCCAAGAAAATGACTAAACCATGAGAAATTGTAAGAGATGACTGCAGTTTTCACCCTGATTTATACACAAATAAAATTATAACACAGTCCCTTGAAGGGACCAGAGAATGAATTGGAAAATTCTCTGCAGTCTAAGCAATTTCGTGTGAATTTCTCTACAAGGCAAAATCATTTCTTCTGCCCAATTACATCATTATATTTCATGGCGCTATTTTATAACACTATTAAAATTATGGTTCTCTGATGACTAACATTATAGCAATGTAAAATTGGATGACTGGGGAGATTTTTATACATGACTAGAATAGGTACAAACACGAAGCACCCACGCTGCTCAAGCAGGAGCAAATGAGTCATTTTCTATAGCACAACATAAAGAACGAGGCAAATATTTTCTTAGTAAAGATAGGTATGCATATACACAGTAACCCCTGTATCCATGTGTGAATGCAAGTTAACTTAATTGTTGCTTTGCAATGAAAACTAGACCTTAATGTTCCATTTGATTCTTCTTCAGTTCTTTGTTTCTCCCCACATCAAAATAATTGTTCCTCTCGGGGCTCTGTTATGCCTCTATGCCAGGGGTGAGGAACATCTGGCTTGCAGAATCACTTGGTCCGGCCCTTAGAGCCCCACAGCAGCGGGGTGTTTAAATTCTTTCTCCTGCGGCCCTTTCACCGCGGCAGGTGGCAAGTAGTAGAATGAGGGGGCGGGGATTATCCCCACTTCCCTCATTCACTGATTCACTGCTGTGCACCGGATCTTCCTTCCCGCTGTGCCCCTCATCTTCCAGGAGCAGCGTCAAGAAGGATCTGGCACGCTTCAGTGAGTGAGGGGAGCAAGGATAATCTCCGCCCTTCATTCTACAAATCGCCCCTGGCCAAGATCAGGTGAAGGGCCCAGGCGGGTGAAATTAATAAAATGGAGGAAGGTAAAATGAAATAAACTGTTGGCGCTAAATAAATTATGATAATAATAATATTAATAATAATCAATTAAATGGGGAGGGGGAAAATTAATTAAATGAGGAAAGGGGAGAAATGAAAGGAGGAGGGTGAAATGAATTAAATGGAGAGGGGGCAAAATGAATTAAATGAGGGGTGAAATGAATTAAATGGGGAATTGGAGGGTGAAATTAATTAAATGGGGAGGGGGTTGAAATTAATTAAATGGGGAGAAGGTGAAATTAAATGAATTAAATGGGAAGGGAGTGTGCGAAATGAATTAAATGGGATGGGGTTGAAATGAAATGAATTAAATGTGGTGGGTGGGCGTGAAATGGATTAACTGCCGATGGGGTGTGTGAAATGAATTAAATTGGGAGGATGTGTGTGAATTGAATTAAATGGGGAGGGGAGTGAAATTAATTAAATGGGGAGGGTTTGTATGAAATGAATCAAATGGGGAGGGGGTGAAATGAAATGAATCAAACGGGGAGGGTGTGTGTGAAATGGATTAAATGTGAAGGGGGTATGTGAAATTAATTAAATGGGGAGGGGGTGAAATGAATTCATTCCCCCACCATATTTCTTTTTTAAATGTTTAAATTAAAAAAAATTAAAAGAGCACAAAATAAGAAAAAATGATTTATCTTTTCAGACCAAAATCTAAAGTAAAGATAGAAAAAAAATAATATATAAAGAAAAATACAAAAAAATATAATAATTTAATAATTATAAAAATTGCTTTCTAAATATCGCTGGCTAAATTTTGTATGGCCCTTGAATGATGTTATAAATCTGCAAATGGCCCTTGGCAGAAAAAAATGTTCCCCACCCTGCTCTATGCGGTGGGATAGTTAGGAAATGGCAAATCTTGACACTGCTAAAGGAAAAAATGTGTTGATATATTGTAGGGTTAGAGATAGGAAAGTAGAGAAGGACTTTGGTGTCACTTTGGTGCACTAGTACAGGAATATACTGCAGGCTCCTATTGTGGGAGTAGAAAAAGGGTGGGTATGGGAACAGCCTCCAATTGTCCTCATAGACTTGTGCCCAGCCAGCATGTGTCTAGGATTGATGACTTGTTGTAAGGATGGAGCGTATTCTATAGATTACCCTAATGTTACTGAATTCTACTGATTTACATCCCGTAAAGGATATGGGTATCGAATTGAGTTTTTTAGTCTTTACTGGTTCAATTATTTTATGTTGCTACATCTATGGCTCTTTTAACGGTTTGCAAATACTTCTTGTACATTTGTTTAAAGTATATGGGCAATGTATCTTCATGTACGGCATTGCTGCCCATTCACTTATAATGTACGGATCACCTGTATAACTATGGTGGAATCTTATACATTCTGTTTTGGTAGAGTATCATACAGTTTCTATAGGGATGAGCTGTTCGGTTCGATCGATTCGGAGTTCGATTCGAACATTGGCCGTTCGAAAGTTCGCGAACTTCAAACTTTTTGAACGCCAAAAGTTCGAAAAAAATTTTTTTTTTTTTTTTTAAAAATGCTTAAAAAATCCTAAAAAATCTAAAAATAAAGAGACTCTTTACTGCAGAATATTATAAGCAATGGTTTATTTGAGAATTGAATTATAACGGGAATATTTTTAACATAGAAGCCTATGGGATAAAACATTCTTGTTGCTAAAACATCAGGCAGACGAGGCCCTCTAATCAGGCACTGTAGAGGGCAGCCCGCGGGAGCCTCCCTCCCAAGGACCCCTTGAGGAGCATGCGGCGGCAGGATGACAGAGCTGCGACTGTGCGGGCTGGCCAACCGGGTGCATGTGGCAGAGAGGTGGTGCAGGGACTCCAGGGAGGGAGCCACGGCAGACCCCCCTTCCCCACAACCAGGATCCAGGGAGTCCCCACTGACCACCAGGCTAAGGTAAGGTGACACATTTTTAAAATAAATAAAATCCGAGGACATTTTTAAATGTCCCCAGCAACATAAAATAAAACTTTTTTCTTTCTAATACTCACCTGATTCCTGGATCCACAAACTGTAGAGGTGCTGCCTGGCAGTGTGCGGAATCATATGCTGCATTAATTATACTGTAAGGCTGGGTTCACACCTGCGTTTTTTTTGCAATGCGCGTTCACGACCATAGACTGCAGAGTAGAGAAAAAGGGTGAAGCGCCCACCGGATACGAGTGTCTAACCCACTCGCTAAATGTTGTGTATGGAGGTTTCTCTAAACACCTGAATAACAACTAGACAAAAGGATTACAACATAGAGCTCAAAAGAACAAGGTCCATAACGAAGTGGGAAAGACACACTATATGTCCATAGACAGTAGTTCTTATCTTCAAGCAGTAATCTTCTTTATAGTGTAGATAGTAAAATGTGCACTGCAGGAAAAAACAGAAAAAAAGAACAAAAATTGCGCAGTACATCAACACTCAATGGAATTGAGTTTCATTCGTGTTCAACTCACGTTCTGGGGAGCCTACAACCGTCTCTCAGGGGTAAAGTGAGCAGGGACTTATACCAGGTGCCCATAAACCCTTCGATCCACTTCTTCAGTGTAGCCAATAATGGTAAAGAAGCCGCTCACTCCCAGGACCCTCAGCCTGGATCTCCTCTCTGGATTCACCAGGCGGATCTGCCGCCTCACAGGGCTCAGGACACAAAGGGTTAATGAATGGCCTGATCACAGTGCTGTGTCTCCCTCCCTGTCCCTCAGTGCTGGATCCATTTTTTCAGTGGGAACTGAGTTCCTGTTGGTCCCACACTATAAAGCTTGTATTCAGGTGTTCAATCATATTTCCCCATGAAGTCACAATAAATATAGAATTAATCATATATTTTTGCTAAAATCCACATATCTACATACACACATACACACACATATACATAATCTACACACACACATACATACACACACACATATACTGTACATAATCTACACACACACATACGTACACACACACACACACACACATATACATAATCTACACACACACACATATACATAATCTACACACAATTTAAATGTAACGTTAGTCCAATAAAAAAGGTATCACTACAGACTGCTATACTCGTGATTTAAATAAATATATATATATATATATGTATATATATATATCAGGTTTGAGTGTCTGTTTGTGTTACGTGCAAGATAATAATTGCTAATTGAGGGACAGAAATCTTGTTGCGTTCCCACACTTCTTTTTCTAGGAATTGACCCCTGATCTACCCCACATTATTTCTGTATTTATTCTTGTTTCGTGGTTTAGCTGAAAATTCTAGTAGTAGTTATCATAAATGGGATCTTGACATTTGAATGAGAGCAATTTTCTTCATTGTACAGTGAAAAATATGCAATGAGCAATGTAACGTCACACTGTATTCTTTCAACATATATCCAAACGCTTGATTCGATATTAAATGTTAGAAAACTGAGTGTCTTGTTCCTGCGCAAGTATAGATACAGTGAGTGATTTATTAATTTAGTTGATAAAAAGCATCCTGCAAATAATACCTATATGTGACAACAGTACAGGGTCACAAAATATTCAATTTTTCTGCAAATGTTTCATAGAGACAAAATAGAATCCCAACAGTGAAGATGTGTTCATTTGCCAAAGTTGAAACAGGTCTTGTTGAAAGAAAATGTGTCCTACTTTATAGGCTCCACTTTTGGAATTTGTATGCAATGAAATAAGTACATTGGATAAATACATAAATTGGAGTTCCCGACTACTTGTATAGGAAAGACTTTTGAATTAAAGAAAAGAGGAATGTGGATCCCGCAAAGCTTGGTGTCAAATGCAAAAAGAAGCTTAGAATACTGATATACTGAAAAGGGTCAGGTTGTATATTTTTTGCCAGAAGAAAAACAAAAGCATTTTAAAGCTGCTTGAAAACGCACATTCATGCAAAACATATTTTACAATGACTGCGATATTTTTATTTTTAGATCTTTATCTGGTGTGGAACATATGCTTACCTTATGAATTTCCACAGCCAAAACGCTGACTAAAATAGAAAAAATTAATTTGTTACGCCCTTTCTGAACAGATGTGACAAATGCAGAATGTAAGCTGGTGTTAGATTGAAATGAAATAGCTGTTACGTTTTTGGGTGTTTTAATCAGTTTTATTGTCTACTTATTTTTTATTAACCCCTTCACTCTATCAGGGTTATTCAGAGAGCATGAAAATCAGGAGAATGACTGGAAAATGACTGGAGAATGAAAAATTCTAGGTCAAAATAGCCAATTTGAAAAGTGAGATGAAAGGGAGAATTTTTCTGGTTTGGCTATTTTGACCTAGAATTTTTCATTCTCCAGTCATTCTCCTGCTTTTCACGCTCTCTGAATAACCCTTTTTTTTTCGAGTATCATAGAAAACAATGGAGTATGTGGAGGCGCTAATTTATTCAGTGTAGTCTTTTCAGATTCTGCTGCCTACAAGGTGTTGCACATAAACCTCAACAAAAAATGTGCTAGTGCAAACATACAAAGAGAGAAGGGTCCTAGTGGCGCAGATTGTTGGTTCAATTGATAGTAGTGTGTCTCAATTAATGTGGAAACACGGTATTTGGCAAATGCTATGGTGCTACATATGTGGCCCTATTACAATCTTCACGCAAAAGTTAACGCTCACTTGCGATCTGGGGGCAAATATATCCATGAGTTGGGGGCAAATATATCCACATGTGATCTGGGGGCAAATATATCCATGAGTTGGGGGCAAATATATCCATGAGTTGGGGGTAAATATATATATATATATATCCAGGAGCTGGGGGCAAATATATCCATGCGCTGGGGCAAATATATCCATGAGTTGGGGGCAAATATATCCACATGTGATCTGGGGGCAAATATATCCATGAGTTGGGGGCAAATATATATATATCCACGAGCTGGGGCAAATATATCCATGAGCTGGGGGCAAATATATCCATGAGTTGGGGGCAAATATATCCATGAGTTGGGGGCAAATATATATATATATCCATGAGCTGGGGGCAAATATATCCATGAGTTGGGGGCAAATATATATATATATCCATGAGCTCGGGGCAAATATATCCATAAGCTGGGGGAAAATATATCCATGAGTTGGGGCAAATATATATATATCCATGAGCTGGGGGTAAATATATCCATGAGTTGAGGGCAAATATATCTATGAGTTGGGGGCAAATATATACATATCCATGAGCTGGGGGCAAATATATCCACGAGCTGGGGGCAAATATATCCATGAGTTGGGGGCAAATATATCCATGTGTTGGGGCAAATATATATATATATCCATGAGCTGGGGGCAAATATATCCATGAGCTGTGGGCAAATATATATATATCCATGAGCTGGGGGCAAATATATCCATGAGCTGGGGGCAAATATATCCATGAGTTGGGGGCAAATATATCCATGAGTTGGGGCAAAAATATATATATCTATGAGCTGGGGGAAAATATATCCATGAGCTGGGGGCAAATATATCCATGAGTTGGGGGCAAATATATCCATGAGTTGGGGCAAATATATATATATCCATGAGCTGGGGTCAAATATATCCATGAGCTGGGGGCAAATATATCCGTGAGTTGGGGGCAAATATTTCCACATGTGATCTGGGGGCAAATATATCCATATGAGCTGGGGGCAAATATTTCCATATGAGCTGGGGCAAATATCTCTATATGAGCTGGGGCAACATATACCCATGTAATCTGGGGACAAATATATCTACATGTGATCTGGGCATGGCGCAATGACGTCATTTACGTCGGGAGGAGCTTGACTTCGGCATCTGAGGACGCTGAAGTCAGAACGCCGCGGGACCCCGGACAGAGAGGTGAGTATCTCCGCCGGGGGTCCCGCAAAGCTGATGACGTGTGGGATACGTCCTCCTCAGCATACAGCGGAAGTAACTGAGGACGTGTCCCACATGTCTTCCGCAGTGAAGGGGTTAAAAACGTATTGTTTTAAACTTTTTGTCCTTGTTTCCTGTCCCCCAGGGCACTACCCAGACCCGGACATTGTTTTTAAATGTTTCTATACATCCTACAAATCCGCCACTTCACGGGCAGGTTATGGGGACCTCCTAGGCACAATATTTGAAGGAATTTTTCATTTTTATTTTTAACCCTTATTTCATGGAAAACTCACTGTCCCTTTAAAAACGTTTTTTTTAAAACTTTTTGTCCTTGTTTCCTGTCCCCCAGGGCACTACCCGGACCCCCATACACCTTTTATGGAAAATATCTAGCATATATGCCCTCTTGGAGGGCACTCTAAAAATCAAACTTTGAGTCCTATTGACTCGTATTGAGTTCGTGTTCGAGTTCGAACTTTTGAAAAGTTCGAGTTCGAATGCGAACCGAACTCGGGGGTGTTTGGCTCATCCCTACTTATAAACAACCTCTGGGCATATCACCTGCGGACCTGGGTCAGGTCCTATACTCTGTGAGTATATCTCATTATTGATTTATTCAGCTGCCATTCCAATCTGCGCTATGGTCCCCACCTTTTATATTTAAGGTTCCCAAAGGCAAGGAAGATTGAAGGGGCGTTTGGGTGGCCGATCAATAACCCAGAAGTTCATTATCCAGAGCCAGGAGGGCTCTGCTTCATGTGAGTGTTACCATGTATGAATATGCTTCTGGATATGATCTACAGGTCGCACTATGATGTGTTTTTCTGTTCCTTTTGAGGTCATTGGATAGAAAAGATTTGATTGATGCACCATTGGAACTGTGATTCTAAAATAGGAACATTGTGATCGCTACACCATTTTCTCTTGATTTTGTATTTTATTTTTGGTGTTTGAGCGACAAGGACCACACAAGTGTGTTTTAACGATTTTCCACCATAGCGTTTATCAGCGCTACCCAGTTATCTCCTTTACATTTATGGAAAATAACTTGGTATTCAAGGGGTTAAATTGTGTAATGTATGCTTTTGGAAGAGAACATCAGAAATGTTGCTATCTACATGGGAATAGCACCTTCACTTCTTTTATAAGTTTCATTTAACCCCTTGCCTGGGGGAAGTTGTGGACGGAAGGCGGTTCTGAAATGCCTACAGCTCGCCTCCCTTGCTGATGCGCTGCACACCTCATTGGCTGCAGGGGGACAGCCTGAGTTCAGGCAGTTCCGCGGCAGCTAATGATGCAGGCTGGGACGCGTGCAATGGGAGTCAGTGGGGCGTACTATGTCAACCCGTGGCATTTAGACTAGGGATGAGCTGTTCGGTTCGATCAGTTCGGAGTTCGACTCGAACATTGGCAGTTCAAACGTTCGTGAACTTCGAACTTTTTGGCATGTTCGGTTCGAGTTTGAATTTTTTTTTTAAAAAAGTATAAAAAATACTAAAAAATCTAGAAATAAAGAGACTCTTTACTGCAGAATATTATAAGCAACATTTTATTAGATATTGAATTAAAAAACTACCTAATGTCTAGGTGCAAAGATTCTCACCTCTAAATGACCTGTGCTCTCAAACGGCGTAAACAACAGGTGTTTAATTAGTGTTTGAAAATAACATGTGCTTCTAATTAGTCTGGTCTCATGAATTTGATACATTGCCTGCAGACTGGGTGTGGCTCCTGCACATGTATGAACAAACACTGTGCTTGTTCTGAATTCTAAGAAGTGTTCATTTCTACTATATGATCCTCTGATATGCTGTTTAACCCCTTAAGGACCAGGGCTCTGTAAAGCCAATCATTAATTTGTCATCAAGGGCGTAATAAAATCTTTATCACACTCTTTAGATTTAAACGTAATATTCCAGTATTTGTATTCCATGTACCTCTCCCGAAGGGCCTATGTGAGCATACAATTATTATTGTGTTAGAAATGTCTATCATAAAGCGTACAAGCTGAGTCCCTAGAGTCTCTGACTATCCATTGTCATATATACCTTGCTTTATACATATAATACATTCCCTCATCTAACAGGATAGTAGCCAGGCCCCTGTGCATTTTAACCCCTTAAGGGTGGCTAGGTGTCGTGTGTGGGTCTCTGATGGCGATGTTTCTACACATCCTACAAATCCGCCACTTCACGGGCAGGTTATGGGGACCTCCTAGGCACGATATTTGAAGGAATTTTTGCTTTTATATTTAACCCTTATTTTATGGAAAACTCACTGTTCCTTTAAAACCGTCTTTTTTTAAACTTTTTGTCCTTGTTTCCTGTCCCCCAGGGCACTACCCGGACCCCCATAAACCTTTTATGGCAAATATCTTGCATATATGCCCTCTTGGAGGGCACTCTAAAAATCGAACTTTTGAGTCCCATTGACTTGCATTGAGTTCGGTTCGAGTTCAAACTCGAACTTTTGAAATTGTTCGAGTTCGAATGCGAACTGAACATGGGGGTGTTCGACTCATCCCTAATTTAGACCTACCTACTGCGAGGACGGCATAGCACACCCTGTGGTGGAAAGGGGTTAAGTGGATGATTTATATCAGACGAACCAAGAATATAACTAACAGGGTAATTCAAAGAGATCCGAATTACTTGAGAAAGGTAACCGAACGCTGAAAATCAGCGTTCGGTTACCTTTCTTGGCCATTCGGCTATCCAGAGAGCAGGCAATTCGCCAAATCCTGACGAATTGCCTGAACATACGGTGCCTGTTCGGTGCCTGTTCGTGGGCAGTGAAAACCCCATGAAAAAGCACTGCTTCGGCTATTCAGAGAACACAAACCAGCAGTGAAAGGTTCCCGAAATGCCCTGCTATTCAGTGGTTTAATTCGGCAAGTTTATTCAGGAGAATCCCATAGGCTTCAATGTTAAAAATATTCGGGTTTTAATTCAATATCTAATAAACCATTCATTATAAAATTCTGCAGTAAAGAATCTCTTTATTTATCGATTTTTTAGGATATTTTAAGCATTTTTCTGGATTTTTTTAAGTTTACTTATTTTTTCTGTAACAGCCCTTTTTATTATCATTCCCTGGACCTCACATGTAAATTTCAGACATTTTTGCTCAGTAGTTTCTTTGCAAACAGCGTTTCACTTTTCAAACATTCATGCAAACTGTTTTGCTAATTTATTCACTGCCTCTTCTGCGGTGTCGGCTTTTTCCGGCGGCTGGGATCGGCTCCTGCTCGGGTTTTTCCGTGGTTTTCGGCAGGTTAATCCAGATGTTTTTGTGGGTTTTCGGTGTGCATTCGCCGGGTTATGTGGTTAGTTTTCGTCAGGTTTGCGGCAGCCTTTCCCTGCAATTCGGGGACCCTGTGGTGCTTGCTGAATACAGCGCAGGGTCACCGAAATAGGATCGGCAAAACGAACCGAATTGAAGAGAACAAAAAGTCACCGAACGTGCGGTGACTTTTCGAATCTCTTTGAATTACCCTGATAGTCTCTGTTTGTGGAAAATAATGCAATGAGACAATATTATTGCATGTGAACAAAAAAACACTAAAATGCCTAATCTAGTAAGTGGATAAACGTTATGCATCAAGCTATTAAAATTAAGTATTAGCAATGTTACCAGGCCATGATTGTTCCACACAGGTATCATTTTCTGCGCAGTGTGTCAGATTTTAAATGCAGAATTTGTGGGGGTTATTCTCCTGCCTTTGCAAAGGAGTTTGCAAAGCAAGACCTCTGATATTTACAACCCTTTATCTGATCTGCTCTCTTAGGCTGAACCAAATGGGTTGGGAGTTGGGGAGGAGGGTGAGGGGCCAGGTCTTTGTACAGGATGCTCACCCAAATCTCAGTGTATTTCTCCAAGGACTTGGGTTGATAAATGTCTAAGAACCTTCTGGGACATTTAAAATCTGGAAATACACATGGAAGAGGTGCCTAATGCAAATTCGTTTTTTTATGTAAGTCCCATTTTATTTCAAGAACTGTATTTGCACGTTTTCTTATATTTTGTATGTCTTGTTTTTGTGATAGCGGCACTGTGTAAAGTTTGTATTTTTATCTTTTTCCATTAAAACTTTGAAACCCAGTACTGTCTTTGATCTAGATGCTTCTCGAATAGCTCGGTTTAGCGTTACTGTAGTATATAGCATTTGGTAGATATATTAGCTGTATATGGTTAGTCTCCTGGATTGGGGTGCTATACAGCTATTGGGGTTTCGAAGTGCCCTATTACTTTCGTGGTGGCATCGTGTAGTCTGAAGGGTGTGTACAGTTTAGGAGGGTTAGGTTGGCATAACTTGGGGCCCTGATAGCAGGTAGAGTTAATAAATCCAGAGGCTTGGAGCTGTAACCCCTTGTACGCTCTCCCTCCATACGTGACAACTAGGTAGCTTTTGGTCGTCACAATGATGATGGGCTGCCAAGACCTCACTGAAGAAGGCATACCACAGGAGCAGCCCAAACTATCACTCCCAGACACCCACCTCGACGAGGACATACAACCCGAGCTCTGTGAATCAGGACCCTAGGGACTGAGCTGGATGTGATCGATCTGAGACACGTAAAGCACTGCAGCAATAAAGGAGGCCCGGCGCAGCCATGTAAATTCTAACATATTTTGATTGACTTTTTTTTGGTTCTTCAATTTGAACTGTTATGTACATAGGCAAAAAATATTTTGTTTGCATTTCAAAATCTTCCCTCTGGCAAGGGGCAGTGGTACATTACCTGCCTTCTGGAGGGAGAGAATATTCAACAACCCCTCACATAATCTATGCTGTTTTTTCTTCAACAGAAGAAAGTAACAAGGCTGAATCGTGGCTAGAAGAGTAAAAAAATTGCAACATTTCCATCATTTCAGATAAACACTCAGGGCACGATTTAATTATATTGGAGGATATTTCAGAAAACATATCAGTTGCTTGGGGGCAATATTTTGTTTTTTGAAATATGAGCTGATTCTACTGAAAAGATTAATCTAAAGACGATACTCGAAAAATGCTGCTGGGTTAACAAACGTAAAACGCCCCAACAAGCTTATTTTCTGGTAACAACATACAGAATTATGCTTTTAAACACAACTACTGCAGTAGAAAAATTAGATCTTTATTAAACTATTTCAGTCTTGTTCTCTATTTATCTGTCTGAAAATCGATTTATCAACACCTTTCAGCAGAGTAATTTTTTCTGGAAATCAGCATCTATACAAATTATTAGAAAAGCATTTTGTTGTACATGTACTTGTTTTGCAAAATTTTGAAGATTCTAGAATTTGAAATAACCAAATATTTTTCGCAACTGATTTCTCTTAGATCTCCTGCTACGTTTTACATTGGGAATGTATTGTTTTGAATTGTGAACCAATGCCTTTCTTTTATCACAATTATTAAAGGAGAAATAATAATAATAATAATTTTATATATATACACAGTATATATATATATATATATATATATATATTCGATAGGCCGTGTTAGTCCAGATGCCAAAATCACGAGTATAGCAGTGCGTAGTGATACCTTTTTTATATTGGTCTAACGTTACATTTAAAAGACAAGCTTTCGAAAGGATTCCTCTCTTCCTCAGGTCTGGAAGCTGTACTGATCAGTTCCTAGAATTGAACATTAAGACATTAAGGGTCACATGGGTGGGGGGTTACATGTTGTAAAAAGCGAGAGTCAAATGGTATGTTCAAAATGGGAAAATAAAAACATGAGCAATGTGGATTCTGACTTTTTAACCCTTTATCATAACCACATAACATTCAAAGTTCTGGCTAATGTTTTGTTTATTCTTGGTTTCTCTTCTTTTTTTTTGTATGTTTCTTTCAGACTTCACTGGTCTGTTCTTTTTCCTTTTTATTTCTTTCAAGTTGTATGATCTTATCACTGTTGTTTTATTATGGGCCCAAGATCGCTCGTGTTTACTTTCACATTTTGATCATACCACCTGACTCTCACTTTTTACGACATCTAAACCCCCCCCACCCATGTGACCCTTAGGGCTCTATTACATTCTTTGTGCAAAAACGCTTGTGCAGCGCTGTATTAACGCTGGTATTACAATCCGAGTGCATTTTTTCATCCGTCAAAAAATACCGCTCGTAAAAAAGACGCGCAAAAACGCTTGCAAATTAACGCTGCGCGCAGAAATCGGTGGGCGGACTGTTTTTTCACGCGATTCAGTCAATCTGCATTAAGATCCACAATTGTCTCCCGTTCAGTAGGGATGAGCCGAACACCCCCCGAGTTCGGTTCGGGCCCGAACCCGAACCCCATGCAAGTCAATGGGGCTGAAAATTCGGATTTTAGAGTGCCCTCCAAGAGGGCATATATGCTACATATTTGCCATAAAAGGTGTATGGGGGTCCGGGTAGCGCCCTAGGGGACAGGAAACAAGGACAAAAAGTTTAAAAAAAATACGTTTTTAAAGGGACAGTGAGTTTTCCATGAAATAAGGGTTAAAAATAAAAATGAAAAATTCCTTCAAATATCGTGCCTAGGAGGTCCCCATAACCTGCCCGTGAAGTGGCGGATCTGTAGGATGTATAGAAACACTTAAAAACAAGAAAATTATGTTTCAAATGACGGTAAATGCCTTTTCTTTAATTTATCCATAAACAACTGCTTGGGGCGGCAGTCTGTATGAAAAGAGGAGACATTTTCGGTCACGCAGAAAACATTTACTGATTTTTTTGGCTAAATTATTGTGAAACTTATGCAGGCTTTGGATGAAAGTAACAATAGTGCTTCAAAATTGGTCCTTTAGCATCCCCAACCGAGCCATCACACCGTAACCCCTCTGAGGATATGAATCTGATACAGGCGTCAGTGGCAGTGCACCCAAATTTTGTGCTTTTGGTGCCAGGCCTGCAAGTACTATCATACAGTAACCCCTCTGTGGTATTGTGGAAGAATGCAGGGGTTAACCTTGCGGTCCTATATTAAAAAGATATGCATCTGGTAAAGGCGTCAGTGCACCCAGATATTCTGCCTTTGGTGCAAGACTGCCAGGCCAGCAAGTATCATCATACAGTAACCCCTCTGTAGTATTGTGGAAGAATGCAGGGGTGGACCATGTGGTCCTATATTGAAACGTTTTTTATCTGGTAATGGACATCAGTGCACCCAGATATTGTGCCTTTGGTGCAAGACTGCCAGGCCAGCAAGTATCATCATGCAGTAATCCCTCTGTAGTATTGTGGAAGAATGCAGGGGTGGACCATGTGGTCCTATATTGAAAAGGTTTTTTTTTATCTGTTAGTGGGCGTCAGTGCACCCAGATATTGTGCCTTTGGTGCCAGACTGCCAGGCCAGCAAGTATCATCATACAGTAACCCCTCTGTAGTATTGTGGAAGAATGCAGGGGTGGACCATGTGGTCCTATATTGAAAAGTTTTTTATCTAGTAATGGGCTTCAGTGCACCCAGATATTGTCCCTTTGGTGCCAGGCCAGCAAGTATTATCATACAGTAACCCCTCTGTAGTATTGTGGAAGAATGCAGGGGTGGACCATGTGGTCCTATAATAAAAAGATATGATTCTGGTCAAGGCGTCAGTGCATCCAGATATTGTGCCTTTCATGGCAGCTAGTGCCTTCACACTGTAACCCTTTTGTGGTATTGTGGAAGAGTGCAGGGTTGGACCCTGCGGTTCAAAAAATGTAAATGATATAGATCTGGCACAGGCGTCAGTGCAGCCAAATATTGCGCCTTTCATGGCAGCAAGTGCATTCATACCGTAACCCTTTTGTGGTATTGTGGATGAGTTCAGTGCTGGAGGTTTCGTGAATGCAGAAGACATCCCTGATCTATTCCGTTACGTCAGCATCAGGGGGTTGATAGCTGCTGATCCAGGACTGATTCATTTTTATAAATGTCAGCCGGTCTACAGAGTCGGTGGACAGACGCACTCTTTTGTCTGTGAGAAAACCTCCAGCGGCACTGAACGTCCTTTCAGAAAGCACACTGGATGAAGGGCAACCTAGTAGCTGCATAGCATATTGGCTAAGTTCTGGCCAGTGATCCAATCTCAACACCCAGTAAGCCAGTGGATCATCTGCTGGAAAGGTATCCAGGTCTGCCCTTGCCCCTAGGTAGTCCTGCACCATATGGTGAAGACGCTGGCAATGGGTGCCTACATTTGAAGTCCCTGGGCGTCGTGGACAAAAAAAAAATTAAAAATGCATCAGTCAAGCGGCCCTGGCCTTCACCACTATTCCTCTGATCATCCGCAGCCTCAGAAGCACTTGTGTCAGCACTTGGTAATCTACCAGTGCCTGGAAAGGTGTTACACAAGTGTCGCTTTAGAGCGTCCTCAAGTTTTTTCATCCTGTGCTCCCTCTGTGTGGGCAGGATGAGCTCTGCAACTTTACCCTTGTATCGTGGATCAAGAAGGGTTGCCAACCAGTAATGATCCCTCTCCTTGATAGCACGAATCCTGGGGTCCTTTAGCAGGCTTTGCATTATTAGGGAGCCCATGCAGCGTAGGTTGGAGGTGGCATTAGCTTCCGAGTCTTCCTGGTCAATGAGGATGACCGTATCGTGCACATCCTCTTCCCAGCCACGCACAAGCCCTTCTGTATCTGGGCACACGAAACCCTCTCTTGAGGAATCCCCACCTTCAATGCCCCGACTACTTAAATATTCCTCATCTTTCTCCTCCTGTCTGATCTGAGTAGGACCCGCTGGAATGCTGTCTGCGGAAAGACTGGGGCCTTGAGAGCTAGGGAAGGCCTCCTCTTCCTCCCGCTGCTCTGCCTCTAGAGCCACATCTATAATTCCCTGCAGAGTGTGCTCAGCAGGAACACTAAAGGAATTGTGTCACTGATGCATGCACTGTCCCTGCTCACCATCCTCGTTGCCTCCTCAAATGGTGACAGTACAGTGCATGCATCCTTGATCATCAGCCACTGGAGGGGAGGAAACCAAGTTGACCTGAACCTGTCCTTGTGCCATACTCACACAGGTACTCGTTGATGGCCCTCTGCTGCTTGTGCAGACGCTGCAGCATTGCTAATGTCGAGTTCCACCTGGTGGGCATGTCACAGATCAGACAGTTTGTGGGAAGGTGGAATTCTCTTTGAATTTCTGCCAGGCGAACGCTTGCTGGGAATGACCGTCTGAAGTGGCTGCAGACTTTTCTGGCCTGGCTGAGAAGCTCTGGCAGCCCTGGGTATTTGGTTAGGAAACGCTGTACCACTAGATTTAGGACTTGTGCTAGGCATGGTACATGCGTCAATTTACCCTTGCGTAGGGTGGAGAGAAGGTTGCTGCCGTTATCACAGACGATCATTCCCAGCTCAAGCTGGCGTGGTGTTAACCATCTCTGCACCTGGCCCTGCAGAGCTGACAGTATCTCTGGCCCGGTGTGGCTCCTGTCCCCTAAACAAACCAGCTCAAGCACAGTACGGCTTCTTTTTGCTTGAGCCATTGCGTAGACCCTGTCAGGCATCGGTTTAATTGCCACTTCACCAGAGACAGAGAAGGAGGAGGAGGAGGAGGAAGAGGGAGAGGTGGTGGTGGTGGAGCAGACAGACCTCATACAAGCAGCTTTCTGGAGGCGTGGTGGATGAGCAAGCTCCAGCACAGAGCCCCGTCTTGGATCCCTCCCAGCTGCAATCAGAGTTACCCAGTGTGCCGTGAAGGAAATGTAACGACCCTGTCCATGCTTGCTGGACCACGTGTCTAAAGTCACATGCACCTTGTTGCTGACTGCCTTTCCCAATGACTGGATAACATTGTCTTCCACGTGCTGGTATAGTGCTGGAATGGCCTTGCGTGAAAAGTAATGGCGTTTTGGAACCTGCCACTGTGGTATAGCACATTCAGCAAATTCACAGAAGGGAGCAGAGTCCACCAGCTGGAAAGGCAGCAGCTGCAATGCGAGTAATTTTGCTAAGCTGGCATTTAGACGCTGTGCTTGGGGATGGTTGGGACTATATTTTTTCTTACGCTGCAGCAGCTGTGGCAACGTAATCTGACTGCGTAAATCTTCAGCTGCTGGGAGGATGTCACATTGTGAGGAAGGACCTGGTACATCCATTACTGTAGCATCATCCCTGTCAGTGGAGGTTGTAGGCAATGACATGGCAGGACATACAGTGGGGGTAGAGACAGATGAGGAGGACCTACGCAAAGTTTTGCGCCAATGGGATGTGTGGCGGGTGGTCATATGTCACCTCAAGCACGTGGTACCCAAGTGTCCGGTGTTTATCCCACGTTTCAGCCTCCTCTGACATAGATTACAAATAGCAATGGTGGGGTCTGCTGCACATTTCTTAAAGAACTCCCAGACAGCAGAGTTCCTGCATGTGTTCTTTGAGACAACAGTGCTCTGCACCGGAGCAGCTCTGACATCTGATGCCTTGGACTGGCTAGTGCTACGGTTGGTCACAGAGGATGTTGTGCCTCGTGTTTGCTGTGCCTCCTCCTCCCCCTCCTCTTCACTTGATTCCTCAGTTTTATCTGGCACCCAGGTGGAGTCAGTGACCTCATCATCAATGTCATCTTCACCCCATATCTCCTTGTCACTGGAGCCAACTTGGCAGTATGCTGCAGCTGCTGGGGCAACATGAGTGTCAGTTATTTGTGTGTCATCACTGGCACCCCCTTCCTCTAGGTTGATTATACTCCCTTGCTCAACCTCAGAGATTGAATCAGAGCACTGTACTTGCTGTGCATCCTCAAGCAGCATGTCACTGTCATTGTAGTCAAACAATTCAGCTGACTCCTCCGTGTGTGATAGCGAGGCTACGGCAGGAGTAGCTGTGGACATGGAGGCTGCATTAGAAGCTTTGGCAGCTGAGGTGGACTGTAAAGCACTAGAAGCCTGGCTGGCAGAGGACTCGGAGGATGAGGATGGCCTGGCTAGCCAATCCACCAAAACCTCTGTATGTTGCTGCAGGTTAAGAAGACGGCCAGCACCAGTTATAAAGGACAAGCGTGCCCCTGCAGAGGATGTACCACGTCCACCACGACCAGAGGCACAGCCTCCCGACACAGGGGCTGCTTGCCCTCTTATCTGTGTCTGGGAGCATCTGCCTGTCCTTTTTGTTCTTTCAGACATGGTGAGTGATATATAGATTAAATATATACAGAACTCTGATTCAACTCAGGTATAAAGATTAAAGATTTACAGAACTCTGGTATAAATCAGTGAGACCCTTTGATGGGTGGCACTGAAACCTCTTATAAATCAGTGAGACCCCTTGATGGGTGGCAGTGAAACCTCTTATAAATCAGTGAGACCCTTTGATGGATGGCAGTGAAACCTCTTATAAATCAGTGAGACCCTTTGATGGGTGGCAGTGAAACCTCCTATAAATCAGTGAGACCCTTTGATGGGTGGCAGTGAAACCTCTTATAAATCAGTGAGACCCTTTGATGGGTGGCAGTGAAACCTCCTATAAATCAGTGAGACCCTTTGATGGGTGGCAGTGAAACCTCCTATAAATCAGTGAGACCCTTTGATGGGTGGCAGTGAAACCTCCTATAAATCAGTGAGACCCTTTGATGGGTGGCAGTGAAACCTCTTATAAATCAGTGAGACCCTTTGATGGGTGGCAGTGAAACCTCCTATAAATCAGTGAGACCCTTTGATGGGTGGCAGTGAAACCTCTTATAAATCAGTAAGACCCTTTGATGGGTGGCAGTGAAACCTCTTATAAATCAGTAAGACCCTTTGATGGGTGGCAGTGAAACCTCTTATAAATCAGTGAGACCCTTTGATGGGTGGCAGTGAAACCTCTTATAAATCAGTAAGACCCTTTGATGGGTGGCAGTGAAACCTCTTATAAATCAGTGAGACCCTTTGATGGGTGGCAGTGAAACCTCTTATAAATCAGTGAGACCCTTTGATGGGTGGCAGTGAAACCTCTTATAAATCAGTGAGACCCTTTGATGGGTGGCAGTGAAACCTCTTATAAATCAGTGAGACCCCTTGATGGGTGGCAGTGAAACCTCCTATAAATCAGTGAGACCCTTTGATGGGTGGCAGTGAAACAGTGAAACCTCCTATAAATCAGTGAGACACTTTGATGGGTGGCAGTGAAACCTCCTATAAATCAGTGAGACCCTTTGACGGGTGGCAGTGAAACCTCCTATAAATCAGTGAGACCCTTTGACGGGTGGCAGTGAAACCTCCTATAAATCAGTGAGACCCTTTGATGAGTGGCAGTGAAACCTCCTATAAATCAGTGAGACCCTTTGATAGGTGGCAGTGAAACCTCCTATAAATCAGTGAGACCCTTTGATGGGTGGCAGTGAAACCTCCTATAAATCAGTGAGACCCTTTGATGGGTGGCAGTGAAACCTCCTATAAATCAGTGAGACCCTTTGATGGGTGGCAGTGAAACCTCCTATAAATCAGTGAGACCCTTTGATGGGTGGCAGTGATACCTCCTATAAATCAGTGAGACCTTTGATGGGTGGCAGTGAAACTCTTATAAATCAGTGAGACCCTTTGATGGGCGGCAGTGAAACCTCTTATAAATCAGTGAGACCCTTTGATGGGTGGCAGTGAAACCTCCTATATATCAGTGAGACCCTTTGATGGGTGGCAGTGAAACCTCCTATAAATCAGTGAGACCCTTTGATGGGTGGCAGTGAAACCTACTATAAATCAGTGAGACCCTTTGATGGGTGGCAGTGAAACCTCCTATAAATCAGTGACACCCTTTGATGGGTGGCAGTGAAACCTCTTATAAATCAGTGAGACCCTTTGATGGGTGGCAGTGAAACCTCCTATAAATCAGTGAGACCCTTTGATGGGTGGCAGTGAAACCTCTTATAAATCAGTGAGACCCCTTGATGGGTGGCAGCCAGTGAGAACACACGTATTATAACAATTCCCAAATATTTTTTAGAAATTAGTGACCCCAAAAATACTGCGTGGTACTGGCTGTGTGACAAGACACAGATCACCTCAATTCACAAATGTCTTAAAGAAATTAGTGAGCCCCAAAATACTGCGTGGTACTGGCTGTGTGACAAGACACAGAAGATCACCTCAATTCACAAATGTTTTAAAGAAATTAGTGAGCCCCAAAATACTGCGTGGTACTGGCTGTGTGACAAGACACAGATCACCTCAATTCACAAATGTTTTAAAGAAATTAGTGAGCCCCAAAAAATCTTGCTGGCTGTGTGACAAGACACAGAAGTTCACCTCAATTCACAAATGTTTTAAAGGAATTAGTGACCCCAAAAAAACTTGCTGGCACAGTGACAAGACACACATATCAATTCCCTGATATTTTGTAGAAATGAGACCCCCCCAGACCCCCCCAGTAGCGTGGCAGACCGGCAGTAACAACACACAACAATCTCCTCTGAAATTTCCTCTGAAATGCGTGCAGAATCGGCGCGTGGAAACCTTATATAGTGTGCTGCGGGACTTAGCTCTGTGAGCCCATGATTTGGCAAAATTTGCCCAATCAGGACTCTGAGCGGTGATTGGCATACTGTTGAACCTGTCTTGCACCAGACCTGGGATCAGGTGCAAGGCTGTAGCCAATTACGAGCTTCAGGCCAGTGGGAAAATGCATTGTGGGCCATTGTGATGCATTGTCGACTCGAACATGCACCGAACACCCGAATCTACCCGAACAGGCTAAGTTCGTGCCCAACTCCGAACTGTCCGAACCCGAACCGCTCATCCCTACCGTTCAGTTTTTGCGCCTGTCAAAATCAATCTGAGTATATATGCTACAGCAATAATAAAAACACGTACAACTTATCAATTTTATTGTTTGGGTATGCGTAGAATGTGTAACTATACTGTGCTGTATTTTTTTTTTTTGTGCTGGTGTATTTGGTTTCGGCCAGGACGTTCAGATTTGTAGTTACCACCAGCTTTTCAAAGACGTTAAAATTATGCACGCAAACGTTGTCCATTATATTTTGCGATAAGGCTGGGGTCAGACGAAAGCAGTGCGAACGTGCGTTTAGCCGCACTTTATTATGGCCGTGGTAGCAGCAAATGACGTCCAACGCAGGCCCACACACGAAGTACGGCCACACGAAAGTTCGGCCGCGCAACGCAAGCGGCAAACAAACACATTTTTGCAAGAACGTCGAACCGCTAGTACTGACATACAGAGTGCGCTGCATCCGCATAGCGGCGTGTGTGCGTGATTAGGAGACGTCAGACGCTGCTCATGTCCGGCCAAAATAACGTCCAGACACCCAAAGTTTCCTGGTTTGGATCCGTAAAAAATCACGGACGAAATTGCGCATCGTATGACCGCTATTGCGTACTCCGTGAAAAAGTCCGTCCATGCGTTCGGACGCACTTTTTTACGGATGTTGCGAAAAATGCGTTCGTCTGACCCTAGTCTAAGGTTGTAATACCTTGCGCGCACCAGCGCACAAACGCATTTGCGCTCACAATGTTAAGTAGAGGACGCTCAAAGTACATTACGCTCGCAAAGGGTTCGCGCAGGTCCACCCGCGTTAGACATTAACGCTCATTTTTTGCACGGACATTGTAATACGACGTTCAGCACAAAGGGTTTTGTCCCTTGCGTCAATGCGTTTTTGCGCACGCGTTAACGTTTGTGCGAAGAATGTAATAGAGCCCTTAATGTCTTAATGTTCAATTCTAGGAACTGATCAGTAAGATTCCAGACCTGAGGAAGAGAGGAATACTCTTGAAAGCTTGTCTTTTAAATGTAATGCTAACGTTAGTCCAATAAAAAAGGTATCACTACATACTGCTATACTCGTGATTTTTATATATATATATATATATATAAAAATACAGTATACATATTAGCATTTCTGCACTTAGGAATAAATACGTATAAACAGCTAAATGTGTTTTGAAGCAGGGTGGATTTTCAGTCGAATTGCTTGACTAGCACAATCAATACTAATTCTAACCATTCTGCAGAGAGAAAATAACAAACAATTAGATTTTAATATTCCATCCACAACCCTAAAAGAATCAAGTCCCAATGCACAAAATTGCTGCAACTGTCATAATGAAAAATACAAGGACAGTGAAACATTGTGTGGCTAAGCTTCTTTAAGTTTCCCAGCTGTATTTAAGAATGATTTAGTAATGTTCATATACATGTGGGGGTTTTCAAACAACGGTCCTCATTGTTCATTTGAACAGGAATGCGGAGTCACGCAGCCCAGACGGAGAAAGTTGTGCAGATTCACGGGACTGCTACAGCAAGACAATTTCCTTGAAATGTGTGTTGACACTTCAATAACTGTAGAATATATAATCAAGTTGTTTATTTTCGGAAGCAAGCATCTGCTGATTAAAATACATCTATTTCAGAGTTAAAAATATAACAATCAATATACTGGAATACACTGGAGGATTGCAGCAAATCTTATGCTATCTCCATTCCATCGACATTGCTATTTTAATGGTAAATAAGGTTATATTTTTCATAAACTGGAAACTTGGAACATGTTTCATTATAGCTGGAGGAAGCCATAAGAAACTAATATATTTCCACTTATATGGGATCACAGGATACTACAGATTAACATTTTACCAAGTAACATTTCTATATTGCAAGTAAATGCAAAACGGTAATTTCCTCCCACGTATACAGAGTAGAGTTCAATGACAGCTGTGAAAGAAGTAAAAAAAAAATGCTATATGAAACATGCAGGGCAGTATATACATCGTTCAGTGAGCAGGGGGTGAGTGGCAACTGTTTGGACAAAATTGCAAATGTAACAGAAACAAAAACTCAGAAACAAAAACAATCTATCGATACTGCCTTACCCTGTAACATTAGTTTTATGCAAAATTATTTTTTATGTTATTCTACATAATTTTGATGTCACATATGTATTCATGCAAAAACACACATTTTTATATCCTTAATTGTCAATAACAAAGGGTACCACAAAATAATGTGTGGCTTTATAAAAGAAACTTTAAATGCAATGTTTCAGTCAACAACATTTGAGAGGTTGCTGTATCTACCAAAATATTGCTCTTAAAGTTTCTTCAATAAGGATTAGACACAATGACTCCAGCTTAACGGCTCTAGCAGCTATCACAACTGAGCCATAAGCTTTGCTAGCAGCATGGAGGCTGCGGCTGCTAACTATAATTGAATGACACAGAGGAGAACAAGCTACTCCGTGATACCTTATTCTTCTCAAAACCCTGGTATCAAGTGATCTTGCTTATGCAAAAACATTTAACACAGAAATTTATCCCCACCAAATAAAATCTCAAACTTACCCTAGGTCCAGGTGCAGAGGATGACACGACCAAGGTGCAGAGGACGACACCACTGCCATATCCTTTGCCAACAAGCAGTGGAAGACTGAATACATGTAGCTCCTAGTGTGCTTCCATGGCTCATTCCGTAGCTCCTGCATAAACTCACTCTGCCACCTGTTGCAGTGGCTTGAAGGGGAGGATAACAGCACGTCCATTGCAACATGCGCTAGTACGCACGTTACGTCGTGTGTTCCTCCCAGTTGAGCCATCGTAACACTACAACGGACGCTGGGTGGGGAGTCACTACAGACGCATTTAGTGTGCTCGTGTGGCCCCGCCCTCAGTCATAATAGAGTTGGTAACAGTCAGCCGCTAAGGATTACTGGCTTGTACCAAATTTTATCCTTAGTAGCTACCTGTTACCAAGTAGGATTTGGGCCCATCGTGTTTTTGGATCTTCTCAGTAGAGCACACTTCTCAAATGTAGATCCATCAGCAATTAATAGTAAATCTACGCCACCGATAATGCATAAAACGTCTCTGTGAGTACAATACATATATACATTCTGGGTTTCACTGAAAAATGCTTCTACGAGCTGAGAAACATTAACACTGTCTCTATTAAATGAAAAACAAATGGTACAATAATTTTGCAAGTAAATTTTATCAACTAAAATAAAATTTAGGGAAGAAGTATTACACTGCAGATAAGACCGTAAATAAATAGTCCCTACAACATATAAGAGGTTATCCATTAAGCTCCAGTATTTGTCAGCGTTGCAAAAACTGGCTAAAATCAACAGTATTGCAGTGCTGAGAAACGCTGACACTTCTCAAAACTATAATCCAAATAGCTAATGGAGAACCTTTACTGTAACTGTGACAAACACCGACGCTGCAGGTTTCTCCTTAGCTTCCCCGTTTTAGCTCCATATTACGGGGCAGCTAATCCAGCAGCCTGCCCTGTAATGCAACGCTAAGCCTCAGGATGCTCGAGGTAGCTCTAAGCACCACCGCGAGCACCCCCTCCACAGAGTCCATGGGACTCTATTGAGGCTTCGACTGCCAGTCACATGACCTGCAGGATCTCGCCTCTATGCCGCCGGAAGCAGAGAGAGACTGAGGGAAAAAGTCCCTCAGTCTCCCTCTGCGAATCACTACGCCGACCTGCCGGATCTCACGAGTCGAGATAATGCAGGTCATGTGACCGCATCGTCAGCCTCAATGGAGTTCTATGGACTCCATGGAGGGGTGCTCGCAACGGCGCTTAGCGCTGCCACGAGCATCCTGCAGTTTAGCGCCGTGTTACAATGCAGGGTGCCGGATTAGCGCCTGCACCGTAATATCACGCTAAAACAGGGACGCTAGGGAGAAACCTGCAGGCGCAGGCTTTTCTCCTTAGCGTCCCCGTTTTAGCGTGATCATCGTAATAGGTCCCCTAGTGTTTTATTTCACCAGCAGTGGCTGTTTAATTAATTTCATTAGATTTTTGCTTTGCCACTTGTAGCTGAACCTAAAGATACCATACAGTGTGCCAACTACATTCAAAAGCCTACGTCTGGTACATTACACAGTGTCTGCAAAGGAATATAACAGCAAGAGCAGGAAAAATACAAATGAATAAAAGATAAGCCATACCTGTGTCTACGTAATCAGTTCAAATATTTAATTCCTTATCTTGTTGACATCTCCCGTGTGTGTAATACATTAGATGTTTCGCTTATGTGTTGATCGTGTTATCTTTATTTTTCATGCAGGTTGAACAGATTTGACAAGAGAATTGCAAATATCCCCATGAATGCCTTGTGTACTGTTTGTTGTTCAATGAGCTGGAAGAGAACAGTTTTACATTTCTGAACTTTTTATTTACTTTATGAAAGCTTAGTATGAATACAGAATAAAATCAGTTGGCGGTCACAGGCAGATCCCTGCTATCACTGAGTGATTATTCACAGTACGTTTTCATAGTTTGGAATTTTCTTTGTATCTTTGCCCTTTTGTTAGACAAGTTGCACATGTGAGATGCATTCATACAATCATTTTAGAGAAACTGTAAAATTATCATCTCTTCAAGTTCAAATCTCATTTTAGTGAATTTTCTTATTTCTGTGCCAGTATATCCAAAGGAAACTGGAGAAGTTGTAAGCAGTGATAGCTCTATTGATTTGACTTTATTTATTTCTAATAATGTCTTTCCTGTTTTTTAATGTGAAGACATTACTTTTTATTTGAAGTAAAAAAAAAATGTTAAAATTACTGATGTTGTTTCACTTCACAGTCTATCACAGGTTGTGTTATATCATTTTCCTATTTCCGATGAAGAAGGTGACAACTTGAACAAAAAGAGGTTTGATAAAAGACATTGATTAGTAATAGCTGGACATATTAGACAGATAATCCCCACTAAACTAATAATCAGCCCAAAATTCTCAATCTCAATCCACCAAGCAGCTCCAAGTACCCCCTAAACCAGTGTTTCCCAAACCTCACCTCGGGACCCTCAACCAGGCCAGATTTTGCAGATCACCTTGGGGAAAAGCAGACTGATTCCTGCAATCACTGAGCAGCAAATCATATCCCCTGTGCTGTGCTTCACATATCTGGAAAACCTGGCGAGGCGGAGGGTCCTGAGGACATCTAAATCAGGCGTCAGCAGCCATGCCTCTCCCCCCCCCCCGATGTTTTGGAACCACATCTCTCATAATGCTCAACCACTAAATAGGTCGGCTGAGCCTCTCATGGGAAATGTAGTTCTAAAACATCTGCAGGGTCAACACTGCCGACCCCTCATCTAAATCCTGAATAGCAAAGGAGAGGTTACATTGGAGTAGGACACGTCAAGGCCTATGTCTACAACACACGTAATGGTGGCTATATAGTTAATTATATATTGGTGACCCTTATGTTTTTCACCCATGGGTGGCAAGTGATAAATTAAAATGGAGATTGGGTGGGCTCCACTGTCCCTCTAGTCCGAACCCTCAAGGGGTTACTTTATTGAGATGAAAACATCCTCCCTTGTAACCTCAGCCCACAGCCAGCAGATGAGGGGTTGAAAAAAGGTTTCCCTCTGTCGCCTTACCCCAAAATAAAGCATAACACCTGTTTACTAAACTAATTCCTCCTTTTTACCCCCCTCAAACTAAACCTCTCTATCTAACGACCAGAAACCAATCTCAATTTTTCATTACATATACTTACATTTCCAAATGTCCTTGTCCATTGGTGCCTCATCTCTTAATATATTGATATCAATTTAGTAAAACTCTGGGCCTCACTCACTTTTTCTTTGAGGCAACTCACTGCCTCGGAGATCTGCAAACACACAGAATATTATATGTAGAAAAACCGGAAACACTAAATTCTAAAGAGCACAATGCTAAGTCCAAACTGCTTCCCCTGAACAAGATGCTCATTAGGGCCACATCTATTACGCTTTGTTTTCTTAATCCTCATACAGGGTTATTCAGAGAGAGGTGAAAACCAGGAGAATTGACTGGAGAAGTGAAAATTCTACGTCAAAATAGCCAAACCAGAAAATTTTTCCAAACTTTCCAAATTGGCTATTTGGTCTAGATTGTTCATTCTCCTGAGGTTCACTTTTTTGTGAATAGACCTGTAAATATCTGAGATTTGAAATATTGTTTGTTTTGGAATATTTCTCATTGGCAATTTACTTGCATTCCCATTATTTTAGAGGAAATTAACCCCTTAAGGACCGCTGTCGTACTATGTACGTCCTGCCCACGGGTCTCCCTTAGACCTGCAGACGTACATAGTACGTCAGCGGCGCCTAACCCCCCTCCCGCCCGATACTTACCTCCCTCGCTGGATCCCTCACAGATCTGGCAGGGAGGAAGCCTGCCCATGTGATTTACATGGGCCGGTGAGCTCGATGACATCACCACGCTGCGTGGTGACATCATCAGCAGACGCCCCCATTGAAATCAATGGAGGGGAGGGGGGCTCCTTCGGAGCCCTCTATCTCCCCAACCATTGAAGCTAGAGAGATGCAAGTTGCACTGCTGGAAATAGGAGAGTCTCCCCTTTTCAGCAATGTACTGCATTAACAGTTCCGCTGCCGAATCGCGATTCGGCGCTAATCGGCGCCAAAACACAATTCGAACCTGGAGGGGGGCTGACATCTTGGATTTCAGCCAAGCCTCCAGGTCCCCCCCTACCCACTGACATATGTGTGAGGTTGTCAGTGGGCCAGTTAACCCTTTGGATCCCCTTATCTCCCGTTCTGTGGCAGATAGATGGTCATATTTGACATCATTGGAAAGGCCTGATCATGGCCCTGCCAATGATACCATACATGACCAGGTTTGGTTTAAAAATAAAATTTTAAATAAATAAATAAATAAATAAAATAAAAAATGTTTGTTTTTTTAAAGTTTTTTTTGTCTGGTGGGGGATAGTTAAATAGGACCTAGGCTGTCATCTAAAAATAATTAGCACAAAATGGTCAGAATGAGCGCAGCGCACATAGGTGAACTGGCTCAGCAGTGAAGGGGTTAAAAAGGAAAAACTTGTAAAAATTGGTATTTCTAGTCTCGGGACAAAATTTTGAAACTATTTAGCCGTGGTCTTTTTTGGTGGTTGTAGATTTTTGGGATTAAATTACGAAAAAGTGTGTTTTTACCATTTTTTCATCATATTTCATATTTTTTTTGTCGTAAATTATTCGATATGATGGAAATAATGGTATTTCTATAAAGTCCATTTAATGGCGGGAAAAACGGTGTATAATATGTGTGGGTTGAATAAACGAGTAAGAGGAAAATTTGACCTAAACATGAACAGCGCAGAAACGTAAAAACAGCAGCGGTCACTAAAGGACGGATTTGTGTAAAACCGCCCGGCCACTAAGGGGTTAATTTACCATTCAGTAAAATAACTTTCTAAATGTGTCTAATGGTGATGATCGCTGCTGTGTTTCTCATATTTATAGTTGTGTCATCATTCAAAGCAATTGTGTATTATTCAGTGTACAGTAAAACCGTTATGATGAGAATCATCCCGTCATCTCCACAAATGACTTTCATCATTCTTTTTTCTCTTTTATTGATTATGCGTCGTTCTGGAAGAAAAAATGGAAATGGAAAAAAATGTATTTCCTCAACCTTACTGTTCCCAGACCATACATCCTGAGATATATGGCAAAGTACCAGCTGTTATGTGTAACATTAAAGTCGCTCTGCACTGATCTTTCGTTTTTATGTCTTTTAGTAAAACGGTTTATATTCTGTTGAATTGGGCGTGTTTGACTTTGACAGTTTTCAAGCCGTATTGAAGGGGTGATGTAGGCAAAAAGAGCGGAGGGAAGAAAGATGTCATTATTAACTCCTATTGACCCTACTCATATTATACCCTTTTTTCCGTGTCTTTTTGTCTAAAGCCTAGAATTACTTTCTTTCACCTATTTTACACCATTTTGTCAGTTATTACCATATACTTTGATAAAGCCCTGCTGTTCATTTTTGGACATATACAAGATCAGCATCTATCATATGGATTATATGGACGAGCTCGTACATGCAGTGACATCATTAATTAAGTGCAATCATGTTCAAATGTGTCAACAATTGTATTTAGATAATGATGTCACAGATTGAATGCACTATATGTATGGAGTTGGAAGATTTTGTAATTTAGACTTGACAAAGACCTGTAAGGGTCGAAACGTTGCTTTTTTATAGCTGAGGAAATAAACCCACTTGAATTGAATTGTCATGGATGAGTCAAAACCTTGATTCTGTGATATCTGGGAAAGTGGATCCCTTCCGGCTGATTGGTGAGAATATTGGTTGCAGCTATTTGCTCTATACCAAAAAGAGACAGGCACATTGCATTACATTCAGAAAAAATAAAGAAATGGAGGGAAATTGTAGGAACTAAACTCTAGGGGCTATATTACAATCTTCGTGCAAAAACCCTCGCGCAAAGCGTGAATTTTTGTACCAAGCGTTAAACTTTTGCGCGCGCAAGTCACCGCTGGAATTACAATCCTCGCACGTATTTTCATCCGGCGATCAATAACGAGTGCAAACAGGACGCTCCCAAATGCTCATGCAGTACCGTTGCGCGCAAAAATCAGTGTGCACACTGTTTGTTTCTCGCGATTCAGCCAATCAGAATTAAGAACCACAATTATCTCCCGTTAAGAAATTGCGCCTGCCACAGGCAATCTGAGCATATATGCTGCAGCAATAATACATGCACACACAACTTCATCCATTGTATTGGTTTGGTATGAGTAGAATGTGTAACTATTCTTTGCTGCATTTTTTTTTTTTGGCTGGTGTATTTGGGTTCGGCCAGTTTGTTCAGATTTGCCGTTACCACCAGCTTTTAGGAGTTGCTAAAATTATGCGCGCAAAGGCTATGCGGTAATTACCCGAGAAATAGATTGTAATACCATCCTCGTACCAGCGCACATTCGCATTTGCGCTCACAATGTTAAGTATAGGACGCGCGCTCGCAGGGTTCACGCAGGTTCACCCAGCGGTAGACGATTGCGCGTGGTTGTTGCGCTGACTATGTATTACGGCATTCGGCGCAAAGTGTTTTACCCCTCACGTTAAAGTTTTTTTGCGCCAGCACAAACGTTATCGCGAAGATTGTATTATAGCCCTAGGAGTAGCAATGACAATTAAAGTAATGTTCAGTTCCTATTATTTACCTCCATTTTTTTCTGAATAGTACATTATTATAGAAGTGGGTTATGCCCCATTTTTCCAGAGTACTGGACTATTGCTACTGGCTTTTCTTCTTTTTTCTTTCCTGTAGCATTGGTATACGGCACAAGTGAATTGTTTATGTAAATGTAAAATGACACAGCTATTATTATCCTTTATTTATATAGCACCACAAATTCCGCAGCGCTTTACAAGATCGGTGTACAAGTAGTTAAAACAACGGTTCCCAACCCTGTTCCCAATGGAATTTACAATCTATAAGATGTACAAGTATTTTGTGAGGTAGGAGCAACCATATTGTTAGGTGTCTTGCCCAAGGACACTCACTGGTGCATCTTCTGAGTGGGATCGGGCTGTCTTTCCATGATTGTAGATCAGCGACCTGGTGGTTAGGTTTAATCCGCTTCTCATAAAGTTGAGACTTGCTTCTCCTCAGTTGTATTGGAGGGATGTGCTGAATGGGATTTATCTTGCTTCTCCACAGTCGAAGGGTAGAGATGTTACCACTGGACTCCACAGCGATATTGTGTAGTAGACAAGTATGTACCATTAGGTGTCTTGCCCAAGGACACTTACTGGAGAGGTGCTCTGGCCAGGATTGGAACCTGGGTCTCCACAGTTATAGAGCAGTGATGTTATCTCTGCTCCATCCAGCAAAATATTTGTGACTGTGGAATTAAATAGTGTACTAGTTATACATCCTGAAAAATGAGTGTCGATTTACTTGTTGCTTTTTAGAACACAATGCAGTGACTGGTTGTTTTCTCTTTTTTTTAGCCAGCCAGTAGAGCAAGACTTAAATTGGCGCTATTTACAGTCTGAAATATTATGAGTACTATATCTCTAAAATGCATGTACAGCATTTAAGGGGATCGATGCAAATTAAATTTGAATTATCCAGACCATCATTTTTTTGTTTGTGTTTTGGAAAAACTTTATCAAGTAACTCATTTCAAAAGTTCCCATCTTTTCTTAAAATTGTGAATTCACAAAGGATCCAGATGCAGCTAAGATTTCTTGTCTTCTCATTTTTACTCTATTGAAATTCTGTGCACGGGTGGCTGGCAAACACCTGCTTATAAGTGATCCATCGAGATATATGTTGCAGTTGTTGTAAGTAGCGTTTTTCATGATAAAACATGATACTAGGACTTTGCAATTTAATAGAAATGCACACAGCATGCGCCATATGGTATACAATACCCTTTACAGGTTGGAGAAGTATATTTTAGACTGTCCCTTTAATGTTTGCACAAATGAAGCTCTTACACTGCAGCACATTAATATTTAGTATATGTAGTCTGATAAGATGTAAAAAGAAAATCATTACTGAACAGATAGAGACATAACACTGATGGCATTGTACTCTACACAAATATAGAAATTATCTGTAATTTAGAAGACACTACTGCCTATTTCAGAGTGAGCTAGGAAGGCTTTTGTACAGCTGGATGTTGACAACAAAAGGCATCATGTCGCTAGGTAAAAGCTTTGTGCCCCATTTAAAGGAAAACAGGAGGTGGCAAACACAAATACAAATGGATAAATACAGAAAACAAGATCTGGCATCCATTTTATCTGCTGCGAAACAGAGTAAAATATCCACAAGTCTCCTACAAAAGGTGAGCGGTAATAATATGTATAAGAGGTAACCCAATTGCCTTTAGAAATATGGATTTTCAATGGAAAATAAAATCAACAAAAATGATTAGTGTGAGCCCTTTGGCTACATAATAGAAACGGTTTGTGAATATCCGTAACATAAACCAGGGGTTATCTTAAAAAAACATATTCCCAATATTCGTGGGTAATTGAGTGTGCTTATCCCTTTAACTGAGCCTTCACCAGTTTAAGAAAGTGCTAAACAACAAAGTAATCAATCATAGGGTAGCATGAAGGATATATCATCACTTGAAGCCCTGTTTGAGTTTCCATCCACCATTTTGGTACTCCAAATATCACGCTTTCAGTGGTACAATACTTCACAGCACTCCTTGAAATTACCTTTCATCTTCCCCACTCTCCCCTACCTATGGGAAAACTCCCCTTCAATCCTATTAAAAACTTTGAGATTTTTATCCGTGGCTGACATCTTGTGGTGGCCTAATCAGTCTGGAAATATTTCAGTGATTTTGGCACCATCTTCAAAAAAGAATTTCCGGCATTTTCAGTATTCACAGTGATCGCTCATGGATCCAGTACTCTTGAAATTTGACCACAGGGAGTCTCTAAACTGGTACATATGCGTGAGGTCAGCTGTAACCCAGGGGAGGTGGGCCCCTTTTACTCGCACTTTGCGCAGTGGGGTATAGGTGTTCCAGACTTTCAGGAGCTCGGCTTGAAAGTATTCAATTGCACAGTCCAGGTCTGGGATTAGGTTTAGTCTGTACCATGGGAGCTGTTTGAGATCATTTAGGAAGGATTCAAGATTAAATTTCTTGAAAGACCTGGTGATTATTACCTTTGGTGGACATTTATGTTAGTACAGTAAGAAAAAAAATCATTGGGAGTATTTCTAGTTAATTAAAAATTATTTTTCAAAAAACCACTGGTTCTTGACAATGCTTTTTTGGAAAATCACTTGGTAATGAAAGTAACATTAGTCCAATAAAAAAACGTAGCACTACGTACTGCAATACTCGGGTGATTTTGGCACCTGGTCTTACATGGCTTATCCAATCTACACTGTAGGGGTTATTCTAAGAGAGCAGAATTGGCTCCAAAATTGTACCATACAATTGCCAAAAAGTTGGCAATTCGCCAAATGTTGGCGAGTTGCCCCAAATTACGGTGATCTTTGTTGCCAGTGAACGCCCCACAGAGAAGCTGTCAGGAATCGGGACTGGTAGGTGAGGAGATGAGCCCAGGATGCAGTGATAAAGCGACACAGACAGGTTCCACGGTACAAAGGGGGTTTATTGATACAGGACACAACTGGGAACAGGATACACTGGGCACACAGGATACCACTTGGAGCAGGATACACAGGTTACACAGGGTGCCACTTGGAGCAGGATACACAGGATACACAGGGTGCCACTTGGAGCAAGACGCACAGGATACACAGGGTGCCACTTGGAGCAGGATACATAGGATGCCACTTTGGAGCAAGATACACAGGAAACACAGGATGCCACTTGGAGCAGGATACACAGGGTACACAGCTAGGCAATGGAGACACAGCTTGCCAATGGAGACCAGAGTCTGAGAAAGCCTGTTAATGCAGCAGCACTGCAGCATGGGAGGTAGACCCTTAAGTAGGGAAACACAGGGAAGTAATTGAGGTACCTGTGGCTGCTGCAGTGGCTGACTGAGGTATTGCAGGCAAATAGATAAAGGGCAGTCAGGCTGGAATAATCACTTTACAGGCCTTCTTGTGACAGTGGCGACATGATACCTGACAGAGACAGTGGTTAATCTATACAGAGAACATCGACCAGCACCGAAATTTCTGTGAAATGCCCTGATTTTTGGTCGCTTCATTCGACAGGTTTAATCAGGCAAATCCCATAAGTGTCAATGTAAAAAATATTCCCCATTTTTAATAAATAGTTATTAAACCGTTTACTATTTTAATTTGCAGCGAAAAGTCTATTTACTTATTTTTTAGGCATTTTTCAGTTTTTTTTCCGATTTTCTTAAATAGCGTTTTTTCTCTGTAACAGAACTTTTTATTATTATTCATAAGACATTATATGTCAATTCCAGGCATTTTTAAAAGGTGCAGTGGGGTTTTTATTTTTGGGGTTTTTTTACCCATTCGTTGGCTTGGCGGCTTGTCCGGCGGCTGGATCACGCTCTGTTCGGCAGGTCGTCGACTTTTTTCAGATGCATTCGGCGGATCATAGGGTGCGTCTGGCAGGTTTTCGGGGGCATATTAGATCGATCCAATGTTTTTTCGGTGGTTTTGCGGCGGATCGCCGGGTGCATCCAGCAGGTTTTCAGATTGATCCATTGTTTTTTCGGTGGTTCTGCAGATCGACTTGGTGGTTTTGCGGCGGTTTATCAGTTTGATTCAGAGGTTTTTCAGATGCGTTTGGAGGCTTGTTCCCTGCACTTCGGGGACCCTGCGGTGAATGCTACTGCAGGGTTGGTGAATTTGACTCCACGAAGTGTGGGGAATGAAAGAGGACCGGAATTACGGTGCTCTGTGAAAAACCCTATTTATATTTTATATATTAGTGTGTTTATTATTGCAGAAGCCACTTGCACATCACAGCAATTTGATGAATTGCATCCCAGAGCCCCTGTGCCACATTCCCCATATGCAGCAAGGAATTCTGGGTAGGATATGCAAATGACATCTGTCTCACTTTTCTGCATCCTGGGTCTGTTATTACACAGAACCCTAAAATCAATCCTATGCCACACTGTGGCTTTCTAGCAGAGATAAGGTTATGCAACTGGTCAAAGCCACTCCTAGGACAGCGCTGTTTCGGGTTTGTTGGACCCTCATCAGCTAGGAGCTAGGCATGATGACCAGTCGCAGTGGATGCTTGGGACCCGTAGGGCAAGTCAGTATCTACAACAGTTGTGGTGGAGGACAAAAAGTGAGATAAAAAAAAATATGCATATATATATATATACACACACATTTAGAAATAAAAGTTCATGTTAGACATGACTTTAATAGATATTGCTTAGACATAATTTTAAGTAGGAAGGATCCATTTCATAGATTTTAAATATTCTTGTTCTGTTTGATATAACTCAACATTCAGGTCTATTCACTAAAGGTGAAAATCAGGAGAATGGCAGAAGATAACAATCATTTCCAAATAGCCACTTTGGAAAGTGAGATAAATGGAATTATCTCTGGTTTATTTTTATGGTTTGGCTTTTTTGACCTCGAATTTTCACTTCTCCTGCCAATACTCCTCACTTCACCCATTAGTGAATAGACCCTCTAATGATATTTATTAAGGTTACTAATTTACGAAGTTCTTATTGATGAAACAACATGCTGACCCTCGATGAGAATAATGTTGCTCTGAACTCTGAAATGCTGTATCTAAAGAAATGAATGCCCATGATCGTATTAATATAAAAATTGAATATTTTCTGTGAAATTGCACACAGTAGTAAGCAATCCACTTCACCTGAAACAACTGTTTATCATTTCCATATTTTAGCAGCATTTGTTAAGGTGCAACTGATGAAATTATGCTTCATTTACAATAAAGTTGTGTAATGTCATCAGTTAGTTTAATGAATGCAAAAAAGAAACATCAAGAACGTTTTTTAAAAGAAAAAAAAAGCCCCTATTCTCTAAACATCACTTTGGTGATGGGCCTTGGGACTCGGATTCACTAAATATTGCTCTACGTGGAATTCTGAGGACATCACGATGAGGTAGTAACTAAAAACATGCCGTGAGCTCAGTCTGAGTAAAGGATAAGTTTAAAGCAGACAGCAACTGCGTTTTACAATAATCCAGCAATTCTGGTGCATTTGAAGTTTGCAATAGCTGTTATTGCAAGATTATCAAAACCCGCAATAGCCATGATATCTAATCTCCAGGTTTTTTCACTGTAGGCGACCAAGGGGAAGATCGAGTTCCGGGCGGTTTACTAATTCACAGACATATATTCTGGCCTTTGCTTTTCAAGCAGGTGATATTACAAATCCTCAGAGTGTCAACTGTTCATCTTTCAAACCCAATTTGCAACAAAAGTGAGTAGCTTCAGGGCATTGTATAAATAGTCTGATAGGTGACATCACAAATTTCAAGGAGTAGTTAGACATGATGACCTTGCGATATAAAAATAATGTTGGATAAAATATCTGTAGAGTGGATTCTGTTATTTCTGAATAACGTATCACTTTGAAAAATGAATTGTTAGGATTTTTGTTTTATTATTGCAAGTGGGAAAAAAAGTCAAACAAAACTAAGATAACACAATTTCTATAAAGAAATTAAAATTAAAAATATTAACAATTCCAGAAATAGCTTGATTCCTCTCCTTTACAGCTGCCTCTGACTATAATAAATAGTCCTAAGACAGTCCAGTAAATTACTCTGCCCTGTCCTGGATCTAATACTAATTCTACCTACAGCACATTGGTGATAGCTTGAATAATGACTGCATTATGCTCATAAATAGCTGACTGAGTGAAGCCTCTATTTTTCAAGATGTTCTGATTTGTTGAGCCACCTAAATGTACCTACTGTTAAAACAATATGTCACTTGTCAATAAATCCCCATAGCAATTCTGGACAATTTGTTTCAATATATGGTAATACAGAACACTTATATATGTTTATAAAACCACCACACAATCGCCGCTTTCTCTGCAGACACTTGGCGAAAGTGTTTCTGAAAAACTCAGCATACATTTCTGAAATAAATATAAAAATTCTAATAATAAATGTAAAAATACTACTTGAAAATATAAAAATACCACTTGGCTTTCACTCTGCTACATCTGTGATTCATCAGTCATGTACATGTCACCGTTTCTGACAAAAGAATAACCACGGAGAACACACATCATGAAGACTGAAAAGGAAAGACATATATATTCCAAGAATTTTGCACACTGTGTCCTTAATCTTCTTAGCGCTCCAGTAATGCAGCAGCCAAAATCTATAACCAAAGATGTAGCTTACAAGAGACTGTATAAATTAATTTTAATGTGATTTATTTCAAAAGTATCAATGTTCCAGTTCATACCCAGATATTCATAATGATGTTGTCTTGATAAAAGTCCAGTTATGGACTGAAACATTGATTAGCTATAAAATAAATCATTAATCACTTTATTATTCATTTAGACAGTCTACTTGTCTCCTTGTAGGCACCTTGTTGAGATATATATATAAATATATATATATATAAACAAGAGATGGTGCAGCGCCACACAACATGCATCCACCACCAGAATGCCCAGATAGCCAACCACAGGATATAGTGGTTTCCCCTATACCATACACACAATAATGAAATAGATAACCTGGATCGGCGCAAATGTTGCTCTCTGGGGTTCTGGAGCCTCGCATATGTATATATAAAAAAGGAGACAATAATAGTGCTATACTGATATATGCAATATTTTAGATGTATATAATATGTATCCCACTCACAAGTGTAGAGCCGTAACACTGGCTCTGAGTGGGTCCAGACGTGCGGGTAATTTATCTTCAATTTCTCAGGTGACCCCCACCTTGCAGCAAATTTTCTATCCAAATTTATACAGTGGAGAGAAGAAAAAAGAAAATCCTTGTGCAGGTCCACAAACAAAGGTCACGATGTTGTATACAGATGGAATCGTACTCACATTCTGGGGAGCTCACATAGCTCGTGGATGTATGCCCATAGGTTTTTTTAGGCAGGGAAAAAACCCAGAGGAAAAACCGCCAATGATCCAGGAAACAGCAAAGCAGAAACAGGATTGGAAATGGAAAAAAATAAAATTTATTTAAAACATGATTAAAATAACCACCAGATATATAAGGTTATATTTAAGGTTATATATTGATAAAGACTAGGGATGAGCTGTTCGGATCGATCTGTTCGGAGTTCGCATCGAACATCGGCCGTTCGGCTGTTCGCCGAACTCCGAACATTTCCGCGTGTTCAGTTCGAGTTCGCCCACAATGCGCCACAATGGACCACAATGCACTTTTCCACTGACCTGAAGCTTGTAATTGGCTACAGCCTTGCACCTGACCACAGGTCAGGTGCAAGACAGGTGCAAGACTATGCCAATCACAGCTCAGAGTCCTGATTGGGCAAATTTTGCCCAATCATGGGCTCACAGAGCTAAATCCCGCAGCACACTATATAAGGCATCCCTCGTAGCCCCAGCACATGTTTTTAGAGAGATATCTGTGAATTGTTGTAATCTGTGTGTTCTCACTGCCAGCAGCTATTGTGGGGGTCTCACTTCTACAAGATATCTGGAAATTGTTGTAATCTGTGTGTTCTCACTGCCAGCAGCTATTGTGGGGGTCTCACTTCTACAAAATATCTGGGAATTGTTGTAATCTGTGTGTTCTCACTGCCAGCAGCTATTGTGGGGGTCTCACTTCTACAAGATATCTGGGAATTGTAATCTGTGTCTTGTCACTGCCACCCATCAGGGGGTCTCACTGATTTATAGGATGTTCCTGGGAATTGTAATCTGTGTCTTGTCACTGCCACCCATCAGGGGGTCTAACTAATTTATAGGAGGTTTCTGGGAAATGTCATCTGTGTCTTCTCACTGCCAGCTATCAGGGGGTCCCACATACTTCTAGCAGATTTCTGTAATCTGTGTCTTGTCACTGCCACCCATCAGGGGTCTCACTGATTTATAGGATGTTCCTGGGAATTGTAATCTGTGTCTTGTCACTGCCACCCATCAGGGGGCCTCACTGATTTATAGGAGGTTCCTGGGAATTTTAATCTGTGTCTTGTCACTGGCTGCCAGCTATCAGGGTGTCTCACTGAGTTATACCAGAGTTCTGGAAATCTTTAATCTAGATAACACAGTTGAATCAGAGTTCTGCATATCTCCAATTTTTATAATAGAGTTGAATCAGAATTCTGTATATCTTTAATCTATATATCACTCACCATGTCAGAAAGACCAAAAAGGACAGGCAGATGCTCCCAGACACAGATAAGAGAGCAAGCAGCCTCTGTGTCGGGAGTCTGTGCCTCTGGTTGTCATGGACGTGGTGCATCCTCTGCAGGGGCACGCTTGTCCTTTCTAACTGGTGCTAGCCGTCTTAAGCAGCAGCAACATACAGAGGATTTGGTGGATGGGCTAAACAGTTCACCTCAGCTGTCAAAGCATCTAATGCAGCCTCCATGTCCACAGCTACTCCTGCCGTAGCCTCACCAGCATACACGGAGGAGTCAGCTGAGTTGTTTGACTACAATGACAGTGACATGCTGCTTGAGGATGCGCAGCAACTACAGTGCTCTGATTCAATCTCTGAGGTTGAGGAAGGGAGTATAATCAACCTAGAGGAAGGGGTGCCAGTGACACACAAATAACTTGCATTCATGTTCCCCCAGCAGCTGCAGCATATTGTGAGGTTGGCTCCAGTGACGAGGAGATAGGGGGTGATGACGATGATGAGGTCACTGACTCCACCTGGGTGCCTGATCGAACAGAGGAGTCAAGTGAGGAGGAGGAGGCACAACAAACGCGAGGCACAACGTCCTCTATGACCAACCATAGCCAGTCCAAGGCATCAGAAGTCACAGCTGCTCAGGTGCAGAGCGCTGTTGTCTCAAAGCACATGTACAGGAAGTCTGCTGTCTGGGAGTTCTTTAAGAAATGTGCAGCAGACCACACCGTTGCTATTTGTAATCTACGTCAGATGAGGATCAAGCGTGGGAAAGACATCACACGCTTGGGTACCACGTGCTTGAGGCGACATATGACCACCCGCCACGCATCCCATTGGCACAACACTTTGCATAGGTCCTCCTCCTCCTCATCTGTCTCTACCCCCACTATATGTCCTGCCATGTCATTGCTTACAACCTCCACTGGCAGGGATGATGCTACAGTAATGGGTGTACCAGGTCCTTCCTCAGAATATGACAGCATCCCATCAGCTGAAGATTTACGCAGTCATATTACGTTGCCCCAGCTGCTGCAGCGTAAGAAAAAATATAGTCCCAACCATCCTCAAGCACAGCATCTAAATGCCAGCTTAGCAAAATTACTCACATTACAGCTGCTGCCTTTCCAGCTGGTGGACTCTGCTTCCTTCCGTGAATTTGCTGAATGTGCTGTACCACAGTGGCATGTTAAAAAACGCCATTACTTTTCACGGAAGGCCATTCCAGCACTATACCAGCACGTGGAAGACAATGTTATCGAGTCATTGGGAAAGGCAGTCAGCAGCAAGGTGCATGTGACTTTAGACACGTGGTCCAGCAAGCATGGACAGGGCCATTACATTTCCTTCACGGCACACTGGGTAACTCTGATTGCAGCTGGGAGTGATCCAGGATGGGGTTCTGTGCTGGAGCTTGTTCATCCACCATGCCTCCAGAAAGTTGCTTGTATGAGGTCTGTCTGCTCCACCACCTCTTCCTCCTCCTCCTTCTCTGTCACTGGCGAAGTGGCAGTAAAACCGACGTGTGGAAGGGGCTACGCAATGGCTCAAGCAAAAAGATGCCATACTGTGCTTGAGCTGGTTTGTTTAGGGGACAGGAGCCACACCAGGCCAGAAATTCTATCAGCTTTGCAGGGGCAGGTGCAGAGATGGTTAACACCATGCCAGCTTCAGCTGGGAATGGTCGTCTGTGATAATGGCAGCAACCTTCTCTCTGCCCTACGCAAGGGTAAGTTGACGCATGTACCATGTCTAGCAAACGTCCTAAATCTGGTGGTACAGCATTTCCTAACCAGGTACCCAGGATTGGCAGAGCTTCTCAGCCAGGCCAGAAAAGTCTGCAGCCACTTCATTCCCAGCATGTGTTCACCTGGCAGAAGTTCAAAGAGAATTCCACCTTCCCACAAACCGTCTGATCGGTGACATGCCCACCACGTGGAACCTGACATTAGCAAGGCATGACATCAATGAGTCACTAGCAAGACATCAATGAGTACCTGTGTGAGTATGGCACAAGGACAGGTTAAGGTCAACTTGTTTTTTTCCCCCCACAGTGGCTGATGATCAAGGATGCATGCACTGTACTGTCACCATTTGAGGAGGCAACGGGGATGGTGAGCAGGGACAGTGCATGCATCAGTGACACAATTCCTTTAGTGTTCCTGCTGGAGCGCACTTTGCGGGGAATTATAGATGTGGCACTAGAGGCAGAGCAGCAGGAGGAAGAGGAGGCCTTCCCTAGCTCTCAAGGCCCCAGTCTTTACGCAGACAGCATTCCTGCGGGTCCTCAGATCAGATAGGAGGAGGATGAGGAGGAGGAATATTTAAGTAGTGTGGCATTGAAGGTGGGGATTCCTCAAGGGAGGGTTTTGTGTGCCCAGAAAGCCAAGGACTAGTACGTGGCTGGGAGGAGGAAGTGCATGATGGGGTCATCCTCATTGACCAGAAAGACTCGTAAGCTAACGCCACCTCCAACCTATGCTGCATGGGCTCCCTTATCCTGCAAAACCTGCTAAAGGACCCCAGGATTCGTGCTATCAAGGAGAGGGATCATTACTGGTTGGCAAGCCTTCTTGACCCACGATACAAGGGTAAAGTTGCAGAGCTCATCCTGCCTGCACAGAGGGAGGACAGGATGAAACAACTTGAGGACGCTCTAAAGCGACACTTGTGTAACACCTTTCCAGGCACTGGTAGGTTATCAAGTGATGACACAGATGCTTCTGAGGCTGCGGATGATCAGAGGAAGAGCGGTGAAGGCCGGGACTGCGTGACTGATGCCTTTTTAAATTTGTTTAGTCCACGACGCCCAGGGACGTCAAATGTAGGCACCCATTGCCAGCGTCTTCACCATATGGTGCAGGACTACCTAGGGGCAAGAGCAGACCTGGATACCTTTACAGCAGATGATCCACCGGCTTACTGGGTGTTGAGATTGGATCCCTGGCCAGAACTTAGCCAATATGCTATGCAGCTACTAGGTTGCCCTTCCTCCAGTTTGCCCTTCAACTAGGTTGCCCTTCATCCAGCGGCTTTCTGTTCAGTGCCACTGGAGGTTTTGTCACAGACAAAAGAGTGCGTCTGTCCACCGACTCTGTAGACCGGCTGTATTTATAAAAATGAATCAGTCCTGGATCAGCAGCTATCAATCCCCTGATGCTGACGTAACTGAATAGATCGGGGATCTCTTCTGCATTACCAAAACCTCAACCCCTGCACTCTTCCACAATACCTCAGAGGGGTTACGTTGTGAAGGCACTAGCTGGTACCAAAGGTCTAATATTTGGGTGCACTGCCACTGACGCCTATACCAGATTCATATCATTTTAATATTGGACCGCAGGGTCCAACCCTGCACTCTTCCACAATACCACAGAGGGGTTACGATGTGACGGCACTGTTGCCGACACTAAAGACCCATGTTTAAAGAACCTATTGTTACTTTCATCCAAAGCCTGCATAAGTTTCACCATAATTTAGATAAAGAATCACTAAACTTGTTCTGCGTGTCCTAAAATGTCTCCTCTTTTCATACAGACTGCCGCCCCAAGCAGTTGTTTATGAATAGATTAAAGGAAAACCATTTACCGTCAGTTGAAATGTCTTTTTTTGTTACATAGAAACATAGAAACATAGAAAGATGTCGGCAGATAAGAACCTTTCGGCCCATCTAGTCTGCCCAATTACATGGATACTTTACTTGGATTTATCTTTTGTTTAGGATAGCCTTATGCCTATCCCGTGCTTGCTTAAATTCAATTACTGTTTTGGCCTCTACCACTTCAACTGGAAGACTGTTCCATGTATCCACCACCCTCTCAGTAAAATAATGCTTCCTGATGTTACTTTTAAACCTTTGCCCCTCTAATCTAAGACTATGTCCTCTTGTTTTGCTACTTTGTTTCCTTTTAAATATACTCCCTTCCTCTACCTTGTGGATTCCCTTTACGTATTTAAATGTTTCTATCATATCTCCTCTGTCTCGTCTTTTTTCCAAGCTGTACATGTTAAGATCATTAAGCCTTTCCTGGTAACTTTTCTCCTTCAAGCCGTACACCATTTTAGTAGCCCTTCTCTGAACTCTCTCTAAGATGTCTATATCCTTCTGGAGATACGGTCTCCAGTACTGCACACAGTACTCCAAGTGAGGTCTCACCAGTGCTCTGTACAGTGGCATGAGCACTTCCCTTTTCCTACTGCTAATACCTCTCCCTACACAACCAAGCATTCTGCTAGCATTTCCTGCTGCTCTATTACATTGACTACTTACCTTTAGATCCTCTGAAATAATAACCCCTAAATCCCTTTCCTCAGATGTTGAGGTTAGGACTGTATCAAATATTCTATATTTAGCCCTTGGTTTTTACGTCCCAGGTGCATTATCTTGCACTTATCCACATTAAAACTCAATTGCCACAGCTCCGACCATTTTTTTAGTTTACCTAAATCATTTGTCATTTGGCTGATCCCTCCAGGAACGTCAACCCTGTTGCAAATCTTTGTGTCATCAGCAAAAAGACATACTTTTCCATTAATACCTTCTGCAATATCACTAACAAAAATATTAAATAGAATGGGTCCAAGTACTGACCCCTGAGGTACCCCACTGGTAACAAGACCTTGCGCCGAATAAACTCCATTTACCACAACCCTCTGTTGCCTGTCACTCAGCCACTGCCTAATCCATTCAACAATATTGGAATCCAAGCTCAAAGATTGCAATTTATTGATAAGCCTTCTATGCGGAACAGTATCAAAAGCCTTACTGAAATCTAAGTAAGCAATGTCTACTGCACCACCTGTGTCTATTATTTTTGTTACCCAATCAAAAAAATCAATAAGATTAGTTTGGCATGATCTCCCTGAGGTAAACCCATGTTGTTTCTGATCCTGTAATCGATGTGTTTTTAGATGTTCAACAATCCTTTCCTTTAACATGGTTTCCATTAATTTCCCCACTACTGACGTAAGACTAACTGGCCTATAGTTCCCAGATTCCTCCCTTTCTATACATCCTACAAATCCGCCACTTCACGGGCTTGTTATGGGGACCTCCTAGGCACGATATTTGAAGGAATTTTTCGTTTTTATTCTTAACCTTTATTTCATGGAAAACTCACTGTTCCTTTAACCCTTTCGCTGCTGAGACATTTCCCGCCTCTGTGCTGAGGTCATTTTTACCGATTTTGCTCATCATGTTTAAACGTGTTTTGAAGGCTTATTTTAGTATATGACCCAGACATATTATATATCGTTCTTTCCGTCAGACTCGGCAGATTCATAATATGTCATTATTATATGTATATGTAATGACCTGTCTGTATATTATAACAAAAAATGCAATAAAATATGAATTTTCAATTATTTACAACGTGTAAAGTGTTTTGTTTTTCACATTTTAACATGCGAGTAATTGCGGTTATATTTTGTATGGGGTGCGCTTGTTAAAAAAATTAGAGATGGGGTCTCGTTACATTTTTTTTTGGGGAAAATTACGCTATTTTTAACAAACGCACCGCATACAAAAATCGTTAGTGCAGCATCATTGTTCAAATTATAATTGAAATGGGAACAATATTGCTGCATTAACGAACCAAAAAAAAAAATTGTTTATTTTTTTATTATTTTTTTTTAAATATTTTTTTATTTTTATTTTTATTTTTTATTTTTTTAAAAAAACTTTTTTCATACTCATGTTTGGTATCGTTGGAACGGCCATGCTCTGGCCGATCCAACAATATCAAACATTAACCCCTAACTGCTACGGATCGGGAGATAGGGGGTTCATTGGAACTCCCTATCTCCACCATTGGTGGCAGTTAGGGGTTAACTCCAGGACAGGCGTCATCGTGCTATGCACGATGACGCCAGTCCTCAGGGGGCATTCCCAGAAGCTTGGCCGACATCCAAGATGTTGGCCAGCTCCGGGAAAGGATCACGAACCAGCGCTTTTCAGCGCCGATTTGTGATCCAGCCCCCATGGGGTTAATTCCAGGTACCGTTAGGAAGGGCAGGCTGTGCCCTTCCAAACGGTGCCTGGATTAACCCCCGCAACGCCGGCGATCGGGAGGGAGAGAGGTCCGAAGGACCTCCCCCCCTCCCTTTCAGGCGCCTCCTCCGCACATGTGGGGGGGCGCCTGAATTAGATGTCATCGCGCCACCGTGATGACATCTAACTCGGCTGCTGGCGGTTCCGGGTGCTGGGCTGACATCGAGGATTTCAGCCTGCACCGGGGGGGCAGAGCGATCGGCCAGAATCCGGCCGATCGCTGGCCCCAAAGGGAGGATGCACTGAGCGCGTCCTCCGCAAGGAACGCTACCTGCGGGTGGATGCGCTGAGCGTGTCCTCCGCAGCGAAGGGGTTAAAAACGTTTTTCTTTTTTACTTTTTGTCCTTGTTTCCTGTCCCCCAGGGCGCTACCCGGACCCCATACACCTTTTATGGCAAATATCTTGCATATATGCACTCTTGGAGGGCACTCTAAAATTCGAACTTTCGGGTCCCATGAACTGGGGCTCTAACTACTGAACAGTGGAATACAGCAAAGTGCCCTTTACTGGATGAATATACTCTTACGGGGTTATTCATAGAGAATTTGCCACCGAAATTTGAATTTAACCGTACAGTGCAATTTTGTGGCAATTAGTTTACTTAGAAAGCTGGAAATTTAAATTTGGCAAATTGCCAGCGAAATACGGTGCAATTCAGCAACCTTCGTTGGCAATGAAATTCTCCATAGAGAAGTAATGCTTAATCTATTCAGAGAACGCAGAACTGCACCAAAAAGTTGGCAAAATGCCCAGATTTTCGGTGCTTTCGTTTGACAGGTTTAAACAGGCAAATCAAATGGGTTTCAATGAAAAAGATTTCCTCGTTTCTATTAGTTTTTTATGCCGCCGTTTATTCTTTTCATTTGCAGCAAAAAGTCTTTTTATTAATAAATTTTTTGGAATTTTTTAGGCATTTTTCTGGATTTCGTCAGCAAAATTTTTGATTCTGATTTTCTTAAATGGCGTTTATTTTTATCCTGTAACAGACATTTTTATTGTTATTCATAGGATCTTATATATTATTTCCATGGATTAGGTTTGTTTAAAACACCTTTTAAAAATTGCGGGGGGGGGGATTATCCCTGCTTGGTGGCTGGGCGGCTTTTTTCAGCTGCGTTCGATGGATCGTCGGTTGCTTTCAGCGTTTTGTGCCTGTGTTCAGCTGTCTGTCAGCGGCAGCATTCGGCGGTTTATCAGCGTCATTCGGCAGTTTGCAGCTGCATTCGGCGGGTTTATCGGTGACATTTTGGTGCTCTTTGAATAGCCCCTTAAAAGTCTTGCACACTGTGGTTAAAATCTTCATAGTGCTCCTGTACGGCAACAGCCAAAATCTATAATGGTGTAGCGTACAAGGAGACTGTGTAATGAATTTTAATGTGATTTAGTTCATAATTGATCAGTGTTCCAGCCAATACCTACACTTTTATTATTATATCAAGTTGTTGTTTTGATAAAACTACAGGTACTATGGAGTGAGATGTTGAATTCTCAAGAAATAAGAAATTAAAAAATTCATTTAGACAGTCTCCTCGTGCAATCCATATATATATTTATACAGTCTATATATCATATGTAAGTTTTTTACATATATTTATAAATATACAACTGTCATATTAATATCACTCTTTTCATGTGCAAGCCTGCTTCAAATAACTAAATCTAGTGCAGCAGTAGTTTTGCCATCAAGTATATAGCGATTAAAATGTCATTCCAACAGTCCCTATGAATTACTGATCACCAGCAGAGAGAATAAATTTTAACTGAATAAGAAACTTTGATCAAGAACCTTGTGTAACATTAAGTATCCAAGAAGAATGAATAAATCATCCTCCCTCAATGTATTAAAATGTATTGCGTTGGAATGGCCCTTGTATGCCATAATGGGACCCTAGTAACCATGGCAACAACCTAAACCTGTTTAGGAATTCTAAAGTAAATGCTATCAATGCTTTCTAAATCACGGTTTTAAATTGACAACTTTACCCTTTTATCATGCGCAAAATACATATTTGTTTACTAGTTAAGTGTTGTGAAATAAGGGCAATATTAGTGGAATTACTTGTACTTATTACAAGACTAAGTCGTACTCATTTTCGACGCCCCCGTTGCTTTTGATGGTGGCATGATTCACGCCTTACATTTCCACACTTAAATGAACTCAGATAAATAATTCACGTATGCCTTTAGTGAAAAGCCATGAGTAGCGCTGCATAGAAAAAAATCAAAAAAGGCTTTTTTTTAAAGCAGGTATTCTTGTCAAATGGCTTTAGTTGTGATAATTGTAAATGTATACCCAGTAACATTATACTGAATTATAAATGTTTTAGCACTCAGAGACTCTGACGTTTTAATAGTTGAAGAAGCGTTTATTAGGTAAAATGCTTTTTTACTGTCAGTAACGAATATATCTTGAGGCTTGAAGCTGTCTTATGTAATACACTGAAAATCACATCAGATTTAGCCCAGAGCTAAGTAATTAATGGAGTCCATGTGGACACAGGCTTTGAATCCATATCTGAAGAGTGCTGGTTGATTCCTGCATTCACATCAATTGTCATTTGCACATTATGTGACAGTGCAGCCTCATGACATGTGAGCTCTTTATTCCACTGCATTGACGCTACATTAAAAGCCAAGATACCGTTATTATCTGTGTTAAATAATACTTAATAAACATATACCCATCCCATATATTGATGCTTTTATTTTTTTTTCCATTTTAGTAACACAAGGAGCCATCTTGCACTAAGGAGGATATGATTCAGCAGAATATAAAGTTGTATATTATAATATAATAATGTAACATATAGAAAAGCTAATTATCATAATCAAAGATATTTTAGTAAAATACGAAAATATTAACTATATTAATATACTAGTTAGTAACAGTTTCAAGTACTTATACAGCGAAAAAAGATTTTGCAGCACTTTACAACGGGGAAGCACAAACAGGAGACGTACATGATACAAGAGGAAAGACAACTCTGCCCGTAGGATAATTGTCTAGGTTATACAGCACTTTAAACCAAGTGCTACAGCAGACCATGAGCTTACAATCTAAGTGACAGGGGTAACTGAAACAAACAGGAGCGGCAGCGTGCAGGAGCTCAGAGGAACACGCGGGAGGAGGTCTGTCTGTCTGGGTAAGTATAATTCTGGGCTCTGTCTGGGTATATCAAAATCCGGGCTCCGCTGGGTATATCAAAATCTGGGCTCTGCTGGGTATATCAAATTCTGGGCTCTGCTGGGTATATCAAATTCTGGGCTCTGCTGGTATATCAAATTCTGAGCTCTGCTGGTAAATAAAATTCTGGGGTCTGTCTGGGTATATAAAATTCTGTGGGCAATATTACAATGTTGGTGCTAACTTAACCAGAGCTGTTGTTAACTTAACAGCTCCATAGGCTATAATGGCTCTGGGAAGTTTACAATAGCTCTGGTTAAGTTAGCACCAACTATGTAATATGGCCCTGTGAGTTTAACTTACTAGTAGCAGTACAACTTTAAGTATAAAAATTAAAATCTAACTAACACTATGGAGAACTGTTGTTCAATGGCACCCGGTTGTCTGATGGTTTAAAAAATGGCACTTGGTGTGTAAAAGGTTGATGACCCCTGATCTAGACCATGGACTTTTTCTCTTAATGTTGATACACTGTGTGATGTCATTCCCCTATAAAATAACAGATCCTCATTGGTTGTGACTAGTAATGGGCCGAACACCCCCGTGTTCGAGTTGCATTTGAACTCGAACATTTGAAAAAGTTCGAATTTGAACGCAAACACGATTCGAACGCAATGCAAGTCAATGGGGCTCAAAAGTTCGAAAATTAAGGTCCCCTCCTGAGGGCATATATGCAAGATATTGGTCATAAAAGGTGCATGGGGGTCCGGGTACTGCCCTGGGGGACAGGAAACAATGAAAAACAAATAAAAAAAAAATGTTTTTAACCATTTCATTGCTGAGTCATTTCACCGCTGTGCGCTGAGCTAATTTTTACCGCTTTTACTCATGTTTAAACGCGATTTGAAGCCATGTTAAAGTTTGAGCAACGAGTGGGAAAAATTACGATCTTAACGCAAACGTTAACACTCACTTGCGTGAGCACTAACGTTTGCTGCGGTGTTCACCGCATATTACAATCCAAACGCAAACGGGTTAAGTAACCAAATTTGTAAGAAGAAGAATTAATGCAGCATATGAATCCGCACACTAACAGGCAGCACCTCTACAGTATATTTTATGCAACATATGATTCCTCACACTGCAAGCAGCACCTCTACAGTATAATTAATGCAGCATATGAATCCTCACACTGCCGGGCAGCACCTTTACAGTATAATAATGCGGCATATGATTCCTCACACTGCCGGGCAGCACCTTTACAGTATAATTAATGCAGCATATGAATCCTCACACTGCCGAGCAGCATCTCTACAATATAATTAATGCAGCATATAAATTCTCACACTGCCGGCAGCACCTCTACAGTATAATCAGGGCTTTGTTTCAGGGGGTACTCGGGGGTACGCAGTACCGGCACCTCACCACTCAGTACCGGCACCTCACCACCAGCCAGAACTAACAGGAGAGAGCATGATGCTCCTCCTGCAGTGGCAGGCAGAGAATCGGAAGTGCTCGGCAGCTCATGTTGCTCCGGAATGCTTCCATTTGTCAGGAGTGTATGTAGGGACTCATAACCCCCCTCCCCCAGTAAATGACAAGGGAGGGCTGCTCTCCCTCTCTCTGCAGCCGCTGAAACTTTGAACGGCATGGGGAGGGGGGTGCAGAATGTTTACACTCATCTGCCAGAGCTGCGGATTGTCAGGCAAGCGGCGTGATCAGAGGAGCTGGCACTGTAAGGTGGTAGTGAGTTTTATTACTGTGGAGCTCATACATACTCAGCAAAACTGTGAGTTTCATTGCTGTGGTGCTCACAAATGCTAGGGGATTATCCGCTCAGTGCCATCATTGCAACCCCCCCCCAAAAAAAACAGCTAACTGCCCTGCAATACAGTTTTTTCTTGCAACAGAAGCACTTAGTGGATAACCCCCATAGGGTTACAATAATAGTTGTAGTTCATTTAAAGGAACACAGTAATAAAAAATATGGATCCCTTTTATAGTGTCTTCCTTTAAGTGAACTACAACTATTGTTTATGAGGACATGAAAATAGTCATAATCAGTTTTTCCCCAGGCGTGAGAGTACCCCCACCTATTATTCCAGAAAAAATGCACTGAGTATACTTAATGCAGCATATGAATCCTCACACTCCCGGGCAGCACCTTTACAGTATAATTAATGCAGCATATGAATCCTCACACTGCCGGGCAGCACCTTTACAGTATAATAATGCGGCATATGAATCCTCACACTGCCGGGCAGCACCTTTACAGTATAATTAATGCAGCATATGAATCCTCACACTGCCGGGCAGCTACTTTACAGAATTATTAATGCAGCATATGATTCCGCACACTGCCGGGCAGCACCTCTACAGTCTGACGCTAGCTTTAGGCTAGGGTCAGACGAACGCATTTTCGCGTTGTCTGTGAAAAAGTGCGTTCGAACGAATGGACGCATTTTTTCACGGAGTACGCGATAGCGGTCATACGATGCGCATTTGCATCCGTGATTTTGTACGGATCATCAATAAAACACTTTGTGCATCTGGACGTTATGTTGGCCGGACATTAGCAGTGTCTGACGTCTCCTATTCACGCACACACGCCTCTAGCGGACGCAGCGCACTCTGTACAACCGTACTAGAGGTTTTACGTTCTCGACAAAATGCGTTCGTTTTCCACTTGCGTTGCACGGCCGGACTTTCGTGCGACCGTACTTCGTATATTGGCCGTCATTGCCCGTCATCTGCTGCTACTACGGCCGTGATTAAGTGCGCCTGCACGCGCGTTCGCACTGCCTCAGTCTGACCCTAGCCTTAACCGGCGCTCTGTGTGCAGCTTCTGAGAAAATATGATATTAGTGTGGCGGGGAAGCCAGCTGTGCATTTTGCATCGCTCCCTCTACACTAATAGTGTATCTTCTCGGAAGCTGCACTCAGCGCGCCGGTGTATGCAGCTTCTAACAGCGTGGGAGATGGGAGGCTGCGCTTGTTAGTGGATCCAGGAATCAGGTGAGTATTAGAAAGAAAAAAAAAGTTTTATTTTATGTTCCTGGGGACATTTAAAATTGTCCTCGGATTCTTTTTTTTTTAAATGTGTCGCCTTACCTTAGCCTGGTGGTCAGTGGGGGCTCCCTGGATCCTGGTTGGGGGGGGGGTCTGCCGTGGCCGCAGTTGCGGTGGTTCCCTCACTGCGCCGCCTCTCTGCCACATGCACCCGGCCGGCCAGCCCGCACAGTCGCAGCTCTGTCATCTGGCGGCCGCTCGCTCCTCAAGTGGTCCCAGCGGGCAGCCCTCTACAGTGCCTGATTAGAGGGCTGCGTCTGCCTGATGTTTTAGCAACAAGGTGTGGGAAATGTTGAATCCCATAGGCTTTAATGTTAAAAATAATTCTGTTTTAATTCAATATCTAATAAACCGTTGCTTATAATATTCTGCAGTAAAGAGTCTCTTTATTTTTAGATTTTTTTAGGATTTTTTAAGCATTTAAAAAAATTTAAAAAAATTTGTTTCAAACTTTTTGCGAACGTCCCGAAAAGTTTGCAGTTCGCGAACTTTCGAACAGCCGATGTTTGAATCGAACATTGAACTGATTCGAACTGGCAGCCCATCCCTAGTTGTGACTGTCACATGCTCTCAGCAGTATTTTTGTTTTTAAGATGCTAGAAATTGTGATGCAGCATCATGATGGAAACATCAATACCGAAAAACAGTCATATCCCCAAGTGATGAGTTGGATTTACTGCAGCTTGGTTAGAGGAATCGTTTCAATAGCTCGGTAAGATCTCTGGTGCTGGAGAAAAAAAATCTTATTGGATTGCTTTGTATTCTGGACACAGGTCAATGAGATAAAGTGAACTTCAAAGGTTAAGCCAGTGTGTAGTTTGGATTTAAAATTAAAAACAAGGCATGAATACAGTGTTGCAGTCTGACCTTTTCAAACAAAGTTGTGTTAAGGAAACTCATTATTACTTTAGTAAATGTACATTTTTTAAGCCATTGGTTTTGACATTACTACGGATTTCACAAGAGTTATTCGACAAAGCAGTATAGATCCTGCTGTGTTTCATTTTCTATAGCTTCACTTCTGCATACTTTGTAATGAACTATTGGAGATCATAAAACCTGACAAGCTATGAATGATTACACAGCACTGAACACGTAAAATACTCATTGGACTTTACAAACAGCTTGGAGCAGGGCATGCAGCAGAACATCAAAAATCTCAGCAGAATCAAAACATTGACGCATAAAAGACAGTTAATTCCACAGGTGCTGCAGGCAACCAAACAGATAGGATGGGAGAGGGAGATGTATTGTACATTTGCTTGAATGACTTTATAGACTTTATTTATTTACATTGGGAAAACAAACTGAACGAATATTAGGGCCCTATTACATCCTTCACGCAATTTTTTGCGCGCACGCAAAAGCCCATTAACCCGAGGGGAAAAAGCCTTCGCTTTGAATGTCGTAGTACGACGTTCGCGCAAACGATGCCCGTTAACGTCTAGCGCGAGTGACCCTGCGCTACCGAAAGTTCGTGCGCGCGTCCCATACTTATCATTGTGAGCGCAAATGCGTTTTGTGCGCTGTTACGCGGATGGTATTGCAATCTATAGGCAACTTTTTACGAATGACGTTTGCGTGCATAATTGTAACGTCATTGAAAAGCAGGTGGTAACTGCAAATCGGAACGCTATGACCGAAACGAAAAACACCAGCACGAAAAAAAAATACAGCACAGTATAGTTACACATTCTACACATACCCAAACAAGAAAATTGTGAATTTGTGCGTGTTTTTATTATTGCTGCAGCATGTATACTCAGATTTACTTTGACAGGCGCAAAAACTTTAGTGAGTCAATTAAGGTCAATTGATGTCAATTAAGGTTCTTAATTGTGATTGGCTGAATCCCGCGAAAAAAACATTCGGCACACTGATTTACGTGCGCAACGTTACTACGCGCGTATTACTCTTCGTTTTGTGTGTCGGTTTTACGAACGTTATTTTTTGACGGATGAGAAAATGCGCTCGGATCGTAATACCAGCGTTAATTTTTGCGCGATAACGCTTAACGCTGCACGCAAAAAAAATTGCACTGCGCGGACGAATTTGAGCAGAGAATGTAATAGAGCCCTTAGTGTGCAACAATTGCATAATTACTAACACACAAGACTGCTGGCCATATTACAAGAGTTAGTGTTAATGAGTGGGCCATAATCCTTAACAGCTCACTCGTTAACACTAATGGCAAAAGCTTTTCATTTGCATTTAGATTCCAGCACATGCCCCTAAGGTTTTAGCACCCTGGGCATAATTATGCCTGAGTTGTTAACACTTTTTAAAACCAACTGGGGAATGTCTAACAAACAGCTCTCCAGCTGAACTTCAATACCTCCTTTTGGCCAGCAGTTGGCGACATCTGCCTGCCAAATAGGTTATTATAGATTATTATCATACTATATTTATATAGCACCAGCATATTCCGCAGCGCTGAACAATGGACACAATATAGACAGGGTTACAATACATTGAGACTGATCAATATTTTTTTTTTTTTTATTTTTTTTTTTTTATATTCTTTATTTTAGAATAGTTGCATATTCAAACAGAAAGCCAGCAAACTGAAATGGCCACCTAGAGCCATAATACATCAAAGGGGAACATAATGAAGGAGGGGCGGGGGGATATGAACTCATCAGGAGGGCGGTGAAATCCGGTAGGAAGAGCACAGAGGAAAACATACACACAAAAAAAAAAAAAAAAAAAAAAAAAGGGGGGAGAAATGAAGATGGTGAGGGACTGCCGTTTAAATTGTGGCGTTCCTGGCTCCCCCCGACGACCATGAGGACACCGAGGGCCATGGAAGGGGCCACGTGGCCGGGGACCTGGGGCCAGAGGACGAACAGAGCCTAGGTATGTGCCCTAGCGGCTCGCCCAGGTTACCTCCCGATGCCCAACACCAAAAAAAAAAAAAAAAAAAAAGGGGGGGGGGAAGGGTCTCCGTGCTCCGGCAGATAAATATCAGGAAGCCCTAAAAGTCAGCAAGTATAAACATAGAGTCAATCAAGTGGTTACATAGAAAAAGGGAAGGGGGGAACTTGCAGGGAATAAGCAGAGGGTATGAAGAACATGAGGGGGGACCACATTTCAGCCAGGTTCCGTCATCGGGGCCAGTGGACCTGGCGGCTCCATTCCAATTCCCGCAGAAAGCAGAACCGCTCGCGCCTCTGCTACGGAAGTCACTGCTTGTGTCTTGCCATCATGATGAATAATGAGCGATCCCGAAGATCCCCATCTGTAGCGTATCCCACGAGTGCGCAGCAGAGAAGTGACCTCCTTGAAACTTCGCCGGGCCACCAGCGCCAGAAAGGGCAAATCCCTGAAAAAAGTAAGGCAGCTGGAGGCATGGGTGACCCTGAACGAGGGACCAGCCGCAGATAGGACCCGGGAGTGAACATCCGTGTCCCGGACGACCAGTAGAACGTCGCGCGGTGCTTCCGCCGGGGCTGCTGCAGATTTCCTCAATCGAATCGTCGACAAGACCAGCGGAGGCGAGACATCCCCATCCAGCTGCAAGAGAGAGGACACCAATTCCACCACATACCTGAGGAGCTCATCCCCTCGTATCTCCTCGGGGACTCCCCGCAGCCTGAGGTTCCTGCGCCGGTGTCGAGTCTCCAGAGCCAGCACAGCAGCACTAAGGTGAGTGACCTGTGCTTGGAGATCTTTCACAGTGGCAGCAGTAGCCACCTGCGCTGCCGCTGTTTCCTGTGTC